>OX451737.1:112162460-112762460 GCA_948472305.1 Vicia faba
GAGTGGTAGAATATACACCAACGATAATAATACTGCCAGGAGAAGGGAAGAGATGGCGAATCCGCCAAACAATAATGAAATTCCACCACCAAGTGTGGGAGCAACGGTTAATATGACCGTTAGTGAAGCGACGAATGTTGGTTCGATGCCAGCAGTGTCAGTCACAACCACGGGGCCAATAACTTCGTTAACAGGCCCCAGAATGACTTTGGGAACCCCCCCTCCAAGGGGAAATACTGGCCCAAGGCCAGTGGTTCCCCCAGGATTTATTCCATTCTATGGTATGCCAACTTCTGAATTGGCAAGCCTGACGAATGCTGCGTCCACTTATTCAGACCCTTTCGTGAGTGCCACTTCGCCACTCCAAGGCTCTGGAGTAGGCATGGCGAATAGAAATAGGACCCAACTCTTAGGAGGAACGTCCCAAGTAGCCCATGGCCTTACAAATGCCTCGACAGCAGTCTTGAGGCAACAGATGGACGAAAGCAACCATGATATGGTGCAAATGTTGGCACAAACTTTGAGTACAGTGCTAAATCCTCTAATACAAAATACTACTCAGTCGAATCAGCAAGTTACAGCGCAAATGACGCGTTTGGCTGACTTCTTTGGAGTACCCCCACCTATTCGACAGCCCCAAAGGGCGCAAATAAGAGGAAATCAGGGGATATTTGTAGAGGAAGAAACCACCATTAATCAGGCCCAACAGCCTGTAGAACAACCTGTCGAAGAACCTAGGGTAATAGCCCCAGAGGTAAGGTTAGTTAACAGAAACCAAAATGCTGACGAAGTTGTTCAGCATGTCCAATACCAAAACATGGGTTTGGAAAATAATCTGGCAACCATGATCGAAAGGATCATGACTCAGAATGGGATGAACATGGGCTTTCGAAGGCCCAACTTTACTTCTCCTTTGTCAGAATATGTGTTACAAACTGACTTACCCCCTAGAACCAAAGTCCCCAAATTTACTAAGTTCTCTGGGGACACGACAGAATCTACTGTCGAACATGTGGCTAGGTATTTGATCGAAGCAGGAGACATTTCAAATAATGAAAACCTAAGAATCAAATACTTCCCAAGTTCCTTAACCAAGAACGCTTTTACTTGGTTTACAACTCTCCCCCCCAATTCGATCCACCATTGGACCCAATTGGAAAGATTGTTCCATGAGCAATTCTATATGGGGCAAACCAAGATAAGCCTGAAAGAACTGGCGAGTGTTAAGAGACGTTTCACTGAACCTATAGACGAATATCTAAATAGGTTTAGGTTGCTTAAGGCGAGATGTTTCACACAAGTGCCAGAACATGAGCTGGTCGAAATGGCCGCGGGAGGTTTAGATTATTCCATTAGGAAGAAGCTAGATACCCAGTACCTAAGAGACATGGCCCAACTGGCCGATAGAGTTCGACAAGTCGAACGCCTTAAAGCTGAAAAAGCTAAGGCAACAAAAACTCACAAGAGAGAGAGAATAGCTTACGTTGAGATGGATGACGAAGAGCTAGAATCCTTCGACGATACTTTAGCTGTCGAAGAAGGAGAAGTCGATTTAGCAGAACTAAAACAAGGGCCTCCATACTCTTGTAAACAATTAGTCCCCTCAAATGGGAAAAATCCCATTGGTCCAGACAAGACCAACGATAGATTCCCAAAAAAGACTTATAGTTTTGACATCACAAAATGTGATGAAATATTCGACTTGCTAGTTAAAGATGGCCAAATGATAGTACCCCCTGGGGTAAAAGTGCCTCCTCTTGATCAAAGAAAGAAGAGGGGTTTTTGCAAATATCATAATTTTCTGGGCCATAAAACTTCTCAATGTTTTCTTTTCAGGAATCTTGTCCAGGACACTATTGAGGAAGGGAGATTAAAGTTTGCTGACAAATCCCCCATGGCTGTCGACTCCAATCCAATGAAGGCTGAAGCCCACTATGCAGAACCCTCTGAGGTGAACATGATAGAGGCTACCAAGATCCAGTCGAAGAAGCCAGGCATTAACATGGTCGAAGTCTCTAAGGACCACATCAACATGCCAATCTTTGGCAGTTTTTCTGGAAACTTATCCAGGAAGACAATCGAGGCTGTCCAGAAAGCGGTCGAAGATCCAAAGTCGAAGACTGCTGAAGTACAAAAAACTGGACCAAAGCCCAGTTCCCAATTGGCCACTGTACAAGGCCAGACGGAGAAACTGGAAACACAAATGAAACAACTAACTCTTGCTACTAAGGATACCATGAACATCAACATGGTTGAACTTTCTGACCCTAAAGCTTCAGAAGAAACCATAAGGCAAGAGCAGGCAAATAAGACGGCTTTCCCTAAGGAAAACGAAAACTTGGCAGATTTTTTACAAAGATGCCAAAAGAAGAAGTCAGAGGTTATGCTGTGTCCAAGATGCAGTTCTATCTTTGATAAGAAAGCTGCTGAACACATACAAGGAGTGAGAGCAGCAAACAAGAGAAGGGAGAATTCTAACCTTCGACAGGATCCCAGAAGGGGTTCTAATCAAGACAAGAGGCCTTTGACTTTTAGGCCTCCAACAAATGTACCAGTAGACACTTGGTACAAAACATCTGGCCGGAAAAGGCCAAGTGAAGAGAAATGGCATTCTTTCGAAGTGCCAAGAGGTTCCTCTTTAATCCAGAAGAAAGATCCTCAAGTTGCTGCGCCCAAGGTTGCTCAAGTGTCCAGCAACTACAAGGGAAAAAATCCTATGTCGAGATCCCAATGGAGGAGGTATCAAAGAAGGCGAAAAGCTGAAAGGGAGGCTACCAACGAACCTAAGGCTGAAACTAGTTCGAATGTGCCCCAAAGGAAACAAAGAAAGCCTCTTGAGAGAGAACCAGTTACCAACAGGCTAGTTTGGCCTAACCAGAGCGAAGTCGAAGACGAAGATGATGCTGAGTCTGACGATACCCTGGATATAATGGTGAACGTTGTTTCAATGCTGCCTAGGGAATTCAATCGACAAGTAGAAGTCGAAACCAGCGACTGGGAGATGGAACAAGAAATGGCCAGACACAGGCCAGTGTGCTATTTTGTCATGGACAATGGCACTACAGAAGAACAAAATGGCTTCTTCGAGCCACCCACAGAGGCGATGAAGAATCACCTCAAACCTTTGTTCATAAGGGCCAAGCTCGAAGAGACCACTGTGAACAAGATATTGGTCGACTGTGGGGCCACTATCAATATTATCCCTCATTCTGTGCTAATAAAGATTGGCAAAAGGGATGAAGAAATAAAACCTCACAATATGGTCCTGTCCAACTATGAGGGAGGCATTGGGACCACCATGGGAGTGATCCAGCTCGACATAAAAGTTGGGTCGATCCTTCGACCAACAATGTTCATGGTCATTTCAGCCAAACCTAACTACAACCTTTTGTTAGGTCGTGAGTGGATACATGGTGTAGGTGCTGTGCCTTCATCAATGCATCAAAGACTGCTTCTATGGCGCCCAGATGGGCTGGTCGAAAACATAGAGGCTGATCAGAGTTACTACCTTGGCGAAGTAAACCACTTGGGTGTAACAGATTTCGACAAAAACTTGGCTCACATAGGGCCATGTCCAGCTCCTGATTTCGACATGGCGCCAGCGCCAAACACCTTTTGTTCCCTATACCTGCATCCTGAGCATGGTTTCCAATGGGACAGAGAGGACGTGACCCACATAGAATTCAGTGGGCTAACTGGTATCCAACCAACTGGTTGGGGAAGTGAATTCAGTGATAATGACTGAGTCACAATCTCTGAAGCGAATTTCGGCCTATGTGGCTGAAACCAAGATGATAACGGCTCTCGAAGCCGAAGTAAAGTACATGGCCACACAGGCCAATGATCAACAATTATCTGCTGTTGGCCCAGGAAAGGATTTCGATCCAAGACCTCCTGATATCATGCCAGACGAAATGCAGGAACAGAGGCTCGACGCGATCTACGACGATGAGCCTTTGGGCTTCGAAAAGGATCCCTTGGCGAACAACATTAAGATGTTAGCACAAGACCCTTTAGAAGAAATCAACTTGGGCGAAGGATCAGAGAATAGGCCAACTTACATCAGCGCCAAAATTGATCCAGAACTTAGGTTGGAAGTAATCCAATTGCTGAAAGAGTTTAAAGACTGTTTTGCATGGGATTACGACGAAATGCCTGGTCTCGACAGAGGATTGGTAGAACTTCAGTTGCCAATCAAACCTGGAAAGAAGCCAATCAAGCAAAATCCAAGACGCTTCGCTCCAGAAATTTTGTCGAAGATCAAAACGGAGGTCGAAAGACTTCTGAAATGCAAATTCATCCGTGTTACAAGGTATGTCGAATGGATTGCAAATATTGTGCCAGTAATTAAGAAAAATGGCACATTAAGGGTGTGCATAGATTTCAGAGATTTGAATGCTGCCACCCCCAAAGATGAATATCCTATGCCTGTGGCGGAAATGCTAGTCGATTCTGCCGCTGGCTACGAATACCTGAGTATGCTCGATGGTTATTCAGGATATAATCAAATTTTCATTGCTGAAGAGGATGTGTCGAAAACAGCTTTTCGATGCCCTGGGGCCTTAGGCACTTACGAATGGGTCGTGATGCCTTTTGGCCTAAAGAACGCTGGGGCAACGTACCAGCGAGCAATGAATACTATCTTCCATGATTTTATTAACACGTTTATGCAAGTTTATATTGATGATATTGTTATAAAATCTGTTTCCAGGAAGAGTCACATTGACCACCTTCGACAATCATTCGAAAGAATGAGAGAACATGGTCTGAAGATGAATCCTTTGAAGTGTGCGTTCTGTGTGAAAGCTGGAGATTTCTTGGGCTTCGTTGTCCACAAGAAAGGAATCGAAATCAATCAGAACAAGACGAAGGCAATTCTGGAAGCGAAAGCGCCATCGAATAAGAAGGAATTGCAATCTCTCTTAGGCAAGATAAATTTCTTGAGAAGGTTTATATCTAACCTAAGTGGGAAAGCTCAGGCCTTTTCACCCTTACTTCGATTGAATAAGGAGGGGTTCGAATGGGGGCAGGAGCAACAAGAAGCCTTCGACAGAATCAAAGGGTACCTCACTAAGCCACCTATTTTGGTGCCTCCTTGTAGCAATAGGAGTATGAGATTGTACATAGCTGCATCTGACAAAACTCTGGGAAGTATGTTAGCCCAAGAGGATGAGAATGGAGTCGAAAGACCCATTTATTATCTCAGTCGAGTTTTGAATGATGCAGAAACTAGATATAGCGAAGTTGAAAAATTGTGTCTATGTCTGTATTTTTCTTGTACAAAGCTCAAACAATATATAAAACCAGTTGATGTTTATGTTTCGTCTCATTTTGATGTTTTCAAATATATGTTGTCGAAACCTATCTTGCATAGTCGAATTGGCAAGTGGGCATTAGCATTGACTGAATACTCCTTGACCTTTATGCCTCTTAAGGCAGTAAAAGGACAAGTGGTTGCAGACTTCATAGTCGACCACTCTATTCAAGTCGAGGATATTAACTATGTGGAGATAGAACCTTGGAAATTCTACTTCGATGGTTCCAGCCATAAAAATGGAACAGGAGTAGGAGTCTTGCTTATTTCTCCAGATAAAATTCCAACAACATTCAAGTACCAAATCGAAGGTTCTTGTTCGAACAATGAGGCTGAGTATGAAGCTCTAATTACTGGCCTTGAAATATTGTTGGAATTGGGGGCAACTCGAGTCGAAATAATGGGAGACTCAGAGTTAGTCATCAAGCAAGTCACAAAGGAGTATAAATGCATAAGAGAGAATCTCATTATGTACTTTGTGATTGCAAATCGTTTATTGAAACAATTTGAAAGTGTCAATATTCGACACATACCCAGAGTCGAAAATCAAATAGCCAATGACTTGGCACAGATTGCATCTGGGTATAAAATTTCAAAAACGAGATTACAAAGAGCAATCGAAGTTCGAGAGAAGATAAGAGCAACTTGTCTATCACCAACAGACTTGGAATCAACAAGGTTAGGATATGCTGATCACTCAAACTTCGAGATTTCGTTCATTGATAATTTATCAGACCAGGATTGGAGGAAACCCATTGTGGACTATCTTCAAAATCCAGGAGCTCCGACTGAACGAAAAACAAAATACAGGGCGTTGAGTTTTGTACTCATGGGTAATGAGTTATTCAAGAAGACGCCTGAAGGGGTGTTGCTGAAATGTTTAAGTGAAACTGAAGCATACATAGCCCTTTCGACTACGCATGCTGGGGCATGTGGGGCTCACCAAGCAGGCCATAAGATGAAATGGTTGTTGTTTCGACAAGGACTATATTGGCCCACTATGCTGAAAGATTGTGTTGAGTTCGCCAAAGGTTGCCAAGAGTGTCAAGTTCATACAGGCATCCAGCATGTACCAGCAAGCGAACTTCACTCGATAGTGAAGCCTTGGCCCTTTCGAGGATGGGCGTTGGATCTTATTGGAGAGATTCGACCAGCATCATCAAAGAGTCAGAAATACATATTGGTAGGCATTGATTATTTTACTAAGTGGATTGAAGCTGTCCCCTTAGTCAATGTAGACCAAGAAAATGTCATTGAATTTATTCAAAAGAACATTATATTTAGGTATGGAATTCCTGAGACAATAACAACTGACCAAGGTTCAGTTTTCACTGGTCGAAAGATGCAGGAATTTGCTCAGGAAACAGGTTTCAAACTCCTAACATCCACGCCTTACTATGCACAGGCGAATGGTCAAGTCGAAGCAGCTAACAAAGTGGTAATTGGCTTGATAAAGAAACATGTTGGGAAGAAACCAAAGAATTGGCATAAGACGTTAGACCAGATTTTATGGGCTTGTCGAACGTCCCCAAAAGAGGCCACTGGTACAACACCATATAGGCTAACTTTTGGTCATGATGCAGTATTGCCAGCAGAAATTTGTCTTCAATCTGCAAGAGTTCAGAGGCATTATGATATTCCTTCTGAGGTTTATTGGAATATGATGTTAGATGAACTGGTGGATTTAGACGAAGAGAGATTACATGCTCTCGACTTACTCAGGCTTCAGAAGAAAAGAGTCGAAGACTCTTATAATAGAAAGGTAAAACCTAAGGTATTTTTGCCTGAAGATTTAGTTTGGAAGGTAATTCTTCCCATGGATCGACGGGATCGAAGCATGGGGAAATGGTCACCCAAATGGGAAGGACCCTTCAGAGTTATCCAAACTTTTTCAGGTGGAGCCTATGAAGTCGAAGAGATAAGTGGTGATAAAAGGCTCTTGAGAGTAAATGGTAAATATTTGAAAAAATATAAGCCTATACTTCAAGAGATAAAAATAAAATAATAAACTAAATTAACCATAGAAATGCCAAAATGGAAATTTTTATTAATTTCTGCCAAAATGGCAATTGTCGTCGAAAGCGATTACAGAAGATGGTTACAAAAGAGAATCAAAAAGAAAGAGAGTTCTTAAGTCGAAGATACTTAGCATGCTGCAAATCCAACCTCTTCTTGCACCAAGATTTTTCTTGCTCCAGTTTGGCAATTTGAGCATCGAGGCTTTGGGCTCTCTCAGCGAACTCCAGGCCTTGCTTGATCTCAGTCTGGCTCTCAGCGTCTGGGATGGTCGAAAGAATTTCCTCCTGGAGCACAGTGTTGGCGTTAATCTTCGCTTCTATCTCTGCAATTTGTGCTCGGAAGGAGACATTCTCTCGCTCAATAGCATCGAACCTTTCCTGTGCAGACGCTTTCTGTTTCGACAACTCGGCAATTCGAGAAGTTGAACTTGAGACAGCAGTCCAAGCAGATAAGCTCTTGCCATGCAGCGTTTCGAGCTGACTGTTGAAAGTTCGTTGGCGCCGGTAATCCGCTGAGACTTGGTCAATCATAGAATGTAATTCCATGATTAAGTCTGAGATTTCTGGAGCTACAGCATCGAAATCAACAGCATTCAGAACCTCTTTCAAGCAAGATGGAGCAGTGGGGTCCCCCTCTAAAGCCTTCATTAAATCTCTCTTGAAGAACTGGGCCTTGACCTTCGCCAATGCGTCATCAAGAGGAGAAGTCTCAGTAGATTTCCCCGACAGAGTAGGAATTTCCTGACTGGTGTCGGAAGAACTCTTACTCTCAACGATTGCATTAAGGTAGCTGACAGGGTCAGTTTGTTTCAAGATTTCCAAGTCCTCTTTCGACCTGTGCTTTGAGGAAGTGACCTTTGCCACAGTATGATCTTGGACTTGAGGCTGTTGATTGCTGAGTGCCTCGTTTGGTTGCTCTTCGACTTGAACTGAGGCGGTACTAGCGTCGACTCGTGGTTCTTCGTTAACTTCACCTTGGGGTCTTTCGCCAGCGTCATTCTGTGGTTCTTCGCTGGCGTCATCCTGGTGTTCTTCGCCAGTACCACCTTCATGCTCTTCGTCAACAGCATCTTGATTCTCTTCGCCATTGCCTTGGTCTCTTCCTTCAGGATTCTCTTCTGACGACAAGACCACCACAGGAACCGTTTCTGGCTGTGTTTCCTCCGCCATAGGTTCTTCAGTTGTCTTCTCCACTGTTTCAGCATTGGCCTCATGCTCAGTGTGGGCTTCATCATTGCCCAAATCTTGCACCTGAGGCCTGCTAAGGTCAGCAGATTCCAAAGTTTCTGAAGTCCTTGGTGGGGAACTTCCAGTAGTTTCCTGAAAAGGATAAAGAAGGCAAATCTTCAGATGTCGAAAGAGACATAATCAAATACTGGTATCTATGCCTAAAATAGATTACCTGTGGATTGGCTTCAGCCCCAGGGCTGGAATTATCACTTTCGACAGGCTTGTTAACTAGAGCGTTCAGTTCCTCCTCAGTTGGTTCTTCGATGACCACTGCAGGTGGCCTAGGCTTTCTTGCACCAACCTTTATTCTGACGGTTCGACCTTCAGGAGCTGGAGTAGGAACAGAAGCGTCCTTCGTTAACTTTCTCCTCTTTAAGGGAGTAGGAGGGGCATCGCTGTCGTCGTCACTCCCCGATTCGATCACCAAGGCTGCCCTTTTCTTGGGCGAAGGGGCCTATAAAACCAATAGGAATTCGATTGAATAATTACGTCGAAAATAAAAAATCGAAAGCCAGAATGCAAATGAAGAAAATCTGGTTACCGATGCAGGAGGCCTCCTCGAAGAGCCTTCCCCCTGTTGGTTGCCCGTTGTCTTCGCCGGCGCTATAGTCTTCGCCGGCGGTGGAGGTTTGGTCGAAGGGACTCCTCCTTGTGGGCCTCCTGGAGCCTTCTTGACCAAGGGTTTTCGAACAACTGGAAGCGAAAAGGAAAGTTAACAAGCTAACAGTCGAAGAAAAAGATAAAAAGCAATGTGAGAGTATGAACTTACATTTCTTTACTTTGTCAAACACAAGGACAAAAGACTTCTGCAACTCTGCTATGAAGTCCTTCTCGTCGAAGAAGTACTCAGCGTAATAGCTTCTCCACCATTCTTCAAAAGATGGCGAACAAAGGAAGTTAAGCTGGTAATTGAACAGCGAGAGGATTGTTCGACCAGCATATCTTCCAATATGCCTGGTAGCAGCTTCTTCTGTATAATCGTTGCAGAAGTACAACATTGACTTCTCTCTTGGAAAAATGGGAGAAGGCAAGGTTTGGATGATACCAAACTGGCGAGATACCAGGTTTGGTTGATAGGCCAGCAGACTCAGATGAGTCTTAGAACTCTTAAATCGAAGAGGCATAATCCTTGGAGTAAGGAATGCCTCCCACAGTATGGTGTGCTCATCAACATTGGGACCACTCGACTCCTTGGGATGTGGCCTTGTGAACCAAGCTGGCCCCACCTTTCGCTGAGCGAATGGAGCCATAGTCGAAACAAATTCCTTCCTTCGAGCGAACATCAGCACGAAGTTAGTGAAGGTTTGTTGGAACTCTAGCCCATCTTCCACAGGTGTCAGTAGAGCCAGCCTAATCCCTTCGATACGTCTATTAGCTATCGCTGGGGCTTGTTCATTTATCTGAGTCTTCTTGGGTAAGAAAGACTCGAAAGTGGCGTTAAGCCACAGTTGAAGTAGCCAGAAAGGCCCAGCGAGTAGCAGACTGTTCCTATCTTCGATATGCTTCAAAAGAGTAACCCCATTGCTGATGGAGTCATAAAGACTGGCCAGAATTAGTTCTGCCAAACAAATGTTCTGGCGGTGGTGCAATTGGGTGGCCAGAGTGACCATCTTTTTGGTCACTTGCAGAGACTTCGAACAGAACACGAAGCGAGTTAGCCATAAGGCTAGAAACGCTATGTGTTCAACGTCGGACACTGTGTCTGTCGACTGGTCGTGGAAATGGTTGATAAAGGTGGTGAATGTTGGCTTCGTCTCAGAAAAGCCAATTTGGTCCTCCGACATCTCTTCCGGGTCGAAGTAATCTCCGGTTGGTCGAAGGCCAGTGATGGCTGCTACGTCGAAGAGTGTGGGAGTTAACATCCCACATGGAAGGTGAAAGGTGAAGTGGGAGTTATCCCAGAACAGCATCGAAGCTATAAGCATCTCTGGGGAGTAGTTTAAACCTGTCTTCGACAGCATTATTAGGTCAAAGATGCCCATTTCCTTCCAGACTGGAGTTTGATGTTTTTCCAGCTTTGTTAGCCAAGCAACATAGTCCTGAGTGAGATTAGGGCAAGACCTAAAAACTCTAACACTTCTGTTGAAGAAACGAAGGTCGATCTTCTCGTGTGTGGGGTCTTCGTTGTCTTCTGGATCCTTCTTAGCACAAGCTACTGGCTTGAGTTTCTCGACGATGGGAAAGTAGCTCTTGATCTTCAGAGCTTCAGAGATGCTGGGATTCATGGGTCCAGCCATTGCGAAGATTTGGTTGGAGTATCCAACCGGAATCATCAAGTGACGCGAGTAAGCATCACGAACGGAGATGTCAGATGGTTCAGGGACCCTTCGTTTCCCTGTAGCGTTCACTACCGGAGCGGTTACAAAAACCTTGGGTTTAGCAAGTTGTTCAGTTGGTGCGTTAGTCTTGGGGGCAGTTGAAGCAGAAGCCATTGTTGAGGATGAAGTTGAAGTTGGAAAGGGAAGAGTTTTTCTGCAAAGAGAAACAAGTTTGCAAGAAAGCAAGGGAGTTTGAGAGATGGTTTGCGTGAAAAGTCCCACAATGGGGTATTCACTACTATTTATAGTAGTGGGAGAAATTCCCAATAACGAGGGCATTAAATGTCATTTAATGCTGCAGGGAGTAGTGGGACGCGTGGCAGCATCCTGTTGTTTCGGCCGTTTCTGCAGAAACAGAGAGACGCAGCGTGCGTCCTCGTTTTTTGAATTTGTCATAATGACAAATTATGAAGTGATGTTTTGGTTCTGCACGCCGTACTGACAGTGACGTCCTAGGATCAAGTCAATGATGGTTTCTTGGGATTGCCAATAGTTGGTAAAAAGCAACAAAAAGTGCACAAGTTAACTTGTGACTAAGCGTGGAAAAATAGGTGTCGAATGGCGTTTTCAAAGAATGCCTTTTTCTTTCAGAGTCGAAATAAGGCATTCTTGGGGGGCAATTTGTTGGCTCCTAAATTCGACACCTTTGTTTTGATTGATGGCAGCCATTAAAAGCTGAAAGATGCTTTCGACTGGCTAAGCCTGTCGAAGTGCCCGTCGAAAGATGGCAAAATACTTAGAAGATTTCTTCCAAGGAAGAAGGCTGATTGCCTTCGACGTCGAAGGAGTTTTCGTCGAAGACGTCTCTTGACGAACGTGTTCGATGGTCCAGAGTGGAGCAGTTTGAAATTCAAAGCTTTGGAGGGAAAACGGTTTCCAGCAGTTACTACGTGCGAACGTGCAAGGATCTGGAGCGTCGAACATGGAGAACGTGACAAGTGGCTTGATCTCGAAGCAGTGTAACTGCCCGACGGTTACTTGGAATGTTTTTGTATAAATAGGAGTAGACGTTTAGTTTCTCGCGTGTGTTCACAATAGATACATAGTCACTCATTTAGATTCAAGTACCCAGTGTGAGCGAACGAATTGTTGAGAAATGTATGTGTGAAACACCAATTTATCAATTCAAGTCATTTACTTTTCCAGTATTTTACATGCTTTTTCCCTTTAAGATTCCTGTCGAACCTTTACATTCAAGCCTTGTTATTTTACCAAGCCTTTTCCTTTATGCAATTTACTTTAAACAATTTACTTAAAGCCTTATCCACATTAATTAAACTTCAAAATCAACCTATGTCCATAGGATCAATCTGATCGATCCTGCGAGTAACCAAATAAGTAACCATTTGGAGGATCAGCGGTTGTTTACCAAATCCCAAGGTAAACAACTGGGGAATGGCATTTCGCCGGGGAACAATCTTATATTAAGACTGTCGGGGATGCTTGCTGAGGAATGTCTATACTCCGCTGGGGAATGTTGAGATCTTCTGGGGATACCCAAATTCCTTAAGGCTGACAGTAGACTAACTCTGCTTGGGGAGAGTATCGCTGACTTGCTGGAGATATTATGCCTTTTTAGGGCTGACGGGAGACCAACTCTGCCTGGGGAGAGTATTGCTGAATCCTATCTTACTCAGCGGGGAGTGAAGGTATCCTGGTTACGTTCTTCAGCCGAACCTACCTTGGTACCTCGGTGGACAGAGCAACTAGATCGCTTAGACAACTCATTATTGCCCCTGTTTCTGATGTCATTTGTAATTAGTCCTTTGTTTCGCATGCAAATATTCATGATTAGCAATTAATGTCAAATGCATATATCAAAAATGAACATTGGACATTCTTTGCAAAACAAAACAGAAAAAGGAAAAACGATGGGTAATTCGTCTGAAAAATTGAACTTGTATTGATTTTGAAATTTTCCTATAAATAGGCGTTTTATGTACAGGAGGCTGACGTCCTAGTAAGAGAACGCCGCCGAGCAAAATAGAGTTTATACAATTTTGTGAAAAGGAAACAAAACAGCTATGTGAAAAATAATCCCACTGGGTTCCAACTCTGCTATCGCCTTTATGTCTTCAAGCGTCTCATCACTTTGCTGCTTAGTTGAAGATGAAGTTGATTGATTTGCGCCGTCTAAGCCCGATAGTTGGTGCCGAATTCGGGATGCAGGGTGATCCAATGAGACATAGTATTACGCTTTATCCCTAACTTTTTCCTGGACCGCCCTTTCGGGTTTTCAGTCCACCGGGATACCCATTTTTGCCCAAGCCGCCTTTTTAGGTTTTCGACTTGCCGGGTGTATAGATTTTTTCATTTCATCCCTTATTTTTGCCCGAACCCTTTTGGTTCGCCGGGAAGCCCTTATTTTTGCCTAGGGGTGTCAACCTAACGGGTCTTTAATTCATGCGTAGTATCTTTTTACTAAGTCTGCATTGCCGGGGTGAGGAAGGTCATCACCATCCATGGTGGTTAGAATCATAGCTCCTCCTTAGAAGATATGTTTAACCACAAATGGCCCTTCGTACGTAGGGGTCCATTTGCCCCTGGGATCACTTTGAGGAAGAATGATGCGCTTGATTACCAGGTCTCTGACTTGATACTCTTGTCGTCTGACTTTCTTATTAAATGCCCTGATCATCCGTTTTTGGTACGTCTGACCATGACAAATAGCTGTGAGTCTCTTTTCATCGATTAGGTTTAATTGATCAAGCCGAGTCTGGATCCAGTTATCTTCGCTTAAACCTGCATCCTTCATTATCCGGAGAGAGGGTATCTGGACTTCAATAGGCAAGACTGCCTCCATGCCATAGACCAAGGAAAAGGGAGTTGCCCTTGTTGACGTCCGTGCTGAGGTACGGTACCCATGAAGAGAAAACGGTAACATTTCGTGCCAATCTTTGTAGGTCACTGTCATCTTCTGCACAATCTTCTTGATGTTCTTATTCGCTGCTTCTACAGCCCCATTCATCTTCGGTCGATAGGGAGAAGAGTTGTGGTGCTGTATCTTGAATTACTCGCAGAGCTCAGTGATCATCTTATTGTTAAGATTGGTACTATTATCCGTAATGATCCTCTCAGGTACACCGTATCGACAGATCAGGTTGTGTCGAATGAACCGTGCCACGACGTTCTTGGTTACAGTAGCATAGGAAGCTGCTTCGACCCACTTTGTGAAGTAATCAATCGCTACCAAGATGAAGCGATGCCCGTTGGATGCTGTAGGTCTGATTTCGCCGATCATATCAATGCCCCACATTGCAAAAGGCCAAGGTGCTGTCAAGATGTTCAGAGAAACCGGAGGAATGTGCACCTTATCATCATAGATCTGGCATTTATGACAAGTTCGAGAATGCTGATAACAGTCGGCTTCCATTGTGGACCAGAAATATCCTGCCCGAAGGATTTTCTTTGCCATGGTATGTCCACTGGAATGTGTTCCGAAGGTACCTTCATGTAGCTCTGCCATGATCCTTTCTGCTTCAATCTTATCCACACAACGCAGTAAGGTTGAATCATGGTTTCGCTTGTAGAGAATGCCATTGCTGAGGAAGAACTTTACTGCGAACCTTCTCAAGAACTTCTTGTTATTAACAGATGCGCCTTCAGGGTATTCTTGAGCTTCAAGGTACCTCTTCACTTCATGATACCAGGGTTTTTCTGTTACCTCTTCGGTCTTGAGATCATAGCAATGTGCAGGTTCATCCAACTTCCAGATAATGATCTGGGGCGCCTCGTTGTCCCATTTGACTTTGAACATAGAAGACATCATAGCCAACGCGTCCGCTAACTGATTCTCTTCTCTTGGGAAGTGTTCAAAGGTTATCTCTTCAAAATGGGGAATAAACGTCAACACATACTCCTTGTAAGGAATAAGATTTGGGTGTTTCATATCCCACTCGCCTTTGATCTGATTGATCACGAGAGCCGAATCTCCGAAGACACTCAGAAACTTGATCCTTAAGTCAATTGCAGCTTGAAGACCCATGATACATGCTTCATACTCTGCCATGTTGTTGGTGCAGTTGAAACATAGCCGGGCGGTGAGTGGAGTATGAGTGCCTTTAGGGGATATGATCACAGCGCCGATACCATTACCCAAAGCGTTCGAGGCTCCATCAAAGTGCATAGAACATCGGGATCCTTCCTCAGGTCCTTCATCCGGTCCAGGTACTTCACAATCAGTCACTACCATGATGTCCTCGTCTGGAAATTCAAAGTTCATCGACTGGTAATCGTCCACTGCCTGGTGTGCCAAATGGTCTGCCAATACACTTCCCTTGATTGCTTTCTGAGTCGTGTACTGGATGTCATATTCTGTCAAGATCATCTGCCATCTTGCTATTCTTCCGGACAAGGCGGGCTTTTCGAAGATGTACTTGATTGGATCCATTTTTGAAATCAACAGAGTAGTGTGAGTCAACATATACTATCTCAGCCGGCGGGCAGCCCATACCAAAGCGCAACAAGTTTTCTCGAGCAGTGAGTATCGGGTCTCACAGTCGGTAATCTTTTTGCTAAGGTAATAAACAGCGTGTTCTTTTCGGCCAGACTCGTCATGCTGCCCCAGCACACACCCTATTGAGTTGTCCAGTACTGTCAAGTATAAGATTAGAGGTCTCCCTTCAACCGACGGCATAAGAATGGGTGGTTCTTGGAGATACTCTTTGATTCTTTCGAAAGCGACCTGACATTCATCGTTCCAACGTACTACTTGATCTTTCTTCAGCAGCTTGAAGATTGGTTCACAGGTAGCAGTTAGATGCGAGATGAATCAGGCAATGTAGTTCAACCTTCCTAGAAAGCCTCTGACTTCTTTCTCTGTTTTGGGAGTTGGCATCTCTTGTATGGATTTCACTTTGGCAGGGTCCACTTGAATGCCTTTGTCACTTACGATGAAGCCTAGCAATTTTCCAGATCTCACCCCAAAGGTGCACTTGTTTGGGTTCAACCTCAGCTTGTACAACTTCAGACGGTCAAACAGTTTCTGTAGATGGTCAGGGTGTTCCTCCTCAGTTTGGGACCTTACAAACATATCATCGACGTATACTTCTATCTCGTGATGGATCATGTCATGAAACAAATCAACCATGGCACGTTGGTAGGTTGCCCCAGCATTTTTCAACCCAAAAGGCATGACCTTGTAGCAAAAGGTGCCCCACTGAGTAAAAAAAGTGGTCTTCTCCATGTCTTCAGGAGCCATCTTGATCTGATTATAACCGGAGAAGCCGTCCATGAAGGAGAATACTTTATGCTGAGCAGTGTTGTCAACCAGAACGTCGATATGAGGCAGAGGGAAATCATCCTTATGGCTCGCCCTATTCAAATCCCTGTAATCAACAGACATTCAGACCTTACCATCCTTCTTCGGCACTGGAACCACGTTGGCAACCCATTGAGGGTAAGAAGTCACTGCTAGAAACCCGGCATCAAATTGTTTCATAACCTCAATTTTGATTTTCTCGGACATTTCTGGACGCATACGGCGGACCTTCTGTTTTACCGGAGGGCATTCTTCCTTGGTAGGCAGGTGATGAACCACAATGTCGGTATCCAACCCAGGCATGTCTTTGTAAGACCAGGCAAAGATTTCCACATAGTCATGCAGCATCTGAATCAACCGTTGCTTCACACTGAGCTCTAGATTGGCACCAATCTTGACTTCCTTTCTGTCTGTCTCAGTACCCAGATTTACCGTTTCCACTGGCTCTTCATGTGGCTAAATGGCCCTCTCTTCCTGGAGTAGCAGTCTTGCAAGCTCAACAGGCACTTCGCAATCATCTTCACCTTCGTCTTCGGCTAAGTTGATCGGATTTTCGAAGTCATAAATGGCAGTAGCAGAGTCGATACCAGTGGGATCCAGAGTGGATTGGAACCTGTATAAGTGAGTGTGTGTAAATATAGCTGTTTTGCAATATATAAATAAAGAAAGACAAAGAGCGCAAGATTTGAAATGTAAAACGTCCAATGCTTTCATTAATGATATATGAGAGTGACAAACAAAAGCCCTCACAAATGAAGCCACGGTGTCCCGGGTAAGTCACCGGACCATAAAGTTTCATAATATTGTTTGTTACAAATTCGAAACAAAGGAGTTCATTACTGAGTCACAAAAGTAATAGGTACGAAGTCTTTCATAGTCCAGTTGCTTGGTCCACCATTGGTCGTTGGGTAGATCCAGCTGTCGAATTCAGATTCCTCCACGTCGTCTTCAATAGCATTCACTCCCGGGTTGGTGATGAACACAGGAGGTCTTCCAATCCTTGCCTTACGAACAGCCCTCTGAGCTTCTGCAGTGAAACCCAAACCAAACTTGTCAGTCTTTGGAGTGAAATCAGGAAGTCGGCCCCAATTTGCACACTCACACTTCTCAACCACATCCCGGGCATCCTTCAAGGAAGCCATCTTCAAAGGAAAATCTTCTACAGTCACAGTCTCTGCTGACGCCAGTGTCCGAGGCACCTCTTCAAAGTGTTGAAAGGGGGTTTCAATGAACTCCCCATCCATTTCTATGTACTGGAATGAGTTGAGGTGGCTGACCATGTATTCTTCTTCCCCTTGAACTGTAACAATCTTCCCTCTGGCCGGGTACTTAAGCTTCTAATGTAGTGTGGAGGTCACAGCTCCAGCCTTGTGGATCCATGGACGACCCAGCAAACAAGAATAGGATGGTCGGATGTCCATCACATAGAAAGTAGAATCAAAAACTTGAGAACCAACCCTGATTGGAATGTCAACTTCCCCATGTACCACCCTTTTCGAACCGTCAAAGGCCTGGACAACAATGTTACTAGGCTTGAGCTCCAAACCCTCACAATCCAACCTGTCTAGGGCCTTCTTGGGTAATATGTTCAATGAAGAACCGGTGTCTACCAACACATGGGCAAGAGTAGTGCCTCTGCATTCAATGGAGACATGCAGGGCGTCGTTATGGTTCTTTCCTCTGGCAGTCAGATCAGCGTCAGAGAAGCCCAACCCATTATCGGCAGTCAAGTTGGCCACACAATCGATAAATTGATCAGCAGACGTTTCTTGTGGCACATGGGCCGTCTTCAGGAAGGAAATCAGGGCCTTGGCATTGGCCTATGAACACAACAACAGTGGTAGCGTAGAAATTTTAGAGGGGGTGTGCCCCAGCTGCTCAACTACATTGAAATCACTCTTCTTAATGATCTTGAGAATCTCTTCCATCTCTTGCTGGGAAGCTTCAACATTGGTTGTCTTTGGTGCCTCCGTCAAGGCAGGCAAATCAATAGCAATCCCTTTGCCCTGAGCGTCAGATGACTCGGCAGCAGGGGTAGAAACAGGAACTTGATCAGGAAGGGGAGCAGGCACACTTGCAGGTGTGATGATAAGAGGTCTCTGAATAGCTGGTGGTGCAATATCTGGCGAGAACAGCCTACCACTGCGAGTAAATTTGGCAGGACCGGTGATGTTGCTGACGTCGGTACTAGCATCAAACTCTTGTTTTACTCCGAGCACATAAACATTTGCCCCATAGTTCCATGGGACAGCTTTGTCGGATGTATAGGGGAGGGGCCCCGGAACAGTGATGATGATAGGAGCAATCTTCTGAGTAGACATGATTTTGACAGGCTTCTTTGAGAGAACCTTAGGAGGTTTGTTGAAAATAGTAACAATGGACACTTCTTCAGCAGGGATAGCGGGAACAACAATCTTCTTGAACAAGATCTCTTTGCTATCCATCAGGTTTTGGATGCCTGACTTCAACAAAGGACAACCAGCAGGTGAAACAGAACACAGAAGACAACCTTTACTACATCCCGGAAATAAACCGGCTAGCAACAGGTTCCTTTTGACAGTCAACAAAGGAGTAACAATATCATCCACAGAGGCCACATACAGGTCTTCTTCAACAGCATTCACTCCATGCTGGGGCATGGGAGCAGTCACAACATTGGGCCTTTCGGGCGCCTCGAACTGTATTTCTTTAGCATCAATAAGGTCCTGAACCTTATTCCTTAGAGCCCAGCAATCGTCCGTAGTATTCCCCGGGCCGTCAGAGTGATAGGCGCAGCGGGCATTGGGATTGTACTTCGGAGACGTTGTGTTCACTACCTTCGGAGCTTCTTTGACAGTTACCAGATTGGTCGATAGTAGTTGCGGAAAAATCTGAGACAGGGTCATGCTGAGTCGAGTGTACTGCCTTTTGGGTCTCTCACCCCTTGGTTGGTTATATTGTTGAGGAGCAGCAGTAGGCTTTGAAATTACCACCGCGTTGACAGCTTGGTGGTGTTCCGGTTTATCTTGTCTTCTGGGACCATAAACAGCACTTGCTTCCTTCTTGAAGGGCTTCTTTTCAGTACTCGAGGAGGCACCTTTCTGTATCTTCCCCGACTTGATACCAGCTTATATCCTCTCACCGGTTAAGATCAGATATGTGAACCCAGCAGAAGAATTCCCAATCAGATGGTTGAAGAATGGACCGGACAGGGTCCCTAAGAACATGTCGACAAGCTCACGGTCAGTTAGTGATGGCTGCACCCTGCCAGCCAGGTCTCTCCACTTTTGCACATACTCCTTGAATCCTTCGCCCGTCCCCAGTGACATACCCTGGAGTTGGGTACGCGTGGGAGCGAGGTCGGAATTGTACTGATACTGCTTATAAAATGCAGTAGCCAAGTCCTCCCAGTTTCGAATACTGGCTCCATCCAGTTGATAGAACCATTCGAGTTGAGCCCCTGAAAGGCTATCTTGGAAGAAATGGATCCATAGGTTCTTGTCTGCAGTGTAAGGTTGGATCTTCCTTACATATGATCTGAGATGCAGCTTAGGGCAGGAAGCCCCGTCGTACTTCGCAAAGGCAGGTGCCTTGAACCTGTGTGGGATCACCACCCCAGAAGATAAACCTAGATCTCCAAAATCCAACCCCGGCACATGTTGAATCTCCATGGCACTTAAACGGTCCTTTAGCTGCTTGTACCTGTCTTCAGCAGGAGGGTACTGTTCATCATTGTAATCTGTCTCGTTGTCAGAGACCGCAGGACTAGGAACCCTTCCCTCTTGGGGACTATCCTTCCCTACAGAGGAAGTAGTCTGATCAGCCTCATTCTGCAGTGTATTCCCAAACCTTCGTCCAGTGTTAAACAACACAATCCTCTTCTTCTTCTTCTTCTTCTCCTTCAAGAGCAGAGTCTTCAACTCCTGTTGACCCTGGGCTAAGCTCATGACCAGCTCTTGAAACTGGGCATTCTGGGCCTGGAGGGCCTTGATAGCTTGTTCGGTAGTAGGCTCGGAAGACATGATGATCGAGTGCTGAAATAAACAGCGAAGAAGATTAAGCAACCTGTAGAAGAAGGGTACCTGTTATGCATATGATGCAATGAGATGCGTATGATTTATGTTTTCAAAGACAATCGGGATTCAACTTTGTAGACAAAAAGGAAACACACTTCATTAGATTCAAACTTTAAATTGTTCAACAATTTGCCCTTAGGCTTTACAAGAATGAAAATACTGAAAAGGAAATAAAAGCTGTAAAAGAAACATCCAAAGCCCATCAGTGCTCCCATGGCCTTCTCTTCTCAGTACAGATATAGTCGTTCAGGATCTGCTCATTCTCCAATTGCTTAGTCAGCTTCTGGATCTTTTGTTCCTGTTCGTTGAACTTTTCCCGATAAGAATCCCGTTCTTCCTGTAGCTGCGCCCAAGATCTCTTTAGTGTATCAACATCAGCGGGTATCTGAGGAGGGAGGACAGTTCGAGGAACCCTGTCTTTATCAGGGAATTCAAGAATGATAGGCTTAACAGCTTTGTATGGCATACCTAACTTCTGAGCACGGATGCAGACCCATATGTAGTAGGGTTCCATTGGTAGAGAAGTCTTCGATCCTAACTCATGTGGGTTAGCTTTGTGAATTCTGTCCCAAGCCTTGATGAATCTACGGCGCAGCTCGTCACTGTCTACCTGAAACTCAAAACTGATGTGAGGTACCAACATCTCATGAGGCCTTGCTCTTCTGGCTCTTCCAAACTGACGGAGAGCTAAACATGGATTATAAGAGATTCCTCCCTGGGTACCGATCAATGGAACATTAGGATATTCTCCGCAACGATCAATAATGGCTACCTCATCCAAACCTCTGAGAGTCCAAATGATGTCATTATCAGTGAGAGACATTAACCTATGAGCCCAGCCCCTTCCTTCTTCGTTCTCCAGCACAAACTTAGGGAGGTGCGAAATAAACCACCTCACTAACAAAGGAGCACAACACCACAGAGTTCCCCGTCTTCGGGCAGTACGAGCATAGAGCTGTTGCAGGATATCACCCAAGAGAGTGGGTACAGGGTTCCGAGAGATGAAGATCCTTATGGAGTTGACATTAATAAAGGTATCAGGATTTGGAAACAATACTAGACCATAGATTAAGAGAGCCAGAATGTCTTCGTAC
Organism: Vicia faba; assembly: GCA_948472305.1. NCBI lineage: Eukaryota > Viridiplantae > Streptophyta > Magnoliopsida > Fabales > Fabaceae > Vicia > Vicia faba. Next base: position 112,183,750 of record OX451737.1, read on the forward strand.
GCCTTGAAGTCTAAGTCATTCCAGAAACTATTAGCTTTGCCAACCAGAAACTTAGCCAAAAAGCCCTTAACTCCACTTCTAGTCTCCCAGTTAGCCATTACCTCTTCTTTGGTCAAGGGAAGGGCTGCAACAACCTCTTCAGGCCTAAGAGTCTTCTCCCAACCGGTGAATGGAGTCTGCTCCAGAACCGGGATACCAAGTAACTCAGAGAATTCTTCCAGGGTGGGGACCAGCTGGATGTCTTGAAAAGTGAAGCAATGGTACAGGGGATCATAAAACTGGACCAGGACACTCATCAATTGTTGGTCCCACTTTGAAGTGACTAAACCGAGAAGAGAACCATGCCTCTTGATGAAAGAAGTAGTGTTTGGAATCCTATCAACCAATTCCTTGAGCAAAGCAGGTGGTTGAACAAAGTTGAGCCGGATAGTATTCCTACGCATGGGCATCATGATGTCCTACAAAACAGAGCAAAGATGAAACCCTCTTGTCTTTGAAATGGGTCAGTCCTTATGCGGGATGCATGCAATGGTATGATGGTATGATGTTATGATAAAGCACACCACAAGTATTCACAAAGGCAAGCATGATAAGGCACACAAGTCACACAAGACAGCCCTTAGAGTTTAGGCCAACATGAAGTTTAGGTATTACCCTCTTTCAGTTTCGTTGGTTAAGACCTGTCCTATCAAAAGTAATCGGGTTCTAGAGGATCTCAATATCACTGACTACCCTCAATCGGCCATAACTCCAGCATCGCAATCTTTTCTTGCGGCCAGAACCATCGCGAGAGTTTAGCCTCAATGAGTGTAGCATACTGCTACCGTTCTATGGCCAAGTCGGGTCAATTTAGGGTTCTAAGGTCGGTTGGTGCTTAAAGACTCCTTAGAAGACCCATATTCTCCTTGTTGCAACACAAGGGATATCGGTACATACCAAGGTGTCACACCAACGTAGCCACTGCTTCACCCATGTCAGTCTATGCCAGACAGGTCCCTCACAGCTTATGATACCTAAAAGGGTTTTCCTCAGATCTGGGTTAGGATCTATGAAACTCCGATGCAAAGCCCACAAATATAAAAGCAAACAAAGCAAGTAATTGAAAACAAGAGTGGTCTAATCCTAAGGTAACCCAAATTTTAAGTTAGTCCCCAGCAGAGTCGCCAGTTCTGTGATACGGTGGGAGAACTGACTTGAGGTTTTGCGTTTGTTTTCGCAAATGTTTCGGTTGAGCAAGAGTCGCCACCGACTTTTTATTTTATCCTAAGGAAAGGTTAAAAAGCACAGCAAAAACCTTTGAGATGTTTTCTTGGGTTCGGGGGGTAGATTATAGAAATGGAAGGTATTAGCACCCTTTCTATCCATGGTTATCCATGGGCTCTTAGTTACTTGCTTAGATCACTTGCCTTGCATTTTCAATTGTTTGAAATGGTGCTTTGTGTGTGGGTTTGAAAATGTTTTGAAAAGAGGCCATTGTGGTGGCAACCTTTGTAATGATCCATGTTTGAATGTATACAAAGGTGTACTTGTCTTTTGAAAAGTTTTCAATGTTTTTGAAAGTTGTTTTGAAAGTGTGTTGTGATGTGTGTTTTGAAAAATGGCAAGGATTGTTTTTGCAAGGTTGGTCAAGTAACCAAGAGCTATCTACCCTAAATTTCTCAAAGATCTTTCCTATGTTTTAACCCTTTTAACAGTATTGTTCCACCATTGTATTTGGTGGACAATCTTGTGTTAGGATGTTAACGGGACGGGCGCGGGTCATCGTTTAGACCATGATTGCAATGGTGCCAAGTGTCTTTGGCAATTTTTCCTTTAAGGGACTATGATCATTTTGTTTAGGAAACTTTCGAAAGCGCCATCGAGGGACTATGATCATTTTGATTTGTTTTGTTTTGCCAAAGACACCCAACATGCAATATGGCCCATTATTGAAGGCAACAAGTGGAGTAACCCTAGGGGTGCAAGTGTGATTGGTGTTGTCCATTTTCATGATTTGTTGTCTTTGAATTAGGTCAAGCTATTTGTTATTTTTGATTTGCATACAAACCCTAAGTCTATCATGGCATATTTAGAAAGCTTTAAAATGCGGAATTTAAAGTCCTAAATTATTACAAAATAATCATGGGGATGGGGGTACAAATGTTCAAATGGGGATGAGACTTTAATAGGAGAGTAGTATCCAAATATTTACAACCAAATCGAATCGATCGCAAATGTAATATGTATCAATGTATAGGAATAAGCAAATGTGTATGTGTAAATGTATTTGTGTAAGTGTAGGTGATTTATTTACAAGTGAAATAAAATAATAAAAAAGATTAATTTTTTTTGGATATTTTAATGGTTTAGGGCAAAACCCTAATTTTGTAAATAAATAGTATTTATTATTTATATCATATACAATATTTATTAATTATGCACAAAAAATAAATAAAAGAGAAGTATGTTGTAAACAAGTAATTTTTGAGGTTAAATATTAATAAAAATAAAAATGTATTATTTTTGTATTTTTATCCTAAATATCCTAATAAATATATAAGTATTTATATTATGTATTAAATATATACAAAAAATAAAAATATTTATTATTTACAAAAAAAGGTATATTTTAAGAAAATGTTTTCAAAAGATAAAATAAAATAAAATCAGAAAATAAAATGTATTGGTATTATTTTTTAGTATTTTAAATAAAAAGTATATATATATATATATATATATATATATATATATATATATATATATATATATATATATATATATATATATATATATATATATATATATATATATATATATATATATATATATATATATATATATATATATATATATATATATATATATATATATATATATATATATATATATATATATATATATATATATATATATATATATATATATATATATATATATATATATATATATATATATATATATATATATATATATTTATATGTACAAGTTTAAATAAAGCAAATAAAATCCAAATAAAATGCAAAAATGGGTGGAAAAATGTTTTTAATATTTTTTATATTTTGACAAAAAATAATAAGTCAGGGGAAAAAATAAAAAGTCAAAAATGATAAAAATAACACACAATGGGCCAAGGGGGTGTAAGTGGAAAATGAGGGTGCAAATAGGAAAAACAGGCCAGGCCCAGCGCAAGGCAAGCTTCTTCAACCTCCAGCCACCTCTGTCTCAAAAACGCGCGCCTTTCATGCTTTGTTCAAACATCCTGATTCTTTGATTTTTAGCACAAACTTATAACACCAAAAATGTAAAGCATCAAACCATGAATTCATACATATAAAGAACTTGATCTATCTCTCAGAAATGAGAGAGAATTTCTCCTCCCCCAATTCCTGACCTAACTTTTGTTCAATGTTCAGGTTCAAAATTCTCTCAGCACACACAACATAAATGAAAAGTGAGGATATGGGTAACTTCAGGGCCATGAGTAGGACATAACTTCTTCACAAACCTAAGCCTAGATATGCTTGATAGATAGATAGAAGTTCAAACTTTTACCTGTTCAGCTTGAATCGTGTACAAAAATGGAGGTACTTTCAATGCAGTGTGAGGACTTGTACAGCTTGCTTGAGGTCCAAGGATGCTCCTCCAATGCTTGGTGTGCCTTGAATCCTACTGTATCAAGCTATAGAAGTCAACCTGCAAGAGAGAAAAGTGAAAAGGCACACTTGGCTAGGGGTGTTACAGTCTGTAGCTAGGGCTTGGGATAGTTTGTATGGACGATATAGAATGTGTTTGAAGTGGTTTGGACAAAAACGCGCGAGGGAATGGTGTTAGCCAAGTTAAAATGCAGAATGCCCTGTTTCTTGCAAAAAAAATGGTGTTTCTGTGAATGAGGGAGTTTTAGGGATGGTTTGGTTGTACTTCAGGTTAGTTAGGGAGTATGAAATGTGTTCACAAAGTTTGCTTGAGTTGGTTCTTGCAGGAATGTGAGTTGTGATTAGTTTTGCCAAGTTACTTCAAAGATAAGTAAGGAAGTGTGTATTGACAATGCAGGCCTGTACTACCCTCAATCTATGATGCACAAATCACTCTTGATCAGTGGAATTTGTTTATGAATCTTGTGCCCAAAGATCTGCTTTATACTTCAAAGATATGGACCTTGACATAAAGTGGATCGTTTCAAAAATGGCTAAAATGCTTTTTCCATTTATGGCCTAATCTTGTATGTAATGGTTAAATACACAAAACAAGACATGAACACAAAGGATATGCATTAAATTATTGATTGTGAATAAGATAAAAGTCCTGTAATCTAGTTTGTGCAAGTTGAGTTCAAAATGCCAATGTTATGTACATGAATTTGGCCATGAACAAAGTGACTTTTGCCCATCTTGACAAATTCGAATCTCCCAAACCACAAGGGTGTTTGATGAGTTCTTGGACAATTTGGAAATCTTGGAATGTGTACTACAATCCATCTTTGTAATGCAAGTTGAAATTCCAAGTGGAAGCATGTGAAAAGTGGCCATGAAGTTGGGCAAAAATCCTGCCTAAAATAGGTCAAAAAATTTCTAAGTTAAGAATGTTTTGCACCCCTATTCCAAAAATCATAACTTGAGCTACAAGCTTCTTTTGAGGAAACTTTGTGAATCAAAGTTGTAGATTTTGCAATGGACTATAACTTTCATGTTTTGAGTTTTTTTTTAATCCAAATACATCTTGATGAAAAAATGGGACCAAGTTAGGAAAAAATTAGGAAATTTCATAACTTAGAAAATTTCTAAGTTATGAAATTTCTTCATTTCAAACCCTAATTTGTAATTTTTGGTTTCTTGATGAACACGTTTCATAATTTGACATGTCTTGATGAAAAATAAATCTTGGCACTTGATTTTGACCAAAAAGTCAAAGTTTGACTTTTCAGTATACAGTCAAATTTGGATCAGTTGACTGGAAAATTCATCTGTCAATCCTGTGCATTTGGGATCTTTTGAACTTGTTGAATATGTAAAGACCATGCCATTGAATCCTTGAGTCCATATGTGAGCTTTTTTTGCCATTGGCTAGGTCAAACAGTCAAAAATTGCCTTTGTTTAGTCAAAACCCTAAAAATGACCATTTTGCCCTTTTGGTGATCTGATCAAATTTCTTGTGGAATTGTGATCCAAACTTGATCAAATGGTCCATATGAGTTCATAATGTTGATGTGGGTCAAAAATCATGAGGTTTGACTGTCAATTGACCACAGTTGACTTTTTCCCCAGTACAACTGATTTCTAGGTCAACTGTCCAATTGACTGGGCAAAGATTGGAATCAAGGCTTGAAACTTGGTATGGATGAACTTGTGAGTCCAACATGAAGCATGAAAGTCATTTTGGGCATTTTAGGTCAAAACATCTTTATGCAAACTCAAACCCTAATTTGGGTCAACAGTGCAAGGAGGAGTCTTGAGCGGAGCAAATCCTAACTTGTTCTTGAACTCCAAGGGTCTAGTGATGAGGAAATGTTGAGGAAAGGAGAGGGCAAATTTTGGGGTACAACAGTTGCCCCTGTTCAATCTTCTTAGACCTGAGGATGTAGATTGGCTTGTGTGCCTTTCGTGATCCGAAGGTGGAAGATGATTGAACACAAGAGTGCCCAGAAATTTGCACTCGCATAGTGGAGTATCAGCAATGTGATGTCGGGAATGGGCTTACAGATGCCATTTGGAAATATGATGGATGGTGGTGGAGATGGGATTAAAGATGCCATCGGGAGGTGTCGATCGCGTAAGAGATTCCTTAGCGAGAACTTGCGTACCTGAGAAAGAAAGATGGTCTCCTGGCTTGCTACAGGTGTTGATCTTCAGTCTCTTCATGCAGATATGCCCTGGCTAGATACAGGTATTGAATCTACAATCAAATGCTCACAGATATGCCCTGGCTAGATACAGGTATCGAATCTGGAATTAGTCGTCTACAGATATGCCCTGGCTGGATACAAGTATCGAATCTGGAATTAGTCGTCTACAGATGTGCCCTGGCTGGATACAGGTATCGAATCTCTAAACTCTTCATGCAGATATGCCCTGGCTAGATACAGGTATCGAATCTACAATCAAACGCTCACAGATATGCCCTGGCTAGATACAGGAATCGAATCCGGAACTTCAAAAGGTTGCTTACAGACGTGCCCTGGCTGGATACAGGTATCGAATCTCTAAACTATTCATGCAGATATGCCCTGGCTAGATACAGGTGTCGAATCCACAATCAAATACTCACAAATATGCCCTGGCTGGATACAGGAATCGAATCTAGAATTGGTCGTCTACAGATATGCCTTGGCTGGATACAGGAATCGAATCTGGAATTGGTCGTCTACAGATATGCCCTGGCTGGATACAGGAATCGAATCTGGAATTGGTCGTCTACAGATATGCCCTGGCTTGATACAGGAATCGAATCTGGGAATTGTCGTCTACAGATATGCCCTGGCTGGATACAGGTATCGAATCTGGAATTGGTCGTCTACAGATATGTCATGGCTAGATACAGGTATCGAATCTCTAAACTCTTCATGCAGACATGCCCTGGCTGGATACAGGTATCGAATCTACAATCAGTCACTCACAGATATGCCCTAGCTAGATACAGGAATCGAATCTGGAATTGTGACAGTTGATAGTAATCATCTTTGGATTGTCCTTTTTCCTGAAAAGGCAAGACATCAGTTGTATGCAATGTCATGATGTTTTCACGAATAAATGAGATTGTGTGATATGATGCGTATATGCATGCGTCATGGTGTTCGATAATGTGATGAATGTATTTTTGTCTAGGAAGATAAATCCTTGACGACTGCCGGGAGTTTGTGGAATCCTGGGCTGATGTTGAAGATTGGAGTTCTTCGCTTCCGCTGGGGATGATGGTTGCAAGAATAAACCGGTAGGAGAAGATGACTCCGTCGGGGGATAATCTTGTTGGAGAGATTACTCTACGGGGAATTACTTTGTGTGAAGAGATACTTCGCTGAGGTTTTGATGAGAGCTCCGCTGGGGATTCCACTGATAAGTTATGTTGGGGAATTTGATGAACTCCGCTAGGGATAGGAAGAACTTCGCCGAGGACGATCTTTCCGTGGTAATTAGTTGAGGATAACCCAATTATAAGCTCTGGTGGGAAATAACCTTTGAATGAATCCGGGGAGATGCGTTCATGCTCTGCAGGGGATAAGCTTCCAGAATCTACTGGGGATAAGCTTCAGAATCTACTGGGGATAAGATTCCAGAATCTACTGGGGAAACTTTGGACTGCACTGGGGAATGGCATTTCGCCGGGGAACAATCTTATATTATGACTGTCGGGGATGCTTGCTGAGGAATGTCTATACTCCGCTGGGGAATGTTGAGATCTTCTGGGGATACCCAAATTCCTTAAGGCTGACAGTAGACTAACTCTGCTTGGGGAGAGTATCACTGACTTGCTGGAGATATTGTTCCTTTTTAGGGCTGACGGGAGACCAACTCTGCCTGGGGAGAGTATTGTTAAATCCTATCTTACTCAGCGGGGAGTGAAGGTATCCTGGTTACGTTCTTCATCCGAACCTACCTTGGTACCTCGGTGGACAGAGCAACTAGATCGCTTAGACAACTCATTATTGCCCCTGTTTCTGATGTCATTTGTAATTAGTCCTTTGTTTCGCATGCAAATATTCATGATTAGCAATTAATGTCAAATGCATATATCAAAAATGAACATTGGACATTCTTTGCAAAACAAAACAGAAAAAGGAAAAACGATGGGTAATTCGTCTGAAAAATTGAACTTGTATTGATTTTGAAATTTTCCTGTAAATAGGCGTTTTATGTACAGGAAGCTGACGTCCTAGTAAGAGAACGCCGCCGAGCAAAATAGAGTTTATACAATTTTGTGAAAAGGAAACAAAACAGCTATGTGAAAAATAATCCCACTGGGTTCCAACTCTGCTATCGCCTTTATGTCTTCAAGCGTCTCATCACTTTGCTGCTTAGTTGAAGATGAAGTTGATTGATTTGCGCCGTCTAAGCCCGATAGTTGGTGCCGAATTCTGGATGCAGGGTGATCCAATGAGACATAGTATTACGCTTTATCCCTAACTTTTTCCTAGACCGCCCTTTCGGGTTTTCAGTCCACCGGGATACCCATTTTTGCCCAAGCCGCCTTTTCAGGTTTTCGACTTGCCGGGTGTACAGATTTTTTCATTTCATCCCTTATTTTTGCCCGAACCCTTTTGGTTCGCCGGGAAGCCCTTATTTTTGCCTAGGGGTGTCAACCTAACGGGTCTTTAATTCATGCGTAGTATCTTTTTACTATGTCTGCATTGCTGGGGTGAGGAAGGTCGTCACCATCCATGGTGGTTAGAATCATAGCTCCTCCTTAGAAGATATGTTTAACCACAAATGGCCCTTCGTACGTAGGGGTCCATTTGCCCCTGGGATCACTTTGAGGAAGAATGATGCGCTTGATTACCAGGTCTCTGACTTGATACTCTTGTCGTCTGACTTTCTTATTAAATGCCCTGATCATCCGTTTTTGGTACGTCTGACCATGACAAATAGCTGTGAGTCTCTTTTCATCGATTAGGTTTAATTGATCAAGCCGAGTCTGGATCCAGTTATCTTCGCTTAAACCTGCATCCTTCATTATCCGGAGAGAGGGTATCTGGACTTCAATAGGCAAGACTGCCTCCATGCCATAGACCAAGGAAAAGGGAGTTGCCCCTGTTGACGTCCGTGCTGAGGTACGGTACCCATGAAGAGAAAACGGTAACATTTTGTGCCAATCTTTGTAGGTCACTGTCATCTTCTGCACAATCTTCTTGATGTTCTTATTCGCTGCTTCTACAGCCCCATTCATCTTCGGTCGATAGGGAGAAGAGTTGTGGTGCTGTATCTTGAATTACTCGCAGAGCTCAATGATTATCTTATTGTTAAGATTGGTACTATTATCCGTAATGATCCTCTCAGGTATACCGTATCGACAGATCAGGTTGTGCCGAATGAACCGTGCCACGACGTTCTTGGTTACGGTAGCATATGAAGCTGCTTCGACCCACTTTGTGAAGTAATCAATCGCTACCAAGATGAAGCGATGCCCGTTGGATGCTGTAGGTCTGATTTCGCCGATCATATCAATGCCCCACATTACAAAAGGCCAAGGTGCTGTCAAGACGTTCAGAGAAACCGGAGGAATGTGCACCTTATCATCATAGATCTGGCATTTATGACAAGTTCGAGAATGCTGATAACAGTCGGCTTCCATTGTGGACAAGAAATATCCTGCCCGAAGGATTTTCTTTGCCATGGTATGTCCACTGGAATGTGTTCCGAAGGTACCTTCATGTAGCTCTGCCATGATCCTTTCTGCTTCAATCTTATCCACACAACGCAGTAAGGTTGAATCATGGTTTCGCTTGTAGAGAATGCCATTGCTGAGGAAGAAATTTACTGCGAACCTTCTCAGGAACTTCTTGTTATTAACAGATGCGCCTTCAGGGTATTCTTGAGCTTCAAGGTACCTCTTCACTTCATGATACCAGGGTTTTTCTGTTACCTCTTCGGTCTTGAGATCACAACAATGTGCAGGTTCATCCAACTTCCAGATAATGATCTGGGGCGCCTCGTTGTCCCATTTGACTTTGAACATAGAAGACATCATAGCCAACGCGTCCGCTAACTGATTCTCTTCTCTTGGGAAGTGTTCAAAGGTTATCTCTTCGAAATGGGGAATCAACGTCAACACATACTCCTTGTAAGGAATAAGATTTGGGTGTTTCATATCCCACTCGCCTTTGATCTGATTGATCACGAGAGCGGAATCTCCGAAGACACTCAGAAACTTGATCCTTAAGTCAATTGCAGCTTGAAGACCCATGATACATGCTTCATACTCTGCCATGTTGTTGGTGCAGTTGAAACATAGCCGGGCGGTGAGTGGAGTATGAGTGCCTTTAGGGGATATGATCACAGCGCCGATACCATTACCCAAAGCGTTCGAGGCTCCATCAAAGTGCATAGAACATCGGGATCCTTCCTCAGGTCCTTCATCCGGTCCAGGTACTTCACAATCAGTCACTACCATGATGTCCTCGTCTGGAAATTCAAAGTTCATCGACTGGTAATCGTCCACTGCCTGGTGTGCCAAATGGTCTGCCAATACACTTCCCTTGATTTCTTTCTGAGTCGTGTACTGGATGTCATATTCTGTCAAGATCATCTGCCATCTTGCTATTCTTCCGGACAAGGCGGGCTTTTCGAAGATGTACTTGATTGGATCCATTTTTGAAATCAACAGAGTAGTGTGAGTCAACATATACTATCTCAGCCGGCGGGCAGCCCATACCAAAGCGCAGCAAGTTTTCTCGAGCAGTGAGTATCGGGTCTCACAGTCGGTAAACTTTTTGCTAAGGTAATAAACAACGTGTTCTTTTCGGCCAGACTCATCATGCTGCCCCAGCACACACCCCATTGAGTTGTCCAGTACTGTCAAGTATAAGATTAGAGGTCTCCCTTCAACCGACGGCATAAGAATGGGTGGTTCTTGGAGATACTCTTTGATTCTTTCGAAAGCGACCTGACATTCATCGTTCCAACGTACTACTTGATCTTTCTTCAGCAGCTTGAAGATTGGTTCACAGGTAGCAGTTAGATGCGAGATGAATCGGGAAATGTAGTTCAACCGTCCTAGAAAGCCTCTGACTTCTTTATCTGTTTTGGGAGTTGGCATCTCTTGTATGGATTTCACTTTGGCAGGGTCCACTTGAATTCCTTTGTCACTTACGATGAAGCCTAGCAATTTTCCAGATCTCACCCCAAAGGTGCACTTGTTTGGGTTCAACCTCAGCTTGTACAACTTCAGACGGTCAAACAGTTTCTATAGATGGTCAAGGTGTTCCTCCTCAGTTTGGGACCTTACAAACATATCGTCGACGTATACTTCTATCTCGTGATGGATCATGTCATGAAACAAAGCAACCATGGCACGTTGGTAGGTTGCCCCATCATTTTTCAACCCAAAAGGCATGACCTTGTAGCAAAAGGTGCCCTACTGAGTAACAAAAGTGGTCTTCTCCATGTCTTCAGGAGGCATCTTGATTTGATTATAACCGGAGAAGTCGTCCATGAAGGAGAATACTTTATGCTGAGCAGTGTTGTCAACCAGAACGTCGATATGAGGCAGAGGGAAATCATCCTTAGGGCTCGCCCTGTTCAAATCCCTGTAATCAACAGACATTCGGACCTTACCATCCTTCTTCGGCACTGGAACCACGTTGGCAACCCATTGAGGGTAAGAAATCACTGTTAGAAACCCGGCATCAAATTGTTTCATAACCTCAGTTTTGATTTTCTCGGACATTTCTGGACGCATACGGCGGACCTTCTGTTTTACCGGAGGGCATTCTTCCTTGGTAGGCAGGTGATGAACCACAATGTCGGTATCCAACCCAGGCATGTCTTTGTAAGACCAGGCAAAGATTTCCACATAGTCATGCAGCATCTGAATCAACTGTTGCTTCACACTGAGCTCTAGATTGGCACCAATCTTGACTTCCTTTCTGTCTGTCTCAGTACCCAGATTTACCGTTTCCACTGGCTCTTCATGTGGCTGAATGGCCCTCTCTTCCTGGAGTAGCAGTCTTGCAAGCTCAACAGGCACTTCGCAATCATCTTCACCTTCGTCTTCGGCTAAGTTGATCGGATTTTCGAAGTCATAAATGGCAGTAGCAGAGTCGATACCAGTGGGATCCAAAGTGGATTGGAACCTGTATAAGTGAGTGTGTGTAAATATAGCTGTTTTGCAATATATAAATAAAGAAAGACAAAGAGCGCAAGATTTGAAATGTAAAACGTCCAATGCTTTCATTAATGATATATGAGAGTGACAAACAAAAGCCCTCACAAATGAAGCCACGGTGTCCCGGGTAAGTCACCGGACCATAAAGTTTCATAATATTGTTTGTTACAAATTCGAAACAAAGGAGTTCATTACTGAGTCACAAAAGTAATAGGTACGAAGTCTTTCACAGTCCAGTTGCTTGGTCCACCATTGGTCGTTGGGTAGATCCAGCTGTCGAATTCAGATTCCTCCACGTCGTCTTCAATAGCATTCACTCCCGGGTTGGTGATGAACACAGGAGGTCTTCCAATCCTTGCCTTACGAACAGCCCTCTGAGCTTCTGCAGTGAAACCCAAACCAAACTTGTCAGTCTTTGGAGTGAAATCAGGAAGTCGGCCCCAATTTGCACACTCACACTTCTCAACCACATCCCGGGCATCCTTCAAGGAAGCCATCTTCAAAGGAAAATCTTCTACAGTCACAGTCTCTGCTGACGCCAGTGTCTGAGGCACCTCTTCAAAGTGTTGAAAGGGGGTTTCAATGAACTCCCCATCCATTTCTATGTACTGGAATGAGTTGAGGTGGCTGACCATGTATTCTTCTTCCCCTTGAACTGTAACAATCTTCCCTCTGGCCGGGTACTTAAGCTTCTAATGTAGTGTGGAGGTCACAGCTCCAGCCTTGTGGATCCATGGACGACCCAGCAAACAAGAATAGGATGGTCGGATGTCCATCACATAGAAAGTAGAATCAAAAACTTGAGAACCAACCCTGATTGGAATGTCAACTTCCCCATGTACCACCCTTTTCGAACCGTCAAAGGCCTGGACAACAATGTTACTAGGCTTGAGCTCCAAACCCTCACAATCCAACCTGTCTAGGGCCTTCTTGGGTAATATGTTCAATGAAGAACCGGTGTCTACCAACACATGGGCAAGAGTAGTGCCTCTGCATTCAATGGAGACATGCATGGCGTCGTTATGGTTCTTTCCTTTGGCAGTCAGATCAACGTCAGAGAAGCCCAACCCATTATCGGCAGTCAAGTTGGCCACACAATCGATAAATTGATCAGCAGACGTTTCTTGTGGCACATGGGCCGTCTTCAGGAAGGAAATTAGGGCCTTGGCATGGGCCTATGAACACAACAACAATGGTAGCATAGAAATTTTAGAGGGGGTGTGCCCCAGCTGCTCAACTACATTGAAATCACTCTTCTTAATGATCTTGAGAATCTCTTCCATCTCTTGCTGGGAAGCTTCAACATTGGTTGTCTTTGGTGCCTCCGTCAAGGCAAGCAAATCAAAAGCAATCCCTTTGCCCTGAGCATCAGATGACTCGGCAGCAGGGGTAGAAATAGGAACTTGATCAGGAAGGGGAGCAGGCACACTTGCAGGTTTGATGATAAGAGGTCTCTGAATAGCTGGTGGTGCAATATCTGGCGAGAACAGCCTACCACTGCGAGTAAATTTGGCAGGACCGGTGATGTTGCTGACGTCGGTACTAGCATCAAACTCTTGTTTTACTCCGAGCACATAAACATTTGCCCCATAGTTCCACGGGACAGCTTTGTCGGATGTATAGGGGAGGGGCCCCGGAACAGTGATGATGATAGGAGCAATCTTCTGAGTAGACATGATTTTGACAGGCTTCTTTGAGAGAACCTTAGGAGGTTTGTTGAAAATAGTAACAATGGACACTTCTTCAGCAGGGATAGTGGGAACAACAATCTTCTCGAACAAGATCTCTTTGCTATCCATCAGGTTTTAGATGCCTGACTTCAACAAAGGACAACCAGCAGGTGAAACAGAACACAGAAGACAACCTTTACTACATCCCGGAAATAAACCGGCTAGCAACAGGTTCCTTTTGACAGTCAACAAAGGAGTAACAATATCATCCACAGAGGCCACATACAGGTCTTCTTCAACAGCATTCACTCCATGCTGGGGCATGGGAGCAGTCACAACATTGGGCCTTTCGGGCGCCTCGAACTGTATTTCTTTAGCATCAATAAGGTCCTGAACCTTATTCCTTAGAGCCCAGCAATCGTCCGTAGTATTCCCCGGGCCGTCAGAGTGATAGGCGCAGCGGGCATTGGGATTGTACTTCGGAGACGTTGTGTTCACTACCTTCGGAGCTTCTTTGACAGTTACCAGATTGGTCGATAGTAGTTGCGGAAATATCTGAGACAGGGTCATGCTGAGTCGAGTGTACTGTGTTGTACCCCAAAATTTGCCCTCCCATATTCATCAAAGATTTGTCAAGTCAAGGTCACAAAATTCCCCAAGGGTTGTGCAGCTCAACTGTCTCCTATACAGTCAAAACTAGGGTTTGTATTCTGATCAAAGAAATGAAGTTTTCAAGGGCCCAATCAAGTCTCATATGCTTACAAAGATGGTCAAGCATCTTCATATCAAGTTTCAAGGCATTCAGCTCAAAATTGCACAGTCAAAACCCTAAATTGCACTACAGTCAACTGTAGGGGCAAAATGGTCATTTGACAGTCAAAAGTTCAAATTTTTGGTCAATATATCATTTTGAAGCCACAAACATCATTTGATCAATGCTTGATCATGATTCTCAAAATTTGGCTCAGAAATCATCAAAGATGCAAAAGTTGCTATATTTGGACAGCTGAAAAAGTCAACTGAAATTGACCAAGGCATAACTTTCACATGGATTATCAGAAAAATTCCATCCAAAGCTCATTTTGAAGAGAAAGACATTTCCTACAATTCATCTTCATGTTCCAAGTCCAAGAAATGCTCTCACAAAAAGTTATCAATTTCAACATTATAGGTCATTTTCAAAAGTCAACAAAAAGTGACTTTAAGTCAAAGGCCATAACTTGAGATTGGTAAACCAAAATGACATGGTACCAAAGGCATTGGTTAAAGGACTCAAAGACCTTTCCAAAATGTCCAAGAATATGTGAAACGCTTAAATATTGACCAAGTTATGCCTTGTGGAAGTTGGGAAATTTTTGGAAATTTTTGAAAGTCAACATTGATGCAAAAGGCCTAAAAATGCAAATGGGCCTATTTTCCTTCCAAATTTCTTCATGCCAAGCCTATGCACGACCACTAGGCCCAAAGGGAAGTATTCTCATATTTTTTTATTATTTATTTGAATTAATATTAATTTATATTCATTTAAATGATTTTAATATATGAAAAATATCAAACTAACCTAAAAAAATCTTTTCATGCACATTATAAGCTCAATATTTCGTGTAAGTCTTAAATAGGCAAGTTTTGGTATGATTGGCACATGATTGAACAAAAACACCATGAAAAAAGATTGTAAAAGATCTTTAACAAATCAAAGATTGAAAACAATTATTGCCATGGATTTTGTGTAATATTCTTAACCTAAAAGCTTGGATATATACTCAGAATCACAACCCTAAGCATCCTAGACTGCAAGCTGCGCATAACACACCTTTGGCATATTGAAATTTTTGACAAAAAACTCAAACACTGAAAATTAGCCTAGAGGTCGATTCAAGCTTCACTTTTGGTTTCATCAGCATCCTGAGATCTCATTGAACATCTCTCAATCATTAACATCAACTAAAGCACAAAGAATCGTTGGTTAGAACTCAAACTGCAAAGTGAATTTTCTGAAATCGCATAGCACGAATCATACATCTTTTGCATATTTTGTTTATGAATTCCTGTTTCTCATGATGTTCTAAAGCTAACCATACTAACTAATTTTATTTTTGAGCAATATACGTGAATCTGCCATGAACGGTCTTTAGGGTTTCAGGAACTCAAAAAGGGGGTTTCCCAATACAAGCAAAATTAGGCCATCTCAATACCATGGTTGAGTTCAGCGCACCAAGACGAAGAAGAATGCATACTCGCGAACAATTTATGATGCCCAGGGTTCTATTCGCTATTTTCTTGAATACCCCCTAAAGCAACGTTTCAAAACCGTTGCTCTCTTGTTTTATGTTACAGGGGTGGTGAGGAAGAAGGTGGCGTGTCAATCAGTGATACGTCCGTTTAAAATTCGCGCGCTTTTGATCCATTAGCATTATGTTCCATTTATTATATTTGCGTATTATTATATATTAAATGAAATGCGTTTGGTTCAGTGGTAACGTGTTAGGCATATGACCTTAAAGACCTGGGTTCAAGTCCCAGGTCTGGCCAATGTTCAATATTATTTTTCAAACTAAAATTCTATGCAGCGCTAGTGATGATCCATGCTATGCATCCTCAAGAATCCACCAGCCACGCGTCCTGGAGAGCAAATCAAGGGCCATGATTAAAGGAGTACACTAAATTCCAGTCAACGCATCATATGGAATTGGAAAAGTCAACGAATCCAAGACTTGTTGGGCCAGATTCTCCAGGCCTATACCTCCTTATTTGGGGCAACACCCCACTCTGGTTTGCCTTATTACTTATTATTTTTATTTCTTTAATTTTCCTTTTATTTCTTTTAGTTGTTATTTAGTTAATTAATTAATTCTTTTACAAAAAATATAAAAACATTATAAGAAATCAGAAAATACAGAAAAATATAATATTTATTTTATCATAATTATTTTCATAAATAAATTAGAATGTAAATTATGTAGTGTAAATAGGTTTTAATTTTAATTCCTTTTTTAATAAAAATCCAAAAAATGTAGGATTTAGGTTTTAATTGTTAATTCTTTTTATTTCCCTTTTGTCCACAATAATAATTATTATTTATTTATTTATTTTCCTATTTAAATTGTACATAAATGAATTAGGTTTAATTTAGGTCATATTTTAATTCTTTCATAATAAATAAAAAATATTAGAATTAGGGTTTGCCGTCTAATTTAATTTCAATTTAACTTCAAAAGGGTCCAACGCCCTCGTTTTCAATTTTAATTCAATTCGCACATTTTATTTATTCCTTCTTTTAAATATTTATGTAACTCTCCCAAAGCCTTGTAAACTTAATTTCTCGCACTTTACTTCTTTATTTTCTGTCAAATCGGGTCCTGGATTAAATTTGGCGATGTGGACCCGCGCCTTTGTAATAGTTTAGGAACTTTAATTTCCGCAACTTTTTTAACTGTTAACGAATGCATGCAAGAATGAATGACAAAAAAATAAAAACAAACGCATAGATCACCTTGACATGAATAAGACAAAATAACTGAACATGACACACAATTCACACACCACCCCTAGGGTACGCCTCACTGTTGCCTTGCCTCGAAAGGTGATCGTCGAGTAGAGGATGTCTTAGTAAGTCCTCATGATCCGGGAACCTGGCATGAGGGTAGCTTCTAAGGTGTCTTCCCATTGCTCTGGTGATCACCATGTCCCGAACCTCGAATTGACCCGAACACCTCCAACGGTGGTGCTACCTACCTCTCAATGGTGGGACGGCACTACTTTTAAGGACATCTACACAGACGAATTCCTTAGGGTAGGTAGGTTCTCAAGGATACTTGCTCTAATTTCAAACAAATCAAAACATACTTTTCACCAACACTTTTCAAAAGCTTTCAAAGCAAATTTTTCAAACACTCTGACGTACGAGTCGAACTGAAATTTTTCAAAGAAACTTTTTTAAAACCCACATTGAAAAGCAAACAAACATTTTGAAAACACAAATGAGCAAGTATCTAAGAGCCCATGGATAACCATGGATAGAAAGGGTGCTAACACCTTCCCTTTCTATAACCTACCTCCCGAACCGAGAGCAATCTCTTTAAGGAATTTTTCTGTGCTTTTGTCCTTTCCATTTGGAGAAAATAAAAGACGGTGGCGACTCTTGCTTCCGCGACATTTCGCGAACCAGCGTTAAACAGTCAGTTCCAGATCCACCGATCACATACTGCCTTTTGGTTCTCTCACCCCTTGGTTGGTTATATTGTTGAGGAGCAGCAGTAGGCTTTGAAATTACCACCGCGTTGACAGCTTGGCGGTGTTCCGGTTTATCTTGTCTTCTGGGACCATAAACAGCACTTGCTTCCTTCTTGAAGGGCTTCTTTTCAGTACTCGAGGAGGCACCTTTCTGTATCTTCCCCGACTTGATACCAGCTTATATCCTCTCACCGGTTAAGATCAGATCTATGAACCCAGTAGAAGAATTCCCAATCAGATGGTTGAAGAATGGACCGGACAGGGTCCCTAAGAACATGTCGACAAGCTCACGGTCAGTCAGCGATGGCTGCACCCTGCCAGCCAGGTCTCTCCACTTTTGCGCATACTCCTTGAATCCTTCGCCCGTCCGCAGTGACATACCCTGGTGTTGGGTACGCGTGGGAGCGAGGTCAGAATTATACTGATACTGCTTATAAAATGCAGTAGCCAAGTCCTCCCAGTTTCGAATACTGGCTCCATCCAGCTGATAGAACCATTCGAGTTGAGCCCCTGAAAGGCTATCTTGGAAGAAATGGATCCATAGGTTCTTGTCTGCAGTGTAAGGTTGGATCTTCCTTACATATGATCTGAGATGCAGCTTAGGGCAGGAAGCCCCGTCGTACTTCGCAAAGGCAGGTGCCTTAAACCTGTGTGGGATCACCACCCCAGAAGATAAACCTAGATCTCCAAAATCCAACCCCGGCACATGTTGAATCTCCATGGCACTTAAACGGTCCTTTAGCTGCTTGTACCTGTCTTCAGCAGGAGGGTACTGTTCATCATTGTAATCTGTCTCGTTGTCGGAGACCGCAGGACTAGGAACCCTTCCCTCTTGGGGACTATCCTTCCCTACAGAGGAAGTAGTCTGATCAGCCTCATTCTGCAGTGTATTCCCAAACCTTCGTCCAGTGTTAAACAACACAATCCTCTTCTTCTTCTTCTTCTTCTCCTTCAAGAGCAGAGTCTTCAACTCCTGTTGACCCTGGGCTAAGCTCATGACCAGCTCTTGAAACTGGGCGTTCTGGGCCTGGAGGGCCTTGATAGCTTGTTCGGTAGTAGGCTCGGAAGACATGATGATCGAGTGCTGAAATAAATAGCGAAGAAGATTAAGCAACCTGTAGAAGAAGGGTACCTGTTATGCATATGATGCAATGAGATGCGTATGATTTATGTTTTCAAAGACAATCGGGATTCAACTTTGTAGACAAAAAGGAAACACACTTCATTAGATTCAAACTTTAAATTGTTCAACAATTTTCCCTTAGGCTTTACAAGAATGAAAATACTGAAAAGGAAATAAAAGTTGTAAAAGAAACATCCAAAGCCCATCAGTGCTCCCATGGCCTTCTCTTCTCAGTACGGATATAGTCGTTCAGGATCTGCTCATTCTCCAATTGCTTAGTCAGCTTCTGGATCTTTTGTTCCCGTTCGTTGAACTTTTCCCGATAAGAATCTCGTTCTTCCTGTAGCTGCGCCCAAGATCTCTTTAGTGTATCAACATCAGTGGGTATCTGAGGAGGGAGGACAGTTGGAGGAACCCTGTCTTTATCAGGGAATTCAAGAATGATAGGCTTAACAGCTTCGTATGGCATACCTAACTTCTGAGCACGGATGCAGACCCATCTGTAGTAGGGTTCCATTGGTAGAGAAGTATTCGATCCTAACTCATGTGGGTTAGCTTTGTGAATTCTGTCCCAAGCCTTGATGAATCTACGGCGCAGCTCGTCACTGTCTACCTGAAACTCAAAACTGATGTGAGGTACCAACATCTCATGAGGCCTTGCTCTTCTGGCTCTTCCAAACTGACGGAGAGCTAAACATGGATTATAAGAGATTCCTCCCTGGGTACCGATCAATGGAACATTAGGATATTTTCCGCAACGATCAATAATGGCTACCTCATCCAAACCTCTGAGAGTCCAAATGATGTCATTATCAGTGAGAGACATTAACCTATGAGCCCAGCCCCTTCCTTCTTCGTTCTTCAGCACAAACTTAAGGAGGTGCGAAATAAACCACCTCACTAACAAAGG
The DNA here is from genome assembly GCA_948472305.1 of Vicia faba. Classification (NCBI taxonomy): domain Eukaryota; kingdom Viridiplantae; phylum Streptophyta; class Magnoliopsida; order Fabales; family Fabaceae; genus Vicia; species Vicia faba. The sequence goes on from OX451737.1 coordinate 112,203,476, forward strand.
AGCACAACACCACAGAGTTCCCCGTCTTCGGGCAGTACGAGCATAGAGCTGTTGCAGGATATCACCCAAGAGAGTGGGTACAGGGTTCCGAGAGATGAAGATCCTTATGGAGTTGACATTAATAAAGGTATCAGGATTTGGAAACAATACTAGACCATAGATTAAGAGAGCCAGAATGTCTTCGTACGCCTTGAAGTCTAAGTCATTCCAGAAACTATTAGCTTTGCCAACCAGAAACTTAGCCAAAAAGCCCTTAACTCCACTTCTAGTCTCCCAGTTAGCCATTACCTCTTCTTTGGTCAAGGGAAGGGCTGCAACAACCTCTTCAGGCCTAAGAGTCTTCTCCCAACCGGTGAATGGAGTCTGCTCCAGAACCGGGATACCAAGTAACTCAGAGAATTCTTCCAGGGTGGGGACCAGCTGGATGTCTTGAAAAGTGAAGCAATGGTACAGGGGATCATAAAACTGGACCAGGACACTCATCAATTGTTGGTCCCACTTTGAAGTGACTAAACCGAGAAGAGAACCATGCCTCTTGATGAAAGAAGTAGTGTTTGGAATCCTATCAACCAATTCCTTGAGCAAAGCAGGTGGTTGAACAAAGTTGAGCCGGATAGTATTCCTACGAATGGGCATCATGATGTCCTACAAAACAGAGCAAAGATGAAACCCTCTTGTCTTTTAAATGGGTCAGTCCTTATGCGGGATGCATGCAATGGTATGATGGTATGATGTTATGATAAAGCACACCACAAGTATTCACAAAGGCAAGCATGATAAGGCACACAAGTCACACAAGACAGCCCTTAGAGTTTAGGCCAACATGAAGTTTAGGTATTACCCTCTTTCAGTTTCGTTGGTTAAGACCTGTCCTATCAAAAGTAACCGGGTTCTAGAGGATCTCAATATCACTGACTACCCTCAATCGGCCATAACTCCAGCATCGCAATCTTTTCTTGCGGCCAGAACCATCGCGAGAGTTTAGCCTCAATGAGTGTAGCATACTGCTACCGTTCTATGGCCAAGTCGGGTCAATTTATGGTTCTAAGGTCGGTTGGTGCTTAAAGACTCCTTAGAAGACCCATATTCTCCTCGTTGCAACACAAGGGATATCGGTACAGACCAAGGTGTCACACCAACGTAGCCACTGCTTCACCCATGTCGGTCTATGCCAGACAGGTCCCTCACAGCTTATGCTACCTAAAAGGGTTTTCCTCAGATCCAGGTTAGGATCTATGAAACTCCGATGCAAAGCCCATAAATATAAAAGCAAACAAAGCAAGTAATTGAAAACAAGAGTGGTCTAATCCTAAGGTAACCCCACTTTTAAGTTAGTCCCCAGCAGAGTCGCCAGTTCTGTGATATGGTGGGAGAACTGACTTGAGGTTTTGCGTGTGTTTTCGCAAATGTTTCGGTTGAGCAAGAGTCACCACCGACTTTTTATTTTATCCTAAGGAAAGGTTAAAAAGCACAGCAAAAACCTTTGAGATGTTTTCTTGGGTTCGGGGGGTAGATTATAGAAAGGGAAGGTATTAGTACCCTTTCTATCCATGGTTATCCATGGGCTCTTAGTTACTTGCTTAGATCACTTGCCTTGCATTTTCAATTGTTTGAAATGGTGCTTTGTGTGTGGGTTTGAAAATGTTTTGAAAAGAGGCCATTGTGGTGGCAACCTTTGTAATGATCCATGTTTGAATGTATACAAAGGTGTACTTGTCTTTTGAAAAGTTTTCAATGTTTTTGAAAGTTGTTTTGAAAGTGTGTTGTGATGTGTGTTTTGAAAAATGGCAAGGATTGTTTTTGCAAGGTTGGTCAAGTAACCAAGAGCTATCTACCCTAAATTTCTCAAAGATCTTTCCTATGTTTTAACCCTTTTAACAGTATTGTTCCACCATTGTATTTGGTGGACAATCTTGTGTTAGGATGTTAACGGGACGGGCGCGGGTCATCGTTTAGACCATGATTGCAATGGTGCCAAGTGTCTTTGGCAATTTTTCCTTTAAGGGACTATGATCATTTTGTTTAGGAAACTTTCGAAAGCGCCATCGAGGGACTATGATCATTTTGATTTGTTTTGTTTTGCCAAAGACACCCAACATGCAATATGGCCCATTATTGAAGGCAACAAGTGGAGTAACCCTAGGGGTGCAAGTGTGATTGGTGTTGTCCATTTTCATGATTTGTTGTCTTTGAATTAGGTCAAGCTATTTGTTATTTTTGATTTGCATACAAACCCTAAGTCTATCATGGCATATTTAGAAAGCTTTAAAATGCGGAATTTAAAGTCCTAAATTATTACAAAATAATCATGGGGATGGGGGTACAAATGTTCAAATGGGGATGAGACTTTAATAGGAGAGTAGTATCCAAATATTTACAACCAAATCGAATCGATCGCAAATGTAATATGTATCAATGTATAGGAATAAGCAAATGTGTATGTGTAAATGTATTTGTGTAAGTGTAGGTGATTTATTTACAAGTGAAATAAAATAATAAAAAAGATTAATTTTTGGATATTTTCATGGTTTAGGGCAAAACCCTAATTTTGTAAATAAATAGTATTTATTATTTATATCATATACAATATTTATTAATTATGCACAAAAAATAAATAAAAGAGAAGTATGTTGTAAACAAGTAATTTTTGAGGTTAAATATTAATAAAAATAAAAATGTATTATTTTTGTATTTTTATCCTAAATATCCTAATAAATATATAAGTATTTATATTATGTATTAAATATATTAAATATATACAAAAAATAAAAATATTTATTATTTACAAAAAAAGGTATATTTTAAGAAAATGTTTTCAAAAGATAAAATAAAATAAAATCAGAAAATAAAATGTATTGGTATTATTTTTTAGTATTTTAAATAAAAAGTATATATATATTTATATGTACAAGTTTAAATAAAGCAAATAAAATCCAAATAAAATGCAAAAATGGGTGGAAAAATGTTTTTAATATTTTTTATATTTTGACAAAAAATAATAAGTCAGGGGAAAAAATAAAAAGTCAAAAATGATAAAAATAACACACAATGGGCCAAGGGGGTGTAAGTGGAAAATGAGGGTGCAAATAGGAAAAATAGGCCAGGCCCAGCCCAAGGCAAGCTTCTTCAACCTCCAGCCACCTCTGTCTCAAAAACGCGCGTCTTTCATGCTTTGTTCAAACATCCTGATTCTTTGATTTTTAGCACAAACTTATAACACCAAAAATGTAAAGCATCAAACCACGAATTCATACATATAAAGAACTTGATCTAACTCTCAGAAATGAGAGAGAATTTCTCCTCCCCCAATTCCTGACCTAACTTTTGTTCAATGTTCAGGTTCAAAATTCTCTCAGCACACAAAACATAAATGAAAAGTGAGGATATGGGTAGCTTCAGGGCCATGAGTAGGACATAACTTCTTCACAAACCTAAGCCTAGATATGCTTGATAGAGAGAAAGAAGTTCAAACTTTTACCTGTTCAGCTTGAATCGTGTACAAAAATGGAGGTACTTTCAATGCAGTGTGAGGACTTGTACAGCTTGCTTGAGGTCCAAGGATGCTCCTCCAATGCTTGGTGTGCCTTGAATCCTACTGTATCAAGCTATAGAAGTCAACCTGCAAGAGAGAAAAGTGAAAACGGCACACTTGGCTAGGGGTGTTACAGTCTGTAGCTAGGGCTTGGGATAGTTTGTATGGACGATGTAGAATGTGTTTGAAGTGGTTTGGACAAAAACGCGCGAGGGAATGGTGCTGGCCAAGTTAAAATTCAGAATGCCCTGTTTCTTGCAGAAAAATGGTGTTTCTGTGAATGAGGGAGTTTTATGGATGGTTTGGTTGTGCTTCAGGTTAGTTAGGGAGTATGAAATGTGTTCACAAAGTTTGCTTGAGTTGGTTCTTGCAGGAATGTGAGTTGTGATTAGTTTTGCCAAGTTACTTCAAAGATAAGTAAGGAAGTGTGTATTGACAATGCAGGCATGTACTACCCTCAATCTATGCTGCACAAATCACTCTTGATCAGTGGAATTTGTTTATGAATCTTGTGCCCAAAGATCTGCTTTGTACTTCAAAGATATGGACCTTGACATAAAGTGGATCTTTTCAAAAATGGCTAAAATGCTTTTTCCATTTATGGCCTAACTTGTATGTAATGGTTAAATACACAAAACAAGACATGAACACAAAGGATATGCATTAAATTATTGATTGTGAATGAGATAAAAGGCCTGTAATCTAGTTTGTGCAAGCTGAGTTCAAAATGCCAATGTTATGTACATGAATTTGGCCATGAACAAAGTGACTTTTTCCCATCTTGACAAATTCGAATCTCCCAAACCACAAGGGTGTTTGATGAGTTCCTTGACAATTTGGAAATCTTGGAATATGTACTACAATCCGTCTTTGTAATGCAAGTTGAAATTCCAAGTGGAAGCATGTGAAAAGTGGCCATGAAGTTGGGCAAAAATCCTGCCTAAAATAGGTCAAAAATTTTCTAAGTTAAGAATGTTTTGCACCCCTATTCCAAAAATCATAACTTGAGCTACAAGCTTCTTTTGAGGAAACTTTGTGATCAAAGTTGTAGATTTTGCAATGGACTATAACTTTCATGTTTTGAGTTTTTTTTGAATCCAAATACATCTTGATGAAAAAATGGGACCAAGTTAGGAAAAAATTAGGAAATTTCATAACTTAGAAAATTTCTAAGTTATGAAATTTCTTCATTTCAAACCCTAATTTGTAATTTTTGGTTTCTTGATGAACAAGTTTCATAATTTTACATGTCTTGATGAAAAATAAATCTTGGCACTTGATTTTGACCAAAAAGTCAAAGTTTGACTTTTTAGTATACAGTCAAATTTGGATTAGTTGACTGGAAAATTCATCTGTCAATCCTGTGCATTTGGGATCTTTTGAACTTGTTGAATATGTCAAGACCATGCCATTGAATCCTTGAGTCCATATGTGAGCTTGGTTTGCCATTGGCCAGGTCAAACAGTCAAAAATTGCCTTTGTGCAGTCAAAACCCTAAAAATGACCATTTTGCCCTTTTGGTGATCTGATCAAATATCTTGTGGAATTGTGATCCAAACTTGATAACATGGTCCATATGAGTTCATAATGTTGATGTGGGTCAAAAATCATGAGGTTTGACTGTCAATTGACCACAGTTGACTTTTTCCCCAATACAACTGATTTCTAGGTCAACTGTCCAATTGACTGGGCAAAGATTGGAATCAAGGCTTGAAACTTGGTATGGATGAACTTGTGAGTCCAACATGAAGCATGAAAGTCATTTTGGGCATTTTAGGTCAAAAAATCTTTATGCAAACTCAAACCCTAATTTGGGTCAACAATGCAAGAAGGAGTCTTGAGCAGAGCAAATCCTAACTTGTTCTTGAACTCCAAGGGTCTAGTGATGAGGAAATGTTGAGGAAAGGAGAGGGAAAATTTTGGGGTACAACAATTGGTACCCACAATGGAAGAGTTTTCTATGCTACTTGGAGTACCTATTCTTGATCAGACACCCTTCACCAGTTTAGAGAAAGTTCCAAAGCCTGAAGTTATTGCAGCAGCCTTACATTTGAAGCGGTTAGACATTGTGTCTAATTGGGAAACAAAGAGTGGAGTTAAAGGTCTTCTTTCTAAATTTATGATAGAGAAGACTCATATATTTCTAGATGCTTTGAGTTTTCATTATTTTGAGGGGATCTTGGCTCTGTTGAACTATGGTTTGGTACTATTCCCTAATCCAGACCAACTCGTAGATGTGAACACTATCAAAGTATTTCTTACTCATAATCTGATGCCTACTTTGCTTAGAGTTATTTTGCACCCACTTCACACTCGTACTATGAGGAAGCGATAGATTCTCATGTGTTTCATACCTTCATTATCTAGGTGGTTTATTTCGTACCTTACTCGGTCAAGGATGAAGAATGAACAAGGCTTGAGGTGGTCTCGAAGGATGATGTTAATCTCTTATTCAGATATTTATTGTTGTTCCCTATCTCATGAGCATATCACTATTATTGACCGTTGCATGGAATTCCATAATGTTCCACTCCTTGGTATAAGGGGATGTATTAATTACAACCTTTATCTAGCTTTATGTCAATTTGGTTATGCTCGAAGAAACGATCCTTATGATATGCTTATCCACGGTATTATATTTGATTACGAGAATGATCCTCAAGGTTACCGTCTAAATTTTATACGTGTTTGGGGCATGGCGAGTAAGATGGATAGAAAGAACTTAAAACACAAAAACTCCATCCACTTGGAGCCCTATATCAGATGGGTGACATTTCGTGCTCAAAATCTTATAATGCCATATCTTGCCATCCTACCAGTAATTATGCAGTCTGATGTTGAAAGAGACATTCCTCATACCATTTTTCATCCAGATATGCCTACTGACCTTGAAGAGCTACAAAAGTCTTGGATTCAACTGAAATAAGAAAGGGACACCATTGAGACTCAGTTCTATGCTAGTAAGAAGAAAGTGTTAGAGCTGACAAAACGACTTCACGAAGAGTAGAGCCTTAATGCATATCTCAACACAAAGAGGAAGTGTCCATGGGAGACTTGAGTCATAATTAGTTTCTTTGTGACCCATTTTTGTTATAATCTAAACTTACTGATAAGATTATTTGTTTCTTTTCTCTTTTTGATTAACAAATTTAAATCGCTTGAGGTCCTTGAAAACATTCCATATGTATCTACATGCCATACATATCATTGCATAACAGGTTTCCAAGACATGTTTTTTATCTTCTTGTTGTTTATTTCAGCAAAAATAGCTCTCGAACTGATGGTCAAAGAACTCCAGGCTTAGAATGCTCAGTTCCAAGAGATGTTCCTAAACATAGCCAAGGGGAAAGAAGAATTGAAGGCACTCATCAACGAGAATAAGAAGAAGACAAAGAAAACAATCAGCATCCTTAACATTGGGAGAAGGTTCAGAGGTCTAGTCAAGCGAGCTCGAGATCTTGATATCCCATTGGACGAAGACGACGGACGGAATGAAGATTGTAAGAGTGTTAAAACTGAAAAAAGAAATCATGGTTCTGACAGGTATGCTGATGAAGAAGAAGAGGATTATTTGGATGAACAATATCCTCCTGCTAATAATAAGTATAAGATGTTAGAAAAGCGTCTAAACGCTATAGAGATCTAGAAGGTGCCTGGCTTGAACTTTGAAGAATTAGGTTTAGCCTCGGGAGTCGTCATTCCTCCTAATTTCAAAACTCCTACCTTTGCTAAGTATGATGGTGTTTCTTACCCGAGGCTGCATTTGAGATCATATGTTCGAAAAATTCAACCATACACCGCTGATTAAAGAATGGAAAAACACACGAAGGGGGGTTGAATTGAGATTAAAACTTAAAATAAAAGACATGTTGGTTATCCTGGTTCGTTTGAACTCAAACTACTCTAGTCCACCCGCCAAGGTGATTTCGCCTCTCTCAAACAAGGTCTTAATCCACTAATCAAACTTGATTACACAAATACAATGACAACTGTGAATGTTTTCTTGAGTCTAAACCATAACCCGATTTTCTCAAGGAATTACAAAGTAATAATTGAAAGGCGTGTACAAATATGTTTTATAATAAAACAATATCACAAAAGTGATGTATTACACAATAGAGGAGCACAAGGTATAACCAGATAAATATGTTTTCTTCTTTTTCGTGCGCAGTCGTTGTTATTGTCTCTTGATATCTTCTTCACATCTTCTTTAAATAGGAAATGCATGAGAGACATACAAAGATGCTTTTGGAAGGTTGATGAAGTGTAGTTAATGTTATTTCTAAAAGTGAAGATCATGTCTTGATTTAACCGTTACTTTTGATTTTCCATGAATAAACTGTAATGCTACGGAACATGCTCACATCAGAAGATGAATGTTACCGTTGAGACTTATTTATTTTCCAGAGGTTTATATATCAGAATATCAGAGTTCTTGTTTCACAGTGTTGGTGCATTCAGAAGTTATAACATAGAACTTATTCATTTAGAGTTTTACACGGATTTTCTTCTAACTATGTTGTGTCTGAATAGATCTTTAAAAAAAAGACTCTCTTATCTTCTTACATTAGAAAATTCTAGGGATGTAGAACAAAAATACATTCTAGAAGATCTTTTCTCATCTTTTATGCTTCTTACATCAGAACTTCTCTGCATATTAAAATACTTTATTAGAGAGCATATATGTTCTTTATATATATCATGTAATTGTTATCATCAAAACTATTACAGGGATTTAGAACCAAACTATGTTCTAACAATCTCCCCCTTTTTGATGATGACACAAACGTGTATATTTTGATAGAATACTTAAAGAACATAAAGCATAGAAGTCTCCCTTTGAGTTGGATACTCAGATAAAGAAAAAAAATACTTCCCTGAATAATTTTGAATGGAGCTTTGAGAAAGAGTCCAAATATCTTACATTCTCCCCCTTTTGTCAAGAATCAAATAGTAGTGACAATTATCGTGAATTTGTGAGTCTTAAAGAATCTAGACCGCAAGTATACAGTCCTATCACATGTAGCTTTAAAGATTATCGAATCCCAAGGGACTAAATGTTGAACTACCGTTATCTTAGGTTACTACGTAAATCTAAGGCTAATAATATAATTAATTGGGGTTTGGGAACCTAACTGATTAATATCTAGTTTAGATTCAAGGGGGAATATCGGTATGTAATGGTCGGGCTTAAGGGATTTAGTAACTCGATGACCTAATTTAGATTAATAAAATAGTTCTCAGTAGGAGGTATTTGTTTGAAAACCCTCTTCTCACACTCTCGTGTTTATTGATTCAGATCCTACTATCAAACCTAAGTGAGTGCTCTCGCTGTTTCAAATAGAGTTTAAAAATAGTTTTTGAAAACAAATAAAACCTAATAAACTTAAAAGCACTCTCACTGTATTTTAAGTTAATTCCCAATTATCACTGTCCAGTTATAATCTTAAACTCTCGTTTTATTGATCCTAACATCTATTTGTATTTTACTCTCGTAACAAAACAGTTGATTTTTAGAATTGATAATTGAAACTAGAAAAGTATTCGTTTAAAAAGGAACTGATTAATTAGCGTTGCCAAAATCCCGTTATCTATGTGACCTTACATACCGATAAATAAATTTTTCCTAGCATGTTAAACAATTTAATAACAACGCGACAGAAATAATTATCATCAAACAATTTAAATAAACATAACAATTTGAACAATCTTGACATAGATAAATAAAATACTTAAATTAAACCTGCAAATAATATGGCGGAATATTTGTCTCACTTCAGGTATCTCGCAAAGATTGATGAAAATTAACAAGCGGAACTAAATAATGCGGAGAATATTTTTGGCAGAGTAACACTAAAATTAAAGAGAAGAAAAAATGTATTTGAAATGGGAATTTGAAGTCTTGTTTATAGGCTTGGAGGCGCGTGGGAGTTGAGATGTTTTCTCCTCCCACTTGCCTAGCGTAACGGTCGTTACGCTCCTCTCTTCAAGGAGGATTGAACGGTCGTCATGACCTATTAAAAAGGGGAAGGCTGAAATGGACGTTGTAGGCCAAGTTTTTAAGAAGGGCTAGCTGGAAAGGGTGTAATGGTCGTTATATCTTGGGCTAGGGGAAATTTGGGCCTTCCTTCATTTGTTCTTCAAGGCCTTTTTGCTTTTTGCTTATGATACGCTTTGTTTAGTCATACACCCCATAACTTCATAGTTGTTCACTCTTTATGTGGATTTAAGCATGATTGACACGACTTTTCCCGATTTTCTTCGCATGTGTCTTGTAACATCAAATTCCTGAAAACATAGAAAATATCGGCATGATACGAATAAAGAATAAGAAAGGTAATTAAAATGCGAATAAAATTTATATAAATTAACCTAAATATTCGATACATTTCCGGGTTATAAAACTACCTTACACTTGAACCTTTGCTTGTCCTCGAGCAAATAATAGAGTAAAAATCTTTTAACGCATGGTATTTGACACAATCGCATGACACGAATCAAATCGTACGTGGTTAAGGGGTGATACATTTAGAAAGATGGGACTAGGTTCCAACACTAATGATACAAAAATGACACAAAACCATATGACGTGGTAAAAATCCTCCATCCTATGCAAAATCGTCTGAATTACGCTATCATAGCTTGACCTAATTCTTTTCATTTGAAATCAACTGCTTTCATTCTAGCGCAATCACATTAAGCCCTTTATCTTTCGCATGCACATAGTAGAGTAGCCGGTTAGCGATTCTGGTCCGTTATGCACGGGTTTCTAGTACGCAAGTTGGTAACCCTTGTTTCTTTTTCAGATTATAAGTCTCGAGGGATCAAACCGTAGTTCGCCCTACCAAGTTCAGCATCAGATACCACTGAACAAGCTTACAACTGGTTATTACATCAGTTTTTGTAGCTACCGCAACTGTTAGATTAAATGACTTGGTGAGGGTCACCTAACTTAGTTAGCGCATTCCCTATTATATTTTGATGTTTAGCTTTTTTTTTCTTTACTGACATTTTTTTATTAGGACCAGTCACTTATATTCATCGGCTCCCTACGTAGTTTGTGGATAAGACGGTGATGACTGCTAGTATAAACTACTCGGGTTGATCCAAAATTAAAAATTAAGGCTTTGGTATCATAACCACTCAAACTGATTTACATAATCTGGAAGATTTAGGTGTCAAGGCGGTATTAATTTTGTCGAATCAACTTCAAAATTTCTAACGTAGCCTAATTGTGAGCAACCTATATACTTTTCGAATGTACTGAGTTAATGCGTCGAGTAACAAAAAAATTTATGGTTCAAGAAAAGTGTTGAAGTACGAATAACTTACAGAAATGAATTTTTTATTTTATTGAATGTAAAGGGAAATAACAAAAATTCGAATAACTTACTAGAAAAGTAGAAAACATAACAAAGGTTTCCTCCCCTACACTTGAACTGAGCATTGTCCTCAGTACGACAAATAAAGTGAGAAAAGAAACGAATAGAAAACTTAAAGAAATAATAGAAATGTAAGGAATAAAGAAAACAAAGATCACTCCTCATTGTTATCTCTGACGTATCTGTTGGATGATGCTTCACCTCGTGCCCTTCTTTAACGTGTTCTTACTCCACCTCTTCTGGGTCTAGGAGGTTCTTCGCCAGTGTTGTAAACATAAGCATGCAAGCCTTCAACACAGAATGATAAATTGTGCATTTCATCAGTCAGGTTAGAAATGTCGCGATGGTTCTCGTAAGCGTTATCGTGTTAATCGTGCTGCAGCTCTTGCATCATTTGCATCAGTTCTAGCTGTCACTTATCTTTAAGTAAAAGTGATGCATAAATGGTTTCAATGGTGGATGGCTCAGGATCATTTCCCGTTTTCTCTTGTTGTGTCCCTTGTTGATTCACTTCAGGTGCTTCATTTTCTTCCCCTGCTTGATTATTCTGCTCGTGTGCTCTAGGGGCAGGTGCTTGCAGATCATAAATCCAATTTGCAGCAATGTCAATTCTAGTAATATTTGTATTTGGAAGAATAATACCTGGGACGACCTTGTGTTGGACCATCAGGTTGTACCTTCCATCCCTTCTTGCTTTGATAATATGGCCAAATTGGCAATACTCAATATCAAGAAACTCAGCTTGCCAAAAAGTTACTTGAACTAACCTGTTTTGCAAATTTAGATAGTTGGCAATAGCAGTGACAAAACCTCCGATGTAGAAAGGTAATGCACTTGCGCTCCTTGATAACAGAGACTGGATATGGTTGAGAAGGAATGGAGCAGCATTAATTCTAAGATCGGGATCAAGGGCGCAGTACAGAAAATACATCTCCCTTACTTTCACCTTATTGTTGTTCGCTCACCCGAACAATGTGTTGGCTAGAACACGATGGAAATAGCGGATGCACGGGTTGTGGATATGAGTGGATAAAAGTTTGGCCCATTCGTTTACCTGAGTATTAGTTAAACGTTCCCACAATTCAAACGATCTTGCCTTCCAATCTTCTTCAAGCCGAATTCTATATTCCACACCTGCACCATGGTAGCAGTGGAGTATCTGACTCAGAGTCTCTTGATTCATGGTATACTCCTTGTTGAATAATCTGAAAGTTGCTGCGCCGATTAAATATTGACCGGCTTCTGGAGTGGAAGGTGTTTGGTATGAAAAAGAGCTCAGGAATTCCAACGTGAGGGATTCATAAGTTGGAAAATTCATAGTGGCAATGTAATGTTGACTAGATGCATGGAGCATAAATTGCACACTTTCAAGCAATCCCAAATCGCGTAGACAATCTTCATCAATATACTTTGTTGGAACTATACCTCTCTGATGAAACCTTCGGTAAAGTTGTTCTTGTCGATCTCCTTCGGCTCCATTTCTGAATACCATATTAGTGAGGTCGGGTTCCTCTCTTTCTTCTTGAGCTCTTCTGGCCATTTTGGAAGGGTAATGGAATGATGAATTATGAGGTAGAAGAGTTGAAGAAGGTTGGTGTGATAGAAATAATATCTTCTAGAGTTTATATAGGGGTAAGGATTTAATGGTGAAGAGGAGATTAATGGTAATATTAAGTGGTGTATAGAGTGGTGTGTGGAATAGGAAATGGAATGGATTGGAGGTTTCAAAAAGAAGTTTGAAATGAAAATAAATAAGGTGCAACGGCTGGATGTTTGAAAATTGAAATGGGAGGAGGTGAAGAAGGTGTAACGGTCGTTACACATGATACATGGACCTTGTAACGGTCGTTACAAGCATGGTTCCCTAGAAGAAGAAAAATCACGCGCCTGCAATGGTCTGCAACGGTCGGCATGCAAGGCAGCTTCATAGTTTGACCGGGCATGACAATTTTGTGTCACTCATGTCTAGAGGGAATAATAAATTTAAAAATATAGGAGACAATGAAGTGATAATTGGGTGTAATGCATGTTTAATTTTGGGAACAATGATATAGTATCATCATAAAATAAAATAACTCAATGAGGAGTAAGTATTAAAAATTAAAAATATGAAATAAATAAATAAATAATTCTGAAAAATAAATAAATGGATAAATAAATAAATTAGAATAAATAAATCCAACTAAAAAAATAAATATATAAATAAATAAATTAGAATAAATAAATTCAACTAAAAAAATTGATGCTGGAGAAAAACTAAAAACTGAATAAAAACTCCTCCCCTACACTCGGAGAAAACAGTGTTCTCAATGTTCTAAAGTCATAGATCAGCCACCTCTAGAATGAAACATGTGATCTATATTTGCCGTAACAAGATTCATAAAACCATATAAATTTCGACGGAGGGTAGTAATATCATAATGAATATCAGCAAGCTCCGTCGTGATAGCATCCATAGCAATAGCAACATCAGTCTGAGGAATACGGGCAGCAGCAACACCTGGGGCTAATGGTGGGTCGCAAACTGGATGGCGGTCAAGAGAAGGAGGTGTCACAGGATTAAATTCGCTTAAACCTACTAGAGAATCATAATTATGGGGCGGTGTCAAAGGATCAGACTCTTCTTCTTCTATGTCATTCTCAGCTATACGCTATAGGTCATAAATCTAATTCTTCCTATCGTGCACACTGGTCCGTGCAATGTCAAGAAGTGTGAAGTGGTATACCGGCTCATGAAGTATCAGCAACTGAAACTGATTCAAATCTAAATGTCTGATCATCCCAACATTAAAACAAAGAGTAAGGTTTAGCAGGGTAAAATTACTAGCAGTGGTCAGATGGGACAGTGGCTCTCTCAAAAATAGGGCTTTAGCGATCATAGTCACTAAACCACCAACACAAATTGGGCCATGAGGAGCCTAGGCTATACTCAGGAGGTGCGAAATCATAAAAGATGCACCAACTACCGGTCTGGACTGAAACACACAGAACATGATAAACAGCTCTTCATTAGACACTGAGGTGTCATTATGAGGTTTTCCAAATAGGGTAAACGCCTGAATCATGTGGAAATACCTAATAGCGGGATTATGAATCTTTGAAGAATGCCTAGGAATAAAGATCTCCTGTCTCAGATAAGATATCGCTCCCCAAAAATGGTCAAGATGGATGTCCACATACTTGTTATCTAGAATAGCAATGACATCATCACCACTAACCGGGAAATCCAGTAAAGCGGCAACTTCACAGATGGTGAACCTGTGGCTGAAATCAAAAAATCTGAAGGAAACCAAACCTATGGCCAACCCTAAACCAATATCAGGGTTGTAATGCAATAAACTGAGGAACTTCAGCGTCAGGTTGCGGTAGGTAGGATGCTGATGATGAATAAAATAATCCCAACCAATCTGGTTAAACATGAAGCAGACACTCTCCCTGATTCCTAATGTGGACAATGTGGGGTCGTGCATAAAGATGGTGGGATACATCTCTCTCAGAGCAAGCATCTCATAACACTTTTTTCGAGCATCACTCATGAAGGTGACAGGCATAGTGTCAGAAAAGTCCATAGCAAAAATTAGTGAAGAAAAAGAAATGTGAACCCTGTGGTTAATCTGAAAATAGTTTTAAATCAGCATCGGCCTAATGCCTAAAAAAAATAGAAAATAGGAAAATTTTGTAAAATTTTTAAGAGAAACATAAAAAAAACTGTTAGTAAATAAAATTGAAATAAAAGGGTGGGTTGCCTCTCACAAAGTGCTTTGTTTAACGTCAGAAGCTCGACCTATATTGAAAATCGAAAATCTATGTTAGTGACTCAGTCGGAAGCTGTATAAATCTCAAACTAGCTGAGTATTCCCTATTATCGATGCAATGGTAGTGCTTCAAACGCTAGCTGTTCACAATAAACGGATTGCTAGCTTTTCCTTTGATTTCTACAATGCCGCTTGGGAGTACTTTAGTAACTTCAAAAGGTCATGACCATCTAAAGCGAAGTTTCCTGGAAATAGTTTAAGTCTAGAGTTAAACAGGAGTACTACATCGCCCTTATTGAATTCTTTCCTAGAGATGCCTTTGTCGTGCCATTTCTTAGTTTGCTCCTTGTAGATTTTGGCATTTTCGTATGCATCTAGCCTAAGCTCTTCCAATTCATGGATGTCTAGAATTCTCTTTTCCCCAGCAGCTTTGTAACTTAGGTTTAGGGTTTTGATGGCCCAATAGGCTTTGTATTCCAGTTCTACGGGTAGATGGCAATATTTACCATAAACGAGTTTGAAAGGCGTGGTTCCAATGGGTGTCTTGTATGCTGTTCTGTATGCCCATAATGCTTCATGTAGTCTAGACGACCAATCTTTCCTAGATGTGGCAACAATTTTCTCAAGTATTTTCTTAATCTCCCTGTTAGAGACTTCCACTTGCCCGCTTGTTTGTGGGTGGTAAGGTGTTGCTACGCGGTGTCAGACTCCATACTTTGCTAAGAGTTTATTGAAAATTTTGGTAATGAAATGAGAGCCACCGTCACTGCTGACTAATCTCGTGACACCGAATCTTGGAAAATTATGTTTTTGAATAACCTAATAACTACTTATGCATCATTTATTGGAGAGGCTACAGCCTCTACCCATTTGGATACATAATCTACTGCCACTAATATGTAATTATTTCCAGAAGATGATGGGAAAGGTCCCATAAATTAAATTCCCCACACGTCAAATATCTCTACTTCTAGGATACCATTTTGAGGCATCTCATCGCGCCTAGATATGTTACCAGTGCGTTGACACCAGTCGCATTTTTTAGTTGCAGCATGGACATCTTTCCATAGACTGGGCCAATAAAGGCCAGATAGTAGGATTTTTGCACAAGTCTTTGAGGTGCTAGGATGTCCACCATAAGGGGCTTCATGACAATGAGATATGACGCTCTATATTTCACTCTCAGAAACGCATCGTCGGAAAATACCATCGGGGCCTCGCTTGAATAGTAAGGGTTTGTCCCAATAATAGTGTTTGAGATCGTGAAATAATTTCTTCTTCTGTTGATAAGTTAAATCAGGTGGAAGGACTCTTGATGCTAAGTAGTTGACATAGTCAACATACCAGGGCAAAGAAATTTGAGTAGATACTTGTTCCAATACTTCAATTGACTTGTCATTGATGCAAAATTCAGGGCATTCTTCAGCAGAGTTATTTGATCCAATCTGGGCTACCGGGTGTTCATATGGAAAATCATCATTAATAGGTATCTCTTCAGGTTTAAGATTTTCCATTCTAGATAGATGGTCGGCCACAATATTTTCAGATCCAGTTTGTCTTTGATTTCCAAATCAAACTCTTGTAAGAGTAAGATCCATCTTAATATTCTTGGTTTAGCATCTTGTTTAGCTAATAGATATCTAATAGTTATGTGGTTAGTGTATATAATAATCTTTGCGCCCACTAGATAGGAACGCAATTTATCTAATGCAAAAATGATTGCCAAAAGTTCCTTTTCTGTAGTGGCGTAATTTATCTGTGCAGAATCCAAAGTTCTACTTGCATAGTAGATTGCATGGAGCTTTTTCTCTCTTCTTTGTCCTAGGACTGTACCTACCGCATAATCCCTTGTGTCACACATTATCTCGAATGGCAAATTCCAATCCGGTGGTTGCATTATAGGTGCAGATATGAGAGCAGCTTTTAATCGTTCAAACACCTTCAAGCAATCATCACCAAAGATGAATTCAGCTTCTTTCATTAAGAGGTTAGTCAGAGGTTTAGATATTTTTGAGAAATCTTTTATGAAGCGTCGGTAGAAACCGGCATGGGCCAAGAAGCTTCCTATTTCTTTTACGGTTTTTTGGGGTTGGAGGCTTTCTATTACTTCAATCTTAGCTTTTTCTACTTTGATCCCCTTTTCAGAAACTATGTGTCCAAGTACAATCCCTTATTTTACCATAAAATGGCATTTCTCCCAGTTCAACACTAGGTTTACCTGTACACATCTTTCCAGTACCCTTTCCAGGTTTGGCAAGCATCCTTCAAAACTTTGCCCATATACGGAGAAGTTATCCATGAATACTTCCATGATATCATCTATAAAATCGGTGAAGATGGACATCATACATCTTTGGAATGATACAGGCGCATTACATAGTCCAGACGGCATTCGCCGATAAGCAAACGTACCATAAGGACACGTGAACGTTATATTTTCTTGGTCATCAGGGTGGATATGAATTTGAAAGAATCCTGAATAACCGTCTAAATAGAAGTATTAATAATGCTTAGCCAATCGCTCAAGCATTTGGTCGATAAAAGGTAAAGGGAAATGGTATTTTCGAGTCGCCTTATTTAACTTCCTGTAGTCAATGCACATTCTGGCTCCACTTACGACTCTTTTTGCTATTTGTTCTCCTGCATTGTTTGTCGTGACTGTGATTCCTCCCTTTTTGGGTACACAGTGGACTGGACTAACCCATTGGCTATCTGAGATTGGATAAATGATACCTGCGTTCAGAAGTTTGGTTACTTCATCCTTGACTATCGTGCTCATGATCGGGTTAATTCTTCTCTGATTTTCTCTAGAATATTTGCAGTCATCTTCCAGCATAATGCTGCAGATGGAAGGACTTATACCTTTTAGATCAACAATGTTATATCCCAAAGCAGAGGGATATTTGCTTAAGACATGCAATAGCTTTTCCGTCTCAGTTTGTCCTAAGTCAGCGTTGACTATCATGGGTCTTTTAAGTTCGGAGTCTAGGAATTCGTATCTTAGGGTTTTAGGTAAAACTTTAAGTTCCAAGTTGGGTTTCTTCGGACATGGCATATGATATTGTGTCAGCGGTAGGCATTCGCTTAAACTGTCATCTCGATACTCAAGACACCAATCATCATCTTTAAAGATTAAGGGCATTAGAATCTTTATAATTTCAGAATGGGTTTCTTCTCCTGACTCCATCTCTTTAACACATTCATCAATTATGTCTATCATGTAGCATGTATCATCTATAGTTGGTGCTTGTAAGAACTGTGTTAGGATAAACTCAACTTTCTCTTCTCCAACTTCAAAAGTTAGCTTTCCTCTTTTAACATCAATAATAGCTTATGCAGTGGCTAAAAATGGTCTTTCCAATATTATAGGGGTTACGTTATCTTTCTTAATGTCCATAATGATGAAATCTGTAGGGATGTAGAATTGACCTATGCGTACTGGATTGTTTTCTAGAATTCCCATGGGGTATTTGACAGAGCGATTCGCTAGTTATACTGACATCTTATTTGGTCTTAATTATCCAATGTCAAGCTTTTCAGATATGGAAAGGGGCATAACGCTTAAACTAGCGCCTAAGTCGCATAGAGCTTTGTCTATGACATACTTACCTATATTACAAGGTATGGAGAAACTTTCGGGATCCTTCAGCTTCTGAGGCATTTTGTTTGGAATGATTATGCTACACTCAACAGTGAGTGTAATTCTATCGTTATCCTCTATCTTTTTCTTGTTTGACAAGATTTCTTTGAGAAACTTAGCGTACAAGGGCATTTGAGTGATAGGTTTTGTGAATGGTATCGTGATGTTTAATTGTTTCAGAAGTTCAACAAATTTCTTAAACTACCCCACACTTCTAGATTGAGTAAGTCTTTGAGGATATGGGATTGGTAGTTTGTAAGGAGGCGGAGGCACATAAGGTTTTTCCTTTTCTTCTTGTCTCCCCACCACCTACCTTCTCCTTATCTTTTGGTTCGTTATCCTCCTCAGTCGCTTTTCTAGAACTTTGGGACATGGATGGGTTTTCAGCTCTGGGGTCAATTGGTCCATCGTATCAGTTCCACTTTGCAATATAATAGCGTGAGCATGTCCTTTTGGATTTGGTTGAGGTTGACTTGGAAAGGTACCAACAGGTGCAGCAGTAGGTGCTTGTTATTGAGCTACTTGCAAAATATGGGTTTCAAGCATTTTTTTATGAGTGGCTAAAGCATTTACTTTACTCACTAATTGTTTGATTTTCTCACTATTATGAATATTTTGGTTTAGAAATTCCTTGTTAGTTTGAGCTTGGGAAGCTATAAAATTTTCCATCAGAAGTTCAAGGTTAGACTTCCTAGGTATGTTAGGAGCAGCTGCAGGTACCTTTTGATACCCTGGTGGTACAGCAGGTGCTTGGCCAGGTCCATACAACACATTGGTGTTCTTATATGAGAAATTCGGATGATATTTCCATCCAGGGTTGTAAGTGTTTGAGTAAGGGTTTCCTTGAGCATAATATACTTGGTCGGGGGGATTTCCTGCTAAGATTTGACATTCAGCAGAGGCATGTCCAGGTACTCCATATATCTTACAATTCGGAGTTATAACAGCCACAGTGGCTGGAGGCACTGCATTTAAACTATCTATCTTCTGGGTGAGGGCGTCTACTTAGCATGGATGTTATAAAGACTGCTGATCTCGTATAAACCGCCTTTTTTCGGTGCTTTCTCTAAGGGAGCTTTGTCTTCTTGACCTCTTTCACTCACTCACTGATAGTGGTTGTGAGCCATACTTTCTATGAGAGCATAAGCAGCAACGTAGGATTTATCCATAAGTGCTCCACCTGCAGTAACATCTATTTTTAATCTTGTATTATAAAGGAGACCATTGTAGAAGGTATGGATGATTAGCCATTCTTCTAGGCCATGATGTGGACAGAGCCTCAGTATGTCTTTGTATCTTTCCCAAGCATCGAAAAGAGACTCGCTGTCTTTTTGTTGAAAATCGCTTATTTGAGATCTTAGAATAGATTTCTTACTTGGTGGGAAATATCTTGCAAGAAAAACTTTCTTCAACTCATCCCAAGAGGTAACCGAGTTAGCTGGTAGAGACTGGAGCCAAGCTCGGGCTCTATCTCTTAGGGAAAAAGGTAAAAGACGAAGTCTTATCGCCTCTTTACTGACTCCATTGTTCTTAACTGTATCTGCATATTGTAGAAACATCGACAAATGTAGATTAGGGTCGTCCATTAACCCTCCAGAAAACTGGTTTTGTTGTACAGCAGATAACAGGGAAGGTTTGAGTTCGAAGTTGTTAGCCTCGATCGGAGGAGCAACAATGATATTATATGGTTCTTCCTGCGAAGGAATAGCATAAGATTTGAGTGGACGTGGCTGTCCACCCATGTTTGGTTCTTCAACGGATTCAGTAAGAATAGAAGATTGAGAGAGGGAATTGTTCGAACGAGATACTCGTACGCGGCGTCTCCTAATAATAGAGCGCTCAGGTTCGGAAATTGGTAGCACTAAGCCTTCACTCCTAGAGTGAGTGCTTGGCATACAATTGGGGATGGTGCCTTAGTCTCTACAACTTAACTAAAAGAGTTATGATATCGACTTGTTAGTCCCCGACAACGGTGCCAAAAACTTGATCTCAACTTTGTGAGTCTTAAAGAATCTAGACGCAAGTATACTGTCCTATCACGTGTAGCTTTAAAGATTATTGAATCCCAAGGGACTAAATGTCGAATTACCGTTATCTTAGGTTACTACGTAAATCTAAGGTTAATAATATAATTAATTGGGGTTTAGGAACCTAACTTATTAATATCTAGTTTAGATTCAAGGGGGAATATCGGTATGTAATGGTCAGGCTTCGGGGATTTAGCAACTCGATGACCTAATTTGGATTAATAAAATAGTTTTCAGTAGGAGGTATTTATTTGAAAACCCTCTTCTCACACTCTCGTGTTTATTAATTTAGATCCTATTATCAATCCTAAGTGAGTGCTCTCGCTGTTTCAAATAGAGTTTAAAAGTAGTTTTTGAAAACAAATAAAACCTAATCAACTTAAAAGCACTCTCACTGTATTTTAAGTTAATGCACAATTATCACTGTCCACTTATTATCTCAAACTCTCGTTTTATTGATCCTAACTTCTATCTGTATTTTACTCTCATAACAAAACAGTTGATTTTTAGAATTGATAATTGAAACCAGAAAAGTATTTGTTTAAAAAGGAGCTGATCAATCGGCATTGCCAAAATCCCGTTAACTATGTGACCTTACATATCGATAAATAAATTTAGCCTAGCTTGTTAAACAATTTAATAACAATGCAACAGAAATAATTATCATCAAAAATTTTTAATAAACATAACATTTCGAACAATCTTGACATAGATAAATAAAATACTTAAATTAAACCTGAAAAGAATATGGCGGAATATTTGGCTCACTTCAGGTATCTCGCAGAGATTGATGAAAAATAACAAGCAGAACTAAATAATGCAGAGAATATTTTTGGCAGAGTAACACTAAAATTAAAGAGAAGAAAAAGCGTATTTGAAATGGGAATTTGAAGTCCTATTTATAGGCTTGGAGGCGCGTGGAGTTGAGATATTTTCTCCTCCCACTTTCCTAGCGTAACGGTCGTTACGCTCCTCTCTTCAAGGAGGATTGAACGGTCGTCGTGACCTATTAAAAAGGGGAAGGCTGCAACGTTCGTTGTAGGCCAAATTTTTAGGAAGGGCTAACTGGCAAGAGTGTAACGGTCGTTATACCTTGGGCTAGGGGAAATTTGGGCCTTCCTTCATTTGTTCTTCAGGGCCTTTTTGCTTTTTGCTTGTGATACGCTTTGTTTAGTCATACACCCCATAACTTCATAATTGTTCACTCTTTATATGGATTTAAGCATGATTGGCACGACTTTTCCCGATTTTCTTCGCATGTGTCTTATAACATCAAATTCCAAAAAACATAGAAAATACCGGCCTAATACGAATAAAGAATAATAAAGGTAATTAAAATGCAGATAAAATTCATATAAATTAACCTAAATATTCGATACATTTCCGGGTTATTAGACAACACGAGAAAAACAGAAGATTAAGATGAAGCAAAAAGCAAATGCAAAACAGTTTTTCAAATCTCCTGAGTTGTCATTTCTGGATGGGATCTTCAGATGTTTCTGCAATGTTTCTAACATCATCTTTTGTATTTGACTGGGATTCTTCTGATTCCATGTCCTCAATACTGTTACCAATAGTTCCAGAGCCAATAATCTTTCCTTTCTGATTGTCTATGAAACCTTTGTATCCTCCTGATTTAAATTTCAGGTTTTGGAACATATGCTTTCTTCCCGTCATGTGTAGAGAGCATCCAGAGTCCAGTTGTTAAAACTGGTGTTTTAACCTTGCTGTTAAAAATATCTGCAACATAGATGATTTTATCCTTTGGTACCCATATCTTTTTGGGTCCATGATTGTTAGAGTTTCCAAAATTCTATTTGAATTTTGGTTTAGCAGAAAATGCCTTACTACTATATTTTGTATTATGTGTATGTCCATAGGTGAAGTGAGAATAAAGGGGTGTGTGTTTTGTGACCATATCCTTAACTTTCTTAAGTTGAAATACTTTACCCTTATATCCTATTCCTTTTCTTTTATTTCTGCTAACTCCATAGATCATTGAAGCCATCTTGCTTCTATCTATGTTTTTAGCCCGAAATTTTTGAAAGCTATGATCATATTCCTTTATGATCTCATCAGAGTTACTAGGAACTTCTGAGAAAGATTCTTTCTGAGCCTTTTGCAATTTATTTTATATTTTAGAAATTGTTTCTTTAAGCTCAGAGTTTTCTGATCTCAGTTTCTTAGTTTCTTCAGAGTCAGAAACTAGATCCTTTTTTAGGTTCTTGTTGTTGACTCGAAGTTGCTGATATCTCTCAAGAATTTCTGAAAGACTTTATTCTAATTGAGATCTAGAAATGTTAGAGAATACCTCTTCTACCTCTGAGTCTGATTCTTATTCAGATGATCTAAAGTCATCTTATAAGTTGGCCATTTGGGATATATTGGCTCGTTCATCTTCTGATTCTGTTTCAGCTACAGAAGATTCTGAGTCATCCCTTGTTGCCATAACACTTTTCTTCTTATGTTTGGAGAACTTCTTTTTAGGCATTTCTTTCTGTAGATTTGGACAGTCTCTTTTGTAATGTCCTTCTTCATTGCATTCGTAGCAAATAATGTCTTTGTTACTTGATTTTTTGTATCCAGAAGATGATTCAAAATGATTTCCCGTTCTTCTGGAAGTTCTGAACTTCCTCTTCCTGTGCTTCCATAGCTTATTGACTCTTCTGGAGAGAATATATAGTTCGTCTTCTTCTGACGAGGATCCACCAGAGTTTTCTTATTTTGCCAACAAAATTTAGGTTTATATTTTTTATTAGATTTAAGAGCGTGAGACTTACCTTGCTTCTAGGTTCATTTTCTTCTAGTTCTATCTCATGACTTCTCAGGGAGCTGATAAGTTCTTCAAGACAAATTTTATCCAAATCTTTGGCTAGTTTTAATGATGTGACCATGGGTCTCCATTGCTTGGGTAAACTTCTTATGATATTCCTTACATGATCTGTTGTGGAGTACCCTTTGTCCAGAACTTTCAATCCTGCAACCAGAGTTTGAAATCTTGAGAACATTGTCTCAATAGTTTCTTCTTCTTCAATGTTGAAAGCTTCGTACTTCTAGATGAGTGCAAGAGCTTTGGTTTCTTTGACTTGCGTGTTGCCTTCATGCGTCATTCTCAAGGAGTCAAACATGTGTTTTGTTGATTCTCTATTTGTGATTTTCTCATACTCTGTGTACGAGATAACACACAAGAGAATTGTTCTGGCCTTGTGATGATTTATGAATTCTCTCTTTTGATGATATGTCATTCTTTTTCTGTCAATCTTCTAACCGTTTTCATCACTAGGATAAATATAGCCATCAGTCACCATATCCCATAGATTAGAATCATGATCTAGAAAGAAACTTCTGATTATGTCTTTCCAGTAATCAAACTTTTCACCGTCAAATAATTGGGGTCTGCAGCTGATTTTGTCCTTCTCATCATGATAATCATTGCTGATGATCTGACTTGGTCCCACCATAGTGTTTTTCTTTCTTGGATCTTTTTCTGACACAGTTAAGTGATTGTACTCAGAACCAGGCGCTCTGATACCAAATGAAGAATGGAAAAACACGATAAGGGGGTTGAATTGAGATTAAAACTTAAAATAAAAGACACGTTGGTTATCTTGGTTTGTTTGAACTCAAACTACTCAAGTCAACCCGCCAAGGTGATTTCGCCTCTCTCAAACGAGGTCTTAATCAACTAATCAAACTTGATTACTCAAATACAATGACAACTGTCAATGTATTCTTGAGTCTAAACTACTACCCAATTTTCTCAAGGAATTACAAAGTAATAATTCAAAGGTGTGTACAAATATGTTTTCTAACAAAACAATATCATAAAAGTTGATGAAGTCGTTGTTATTGTCTCTTGATATCTTCTTCACATCTTCTTTAAATAGGCAATGCATGAGAGACATACAAATATGCTTTTGGAAGGTTGATGAAGTGTAGTTAATGTTCTTTCCAAAAGTCAAGATCCTGTCTTAATTCAATCGTTACTTTTGATTTTCCATGAATAAACTGTAACGCTTCAGAACTTGCTCATACCAGAAGATGAATGTTACTGTTGAGACTTCTTTATTTTCCAGAGCTTTACATATCAGAATATCAGAGTTCTTGTTTCACACTGTTGGTGCATTCAAAAGTTGTAACATAAAACATCTTCATTTAGCATTTTACACGGATTTTCTTCTAAGTATGTTGTGTCTGAACAGATCTTCAAAACGAAACACTCTTATCTTCTTACATCAGAACTTCTATGGATGTAGAACAAAACTATGTTCTAGTAGATCTTTTCTCATCTTCTATGATTCTTACATCAGAAATTCTCTTAATATTAAAATACTTTATTAGAGATCATATATGTTATTTATATATATCATGTGTTTGTCATCATCAAAACTCTTACAGGGATGTAGAACCAAACTATGTTCTAACACTGAGAAGAAATTATGGTTGCATTTCTTTCAAGAGAGTTTGTCTGAAACACAATTGGAATGGTAATATCAACTCGAAGCTACCAATATATATACCTCAGGAGATTTGGCTGCAACTTTCTATAGACAATACCAATATAATTCTTATTTTGCACCAACCCTCATGCAACTACAGAGCATGTCCATGGGTTCTGAGGAAGACTTTAAAGAGTACACACAGAAATGGAGAGATCTTGCTGGCAGAGTTCAACCTCCTTTGGTTGATAGGGAATTGGTTCACATGTTCATGAGTATGCTAACAGGTCCTTTCTATAATCACCTACTTAGAAGTTCTTTAGCCGGTTTCACTAAACTGATATTCACTAGGGTACATGTTGAGAATGGTATCAGAAGTGGTAAAATTCAGTTGGCTACATCTTCGAATACTGCGAAGAAGTCATACAATGGTAAGAAAGAATCCAATGTTGTGTACGGCCAGAAGGGTCGTAATAAGAGTAACCATAACCAATATGTGGGGGAAGTTCTGATCTCTAATCTTGCACAAATGAAACAACAACAACAACAGAACATCAACGTAGGCAGGATGCACCCAGGAGACAGTTCACAAAAGTCAACATGCCGTTGTCTCAAGCATTGCAGCACATGTTAAAGGAAGATTTGATTACATTGAGGGATCCTCCTGAGAATCCCAATACTTCATCTCCCTGTTACAATCCCAATGCAAGTTATGTCTATCACTCCAACAGTCTTCGACATGACACTAACAGTTGTTGGGCTCTGAAAAATAAGATTCAAGATATGATTGACTCTAAGGAGATTGAATTTGATCTTCCTGAGACTCCTAACGTGATCATTGCACATATGCCCAACCATCACAAAGGCTTTAATGCTATTGATGATGTTTCTTATGTTTCCACTGTGAGTGACTTGACTACTCCTCTGATGATTGTTAAGAACAAGTTGTTGCAAGTCGGTTTATTTCTAGGTTGCATTGAAAATTTCTATTATGTGCGTCTGAATCCAATGGTTGTGTACTACTGAAAGAATGTATTCAACATCTGATGGATGACCTTGTAATTCTATTTGAGAAGACTCCTTCTATGGAGAGCTTATGCAAAAGTATGTCTCAAGGCTTGAAGCTTGAAGACGTGTCTATGACTATAATTTCCAATACTCCTGTAAGAATCACTTCTAAGGGTCATGTGAATATTGCTGCTGAGCCTAGGGTTGCTCCTCTGATCATTACCGCACTGGAGCCAATTCCATATTCCTCTGACAAGGCTATCCCTTGGAATTATGGAGCTGATGTCTACTACCATGGCGTCAAGCATGAACCATTAGTTGTTGAAGATGAAAATACTGAAGTTACTGATCCCAATGTTGACAATATTGTTGGGACTAGTAAGGTTACTAGAAGTGGAAGGGTATTCTCTCCAGAGATCTCTCCAAAGGCTAATACTACAAGAGTTCGTATAACTACTACTAGATCATAAACTGAGAATCGAGGCAAAGAACAGATGACTGAGCCTGCCCAAACTGAGGCATCGAAAGAGGTTACTGTTGAAGATACCTCTAAGCAAGATATGGATGATGTATTGAAAATTATCCGAAAGAGTTACTATAATATTGTTTAGTAGTTGGGACTGGCCCGCTCCAAAATATCTATGATATCTCTGTTGTTGTGCTCTGAAGCCCACACTCAGGCTTTGGTAATGTTTCTGAAATATGCTCATGTACCGTAGGAAATCTCTATTGATCAATTTGAAAATGGTGTTACTAGCCTGACAACCGACAATTGGCTAGGCTTTTCTAATGCTGATTTAACTCCCGTAGGAAGGAACCATAATAAGGCCCTGCATGTCTCTATTGAGTGCAGGTGAACTACCTTATCTCACGTGTTAGTGGACATAGATTCCTAATTGAATGTATTTCCGAATTCTATTTTAGACAAACTTGACTATAAAGGGATTATGCTAAAACCCAATGACGTTGTGGTGAGAGCTTTTGATGGTTCAAAGAGAATGGTGAATGGAGAGGTTGATCTTCCAATCAAGGCGAGTTCCCAGGTCTTCAACTCTACTTTCTATGTGATGGACATTCGTCTAGCCTATTCATGTTTGCTTGGACGCCTTTGGATTCATGGGGCAGGTGCTATTACTTCTACTTTACACCAAAAGTTTAAGTATCCCGTGAAAGGAAAAATCATTATAGTTTGTGGCGAAGAAGAATACATGGTGATCCATTTGAACTCCTTTAAGTATGTTGAGATGGATGGTAGATTCCTCGAGACTCCTTGCCAGACCTTTGAAGTTATTCCTCCGATAACCCATGTTTCTAAAGCTGCTCCTACTATTCCTAAGGTTACTAGGGTTCCACCAAGAATGGATTCTCTAAAAGAGACTAAGGTTGTGGTAAAAGAAGGTGGTGTCGCTGTGTGGGGTCAAATTCCCGGTATTACTTACAAGTCTGACAAATTTAGTTTGGGTTTCACCTCAGGGGCTCATAGGGATTTCTGTCGTGCTTGTTCTAATTCTGGGAGACCACCATTCTGCATCAACAATAATGGATTTCAAAAAAATCAAGTCAACATTGTGGAAGACGCTGATAGTAACTGTGACATAGACAGTTAGATTTTCCCTACTACCGGAAGTGGGCTCAACAATTGGAAGGCTAAAGACTTTATACCAATCTCCTTTAGTCATGAGTAAATTATATTTTCTGTTTTCTTGTTTTCAAGTTTTTGGTTATGTAATTTGAACAATAACTTTAAGCCTTGTGCCTTACCCGGGGCACAATGGTCCACTTGTTAGGGTTGTCATTTTTCATCCATATATTTTCATTTAATAAATCATTAGATGTTTGCATTCAAATTGTGCGCTCTTTGTGTTTATTTTACTTTATTGCTTTTAAAATAGCTATGTGTTCTTACACACACCCACATAACAAATTGCAGATCCACATCCACCCTGGATTCCATTGATAACAATTATGCTATTGCCAATTATGACTTCGAAAATACGATCTACCAAGCCGAGGAAGAAGGTGAGGAAGATTGTGAAGTACTTGGAGAGCTTTCTAGACTGTTAGATTAGGAAGAAAGAGATATGCAACCGCTTGAAGAGCCAGTCGAGGTTGTGAACTTGGGTACTGAAAAAGATAAGAAAGAAATCAAGGTAGGTGCAAACCTAGAAGGCAGTGTCAAATAGAGGTTAATTTAGATATTACGTGACTATGTTGAGATCATTTCTTGATCTTATGAAGACATGCCAGGGTTTGATACTGACATTATGGTTCACCGTCTATTGATGAAGGAAGGTTGTCCTCCTATAAAGCAGAAGGTTCATCATATGCATCCTGAGATGTTTGAAAAGATCAAGGTTGCGGTCATGAAGCATTTCAATACAGGTTCCTTAGTTGTTACGTCATATCCTCAATGGGTTTAAAATGTAGTATCGGTACCTAAGAAAGATGGTAAGGTACGCATGTGTATAGACTACACGGATTTTAATAGGGTAATCCCCAAAGATGACTTTCCGCTTCCGCATATTGATGTTCTGATTGACAACACCGCTCAGCACAAAGTATTTTCCTTCATGGATAGTTTCTCTGGTTATAATCAAATCAAAATGGTACCTGAAGACATGGAGAACACTACTTTTGTCACACGGTGGGACACTTTCTATTACAAAGTTATGCCTTTTGGTCTGAAGAACGTTGGTGTAACATATCAGCATGCTATTTTGTTCCATGATATGATCCATCATGAGATAGAGGTTTATGTTGATGATATGATAGCCAGGTCTCAAACTAAATAGGAACATCTCGACCACCTGCACAAGTTGTTTTAGAGATTGAAGAAATACAAGTTGAGGTTGAATCCAAACAAGTTCACATTTGGAGTAAGATCCGGTAAACTCCTAGGGTTCATCATCAGTAGTAAAGGTATTGAGGTTAATCCAGCCAAGGTTAAAGCCATTCAAGAAATGTCAGCTCCCTGTACCGAGAAGGAAGTCAGAGGTTTCTTGGGACGATTGAACTATATTGTCATATTTATTTCCCATTTAACCACTACTTATGAGCCAAGCTTCAAGTTACTGAAGAAAGATCAAGTAATAAAATGGAACGATGATTGTCAGATATCCTTCGAAAAAATCAAGGAGTACCTCCAGGAACCTCCAATTATGATGCCACCAGTTGAAGAAAGACCTTTAACCATGTACTTGACAGTATTAGAGAACTCAATGGGGTGTGTATTGGGGAAACATGACGAGTCTGGTCGAAAAGAGCATGCAATATACTACCTTAGCAAAAACATTACCGACTATGAAACAAGATACTCATTGCTCGAGAAAACTTAATGCGTTTTGGCATAGGCTGCTCACCAACTAAGACAGTATATGTTGACCCATACTACTTTGTTGATCTCTAAGATGGGTCCAATAAAATACATATTCGAGAATCCTGCTCTATCCGAAAGAATAGCAAGATGGAAAATGGTCTTGACAGAATACGACATTCAGTACACTACTTAGAAGGAAATCAAAGGAAGTGTACTTGTATATCATTTGACTCATCAAGATGTAGATGACTACTAGTCTATGAATTTTTAGGTCCCTGATGAGAATATCATGCTAGTTACTGATTATGAAGAACCTGGACCATATGAAGAACCTGAATCGGGATCCCAATGAACTATGGTTTTAGTTGGAGCTTCCAACGTACTTGGTAATGGAATTGGTGTCGTGATTGTCTCTCCCAAGGATTTCCATATGCTCTTCACCGCCAGATTGTGTTTTGATTGTACCAACAATATGGGCCATTACGAAGCATGCATCATGGGTATCAAAGCTGCCATCAATATAAGAATTAAATTCTTGAATGTATATCGGGACTCAACCCTGGTGATCAGTCAAATTAGAGGAGAATGGGACATGAAGCATCCAAATATCATTCCTTATCGAGAGCATGTGTTGGCATTAATCTCGTACTTCGAATAAATCACTTTTGAACAGATTCCACGGGAAGAGAATCAATTGGCAGATGTGCTAGCTACCATCTCATCTATGTTCAAAGTCTGATGGGATAATGAAGCTCTTCAAATTACTATTGAGACACTAGATGAACCGACACATTGCTACGAAGTTGATACTAATGGA
The DNA here is from genome assembly GCA_948472305.1 of Vicia faba. Taxonomy (NCBI): domain Eukaryota; kingdom Viridiplantae; phylum Streptophyta; class Magnoliopsida; order Fabales; family Fabaceae; genus Vicia; species Vicia faba. The sequence goes on from OX451737.1 coordinate 112,233,392, forward strand.
GTAGATGAAAAACCTTGGTACCATAAAGTAAAAAGATACCTCGAAACACAAGAATACCATGAAGGAACATCTATCAATGACAATAAATTTCTAAGGAGGTTCTCTGCCAAGTTCTTTCTGAGTAACGAAATCTTATACAAGCGCAACCACGATTCGACTTTGCTTCGTTGTGTAGACAAGAAGGAAGCTGAGAAAATTATGGAAGATATGCACTAAGGTGTATTTGGTACTCACTCTAATGGACATACAATGGCTAAGAAGATTCTGAGAGCAGGTTATTATTGGTCTACCATGGAAACCGATTGCCATCATCATTCCAAAACTTGCCACAAATGCCAGATTTATGCTGACAAAGCACATGTACATCTGGTTCCTTTGAATTTCTTGACCGCTCCTTGGCCGTTTTCAATATGGGGCATTGATATGATTGGAGATATTAAGCCTACTGCTCCTAATGGGCAATTTTTCATCCTTTTCTCTATTGATTACTTCACGAAGTGGGCAGAAGCAGCCTTGTTATCTTCCTTTACCAACAATGTTGTGGCACGGTTCATTAAATATAACCTTATCTGTCAGTATGGCATCCCTGAAAGAATAATCATAGACAATGGTACCAATCCTAACAATACTATGATCATGGAACTCTATACGCAGTCCAAAATTAAGCATCATCATTATTCCCCGTATCGACCAAAGATGAATGGCACAGTGGAAGCCACCAACAAGGATATCAAGAGGATCTTGAAGAAGATGATAGTGACATATAAAGATTGGCATGAGATGTTACCATTTTCTCTGCATGGTTATCGCACTTTAGTACGTACGTCAACTGGGGAAACCCCATTCTCTCTCGTCTACGGTATGGAGGTTGTCTTAACTATTGAAATCCAGATTCCTTCCCTAAGGATTATGAAAGACGCAGGTTTAGATGAAGACAAATAAATTCAGACTCGACTTGACCAGATAAATTTGATTGATGAAAAAAGGCTTGCGGCTGTTTGTCATGGTCAGATGTATCAGAAATGCATGATTAAGGCTTTTAACAAGAAAGTCAAACATCAGGTTTACCAGGCTGGTGATTTGGTAATAAAGCGTATTATCCTACCACAAGGTGATCCCCGAGGAAAATGGACTCCCACATACGAAGGGCCATTTGTGATCAAAAAAATATTTTCTGGCGGTGCTATGATACTTACCACCATGGAAGGTGAAGATTTTCTGCACCCTGTGAACGTGGACATATTCAAAAAATACTACACATAAAAGAGACCTGCTAGGTTGATAGGCCTAGGCAAAAGGATTGGGGGAAAAATTAGGCATATATATATATATATATATATATATATATATATATATATATATATATATATATATATATATATATATATATATATATATTGTACATCCGGCAAGTCGAAAACTTGGAAAGGAGGTTTAGGAAAAAAAGGATATCCCAATGGACTGATAACCCGAAAGGGAGGTCCAAGCAAAAGTTAGGGATTAAAGAGTACGACTATGTCCCATTGGATCACCCATTTACTTACATCCAGCTTGATTACTAGCGTCAAGTTTAAATGGTACAGATTAATTCAATCATCTTCTTTCAATAGCAAAGGATGAGATACTTGAAGACATATGGGCAATAAAAAATTTGAAACTTGATGGGATCATTTCCATATAGCTTTTTTTCTTTGTTTATCACTTTGTACCCTTTTTCAATTTTTATGACGATTTCCTCTTACTAAGATTTTTGTGTCCTTGTATAAAACTGCCTGCTTATAGGAAAACTTTCAGAATCAATGCAAATATATTTCAAAATTTAAAATTGTTTTTATACTTTCTCTATTTTGTTTGCAAAAATGTCCAATGATCACGTTGAATGAACATATGCATTTGAATATGATTATTGTTTACAAATATATTCATGAAAACAGGATTAGCATTTACTAAAGACTTTAGAAGTTAGAATAATGATCAAGTTATCCATAAAACCCTCGCAGAGAAATCTCCATGGAAATATCTCTACAGAGCTATCTTCACAAGCTCATCCATAATAGAGATATATTCCTCGAAAAGTCTAATATACCCTCAGACAGAAATTGAGGCATCTTCCAGCAGTTCACCTCCATGGATAGCTTGACATGATCATATTCACCAATAGGTCCCATAGCAGATAAGGAAGGTTGATCATTTCCCCAACATACAGAGAAAACCTCCTCAGTGTAGTCTATGAATTTCTAATCCCCATCAGAAATCATTTCCTCAATGCAGTCTGCAGGATTTAATTCCCCAACAGAGTTTATTTCTCCAATACTTCAAATTCCTCGGCAAAATTATCTTCTCCAACCAGATGTCATTAAACGTTGTCCTCCCCAGAAAAGTTGATACCCGTATCCGAAACCTGGTCAGATAGCACATCAGAAGGATATCCATCTCTTTTATCCCCGATCAGGCTGCATAATAATAGGATCCTTCAATAAGAAGAACGAAGAATGATCGACTTTCCTGGAATGCTTCTATTCCTAAGCAAAAGTCAAACATCCCAAGTGGAGTTTCCTCAAACAGAAAGCGGAAATCCCCAGTAAGGTCGTTCTAAACAAATTGAAGAATAATTATCTTCATCCCCAACAATAGTCAGGGATTTATTTTCCCCAGCCATAGTTGTTACACGAAGCTACCGATACACTCCAACGACATGTTGCATCCATACATCATTCCCGAAATATGATAACATATGCATTGCATATGTTATTATCATTTATTTTGAGATCACTACAAAATACATTTCATGCATCATGACATTACATAAAATTAACTTTGTATTTTCAGGTTAAGTTTTCAAACAGACGAATATTACCAGCAATCTATAGACAAATTGTAGATCAATTTCCGAAATAGGACGGGGCGACTATCTACATGACCAGATGATTTCCCTCAGGGACTAATTATGAAGAGCATTTCCTTCAGAGATCCAATTTGAAAAGCATTTCCCTAAGATAAATTCATATAGATTCATTCTAAAAAGCATCAAGATAAAACCAGGTGAAGGCTCATTCTGATACTCCTTTGGATGCAGTCGAGCGTAGACTCATTCCAATACATTTTTCAGATACAGTCGGCCAAAGACTCATTCTGATCCACTTCTAGATACAATCAGGCGTATACTCAATCTAATACATTGTTTAGATACGATCAGGTGAAGATTCATTCTGATCCATTTCTAGATACGGTGGTTATAGACTCATTCTAGTACATTTTTCAGATACAGTTGGGAGAAGACTCATTATGATCCTCTCATAGATACAGACAAGACATAGACTCATTCTAGAACATAATTCAGATACAATTGAGACATAAGATTCATTTCGACACTCTCCAACACGTCTTCTAGATACATTCAGACACAGACTCATTCTAGTATGCTTATTCAAATACATTCGGACATAGACTCATTCTGATACTACTATCAACATTTACTTCGGATGGTATCTATAATCCTATCTCTGAAGACACTCTATCACATCTCTGGACGGAATATTTAAGCCCGTTCAAGCAATACAATCAACCAACAGCGTTACTTCGTGCATATGTGAGTGTAAATTTATGGGCACTTAAGTGTTCAATCCTCTTCCAACTTCAGATCACGAAAGGTAGGCATGCCAATCTAACTCTCCAGGTTTAAGAAGATTGAACAGGGGAAGTTGTATTTCCCCAAAATTTTCCCTCCCAATTTCAAGACAAATTAATTCAAGATACATCTTCATGATCATGAAAGTCTCAAACACTCAAGACTACTCAAGGGTTGACCAGACAAACTCTCCTCCTAAGCAATTGACATACAACTAGGATTTTACTTTTCTCAAAGGAAATTGGACTTCTAATGCCTAAAATGGATTTCATGGTTTCTATCATATGTCTCAAGGTACCCTCATACTAAGTTTCACTCCTTGTAGTACAAGTTTGCTCAGTCAATTGCTCAGATGATTGAAAATCAACTATATTTGACAAAAAGTCAACTTTGACCAATTTATAATCAAACTTCAAGATTTTTGGTCAACATCAACATTTTGAAGTAACATTCATCATTTTATCAAGGGTTGATCATGATTCATCAAGAAAACTCAGGATTCATCAAAAGTCAAGAGTTACTAAATTATGGTTTTCGTTAGGAGAAGTCAACTGAACTTTGACCAAGCATAACTTTCACATACTTCATCATAAATTTCTAGACCAAAGCCCAGCTTGAAGGAAATTCAATTCTCTACAACTTTTTCTCACTAATTTCAAGGCCAAAAATGCTTCATTTGAGAGATATGAGCTAAAATATTACAGGTCATTTTAAAAGTAAACAAAAAGACATTTTTTGTCAAAGACATTTACATCAAGTTAAAGACTTCAAATGAAAAAATGACCAACATGAAAGTTGTAAGAGACATCTTGAGCTTTCCAAGAAGTCAATAATCATCTTTATATGACAAAAATTGAGAGAGTTATGATTGGTGCAGATTGAGCAATTTTGAGAAAGTGCATGATGTTCAAATTGAGAAAAATTGAATCTTTGGGCTAATGAGCCTAAGTTTTCAGGTTCAAACCTGTTCATGACCTCATAAGGGACTCCTAAATCCATTCATATGTTTTTTTGTTATTTTTATTTCTTTTATTTTTTATTTTATTCAATTAAATTCAAAATAAATCAAATAAAATACAAGACTATGGATCAAGGCGTGTAGGATTTTGTTCTAATCATATTGGAGGCCTAAAAATCTACCTTGAAGCTCAAGAAACTGTGTGGCCTATGTTTGAAACAAATCTTTATAGTTTTGGAAGATTTGAACTTATTTTCAAACCAAATCAAAGGTATAATTGTGTGATATGTCCAAGCCCAAATGTTGACCTAATATTTTCTCCTATATATACTCAACATATTCAGACCAAGAGGACACGAAACGTTGCCTCAAGAAGACACCCTAAAATCTAGAATTTTTTCAAGAGTTAGGGAAAATTCAAACCCTTATTTCCAGTCACTTTCAATCCATTCCAAGCATTCTATCGTATTCCTGAAGTTCCCAAGAGTTCATCATAACCATCGTTGAAGCTTGAAGCACGTCAGAACAACATACTGCAACATCGCCGGTTTGGTAAAATTCTTGGATTTCAATTTTTTAATACACAAGTTGTTGAATTATTTGATGCATACATATATACTCATGATGATGTTTATAACAGGTTTGAATAAGAAAACACAAGCTTTGACGCAGGGAATACGAGACGCCATTGTTAGGGCATAAAATTATTTTTGTTCTGTATCTTGTGTTACAAGCGTTTTCAGGCCAAACTAACACCACCATTGGATTTAGGAGGTCCAAAATAGGGGGACTTGACCCCTCTTGATATTTAAATCTTACTGTTTTTGCAGGTTGAAATTTGGATCCACCAGAGAAGACAACCGAAGCTAGGGCTCCGACACTTCTCTGATATAGCTTTTATTATATATTTATTTGTTTGTATTTTAATAACAAAAAGTCAGTGTAGTGCAGTTGGTTAGAGATGGAGGCCGTAACATAAGAGGCGTGGGTTCGACCCTTACGTTTTGCAATTATTTGTTTCTTTTCCAAACTAACGCGCATATTCATCATACATTGATTCATTCCCAGTCAACATCATAAACGAGTGCATGGCCTAGTGATAAAGGGAGCACCATGTGAGGCCAAGGGCATGGGTTCAACACCCACCCCATATATTCTTTTGTTTTCTTATTTTTCTAAACCTTAATTTCTTTTCCATTTTCTTAATTAATTCTTTTTAATTAATCATTAATAAACTCTAATTTTTCTTAACACTTTAAAAAGTTAGGGTTAGGGTTTTTTAATTAGTAATTAATTTTTTTGATATATTTTATTTACTAATTAATTAATTAATTTTTTTCTTTATATTAAAATTAATTAGAAACAATTAGGTTTTAGTTAATTATTAACACTTAAATTATTTTCTACAAAAACACCCAAAACATTAACATTTAGAACTTTGAGTCTTTAAACATTTTTCTACCATTTTTCTTATTTTGTTTTTGCTATTTAATTTTCTTCGAACATTTGTATAGGTCGCACTATCAATGTAATAGCTTAGATTTACATTCTCACATTTTTCCCTATTATGTATCTGCTCCGAGGATGTAATAGCGTAGGTTTGCTTTCCCGCTAATTTTTTTTACCTATGTACCTCTCCCAAAGCCATGTAATAGCTTAGGTTTTACATTTCGCACTTTAACTTTTTGTATATTTTTAACTATTATTAACTATGGTTTGTATGGCAAGACTAAAAGCAATCTAGAAAACCCTAATTCAAGATCAAAATAACTGAATTAACAGACTCTTCACACTTGCACCTCTAGGGTAACCTCTCTTGTTGCCTTACAAATAATGGCCATGTCCCTCGAAAGTGGGGATACTTAGAAAAAGACCCTCGATCAGATTATCATAGTCCCTTCAAATAAATATCACAGTTCCTCGATGACCCTTCGAGTCTCCTAAAAAATGATGATAGTCCCTCCAACACAATTGCTAACGTATCCTTACATGCTGCCTTCGATGACCATGTGATGACCCTACACATGTCCCTTCACAACCAATAGATAGGATTACCTACCAACTAAATGGTACGGATAATACTATCCTTAAAAGAGAAGGAAAGTAATAAGAAATACTTTAATGGGTAAGAACTTCTAATTGCTTGCTCACAACCTTATTCACAAACAAGACATTTTTCACATCACTTTCAAAAAAATATTTTCAATAACACTTTGTATACATTCTTGAGGATCGATACAAGAATAATTACAAAGTTAGCTTGGCATTAGAATTTCAAAATATTTTCGAATCACACAGACAAAGCAAGTTTTTCAAAATTGAGCTAAGTAATTAAGAGCCCGTAGATAACTACGGATGAAAAGGGTGCTAACACCTTCCTTTTTCATAACTTACCCCCCGAATTTAAAAGCTATCAAAGGTCTTTCATGTTCTTTTCCCCTTTCCTAAATATTGGATAAAATAAAATTCGGTGGCGAATCTTGCTATCCGCATATTTGGATAAAACAAAAAAAATCAGTTCTCCCACCGTATTACAGCAGCCATAGGAGATTTAAGGACCAAAACCCTGTTTACATCCATAGTGTGTAACGTCTTGTCTATCATGCGTATCTTGTAAACCTTATCAAGCAATTGGCAAATAATTAGAAGGTTACATTTGATTACTTAAATATACAATACATTTTTATCAAGAAATATACGCCATCCAAAAAGCATCACTGGTACCATCGATCTCTAAAGTGGTGTCATCCGCGAATATCACTTTGTTCTTTGTCGCTTGATTGATTTTTACAAACCAATCCTTCCTCCTTGTCATATGCATAGAACAATCAGAATCCAAATACCATTCTTCCCTACATTGGACTCCTTCTTTCATAGTTGCCATAATTTTTTCTTCTGTATGTAACAAGTTGTTATCTTTAGGTAATCGACTACTACATATTTCTGCAATGTTCCCATAACTAATGTTGTTGTCCCGCAGCCTGGTGTTGCATTCACCTTTCGTGATCATGACCTAGAGTGTATTCTCTTTATTTAACTCTTGTCTTACAACCTCAGCTTTATCTCCTTGAGGTTCCTTCTTGTTCAAGTTGAAATCTCTTGCAAAATGATCGAACTTTTGACAATTGTAGCATTGAGCCTTAATCTTGCCAAACTTTCTCGTTTCACCTATAAAGTTTCCTTGACCACCATTTTTGTTGTAAATACTCTCACCCTTTTGGCATGTCGAATTCTTCAAATTTTGAGACTCTTTTCCACTAAAATTTTGAAAATTCCCTTTACTATTCTTGGGATATTTTCCTCTCGACTTCTTGTCTTTTCATTTAATAGAGATTGCAAAGTGATCTCCGCCTTTTCCTTGTCGTTATTTCTCCCTTATGAATTCTAGCACAATAAGACAGTTGTTGAATATGATGTCCCAACACCAGGATAACTTAATACGATGTTGAAAGCAATGTTAAGGCATCATATCACTGATATAACAAATAACAATTAATAATTAACAATTTAAAATAAATGCAGGAAGTAAAAAAGCATTGGTCAATTGTTAACCTAGTTCGGTGTAACTTCACCTACTCTGGGGGCATCCAAGCCAGGAAGGTAATCCACTATAACAATATTAGTTTAAAATTCTAAACAACTCTTGTTTCATAAACTTCTCACCTAATCACTGCCTGTGTTATTTATATCTAATACTCTATTAGATATGAAACCCCTATCACTTCCCTCAATCACAAACATGTGATTGTCAACAACAATAACAATTGATAGAAGAAATACTTCCTAATTAAACATATTAGACTCTTGCTTAAAAGTTCATGAGTGAATCACAACGAATAAATAACAATCAGTCCATCTCAATATCAAAGTGATACATGACATGATCACAAATGAAAAAGAACAGACGAAAACAAAAAAGATATTAATCCTTATTCCCATCTTCATAATCTTCTTAAGTTTAGACTCCTCTTTTTATAAGCTAGTGCAACACTTGGGCTTGGATATTCAAGCTGGCTATAATCTTCTGCAAATAAAATTGGATCCAATCATATCTAATCAAATCTTCAAATGCAAGGAAAAAGATAGAGTATCGATTGCATTCCTCCATACATGTAATTGCTATAACTCCTCATAAGTGCAGATTCTTAACTCACTCCTCAATTTCTAAAATTGATTTGTGCCTAAAGCCTTAGTAAAAATATCACCCAGTTGTTTCTCACTGACCATATGCTAAAGAGACACAATTTTGTCTTCAACAAGGTCCCTAATAACATGATGACAGATGTCAATATGCTTTGTCCTGCTATATTGATTGGGATGCTTGGATATGTTGATAGCATTCAGATTGTCACAATATAATGTCATGAAATCCTACTCGACATTACATTCCTGCAGCCTCAATAGTAGACAATGAAACACAATTTTTATTTTTTATAAACCAGGATATAAGATTGTTCCCAAAGAAGAAACATCCTCCATATGTGCTTTTTCTGTCATCTGCACTAACTACCCAATCTGCATCATAATACCCTACAAGCATGGAATTTGTGATGTGGGAGTATAACATACCATAATCACGTATACCATTTATATATTTCAATATTCTCTTCACTTGAGTAATATGGCTCTTTTTTGGTTCATCCTGATACGTGCACACTCTTACAACAAAAGCAATGTCAGGTATGCTAGTTATAAAGTACAGCAAACCATCAATCATACTCCTATACAACTTTTGAACTACATCAACACCTTTATCGTCTTTAGATGATTTTAAATGAGTTAGTTCAGGTGTTCTTTTGTGACTGGCATTCTCCATACCAAACTTCTTCACAATATTCTTGGAATACTTTCTTTGAGATATGAAAATAATATTATCCATTTATCTCACTTGAAGTCCAAGAAAATAGGTTAATTCACCAACAAGACTCATTTCAAATTCAAATTGCATTTGTTTGACAAAATGTTGAACCATTTGGTTGGAAATCCCTCCAAACATAATATCATAAACATATACCTAAGCTATCATGAGTTTTCCACCTTCTTCCTTAACAAACAAAGTCTTCTATGTTTCCCCTTTCCTGTAACCATTGTTAACTAGAAACTTTGTTAACCTCTCATACCAAGCCCTTGGAGCTTGCTTTAAACCATAAACAAACTTCTTCAGTTTGAACACATGATCTGGAAAATTAAGATCAATGAACCCCTTTTGTTGTTCAACATACACCTCTTCATGTAAGTACCTATTCATAAAGGCATTTTTCACATCCATATGAAACAACATGAACTTTAGTAAACATGCCACTCCTAATAGAAGTCTGATGGATTCAAGACGGGAAACTAGAGAAAAATTCTCATCAAAATCTACACCTTCAATTTGAGTGTGTCCTTGAGCCACAAGTCTAGCCTTATTTCTGGTGATAACTCCATTTTCATCAAATTTATTTTTTTACACCCATTTTGTACCAATGACCTTTGTTCCATTAGGCCTAGGAACTAAACCTCATACTTAATTTCTCTTGAACTGACCCAGTTATTCTTGTATGGAATTATTCCAAAATTTATCAATTAAAGCTTCCTTCAAATTTTCTTTGGTTCAAACATAGAGACAAAGCATGAACTTGATATCACCACTCTGGACCTAGTAGTGACCCCTTCATTAAGGTTTCCTATAATGAGTTCCTTTGAATGATCTTCCTGATCTCTAATAGAGACACATTTGTTTGTTTGAGGACTATCTGGTTCAGTACCTATTGGCTCAATGTTAGATTCAATGTCTGCATCTCTTTTTACCTCATCATTATGCAGAGAAGATGTTCCAACATCGTCTTCAACATCAATCCCTTTTTCATTGATTGAATCATCAACCACAACATTTATGGATTCCATAATTACTTTGGTTCTAGAGTTAAACACTTTAAAAGCTCTTCTATTTGTAGAGTAACCAAGAAATATCCTCTTATCACTTTTTGGATCCATATTTCTCCTTTGTTCTCTATCAGCCAGGATGTAACATTTATTCCCAAAGACATTAGAGTATTTGACAATAGGCTTTCTTCTTTTCTATAACTCATAGAGTGTAGCTGAAGTGCAAGTCGCCAAAGTGATCCTATTATGAATGTAACATGTCATATTCATAACTTCATCCCAAACTGATATGGCAGATGCTTAGCATGAAGCATGACCCTAGATGATTCTTGTAGAGTCCTATTATTGCACTCAACAACTCCACTTTGTTGAAGTGTGATGGGAGAAGAAAATTCATGGCTAATACATTGAGAGGAGTAAAACTCGACAAATTTTCTATTTTCAAATTCCTTGCCATGATCACTTCTAATCTATATAATTCCACTTTCCTTTTCTCTTTGAAGCTTTTGACATAGATATTTTAAAACCTCAAAGACATTTGATTTTTCTTTAATGAAATTCACCCAAGTGAATCTTGAAAAATCATCAACAACCACATAAACATACCTTTTATCACCCAGGCTTTCAATCTGCATTGGTCTCATTAAATCCATATGAATAAGTTCTAGCACTTTGGAAGTAGTCTGATGTTTCAAATTTTGATGTGACATCTTGGTTTGCTTACCAATTTGACACTCACCACAAACCTTACCTTCCTTAATCTTGAGTTTTGGTAGACCTCTAATAGCTTCTTCGTATATGATTTTCTTCATACCTTTGAGATGTATTTGTCCAAGCTTCTGGTGCCATAGCTTCACCTCATCTTCCTTTGTCATTAAACATTTGGAAGAATATGTAGTTTCTTGAAGTACCCACAAATAACAATTGTCTTTATAACTTATCCCCTTCATCATAACAACATCTTTCTCATTTGTGACCAAACATTCTAATTTTGTAAAGTTGACTATTAATCCTTGATCATACAATTGAATAATGCTGATAAGATTAGCAGTTAGCCCTTTCACAAGAAGAACATCTTATAGGATAGGAGATCCAATACATACTAACTTTCCAACTCCCTTAATTTCACCTTTAGCTCTATCACCAAATGTGACAAAACTTGTGGAATGAGATCTAATATCCACCAAAAATTTCTGAACCCCTGTCATATATCGAGAAAATCCATTGTTAAAGTACCAATCTTATATATATTAAGCTCTCAAAGAATTATGGGCTATAAGATTAATATCCCTATCTTTAGGTCTTCTCTTTTTACTTAAAGGATTAGCCCTAGAATAAGATGGAAGTTTTTGAACCACATACAGTCTGTAACAAAAAGGCTTTATGTGACCATGCTCATCACAATAATGAAATATCCAAGGTAAGGACTTGGCTTTAGATAGGGTTTCATAATGTCTGCCAGGATGTTGTAACATGTGGGTGGACATGGTGATCCCTTTCTTCTTTTCAGAAGGAATGAACCTCTCTACAGGCACATTACCTTGTTAATTTAGAGATTGATCATTAACCCTTATATTTCCAGCCTCTTTCATCATATCAGTTCCATTGTCCATCCTTCTCAAGGATTTGGTCATGTTATCATGTTTGGAATTTTAAAAAGTTACCTCATTTTGAAGATCATACGTAGTACACAGAAGTTTCTCCTTTTCATTCTCCAATTAACCTATGATTCTCTTCTGATTTTCTTTTGTCTTATAAATCTTTTCACAACTGACACATGGCTCCTTGTAAGAGACATTCAGATCTTCATAAAGTACATTATCATCATTAGATTCTACATCAGATCCCTATCTGCTGGTGAGAGCAGTCACATTCTTAATAGTCTCAACTTTAGGTTCATCTTCTGATTCATCATCATCAGACCAAGACATAGAAAATCCCTTCTTTTGTTTCTTGAGGAGGGTGGGACATTCTAACCAAATGTGACCAAATCCTTTTCATTCAAAACACCGAATATCTCTATCTTGACTAGGTTGTTCCTCTGGTCTAGTCTTATTGTTCTTGCGAATGTCAAATGCCATGTTCTTGACATTTGGTCTTGACTATCTGTCTATTCTCTTCAGAACCCTACCGAATTTCTTCTCAAGAAGCACAATAGCATTAGATACTGAAATTCTGGCATAAAAATTACAAATGTCCTAACACACGTTAAGACATTGATCTCTGTATAACAACACATGGACAAAATATAGCAAACTGATATAAACTTCATCAGTTTGAAATCATGATAGATGTTCCAACATCTTACACGACATATTGATCAATCAAGAACAAAATTGAATAATGCAGAATGATAAACACAAAGATATGATGACCCAGTTTAGTGACCCACACCTACTCTGGGGGCTATCAAGCCAGGAAGGAAGTCCACTATCAGCAGTATTAGTTCAAAGCTAAACTCCCCCATTTACAACTTCTCGCCTAATCCCGACCCAATGCAACTTCTACCTAAGAACATCCTAAATATGAGAAATTGACATCCCACTTCCTAAATCACCTCAGTGATATCAAACAACCATAAAGTTAAGTCAAGACTCTTGACTAACAAACACACTTGGATTTTCTTCAAAGCTTCATCCAAGAACAATATACCTTCTATGCTTAAAAGCCTAAGAATGACCAACCTAGAATTACAACTCTATAACATTAGTCTTACTCTCGTACCAACATGGTATTCGAGAGGCTCATATATACCAACTCTCCTAAAGAGTGGCTTACAGACTCCGCCCTAATAATCTAAACTTTTGTATTTTCAGCTGGTTCTTTTTCTAGGTTAATAACCTTCTATTTATAACCATCTACTGAACTAGATTGGGCTTCAAAACTGTAATTAATCTGTAGCAAATAAAGTTGCAGATATATCTCCTAAATTATAGGACTTCTTCTCATTAGTTTCCTAATTTGTCTCCATAATTAGAAACTAATAAACTCCTTGAAATCAACTTTACTCTTCTTCAATCTTAAAATCAGCGCCACATAGGATAGCATAATATTTCCAGAATATTCTGCATTAGATAAATCTTAGATCAATCCAACAACCCAACCCAACATGGTCAAGATGTTGAATGAATATACATAGGACATCTCATCCAACATGTTGCATCAGTTGATAGAACATCTCAGCTCAACATGTTTCTTTATAATCTATAACTTCTTACTTAACCTATTTTTCTCACCAGACATAACATGTTGCCACTATATTTGTTTTACTAAAATTAATGTCAATCATAAGATAGAGAACTAACAGATACACTCTCATCAGTCTCCATATCGCATTGATATTCTTTATCATCATTGTTGGAGACAAAAGATATGCTTTTATTCTTATTTTATGATCTATGATTAACAACCAACTCAAAAGTTTGGAGCGACCCAATCAACTCTTCCACTTTCATGCTGCAGATATCTTGGACTTCTTCAATATTTGTGACCTTCATATCAAACTTCTTAGGTATGGACCTGAGAATTTTCTAACCAACTTCTCTTCTTACATCTTCACTCCCAAGGCACTAGAAGAGTTGGAAATATCAAGAATGCTCATGTGGAAGTCATGAATGCATTCATCGTGCTTCATCCTGAGATTCTCAAATTGAGTAGTGAGAAACTGAAGTCTTGACATTTTAACTTTTGATGTCCCTTCATGAGTGGTTCCGAGAATTTCCCATGCATCTTTGGCCACAGTAAAAGTATTTATCAACTTGAACATGTTTTAGTCAACACCATTGAATAAAGCACTCAAACTTTTGAATTTTCTAAGATCAAGTTCATCTTCTTCTTTAGACCAGGCCTCTTCTGGTTTTAATTCAGTGGTATTATTCACATCTTTGTCTTTCAACACAGGATGTTTCCAACCCTTGATGATAGCTTTCCAAGTTTTGATGTCCATTGATTTTAGAAAGGCTTCCATTCTTTCTTTCTAGTCGTCATAATTGGTTTCATCCAGAACAGGTAGTCTATTTGTAAATCCTACTTCCTTGTCCACAGTACTAGAAACTATATTCCTTGGATCTCACCCAAAAACAGAACATGGTGCCTACTCTAATAATAATTGAAATTCTGGAACAACAAGACATATGTTGAATATGATGTCCCAACATCAGGATAGCTCAATACGATGTTGAAAGCAATGTTAAGACATCATATTAACGACAAAACAAATAACAATTAACAATTTAAAACATATGCAAGAAGTAAAAAATACAGTTCAATTGTTAATCCAATTCGGTGCAACTTCACCTACTCTAGGGGCATCCAAGTCAGGAAAGAAATTCACTATAACAGTATTAGTTTAAAGTTGTGAACAACTAATGTTTTGCAAAATTCTCACTGAATCACTACCCGTGCTATTTTTATCTAATACTCTCCTAGATATGAGACCCCTCTAACTTCCCTCAATCACACACCTGTGATTGTCAACAACAATAAGAATTGACAGAAGAAATAGTTCCTAATTAAATATATTACACTCTTGATTAAAAGCTCATGAGTGAATCACAGTGAACAAATAACAATCAGTCTATATCAGTATCAAAGTGACACATGAGAGGATCACAAATACAAAGAACAAATGAAATCCTAAAAAAAAATACTAATCCTTATTCCCAATTTCATAATCTTCTTAGGTTTAGACTCCTCCTTTTATAAGTCAGTGCAGCGTATAGGCTTGGATATTCAATTTGGCTATAACCTTCTTCAAATTAAATCATGTCCAATCATATCTGATCAATTCTTTAAATTCAAGGCAATAGGTTTTGACATCCAATCAAACAAATGAGATCTTCTGTTATCTCTTCATCTTTGAAACAAATCTTCCGAAAATCAAATCTTCAATGTGCTACTTGACCCACAAATTAGAAAAAAAATCTTCTAGAAACAACAGAAACAGATCTTTCATAAATAGAAATAACACATTCTGCAATGTCGTAGAAACATGTCACGATATCTTGTCCTACATCATGTTGAACTAATTGTTTTAACAAGATGAAGCCAACAAACCAAAACCTAACACCCTCCATCCTTTGCTCATGAGCTTCAATAGAGCTTTGAAGCTCATCTTTGCTCAACATCTAAAGATCCTTCGACTCTTCAATTGCCACTACAATGTTGTTAAATCTTGCCATCAAAGAACGCATGATTTTTGACACAACATTCTGCTTAGGAACAGTTTCTCCACATGACTTAATTTGGTTCATCAATCGCGTAATTCATATCACGTAATTGTTGATTGTATCTTTCTCTTCCATTTGAATATATTCAAATTGACGTTTGTGAGTTTGTAAGCTCACCACCTTTTCCTTATCAGCCTCTACATATGTCTTTTCTAATATTTCCTACGCTTGCTTTGACGACTTGCAATCCCTAACTTTCTCTTTGTAATCTTTCTTCTTTTCTTCTTTATGAGTTGTTCTTTATGCATCAATTGCACCTTCAACAAGGGGATTCACCCCATTCTTGCTCACTTCAAGAACATCTTGGTAGCCAAACAACACATTCTTTTGCTTGTACCATTTGTCGTAACTCTTCGTATTAAGGAGAGGTAGGTTTGTAGGGACTCTATCATTGAATACATAAGATTGATGTCAAATATTGGAACATTGAATCACAAGATTGATAAACAATGGAGTATTTGAGTATGTGGAGAAAGAGATAGTGAGAGAGAAGAGAGTTAAAGAGAGATGATTGAAGGTGAAATTTTTTACTATGCATTCATTATACTTCACAAACATACCATCTTGGTATATATGCAAGTGTTGGAATAAAAAAACATCAAGCCAAAAATTATAAAAGTCAAAAATTTGGGATTGTAACTAGTTAACACAGACTTGTAACCGATTACAACTATTACAAAAACAGAAGTAACTATCGGGTGTAACTGGTTGCTGCGTTTGCGTAACAAGTTACATCAACCTCAAAAATACTTTTATGCAGCTTATTTGACTCTTTTGGTGCATCTAATTAATTATACCCCGTATTATCTGGTTACACCAACTTGAATTATCAAAAACTCTTAACTCTAGATATAGTCTGCTTTTATTTTATTTTCCACTGCTTTTTTTAGATTCAGATGAAAATTGAAAGCTTGGATATTTGTTGTAAAAGAAAGATTTGTTTTTTTTTTATGATTTGGGTTTGTTGTAAAAGAAAGATTTGTTTTTTTTTTATGATTTGGGTTTTACAGTGATTTAGAGAGGAAGAAGTGTTTTAATTTTCTTTTTAAAACAAGAGAAAGAGAGATTATGGAAATGGTAGTAAAATATTACACTTTCAAAGGGCCATCCGGCGTTTTTCATTCTGTATCAAATGGAAAAGGTCCACACATTAGTTCTTTTTTTATTTATTATTCTTTCCTTTTCTTTTTTATTATTTTATTTTATTCTATTATTTAATATATTTGATTTATTTATTTGTTTGTTATATAAGTGTAAATGAGTTTTTTGTATTATTTTGAATTGGACTCTAGTCAATTTCACACCATGATAGTATTATTGGGCCTAGTCAATTTCTAATTATTTTTTTTAAGGTTTGCAGTGGCTAAGTAAACCCTAATTTTATTTATTTTTTAAATAAACTTTAATTTTAAATAATTATGTTATTTTCACAAATTAAGTTATACTTTCCTTTTGGTGAAATATGAGTTAAGAGAATAAAAAGTAATCTTCTAAATGAATAATTTGTTTTATGATTAAACATACTCAATATCTAGTTAGATGCTATAATTTAATTTGTATCTTCTATTTAATAAAATGAAATATGAAAATCGGATGAAAAATGATCAATTGGGCGTATGTCTCTTTGATTCACAAGTATTCAGACATAGGTTGTATAATTTATTTGTTCGAATGTTTATCATCCCCTCAAGAATCTTCAATTATCGTCGTGAATTTATTGTTAAATTTAGTAGCCGAATCCCAGTTCAACCTTACTATTTCACAAATCTAATTCTTATATAGTAACTCCACGTCTATTTTCGCTTACTTGTGATCTTTAAGGATCTTTATGATTAGACGCTTTAATAGTCTGAATTTGAATAAATTGTCTTTACGTTCTTTTAATAAATAAAAGATCAGATGAAAATAAGATCAATTGGATGGATGTCCCTTTGAGCCTCAGGCATTAGGACACAAGTCATAGAGCTTTCTTATTCGAGTGCTTGTCATATTTTTCAAGAAATATTAATTAATATCATTTTGAGTCAATTGCTTTGATTGGACTAAAAAGGATTAATTGAATGTATATTCCTTTGATCTTAAGTATTCGGACACAAGCCGTATAGCTTACTTGTTCGAATGTTTGTCTTCCTTTAGGGAATTTTGACTCAATTTTTATCAAGTATTTTCTAAATAAAAATGGGTTAAACACTACAACAAATAACATTTTTCATGACGAAGCTTTCACGTCATCCAGAAAAAAATCAAGGTTTTATTCCAAGGTGCGCCATATTTTATTTTATTTAAAAAAACGTGTTCTCTCGGCTATTTTAAAAATCGAGGTGATATACCATTCTGGACATGCTTCGAATCTCTGCTACTGCACTTTATGTTTTTATTTGTTTACAAGTGTAAAATAAAGTATTTTACCCTTCGGTTTCTTTGATAATCTGATGGATAAAATAATTAGATTTTACTATAAAAATACTCATTGAACAGATTTCACCCAAATGATATCTTATTTGTAGCCGCCCCACCGTCGAATGCATTATTTTTTGGGGATGAATTGCAAAACTGAAAAAAAGTGTTTTTCTACCTTGAATAAAATATTTTTTCAGCTTTTGTAATCCATCTCAAACAATGACGTTGATGTTGTTGTTGTTGAAGGTTTTAAACAACTATGATTTATTCCCAAAAGTCTTTACTGATGGATGCAAGTGTAAAAAAAAAAATTTGCTAGTTTTTGGAACAAACACCTTTATGATATATTGCAAGTGCAGAAAAATCATTTAAGAGATTTGTTGTAAATAATTTATTTTAATATTATGTGTAGACAATATAATACTAAAAAAATTATAATAATAACTATCTCCTCGGTTTTTAACCTTAACTGAGGTAATACTTAAAAAGATATAATAATAATGTTACATCGGTTTTTTAAATAAATCGAGGGATATAATAGTCAGATTTTACTATAAAAGAAATCGTTTGATTTTATCCTAATTCGTACTAATATGAAGTTTCTCCAAACTCGCATCATTATTTAGGATAGATTGCAAGACATAAAAAATCTTTAATTTTCTTCTATCTAGAACAAAAAGAAATTTTGCCCTTGTAATCTATCTCACAAAATAGTGTTGTATTTTTTTATAGAAATGTTGTTGTTGTATTTTTGCTTATTTGATAGATTGGAAGTGCAGAAAATCATTCTTTCTTCAAGCTACACAAAAAAGGGAGCTCAACCTTTGAAAGGTTAAACAAATATGGGAGCTTAACTTTTCAGAAGATAGATATCAATGAAAAATAAAATTTTTCATGGGGAAACAGATCTCTAGCATCATGTATGGGACCTGGACATGATGTATTTTTAATACTCTGGATAAGTAATCTTTATTTTCTGCGAAGATTTGTTGCATACAATGTGTTTTTAATATTCTGGGTAAACAATGTAACTATTTTTGTAAAAAAATAATAATAATCTAACCCCTCGGTTTTATTCCAAAACTGAGAGGATAGTTAAGTGTTATTTTTCACTATTTTCAATGGCCTTAAACAAATTTTTGTCGTCTATTTAAAGGTTATCAACGCCCAAAAATCTGTCATTAGTGATCAGCGTGAAACCTAAGGGACATTTAACCTAAATGAAACAAATGAAGCGCTTGAAATCTAAGGACGCTTGGAAAAGTTCTCTACGATGGATTACAAGAGCAGAAAATCATTTGGGTTCAAGATTTATTTTATTAAATTTTTATTGTACCGAAAATATTTATGATACTGGTATTAATTATCTTACCCTTTTTTTTCACCAGAAAAAAATGCATGCAAGATCTGTAGAGAATGTTCTTGCACCCAATATTTGATCTTCACCTAGATTCAATAATTCAAAGATCTAAAGTCTAAATCTTGAGGAAATTTGATTTTTATCCAGATCCCTACGGAATTTGATTTTAATTTTAATGTTAATTTTTTTGCTAAACAATGTAATATTTTGGGTAAACAATGTAACAATTTAAAAAATAAATAAATAAATAATCATACCCCTCGATTACTTTGATAAACTGAGATAAAAAATATGCTAGTTTTGAAAATAATAAATTTTTTTACTGCTAGGGTTCGAACCCATGCGCTAATAAAATTATACTTCAGTGTTTTAAACATCAAGGTGATAAGTCTTTAATTTTTATGACAACATTAGTTACCTTGCTTCTTTTTCCGAGGTAAAATGCATTCTGCGTCCGAGGTTAGAAGTTTTATTTGTAGTAGTGAAAAAGGATTAGTTGGATGTATGCCCCTCTTATCCCAAGCATTAGGACACTAGTCGTATAGCTTGTTAGTTCGAATACTCTTCTTCCCCCTAAAAGCAATAATAACCAATCAACCAACTGTAACACCCCAAAATAATTAGAGTATTTATTTAATTATTTGATTAATTATGATGAGTAATTGTGATGTATTTGTGATGTTTGATGAATATGAAGTATAATGTGATATTGTGTAGTATAGTGGAAAGTTAAGTTATAATTGGATGTTTTAGTAATTTTAGAAAATTAGTTTTAATTATTTAGAATTATTATTAATTAAATAAATAAAACAATGAGAGGTAGAGACCATGAGAAAAAGGTAATAATATTGAAAAGTAAGTAAGGGTAAGATGGGAGGACAATAGAAAGGGTCGAAGGGTTAAACAAGAAGATAGAGATAAAAGTATTCATTATGTGCAATCGTGAAAAGAGAAGAATGATGTGAAGAGCTAGGGCAAGGAAAGAGCTAAGGGATTTCTGTAGAACGCGAAGAGGAATAGATTGCTGCTAAGAATCTAAGGTAAGTGGATTTTATCATTGTTATTATAATCGATCTAAGGTGTAGATAATTGTAGGTCTGTGTTGGGATTTTTGGTGGATGATGTTAAGGTGATGAATTGATGAAATTGTGATGTTATTTTTCGATGAATTAATGCATATGATGTGTAATAAAATGTGTTGTGGTTGTATGATGAAACTATATGAAGTTGTGATGAATTGAGACATGTATTGTGAAGAAATCATGTAAAAATTGGGAGTGTGCAGTGCAGAGATTGCCACAGGGAAGTCATGTTCGCGCTAGCTCACTGGGCGAGCATTATGCTTCATCGGGCGAAATAAGTTTCTCCCTTATTGCACTGGGCAAGCATGAGACGAAGGAAAGGGGTAAAATCAGTGCCCCTGGAATTTTTTATGGAAGTGGGTGACTCACCCCAGCTTCGTCGGGTGAAGGGGAGGCGAGAGTAGTCTTGTCGGGCGAGCTGTTAGCTTCGTCGGGTGTAAGAAGTAAGAGAAAAACAATGCTCTTTGAATTTATATAGGGGGTACATTGTCGCTCCCGCCTCACCAAGTGAGCCTCGAGCTAGCAAGCTGCTTCGTCGAGTGAGCCTCAGGCGAGGAATAACATGCATGAATTTTAAAGTATTGTAACTTGAGTTTCTAGACTCTGGTTAATGCACCATTCGAAGCGTTGGATAGCTAACACGAAGATCTATAATTAGGTGGAATAAAATAAGTAATAGGATGTATATTTCCAATACCTGTGCTATGATGATATTATACTCCTCTATGACAGAATATTGTAACGTGTGTTGTTTGATGATTTATTGATACTATGGGGATACTATGTTGTTGTTATATATGAATATTATATACGTGATTACCTTATTATGATTTTAATGAATGAATGATTCATTTTGACTAGTCGTGGTCATGTTTTATTATGTTATTACGCATCATGAATTCATGACATATGATTAGGTCTTCGATCTAGTGGTGTTGATTGGACTTCGGTCCTGTGAAGTTTATAGGACAATTAGTCCAGTGATGGTCTCAATCCCATAGTTTAGATTGGTGCAATTTTTTATTTTCTCTGGTTCCAAGTGGGAATTAATCCAATTGGTGGGGATCTTTGGAGAAATGATGATTGATTCATTAGTGAAGTTTTGGTACCACGTGCATGAGTCTAATTAAGTTGGATTACATACTTTGTGGCATTGCATAATGATTGATTAAGTGATGCATGTGAATATGCGAACTAATGATGTGTGTGATATTTTTCTATATTTGTTACAACATTTATTCGTTATGTCCTTTATAATGATTATCATTAATCACCCTTTCTGCTTTGAAATGTTGCCTCTATATGTGGGTTACTTGCAGGTGATCAGAATTAGTGTGTTTAAGCTTAGAGGATTAGCTTCAGAGTTCGTCATTTATTTATGTTCAATAAGAGGGTATTTCTCTCATATGTAATATCGGTGTCTAGTTCGGGGTAGTTTGATTTGAATAACTATGTTCTTTTGTTCACTTTGAGATTTTGAGTTACCTTTCTTAGTAGTTAAATTGTTCTTGAATGATGAACCTTGAACGATAAAGAGTGATGAAGTTCTTTGAAGTGTTTGAATGAATATGTTCTTGAGACTACGATCCCGCTGCAAAAATTTGAGTCTGATATTGATGTTTTAAAAGAAATAGTTGTTTTTAAATCTTTGAAAAACCCGTGTTACGGAGCAGGATGTTTTACATGATTATATGAAGATATGACACCCTTATTGGTGATTTAACTTGATATAAATCCATAATATATATGAAAAATGTATGAGGGTTTAGGAGGGTGTTACATTAGTGGTATTAAAGCAGGTCGGTCCTTCCGACCAGGTTTTCTTATGATGTTCATGTCCTGTCGGTCGATTAGTGTGAATACATTGTCGATGCATTATTTCTGACATTAGTTTTTTGTGTGTATAATGGTTGGTAGGATCGATACTACACTTGTTGCTACATTACAGGTTGTGAAAAATCAGCCTAATGATCGATCTCGTGTTTTGAAGACATTTCAGAGGAACCATCTGCCTACTTTCAAAGGTAGGTATGATCCTGATGGAGCGCAGACGTGTCTCAAAGAGATTGAAAGGATCTTTTGGGTCATGGATTGCTCAGAAGCATAGAGGGTGCAGTTTGGTACTCATATGCTGGCAGATGAAAATGATGATTGATGGGTCAGTACCCATCAGGGACTAACATCAATAGGTGAAGTCATTACTTGGGGTGTGTTAAGCAAGGAGTTTCTGAGGAAGTACTTTCCAGGGAATGTGTGCGGGGAGAAAGAGATTGAGTTTTTAAATTCGAAATAAGGGAATTTAACTGTGACTGAGTATGCTTCGAGGTGTATGGAACTAGCGAATTTTTATCCACATTACAGCGAAGCAACTGCTGAATTCTCGAAGTGTATGAAGTTTTAGAATGGTTTGTGTTTGGAGATCAAGTAGGCGATTGCATATCAGCAGATTCGTAGGTTTCCAGATTTTATGAACAGTTGTAAAATCTATGAAGAGGATAGCAAAGTTCATTTGGCTCATTACAAAAGCACGGGTGAGAAAAGAGAAAAATAATATTTTGTACCCCAAAATTTTTACTCTCATTTTTATTCAATAAATTCTCCTAGGATCCTCAAATGCTCAAGGTTGCTCAAGAATTGACCAGACAAATTCTCCTCCTAAGCAATTGACCTACAAATAAGGTTTTGTATTTCTTATGGAAGATTGGGTCTATAAGGCCTCGAGTTGATTTCATGGTCTCTTATATGTCTTCAAGAATGATCATACCAAGTTTCATGCCTTGCATCACAAGTTTGTTCAGTCAATGGCTTAGATGATTGAAAATTAACTATATTGGACAAAAAGTCAATTATGGTCAACATACAGTCAAACCTCAAGATTTTTGGTCAATATCAAGATTTTGAAGTCATATTCATCATTTTATCAAGGGTTGATCATGAATCATCAAGAAAACTCTCAAATCATTAAAAGTCAAAAGTTGTCAAATTAGGGTTTTCTCAAGGAGAAGTCAACTGAACATTGACTAAGCATAACTTTCACATGCTTCATCAGATTTTCCTCAAACAAAACTCATTTAGAAGGAAATTCAATTCTCTACAACTGGGTCAATCTAAGCTCAAGTCCAAGAAATGCTTCATTTGAGAGATATGAGCCAATATATTATAGGTCATTTCAAAAGTCAACAAAAAGGCATTTTTTGTCAAGGCAACTTATATCAAGATAACATCTTCAAATGCAAAAATGATAAACATATAGATTGTAGGGGACATCTTGAGCTTTTCAAAAAGTCAAATATCACTCTCAAATAACAAAAATTGAGAGAGTTATGACTAGTTCAAGTTGGGAAAGTTTGAGCAAATACATGAAACCAAAAGTGACTAAACTTGAATTTTTGGACTAATGGGCCTAACTTTTGACGTTCAAACATGCTTGTGACTTGTTTAAGGACCTATAAATTCATTCATACATTTTTGTGATTTTTTATTTCTTTTTATTTTGATTTTATTCATTAAAATTCAAAATAAATTAAATAAAATGTCAATTAAAAGGATTTAGGCACATGGTTTTTGTTTTGGACCAGATTTAAAGCCCAAAGAGCTCATGTATAGCTAGAAAACGCGTGTGGGAGAATAAAGATATAGTTTGGCCTAAAATGAAACTTTTCATGCAAGATTAAAAGAAAAATATTTTCACCATAATGCATAATGATATTTTCTATAATTGTTAACCTAATACACCCCTCTATATGTATTTAGGATATTGAGATCAAAGGGACACGAATTGGATGCCACATCAACTAGGGTTCTTGATCACAAAATTTTCAAGGAAAGCAAGAATTCAAAATCAAAGTTCCATGCGATTTCAGTCTAAGCCAACCACTCAAATCATCTCCTGAACATCCATAGGGTAAGAATAGGTGATTTTACATGCTCATCTATGCCTGAAACACGCAATCATGCCATGTTCGATTGTTGAGGTTTTTGACCATTCATGTTTTTAATTACATGTATTATTGAATGTTTATAATCATCCAGATCAGCTCATATGAATGTTTAGAGCGGGTTGCGGTCATTACATGGAGTTTATAACGTGTAAATCCTGGTTTTCCATTGTTGAAACGATCTAGGGTTTTCTATTTCAAAACTCGTGATGCAAGGATCTTTTGCCAAAACGAAGGGCACCATTGAATTTGTAGACCCAAAAATAGGGGGATAAGGTTCATCTTGTGTTTCAATTTTACGTGATTTGCAGGTTTGATGTTAGAGCTCATCAGATAAGGTGACCGGACTTAGGGTTCCAATCACTTCTCCATTAGTAAAAAAAAATTGAATCAGGTTGACCATGGCGTGGAATTTTGAGAAGTTTTGATTGGCTAACACTTGATACAAGGTCCCACCGGCGCTGATTTGTTTTCTTAGTTCAAATATAAGAGCATTTTTATTATTTAAAAATTTGTTTGTGTTTTAAATAATGGATGTATAGCCACCCAGTGGCAAGCGAGTGCGTGTTAAGGCATACCTGTTGTAGCGGTGAAAATCGGAGATCAAGGTATTAATTAACTTGACTCACAAATAAGCAAGAGTCTCCACCGTGCTTTATTATTTCCAAGGGAAAGGGAAAAGTGAGAAATAAAACCCATAAATATGCAATATAAAATAATACTTAAAAGTAATGAAAATACAATGCATTTTTTAAATAGATCAAAGGTTTGGGGGTTGGTTATACAATGGGAAGTTACTAGAATCCAATGCATCTACGGTATTCCGCATAAACCTTTTGAAATATCTGATTTTTGGTTAAAATTGATTATTTGGTTAAAATGGGTGTGAATGAGATTTTGAAGATACGACGATCTAGTGTCGAAATTTTGACTTAAAAGGGGTGTGAGTTTAAAAATTGATTTGTAGGATATTCGTCTTAAGATTAATAAAACTAAAAAAAGTATGAAGGGGTTTCGCACAATTGTATTAGATAGTCGATGACATGAAGTCAACAAATTAATTCTTTCCCTTAGATTTAAATCCATAGACAGATAAATAAGCTAAGAGTATAACAAAACCTCAGGTGAAAATAAATCACAAGTCGACAGCATAAAAAAACCCAGATATAAGATAATACTCGAAGCATCAGATAAAGCGCATCAACTGAAAATAAATCACAGACGAGAAAAGCGTGTTAGGAGAGGAATCAGATAAAGCGCAAAGGAGATGGGTAAAGCTCACGATATCGGATAAGAGTTCATGCATCACAAGAGATATACAGACAAATCTAACTGCACGGGGAAACTTATATGCGTCCGTACAATTTTCAAAAGTTAATTTGAATTAAAATTCAAAATCACAACGTAGTCGAAAGAATATTTACATAACCTGATTTTATTTACAAGTAAAGTAAATAAAATATAAAATCAAAATCATTATGTACAATTATATATTTACCTTACTAAATATTAAATCGAAATAGAAAAAAAACATATAAAAAGGTAATGAAGAAAAATTATGGATTTGTTATGCAAGAATGAATGCTGGAAAGAATTCTCAGAAACCTTCATAATAACAAACTCGTTAGTAGTATGAG
Organism: Vicia faba; assembly: GCA_948472305.1. Classification (NCBI taxonomy): domain Eukaryota; kingdom Viridiplantae; phylum Streptophyta; class Magnoliopsida; order Fabales; family Fabaceae; genus Vicia; species Vicia faba. Next base: position 112,259,488 of record OX451737.1, read on the forward strand.
ATGGATAAAATGAAATGAAATGGAAAATTGAATTATTTACATTTAAAGATAACCAAAATAATAAGATAAAATGAATATATATAAAAATCTAAATTAATGTGATGTTATTAAATAAAATAAAATATATATTAAAAGAAAAGTTAAAAGGTTAGTACAATATAAAGTCAATAATCAGATTTGGGATAAGTGTAACTTTATATAAAGCATAGAATGTATGTACCCATACATGTTAGAGAAATGACACTTTGAAGTTCATCCTCTTAAACATGTAGTACAACTAACAAACATGGGGGATCAAGACAAAGTCAGGGAAGATACATTATGATAAACTTATCATCAATCCCAAGTACCTTGAATGATCAAAAGACCATTTAGAGGTAGATTAGAAATGATGAAAGTTCATCAAATATCCGACAAGCTTAGATGAACTAAAAAAAGCTCAAATGCTTATCATCTCACGTTTTGCATTCAAATTTTGTGCTATTTGTCTTTCTTTTTATTTTTATCACTTTCAAAATAGCTATGTGTTCTTACACACACCCACACAATAAATTGCAGATCAACATCTACTCTGGATCCTGTTGATAACGATTCTACTATTGCCACTTATGACTTTGAAAATTCGATCTACCAAGTCGAGTACGAAGGTGAGGAAGATTATGAAATATGTGGAGAACTTTCTAGATTATTAGTGCAAGAGTAAAAGGCTATACAATCGCATGAAGAGCTGGTCGAGGTTGTAAACTTGGGTACTGAAGCAGACAGGAAAGAAGTCGAGATATGTGCCAACCTAAGAGACGATATCAAGAAAAGGTTAATCCAGATGTTGTAGGATTATGTTGAGATCTTTGCTTGGTCATACGAAGACATGTCAGGGCTAGATATTGATATTATGGTTCACCGTATACCGATTAAAAAGGGTTGTTCTCCGATAAAGTAGAAGGTTCATCGTATGCATCCTGAGATGTCCGAGAAGATCAAGGATGAGGTTATGAAGCAATTCAACGCAGGGTTCTTAGCTGTTACATCATATCCTCAGTGGGTTGCAAATGTGGTGCCAGTACCTAAAAAGGATGGCAAGGTGCGTATGTGTTTAGATTACAGAGATCTGAACAGGTCAAGCCCCAAGGATGACTTTCCGCTTCCATATATTGATATTTTGATCGACAACACCACTCAACACAGAGTATTATCCTTTATGGATGGCTTCTCAGGGTATAATCAGATAAAGATGGCACCTGAAGACATGGAAAATACTACTTTCGTCACACAGTGGGGCACTTTCTGTTACAAGGTTATGCCTTTCGGTTTGAAGAACTTCAGCGCAACATATCAACGTGTTATGGTAGCCTTGTTCCATGACACAATTCATCACGAGATAGAGGTTTACGTCGACAATATGATAGCCAGATCTCAGACTAAAGAAGAACATCTTGGCCATCTACAAAAGTTGTTTGAGAGGCTGAAAAAGTACAAGCTAAGGTTGAATCCAAACAAGTGTACTTTTGGGGTGAGATTCATTAAACTCATGGGTTTCATTGTCAGTGGAAAAGGTATTCAAGTTGATCCCGCCAAAGTCAAAGCTATTCAAGAAATGCCTGCTCCTTGTACTGATAAGGAAGTAAGAAGTTTCTTAGGAAGACTAGATTATACTACCAGATTTATTTCCTATCTAACTGCTACTTGTGAGCCAATCTTCAAGTTATTGAAGAAATATCAGGTAGTGAAGTGGAACAACGATTTCCAGATAGACATTGACAAAATCAAGGAGTACCTCCAAGAATCTTTGATTCTGATGCCACCAATCGAAGAAAGACCTTTGATCATGTACCTAACAGTGTTAAACAACTCAATGGGGTGTGTATTGGGCCAGCATGACAAGTCTGGTCGAAAAGAGCATCCAATATACTACCTTAGCAAAAAGTTTACCGACTGTGAAACAAGATACTCACTGATCAAGAAAACTTGTTGCGCTTTGGTATGGGCTGCTCGCCGACAAAAGCAGTATATGTTGACCCATACTACTTTGTTGATCTCTAAAATGGATCCCATCAAATACATATTCGAGAAACCAGCTCTCTCTGGAAGGATAGCCTGATGATATGTGGTCTTAACAGAATACGACATTTTGTATACCACTCAGAAGGCTATTAAAGGAAGTGTACGGGAAGATCATTTGGCGCATCAAGTTGTAGATGACTACCAATATATGAATTTTGAGTTCCCGAATGAGAATATTATGCTAGTTACAAATTGTGAAGAACCTGGACTGTATGAAGGACCTGAGTTAGGATCCTGATGGACTATGGTTTTTGATGGAGCTTCCAACGCGCTTGGTAACAGAATTGGGGCTGTGATAATCTTTCCCCAGGGTTTCCATACACCTTTCACCACTAGATTATGTTTTGACTGTACGAAGAACATTGGCAAATATGAAGTGTGTATCATGGGTATCAAAGCTGTTATTGATCTAAGAATCAAGTTCTTGAACGTATATGGGGACTCAGCCCTGGTAATCTTTCAGATTAAAGGAGAATGAGATATGAAGCATCCAAATCTCATTCCTTATCGGGAGCATGTATTGGCATTAATTTCGTACTTCGAGGGTATCACTTTTGAGCATATACCACGAGAAGATAATCAATTGGCAGACACATTGGCACCCATGTCATCTATGTACAAAGTCAGATGGGACAATAAGGCTCCTCGAATTACTATTGAGAGACTAGATGAACCGTCACATTGTTACGAGGTTGACACAAACGGAGTAGAAGAGAAACCTTAGTTTCACAAAGTAAAAAGATACCTTGAGGTCCAAGAGTACCCCGAGGGGGAATCTATCAACGACAAGAAATTTCTACGGAAGTTCTCTGCCATGTTATTTCTGAGCAAGGGAATTTTGTACAAGCGTAATCATGATTCGACTCTACTTCATTGTGTAGACAAGAAGGAAGCTGAGAAGATTATGGAAGATATGCACGAAGGTATATTTGGTACTCATTCCAATGGGCACATAATGGCAAAGAAGATTCTAAGAGCAAGTTATTATTGGTCGACCATGGAAACTGATTGCCATCATCATTCCAGAACTTGTCACAAATGCTAGATTTATGTTGATAAAGTACATGTGCCTCTGGTTCGTTTGAATGTCTTGACTTCTCCTTAGTTGTTTGCAATGTGGGGAATTGATAGGATTGGAGAGATTAAGCCTACGGCTTCTAACGGGCACCATTTCATCCTGGTCGCTATTGATTACTTCACGAAGTGGGTTGAAGTAACATTATTTTCCTCTATTACCAAGAATGTTATCACCAGGTATATTAAGCATAACCTTATATGTCGGTATGGCATCCTCGAAAGCATTATCACAGAAAATGGTACCAATCTCAACAACACTATGATCACGAAACTCTGCATGAAGTTCAAGATTAAGCACCACCATTCCGCTATGAATCGACCAAAGATGAATGGCGCAGTGGAAGCCGCTAATAAGAACATTAACAAGATTATACAGAAGATGACGGTGACATAAAAATATTGGCATCAGATGTTACCATTTGCTCTTCACGGCTATCGCACTTCAGTTTGAACATCAACTGGGGAAACTCCATTCTCTCTAGTCTACGGTATGGAAGTTATCTTTCCTGTTGAAGTCCAGATTCCTTCTTTAAGGATTATGAAAGATGCAGGTTTAGATGAAGACAAGTGGATTCAAACTAGGTCGGACCAGTTAAACTTGATTGTGAAAAGAGCCTTCCGACTGTTTGTCATGGTCAGATGAATCAAAAGCGTATGATCAAAGCTTTCAATGAGAAATTCAAGCATCGAGTATATCAGGATGGTGACTTGGTAATAAAGCGCATCATTCTACCGCAAGGTGATCCCAAGGGAAAATGGAATCCCACCTACGAAGGGCTATTTGTGATCAAGAAGATATTTTCTGGAAGCACTATGATACTTACCACCATGGATGTGAAGACCTTTTGCACACTGTAAACACGGATATAGTCAAAAAATACTACGCATGAATATGACCCGCTAGGTTGACTGGCCTAGGAAAAAATAAGAGCATCCCGACAAACTAAAAGGGTTCGGGGGAAAATTAGGGATATATATATATATATATATATATATAGATAGATTGTACACCCGGAAAGTCGAAAACCTGAAATGACGGCTTAGGCAAAAAAGGGTATCCCAGTGGACTAAAAACCCGAAAGGGCGTTCCAGGTAAAAGTTAGGTATTAAAGCGTACGACTATGTCCTATTGGATCATCTACTTACAACAAGCTTTGTTACTAACATCAATTTCAAACGGTACAGATCAATTCAGTCAACTTCTTCCGACAGTGAGGGATGAGATGCTCGAAGACGTAAATGCAAAAGCGGAGTTGAAACTCAATGAGATCATTTCCACATAGCTGTTCTCTTTACTTTACTTTTTACTCTTTTTGTTTTATGATGATTTCCTCTTACTAGGATTTATGTCTCCTTTATACACAACTGCATGTTTATAGGCACACTTTCAATACAAATACAATTTCAAAACTCAAATTTGTTTTTGCTTTCTTTGTTTTGTTTGCAAAAATGTCCAATGAATAAATTGAATGAATATATGCATATGAATATGATTATTGTTAACAAATATTAGCATAACAACAACAATCAACATTTACTAAAAACTGTAGGAATTGGGATAACGTTCAGGTCACCCACAAATCCCCACAGGGAAATCCCCTCGGAGAAACCTCCATGTAATTATCCCCCACATAATTACCTTCACGAGCTCATTCCAGACGAAGATACATTCCCCCACAAGTATAATAAGCCTTCAAGACAGAAATTGGGGCATCTTTTAGCTATTAACATGACCATACTCCCCAGCAGATCCCCCTAGAAGATAAAGGAGTTTGATCATTTCCCCAACATACGGTAGAAACTTCCTCAGCATAGTTCATAGGAATCTAATTCCCCATTCGAGTTTATCCCTTACAGAGTTCTCTTCTCCAGCATGGCTCATTACCTCAGCAGGTTTTATTTCCCCAGAAGGGTTTATTTCCCCAATGGAATTTAATTTTCCAAACAAAGTTCATTTCTCTGATTACTGCAAATCCTTGTAAAATTCTCTTCTCCAGCAAAATGTAGTCAAGGCTACTATCCCCAAAAAGTTGCTACGGAAGCTGAAACTGCGCCAGATGTCATTCAACTTTATCCTCCTCAAAAGAGTTAGCATCCATATTTGAAACTCGGTCATACGACACCTCTGAAGGTTATTCATCTCTTTTATACCCAGTCATGATATATAAGAACTAAAATCCCCCAGTAGAGCGATGAACGACCAAGATTCCTGAACTCTCCTATCCCCAAGCAGTAGCTAAACATTCTCGGCATAGTATCCTCAAACGGAAACCAACAATCCCCAGGGGAGACATTCTAAACAAGATTGAAGATTCATATTCTTCATCCCCAGCGACAGTCAGGGATTTTTTTCCCCAACAAAGATGTTATACGAAGCTACAAATACACTTCAACGAAGACTCACATCCATACATCATTTACGAGTATCATAGCATACACATACGAAACACATATAACACAGTCTCATTTACTTTGAGATCATCATCACGCAATGAGTTACATACATCATGACAATGCATAAAGACTAACTTTGTCTTTTCAGATAAAAGTCTACAAACAGACGAATATCATCAACAAATTTCAAAACAGGTCAGAGATTAATTCCCAAAATAGGACGGGCAACTATCTATACAACTAGGTGGTAGGAATTCTTGAAACAGGACGGGTGCACCAATAGAAAGTAGGTCAAAGGTTAATTCCTGAAACAGGACGAGGGAACTATCTATATGACCAGGAAAAGATTAACTCTCAAAATAGGACGGAGAAACTATCTTTATAACTAGGCATAGATTAACTCCCAAAAAAGGATGGGGAAACTATCAACATAGCCAAGGGTATGAATTCCCGAAACAGGACGGGTTTACCAACAAAAACAGACTGTAGATCAATTCCTGAAACAGGACGGGGCGACTATCTACATGACAAGCATTTCCCTCAAAGACTAAATATGACAAGCGTTTCCCTCAAAGACTAAATCTGACGAGCAGCTACATAGCACCTTCCCCAGAGGTTCATTTTGGAAAACATTCTTCAGATATAGTTAAGCATGGACTCATTCTAATACTCTTATCAACAATTACTTTGGATGTCATCTATAAGCCCATCTTTGACGACATCTCGTCATCTCTCCGAATGGAATCCTTAAGCTCATTCAAGCAGTATTATCCACCAACAGAATTACCTCCAGCACATGCGAGTGTAAATTTATGGGCACTTAAGTGTTCAATCCTCTTCTACCTTCAAACCACGAATGGCGAACATGCCAATCTAACTCCTCAGGTTTAAGAAGATTGAACAGGAGCAATTGTTTTACCCTAAAAGTTTCCTTCCCTTTTATTCAAGACATTCTCCTAGGGTTCTCAAATGCTCAAGGTTGCTCAAGAATTGATCAGACAAATTCTCCTCCTAAGCAATGGGTCAACAAATATGGTTTCATCTCTCAGAAGGAAGTTTGGGTTTCTAAGGCCTCAAGTTTTTTCCATGGTTTCTTATATGTCTCTAAGAATTCTCATACTAGGTTTCATGCTTTTCATCACAAGTTTGCTCAGTCAATGACTCATATGACTGGAAATTAATTGTATTGGACAAAAAGTCAATTGTGGTCCACATACAGTGAAACTTCAAGAATTTTGGTCAACATTAACATTTTCAACTCATATTCATCATTGTATCAATGGTTGATCATATTTCATCAAGGAAAACTCTCAAATCATAAAATTCAAAAGTTGTCAAATTAGGGTTTCCTAAGGAGAAGTCAATTGAACTCTGACCAAGCATAACATTCACATGCTTCATCATATTTTTCTTAACTAAAGCTCATTTTGAAGGAAATTCAATTCCCTACAACTTTGTCTCTCTAAATTCAAGTCCAAAAAATGCTTCATTTGAGAGATATGAGCCAAAACATTATAGGTCATTTCAAAAGTCAACAATAAGACACTTTTTATAAAGGCAACTTACATCAAGATAAATTCTTCAAGTGAAACAATTGTCAACATAGAGATTGTAGAAGACATCTTGAGCTTTCCTAAAAGTCAAATATCACCTTCAAATGATGAAAATTGAGAGACTTATGACCAGTGAAAGTTGGGAAATTCTGAGCAATTGCATGAAGTTCAAATTGAGCAAACTTGATTTTTTGGGGTAATGGGTGTTTCATAGTCCAAACGTGTTTTACACTCCATATGCACCTCAAGACTTGTTCATACACCTCCCTTTGATTTACTATATTTTATTTTTGATTTTTATTTCTTTTTAAGGTCAACCTAAAATAAAATAAGACAAAGCTTATTACAAGAGTCCAGGTCCATAATGTTTTGACCTAATTCCATGTTATATATTCTCCTCAAATCAGTCAAGCTAGACACGAAATCCTTGTGCTAAAAACCACTTTCGAAAATCACAAAATTATCAAAATGAGGGCAAAGAAAGAAACCTATTTGTAGCTGTTTTCAAAGCATCCAAACCCTCCCAATCAATCTCTGAAGTGGTATAGGGTAAGAATGGATCATCTTTGATGATCCAAACGGCTCGAAACAGCGTCTCATGCATCACCGATTTTCCATTTTGCATGAATTTACATTCTTGTTTTTCTTTGTGTTTTAATAGCTACTAACCTTACTTTTGTGTTTATGAGGTATCAATATGCATGAATGACCTATTATGAGAGTCCCATAATGAACAAATCACAAACAACCATATTCATACAGCCTTGCGTTATTTTTCTCCCAACTCCTAAATTAGTTTGATTCAGCCCAAACTGACCATCTCATTGAATTCGCAGGCCCCAATTTAAGGGGGTAGGTTCCCTTTGTACCTCTAACACTTATTATTTCACAGGTTGAAAGAAAAGGCTCACCGGAGAAGACGATCGGAGCTAGGGCTCCGGCGCCTCTCCAGTCCAGGCAACGTTTTTATTTTATATATATTTTGTTTCAGGAATATAACTGGATGTATTGTTACTCCAGTGGCAAAGGCGCGAACGTTAAGGAATTGTTATACCAAGGCGTGGGTTCCATCTCTGAGTTTTTGTATTTTGTTTTGTTTTTCACATTTTTAGGTTTTGCAGATTATAAAACGTGTTTGGTTTCATTCGCTAACACCAAAGCGTTCCTGGTGCAGCGGTGAGCATGCTGGCTAAAAGGGTTGAGGGTGTGGTTTCAACACCTAGACCTGGTAATCATTTTTAAAAGCCTTGTTTTCTTATCACTATTACCTTACAAACTAAATTCACCAAACCAAAAACTTTTTTCATAAAATTGAATTTTTCTTGAAACCTTTTACAAACCCTAATCGAAATTAGTGTTTAGTTTTATTTTATTTAATCAATCAAATTATATTTATTAGGTTTTAATTTAATTGATAAATTCTTTTTTAATTAATTAAAATAAATTAGGTTTTAGGGTTAATCATCATTAAAACCTTTTTTATCGAAAAAATCACCAAAAAACCCTTTCACTTTCCTTTTTCCTATTTTTCGTTGTTGTGTTGTTTTTTATTCTCGTGTTTTTACGATTATTGTAATTGCTCACAATTTGTAATGGTAATTAGGTTTACTTTCCCGCACTGTTATTATTTTTGTACTTCTCCCGACGCCATGTAATAGTCTAGGGTTTTATTTTCTGCTTTTACTTTCCCCACATTTATCGCTTTATTATTTTTACTATATTACTATTAGTAATTAGGTCAGGTTAAGCAAGATAAAAATAAAGCGATAACTAACCCTAATGAAAGATTAAAATAAATGAATCACAAAACACTTGCACACTCACACCTCTAGGGTAACATCCTATGTTGCCTTCGGAAAAAATAGTCACGTCCCTCAAATGTGGGGACGCTTTAGCACAATCCCTCGGAAAAAAAATATCGTAGTCCATCGATGAACGTTTCGATGTTTCCTTCAGTAAAATATCTAGTCCCTTAAATGATAAATTGCTAAAGTGTCCCTACCAGTTGCCTTCGATGACTGTACGGTGACCCGCGCCTATCCCTTCACATCTAACGATAGGGCTTCTTACTAACTAATGGTAGGATAGAACTATCTAAAGCAAAGGAAAAGTACAAGAAATACTTTGAGTAGGTAGAACGCTCATAGTCACTTTCTCACAAACATTTCAAAAAAAAACAAAACATTTCACACAAGACACTTTAAAAAATATTTTTAAAATAAACACTTTGTACACATTCTCAAGAACAAAAATGGGAATCATTAGCCTTACAATTGGCATTTTCAAAATATTTTTAAGTACACATTCACAAATAAATTTTCAAAGTGAGCTAAGTGATTAAGAGCCCGTAGATAACTACGGGTGAAAAGGGTGCTAACACCTTACCTTTTTATAACTTACCCCCTAACTCAAAACTCTTGAAGGGTGCTAGCACATTTGCGAATAAACGTAAAACCAAGTCAATTCTCCCACCGTATTACACAATGTTTTATCTCACACTTCTTTAATATCTCAAGAGCATATCTCCTTTGATACATTAGCAGTCCTCTTTTAGAATTGTGGAACTCAATACCGTGGAAGTATGTCATGATACCAATGTTGATCATCTCTTATTTTTTCATAAGTTCACTCTTGAAGTTAGAAATACTCATACCATTGCTGTCTGTAATCAGTAAATCGTCTATGTATAGACAAAGAATGATTATCCCTTAATTTGTATTTATCTTCACTTAAACTCCATGTTCGGATACACATTTATTTAATCCAACCTCAATTAGGAAACATTATATCCTTTCATAATCTATCGATTTTTCCTTTCAGCAACACTGTTTTGTTGTGGTGAATAGGGTAGTACTACCTCATGCAATATCCCCTCTTCACCAAAAAACTTCCCAAAGTAATTTGAGATATATTCATCTCCACCTTCCATTTTGAGAACTTTCAGCTTGTGACTGCTTTAGCTCAACCATGGACTTGAACTTCTTAAACAATTTGAATACCTCATTCATACACATCGAAATACACCATCTCAAGGTGATGCTTGGTTTTACAACATGAATCCTTGCTGAATTTACCCTTGTGTTTCTTCGCTTGCACGCATTCTTCATAAATTTCAGCTATTATGTTGATGAACGATAACCTGGTTACAATTTTGTTGTTTTGCAATGCATTGAGATCTTAAAAATTGAGAAGCCCAAGACGGTAGTGCCACATCCACTATTCTCAAGTTGTCGCTATAGCAAGACACCTATGCTCTATAACCTTTAACTCAATCTTAAAAGTTACATTGGAAGTTGTTGTGCCCCAAAATTTTCCCTCCCATTTTAAAGACAAATTAATTCAAGATACCTCCTCGTGCCCATTAAGGTCTTAAGCACTTAAGACTACTCAAGGGTTGACCAGACAAACTCTCCTCCTAAGAAATTCACCTACAACTAGGGTTTTGCTTTTTTTCAAAGGAAATTGGACTTATAATGCCTCAAATGGATTTCATGGTTTCTCATATGTCTCAAGGTACCCTCATACCATGTTTCAAGCCATGCAGTATAAGTTTGCCCAGTCAATTACTCAGGTGATTGAAAATAAACTGTATTGGACAAAAAGTAAACTTTGACTAATTTACAGTCAAACTTCAAGATTTTTGGCCAACATCAACATTTTGAAGTCACAATCATCATTTGATCAAGGGTTGATCATGATTCATCAAGAAAACTCAAGATTCGTCAAAAGTTATTAAATTGTGGTTTTCTTTAGGAGAAGTCAACTGAACTTTGACCAAGCATAAATTTCACATAATTCCTCATAAATTCCTCAACTAAATCCTAATTTTAATAAAATTCAATTCTCTACAACTTTGTCTCTCTAAGCTCAAGGCTTAAAATGCTTCATTTGAGAGATATGAGCCAAAACATTACATGTCATTTTAAAAGTCAACAAAAAGAATTTTTTTATCAAAGACATTTACATCAAGTTAGAGACTTCAAATGAAAAAATGACCAACATGAAAGTTGTGGAAGACATCTTAAGCTTTCTAAGAAGTCAAACATCATCTTCACATAACAAAAATTGAGAGAGTTATGATTTATGCAAATTGAGCAATTTTAAGAAAATGCATGAAGTTCAAATTGAGCAAAATTGAATCTTTGGGCTAATGGGCCTAAGTTTTCAGGTTCAAACATGTTCATGACCTCATAAGGGACTCCTAAATCCATTCATATGTTTTTTTGTGATTTTTTTTATTTTATTCAATTAAATTCAAAATAAATTAAATAAAATACAAGACTAAGGGATTAAGACGTGTAGGCTTTTGTTCTAATCATGTTGGAGGCCCTAAAATCTACCTTGAAGCTCAAGAAACCGTGTGGCCTATGTTTGAAACAAATTTTCATAGTTTTGGAAGATTTGAACTTAGTTTTAAACCAAATCAAAGATATAATTGCATGAGATGTCCAAGCATAAATGTTGACCTAATCTTTTCTCCTATATATACTTAGAACAAGAGGACATGAAACATTGCCTAAAGAACACACCCTAAAATCTCAATTTTTTCAAGAACTAGGGAAAATTCAAACCCTTATTTCAAGTCACTTGTAATCCATTCCAAGAATTCTATCGTGTTCCTGAAGTTCCTAGGAGTTCATCCCAATCATCGTTGAAGCTTGAAGCACGTCAGAACAGCATACCCCAACATCGTCGGTTTTGTAAAATTCTTGGATTTTAATTTTTTAATACACACGTGGTTGAATGATTTAATCCATATATATATATATATATATATATATATATATATATATATATATATATATATATATATATATATATATATATATATATATATATATATATATATATATATATATATATATATATATATATATATATATATATATATATATATATATATATATATATATATATATATATATATATATTCATGATGATGTTTAGAACATGTTTGATTAAGAAAACACAAGCTTTGACGCAGGGAATACGAGATGCCATTATTAGGGCATAAAATTATGTTTGTTCCGTATCTTGTGTTACAAGCGTTTTTAGGCCAAACTAACACCACCATTGGATTCAGGAGGTCCAAATTAGGGGGACACGTCCCCTCTTCATCTTTAAATCTCGCTATTTTTGCAGGTCAAAATATGGATCCACTGGAGAAGATGACCGGAGCTAGGGCTCTGATGCTTCTCTGATATAGCTTATATTATATATTTATTTGTTTGTATTTTAATTAAAAAAATCCAGCATAGCGCAGATGGTTCGAGAAGGAGGCCGTAACATAAGAGGCGTGGGTTTGATCCCTATGTTTTACAAAAAAAAATTATTTTCCAAACTAACGCGCAGGTTCATCATACATTGATTCATTCCCATTCAACATCACAAACAAGCGCACGACCTAGTGGTAAAGGGAGCATACTGTGAGGCCAAGGGCATGGGTTCAACACCCACCCCTTGCATTCTTTTTTTTCTTTTTTTTCTAACCGTTAAATTCTTTTCAATTTTCTTAATTAATACTTTTTAATTAATCATTAACAAACCCTAATTTTTCTTAACACTTTAACAAATTCGGGTTAGGGTTTTTTATTTAGTAAATATTTTTTTGATATATTTTATTTACTAATTAATTAATTAACCTTTTTCTTAATATTAAAATTAATTAGAAACAATTAGGTTTTAATTAATTATTAACACTTAAATCATTTCCTACAAAAACACCAAAAACATTAACATTTAGAACTTTGGGTCTTTAAACATTTTTCTAACATTTTTATTATTTTCTTTTTATTATTTAATTTTCTTAGAACAATTGTATAGATCACACTATCAATATAATATCTTAGATTTACATTCCAGTATTTTCCTTATTATATATCTGCTTCGAGGATGTAATAGCGTAGGTTTACTTTCCTGCAAATGTTTATGCCTATGTACCTCTCCCAAAGCCATGTAATAACTTAGTTTTACATTCCGCACTTTAAATTTTTATAAATTTTTAACTGTTAGTAATTAGGGTTTGTATGAAAAGACTAAAAGTAATATAGAAAACCCTAATTCAAGATCAAAATAAGTGAATTAACAAACTCTTCACACTTTAACTTCTAGGGTAACCTCTCTTATTGCCTTACGAATAATGGTCATATCTCTCAAAAGTGGGGATACTTTAGCAAAAGACCCTCGATCAAATCATCATAGTCCCTACGAATAAAGATCACAGACCCTCGATGACACTTTGAGTTTCCTACAAAATGATGATAGTCCCTCTGATACAATTGCTAAAGTATCCTTACATGTTGCCTTCGATGACCATGCGATGACCCTACGCATATCCCTTCACATCCAATAGATAGGATTACCTACCAACTAAATGGTACAGATAATACTATACTTAAAGGATAAGGAAAATAACAAGAAAGACTTTAGTGGGTAAGAATTCCTAATTGCTTTCTCACAACCTTTTTCACACACAATACATTTTCACATCACTTTCAAACAAATATTTTCAAAAGTTAGCCTTATATTGGAATTTCAAGAATCATTACAAAGTTAGCCTTATATTGGAATTTCAAAATATTTTCAAATCACACATACAAAGCAAGTTTTTTTTCAAAAGTGAGATAAGAAATTAAGTGCCCGTAGACAACTATGGATGAAAAGGGTGCTAACACCTTCCCTTTTCATAACTTACCCCCCGAACTCAAAATCTATCAAAGGTCTTTCCTGTTATTTTCACCTTTCCTAATAATTGGATAAAAGAAAATTCAGTGGCGACTCTTGCTATCCACACATTTGGATAAAACAAAAAAGTCAGTTCTTCCACCGTATTACAGAACTGGAAAATCTGCTAGGGAACTCTTAAAAAAGAGAGGTTACCTTAGAGTTTAGATCAATTTTACTTGCTTTAATTGTTTGCTTTACTTTAAGGGTTTATGTTAAGGTATTATTGCTTGTAAGATCCTACACCCAGATCTAGGGATTCCTTAGGTAAGTCTAAAGATTGTACGATGTATACCAATATGGTGAACATGATAGCTATAGTTAGTGTGACACTTTAGTTTATACTGATGTTCCTTGAGTCAGCCAAGGATAACATTAGGCTTCCACGTGGTGTCGTAAACAGTAAATTACTTTTAGAACCTTAATTGACCCATCTTGGTCATTATAAAGTAGTGAGATAGCCGGCTTTGGTGCCGTCCAAAGTCAGTTGATACTCAAGGCTACGCTCATTGAGATTCGACTTTTGAGATGTTTTAGTGGCAAGCCAGTTTCCGTGCTAAAATAAAGTCTGTGAGAAAGATCAGTGATATGAGATTATTAGAACCCAATTACTATTTTAGGACAGGGTGAGCCTACTTAACTCCAGTGGGGAAGGGTATTTACCTATGGACTTCATGCAAGCCTTTAAACCTAAGGCTCTTGTGTGACTTGTTTGTGCTTTCTACTCATTGAACATGAACATAACATCATAACATCATATCATCATAACAAAACATTTTCACTAACCATTTAAAGGACCTAGGGATTTATCTTTTTCCATGTTGCAGGTTATGGCCGCCGCTCGCTGAAATACTATTTGGATCAACTTTGTAAGGGTACCTTCCAAGCTTAAGGAGTTAGTCTCAAAGGTTCCCAAAAAATCTCAATTCAACAAAAGATTATTTGTTGGTACCCATAATAGAAGAGTTTTCAAAGCTACTTGGAGTACCTATTCTTGATCAGACACCCTTCATCGATTTAGAGAAAGTTCCAAAGCCTGAAGTTATTGCAGCAGGCTTACATCTGAAGCAGTTAGACATTGTGTCTAATTGGGAAACAAGAAGTGGAGTTAAAGGTCTTCTTTCTAAATTTCTGATAGAGAAGGCTCATATATTTCTAGATACTATGAGTTTTCATTATTTTGAGGGGATCTTGGCTCTGTTGATCTATGGTTTGGTACTATTCCTTAATCCAGACCAACTCGTAGATGTGAATGCTATCAAAGTATTTCTTACTCATAATCCTGTTCCTACTTTGCTTAGAGATATTTTGCACCCACTTCACACTCGTACTGAGAAAGCGATAGATTCTCATGTGTTGCATACCTTCATTATCCAGGTGGTTTGTTTCGCACCTTCCTTGGTCAAGGATGAAGAATGAACAATGCTTGAGGTGGTCTCAAAGGATGATGTCACTCTCTCATTCAGATATCTATTGGTGTTCCCGATCTCAGGAGCATATCACTATTATTGACCGTTGTGGGGAATTCCCTAATGTTCCACCCCTTGGTATAAAGGGAGGTATTACTTACAACCTTTGTATAGCTCTATGTCAATTTGGTTATTCTCGAAGAAATGATCCTCGTGACATGCTTATCCAGGGTATTATATTTGATTACGAGAATGATCCTCAAGGTTACCGTCTAAATTTTATACGTGCTTGGGGCATGGCGAATAAGATTGATAGAAAGAACTTGAAACACAAAAACTCCATCCACTTGGAGCCCTACATTAGATGGGTGAGATCTCGTGCTCAAAATCTTAAAATACTATATCTTGCTATCCTACCAGTAATTATGCAGCCTGTTGGTGAAAGAGACATTCCTCATACCATTTTTCATCCAGATATGCCTACTGAACTTGAAGATCTACAGAAGTCTTGGATTCAACTGAAAGAATAAAGGGACACCTTTGAGACTCAGTTCTATGCTAGTAAGAAGAAAGTGTTAGAGCTGACAAAACGACTTCACAAAGAGTAGAGCCTTAATGCATATGTCAACACAAAGAGGAAGCGTCCATAGGAGACTTCAGTCATAATTAGTTTCTTTGTGGCCCATTTTTGTTATAATCTGAACTTACTGATAAGATTCTTTGTTTCTGTTCTCTTTTTTATTAACAAATTTAAATCCCTCGAGGTCCTTGAAAACATTGCATATGTATATACATGCCATACATATCATTGTATAACAGGTTTCTAAGACATGTTTCTCATCTTCTTGTTGTTTATTTAAGAAAAAATGGCTCTCGAACAGATGGTCAAAGAACTCCAGGCTTAGAATGCTCAGTTCCAAGAGATGTTCCTAAACATAGCCAAGGGGAAAGAAGAATTGAAGGCACTCATCAAAAAGAATAATAAGAAGACAAAGAAAACAATCGGCATCCTTAACATCAGGAGAAGGTTCAGAGGTCCAGTCAAGCAAGCTCGAGATCTTGATATCCCATTGGATGAAGACGACGAACGGGATGAAGATGGTAAGAGTGTTAAAACTGAAAAAAGTAATCATGGTTCTGACAAGTATTCTGATGAAGAAGAAGAGGATTATTTGGATGAACAATATCCTCCTGATAATGATAAGTATAAGCTGTTAGAAAAGCATCTAAAAGCTATGGAGATCCAAAAGGTGCTTGGCTTGAACTTTGAAGAATTAGGTTTAGACTCAGGAGTCATCATTCCTCCTAAGTTCAAAACTCCTACCTTTTCTATGTATGATGGTGTTTCTTGCCCGAGGCTGCATTTGAGATCATATGTTTGAAAAATTCAACCACACACCGCTGACTGAAGAATGGAAAAACACAAGAACGGGGGGTTTAATTGAGATTAAAACGTAAAATAAAAGATATGTTGGTTATCCTGGTTCGTTTGAACTCAAACTACTCCAGTCCACCCGCCAAATTGATTTCTCCTCTCTCAAACGAGGTCTTAATCCACTAACCAAACTTGATTACACAAATACAATGACAACTGTGAATGTCTTCTTGAGTCTAAACCATAACCCGATTTTTTCAAGGAGTTACAAAGTAATAATTGAAAGGCGTGTATAAATATGTTTTATAAAAACCAATATCACAAAAGTGATGTATTACACAATATAGGAGCACAAGGTAGAACTGGATAATTATGTTTTTTTTCTTTTTCATGTGCAATCGTTGTTATTGTCTCTTGATATCTTCTTCACATCTTCTTTAAATAGGCAATGCATGAGGGACATACGGAGATGCTTTTGGAAGGTTGATGAAGTGTAGTTAATGTTCTTTATAAAAGTGAAGATTCTGTCTTGATTCAACCGTTACTTTTGATTTTCCATGAATAAACTGTAACGCTTCAGAACATGCTCATATCAGAAGATGAATGTTACCGTTGAGACTTCTTTATTTTCCAGAGCTTTTAATATCAGAATATCATAGTTCTTGTTTCACAGCGTTGGTGCATTCATAAGTTGTAACATAGAACTTCTTCATTTAGATTTTTACACGGATTTGCTTATAACTATGTTGTGTCTGAACAGATCTTCAAAACAAAACTCTCTTATCTTCTTACATAAAAAAATTCCAGGGATGTAGAACAAAACTAAGTTCTAGCAAATCTTTTATCATCTTTTATGCTTCTTACATCGGAACTTCTCAGCATATTAAAATACATTATTAGAGAGCATATATGTTCTTTATATATATCATGTAATTGTTATCATCAAAACTCTTACAGGGATTTAGAACCAAAATATGTTCTAGCAATCTCCCCCTTTTTGATGATGACACAAACTTGTATATTTTGATAGAATACTTAAAGAACATAAAGCTTGGAAGTCTCCCCCTGAGTTGGATACTCAGATAAAGAAGAAAAAATACTTCCCTGGAGATTTCTGAATAAAGCTTTGAGAAGGAATCAAAATATCGTACATTCTCCCCCCTTTTTGTCAAGAATCAAATAATAGTGACAATGATCGCGACTTTGTGAGTCTTAAAGATTCTAGACCGCAACTATACAGTCCTATCGCGTGTAGCTTTAAAGATTATCGAATCCTAAGGGACTAAATGTCGAACTACCATTATCTTAGGTTACTACGTAAATCTAAGGCTAATAATATAATTAATTGGGGTTTGGGAACCTAACTGATTAATATCTAGTTTAGATTCAAGGGGGAATATCGGTATGTAATGGTCGGGCTTCAGAGATTTAGCAACTCGATGACCTAATTCAGATTAATAAAATAGTTCTCAGTAGGAGGTATTTGTTTGAAAACCCTCTTTTCACACTCTCGTGTTTATTGATTAAGATCCTACTATCAAACCTAAGTGAGTGCTCTCGCTGTTTCAAATAGAGTTTATAAATAGTTTTTGAAAACAAATAAAACCTAATAAACTTAAAAGCACTCTCGCTGTATTTTAAGTTAATGCCAAATTGTCATTGTCCAGTTATTATCTCAAACTCTCGTTTTATTGATCCTAACTTCTATCTGTATTTTACTCTCGTAACAAAACAGCTGATTTTTAGAATTGATAATTGAAACCAGAAAAGTATTCGTTTAAAAAGGAACTGATCTATTGGCGTTGCCAAAATCCCGTTAGCTATGTGACCTTACATACCAATAAATAAATTTAGCCTAGCATGTTAAAAAATTTAATAACAACGCAACAGAAATAATGATCATCAAACAATTTAAATAAACATAAAATTTCGAACAATCTTGACATAGATAAATAAAATACTTAAATTAAACCTGGAAATAATATGGCGGAATATTTGGCTCGCTTCAGGTATCTCGCAGAGATTGATGAAAAATAACAAGCGGAACTAAATAATGCGGAGAATATTTTTGGCAGAGTAACACTAAAATTAAAGAGAAGAAAAAACGTATTTGAAATGAGAATTTGAAGTCCTATTTATAGGCTTGGAGGCGCGTGGGAGTTGAGATATTTTCTCCTCCCACTTGCCTAGCGTAACGGTCGTTACGCTCCTCTCTTCAAGGAGGATTGAAAGGCTGTCATGGCCTATTAAAAAGGGGAAGGCTGCAATGGTCGTTGTAGGCCAAATTTTTAGGAAGGGCTAGCTGGCAAGGCTGTAACGGTCGTTATACCTTGGGCTAGGGGAAATTTGGGCCTTCCTTCATTTTTTCTTCAGGGCCTTTTTACTTTTTGCTTGTGATACACTTTTTTCAGTCATACACCCCATAACTTCATAATTGTTCACTATTTATGTGGATTTAAGCATGATTGGCACGACTTTTCCCGATTTTCTTCGCATGTGTCTTATAACATCAAATTCCTGAAAACATAGAAAATATCGGCATAATACGAATAAAGAATAATAAAGGTGATTAAAATGCGGATAAAATTCATATGAATTAACCTAAATATTCGATACCTTTCTGGGTTATCAAACTCCCCTACACTTGAACCTTTGCTCGTCCTCAAGAAAATAATAGAGTAAAAATCTTTTAATGCACGGTCTCTGACACAATCGCATGACACGAATCGAGTCGTACGTGGTTAAGGGGCAATACATTAGAAAGATGGAACTAGATTCTGACACTAATGATACAGAAATGATACAAAACCATATGACATGGTCAAAATCCTCCATCCGATGCAAACTCGTCTGAATTATGCTATCATAGCTTGACTTATTTCTTTTCGTTCGAAATCAACCGCTTTCATTCTAGCGCAATCACATTAAGCCCTTTATCTTTCGCACACACATAGTAGAGTAGCCGGTTAGCGATTCAGGTCCTTTATGCACGGGTTTCTGGTACGCAAGTTGGTAACCCTTGTTTCTTTTCCAGATTATAAGTCTCGAGGGATCAAACCGTAGTTCGCCCTACCAAGTTCAGCACCAGATACCACTGAACAGGCTTACAACTGGTTATTACATCAGTTTTTGTAGGTAACGCAACTGTTGGATTAAATGACTTGGTGAGGGTCACCTAACTTAGTTAGCGCATTCCCTATTATATTTTAATGTTTAGCATTTTTATTTCTTTACTGATATTTTTTTATTAGGACCAGTCACTTATATTCATTGGCTCCCTACGTAGTTTGTTGATAAGACGGTGCTGACTACTAGTATAAACTACTCGGGTTGATCCAAAACTAAAACTTAAGGCTTTGGTATCATAACCACTCAAACTGATTTACATAATCTGGAAGATTTAGGTGTCAAGGCGGTATTAATTTTGTTGAATCAACTTCAAAATTTCTAACATAGCCTAATTGTGAGAAAAATATATACTTTTCGAATGTACCGAGCTAATGCGTCGAGTAACAAAAAATTTTATGGTTCAAGAGATGTGTTGAAGTACGAATAACTTACAAAAATGAATTTTTTATTTTATTGAATGTAAAGGGAAATAACAAAAATTCGAATAACTTACTAGAAAAGTAGAAAACATAATAAAGGTTTCCTCCCCTACACTTGAACTGAGCATTGTCCTCAATACGGCAAATAAAGTGAGAAAAGAAAACGAATAGAAAACTTAAAGAAATAATAGAAATGTAAGGAATAAAGAAAATAAAGATCACTCCTCATTGTTATCTCTGACGTCTCTGCTGGATGATACTTCACCTTGTGCCCTTCTTCAACGTGTTCTTACTCCACCTCTTCTGGGTCTAGGAGGTTCTTCGCCAGTGTTGTAAACATAAGCATGCAAGCCTTCAACACGGAATGATAAATTGTGCATTTCATCAGTCAAGTTATAAATGTCGCGATGGTTCTGGTAAGCGTTATCACGTTGATCGTGCAGCAGCTCTTGCATCATTTGCATCAGTTCTTGTTGACGCTGATCTTGAAGTAAGAGTGATGTATAAATGGCTTCAATGGTGGACAGCTCAGGATCATTTCCCACTTTCTCTTGTTGTGGACCTTGTTGATTTACTTCAGGTGCTGCATTTTCTTCACCTGCTTGATTATTCTGCTCGTGTGCTCCAGGGGCAGGTGCTTGCAGATCATAAATCCAATTTGCAGCAATGTCAATTCTAGTAATATTTGGATTTGGAAGAATAATACCTGGGATGACCTTGTGTTGGACCATCAGGTTGTACCTCCCATCCCTTCTTGCTTTGATAATATGGCCAAATTGGCAATACTCAATATCAAGAAACTCAGCTTGCCAAAAAGGTAGTTGAACTAACCTGTTTTGCAAATTTAGATAGTTGGCAATAGCAGTGACAAAACCTCCGATGCAGAAAGGTGATTCACTTGCGCTCCTTGATAACAGAGACTGTATATGGTTGAGAAGGAATGGAGCACCATTAATTCTGAGATCAGGATCAAGGGCGCAGTACAGAAAATACATCTCCATTACGTTCACCTTATTGTTGTTCGCTTGCCTGAACACAGTGTTGGCTAGAACACGATGGAAATAGCGGATGCACGGGTTATGGATATGAGTGGATAAAAGTTCGGCCCAGTCGTTTACCTGAGTATTAGTTAAACGTTCCCACAATTTAAACGATCTTTCCTTCAAATCTTCTTCAAGCGGAATGCTACATTCCACACCTGCACCATGGTAGCAGTGGAGTATCTGACTCAGAGTCTCTTGATTCATGGTGTACTCCGTGTTGAATAATCCGAAAGTCGCTGCGCCGATTAGATACTGACCGGCTTCTGGAGTGAAAGGTGTTTGGTATGAAAAAGAGCTCAGGAATTCCAACGTGAGGGATTCATAAGTTGGAAGATTCATAGTGGCAATGTAATGTAGACCAGATGCTTGGAGCATAAATTGCACACTTTCAAGAAATCCCAAATCGCGTAGACAATCTTCATCAATATACTTTGTTGGAACTATACCTCTCTCATGAAACCTTCGGTAAAGTTGTTCTTTTCAATCTCCGTCGACTCCATTTCTGAATACCATATTAGTAAGGTCTGGTTCCTCTCTTTCTTCTTGAGCTCTTCTGGCCATTTTGAAAGGGTAATGGAAATGATAAATTATGAGGTAGAAGAGTTGAAGAAGGTTGGTGTGATAGAAATAATATCTTCTAGAGTTTATATAGGGGTAAGGATTTAATGGTGAAGAGGATATTAATGGTAATATTGAGTGGTGTATTGAGTGGTGTGTGGAATAGGAAATGGAACAGATTGGAGGATTCAAAAAGAAGTTTGAAATGAAAATAAATAAGGTGCAACAGCTAGAAGTTTGAAAATTGAAATGGGAGGAGGTGAAGGAGGTGCAACGGTCGTTACACATGATACAAGGACCTTGTAACGGTCAATACAAGCATGGTTACCTAGAAGGAAAAAAATCACGCGCCTGCAATGGTCTGCAACGGTCGGCATGCAAGGCAGCTTAATAGTTTGATTGGGCATGACAGTGTTGTGTAACTTCATGTCTAGAGGGAATAATAAATTTAAAAATATAGGAGACAATGAAGTGACAATTTGCTGTAAATCATGTTTAATATTGGGAACAATGATATAGTATCATCATAAAATAAAATAACTCAATGAGGAGTAAGTATTAAAAATTTAAAATATGAAATAAATAAATAAATAATTTCGAAAAATAAATAAATGGATAAATAAATAAATTAGAATAAATAAATCCAACTAAAATAAATAAATATATAAATAAATAAATTATAATAAATAAATTCAACTAAAAATATTGATGCTGGAGAAAAACTAAAAACTGAATAAACACGCCTCCCCTACACTCGGAGAAAACAATGTTCTCAATGTTCTAAAGTGATAGATCAGCCACCTCTAGAATGAAACATGTGATCTATATTTGCCGTAACAAGATCCATAAAACCATATAAATCTCGACGGAGGGTAGTAATATCAGAACGAATATCAGCAAGCTCTGTCATGGTAACATCCATAGCAATAGCAACATCAGTCTGAGGAATACGAACAGCAGCAGCAGCTGGCGATGATGGTGGGTCACAAACTGGATGGAGGTCAAGAGAAGGAGGTGTCACAAGATCAAATTCGCTTAAACCTACTAGAGGATCATAATAATGGGGCGGTGTCAAAGGATCAGACTCTTCTTCTTCTATGTCATTCTCAGTTATACCCTCTAGGTCATAAATCCAATTCTTCCTATCGTGCACACTGGTACGTGCAATGTCAAGAAGTGTGAAGTGTTATACTGGCTCATAAAGTATCAACAATTGAAACTGATTCATCTCTAAATGTCTGATCATCCCAACATTAAAACAAAGAGTAAGGTCTAGCGGGGTAAAATTACTAGAAGGGGTCAAACGGGACAGTGGCTCTCTCAAAAATAGGGCTTTAGCAATCATAGTCACTAAACCACCAACACAAATCGGGCCATGAGGAGACTAGGCTATACTCCGGAGGCGAGCAATCATAAAAGATGCACCAACTACCGATCTGGACTGAAACACACAGAACATGATAAACAACTCTTCATTAGACACTGAGGTATCATTATGAGGTTTTCCAAATAGGGTAAACGCCAGAATCATGTGGAAATACCTAATAGTAGGGTTATGAATCTCTGAAGAATGCCTAGGAATATAGCTCTCCTGTCTTAGATAAGATATCGCTCCCCAAAAATGGTTAAGCTGGATGTCCACATACTTGCCATCTAGAATAGAAATGACAACATCAGCACTAACCGGGAAATCCAGTAAAGTAGCAAGTTCACGGATGATGAACCTATGGGTGAAACCAAACAATCTAAAGGAAACCAAACCTCTGGCCAACCCTAAACCAATATCAAGGTTGTAATGCAATGAACTAAGGAACTCCAAAGCCAGGTTGCGGTAGGTAGGATGCTGATGATGAATAAAATAATCCCAACCAATCTGGTTAAACATGAAGTAGACACTCTCCCTGGTTCCTAATATGGACATTGTGAGGTTGTGCACAAAGATGGTGGGATACATCTCTCTCGGAGCAAGAATCTCATAACACTTATGATGAGCATCACTCACGAAGGTGACAGGCATAGTGTCAGAAAAGTACATAGCAAAAATCAGTGAAGGAAAAGAAATGTGAACCCTGTGGTTAATCTGAAAATAGTTTTAAATCAACATCGGCCTAATGCCTAAAAAAATAGAATACAGGAAAATTTTGTAAATTTTTTAAGAGAAACATAAAAAAAATTGTTAGTAAATAAAATTTTAATAAAAGGGTGGGTTGCCTCCCACAAAGCGCTTTGTTTAACGTCAGAAGCTCGACCTATATTGAAAATCGAAAATCTATGTTAGTTACTCAGCCCGCAGCTGTATTAATCTCAAATTAGCTGAGTATTCCCTATTCTCGATGCAATGGTAGTGCTTCAAACGCTGCCCTTTTACAATAAACAGATTGATGGCTTTTCCTTTGATTTCTACAGCATCGTTTGGGAGTACTTTAGTAACTTCAAAAGGTCCTAACCATCTAGAGCAAAGTTTCCCTGGAAATAGTTTAAGTCTAGAGTTAAACAGGAGTACTACATCGCCCTTATTGAATTCTTTCCTAGAGATGCGTTTGTCATGCCATTTTCTTAGTTTGCTCCTTGTAGATTTTGGCATTTTCGTATGCATCTAGCCTAAGCTCTTCCAGTTCATGGATGTCTAGAATTCTCTTTTCCCCAGCGGCTTTGTAACTTAGGTTCAGGGTTTTGATGGCCCAATAGGTTTTGTGTTCCAGTTCTACGGGTAGATGGCAAGATTTACCATAAACGAGTTTGAAAGGTGTGGTTCCAATGGGTGTCTCATACACTGTTATGTATGCCCATAATGCTTCATGTAGTCCTGACGACCAATCTTTCCTAGATGAGATAACAATTTTCTCAAGTATTTTCTTAATCTTCATGTTAGAGACTTCCACTTTCTCGCTTGTTTGTGGGTGGTAAGGTGTTGCTACGCAGTGTCGGACTCCATACTTTGCTAAACGTTTATTGAAAATTTTGGAAATGAAATGAGAGCCAGCGTCACTGATGACTAATCTCGGGACACCAAATCTTGGAAAAATTATGTTTTTGAATAACCTAATAACTACTTGTGCATCATTTGTTGGAGAGGCTACAGCCTCTACCCATTTGGATACGTAATCTATTGCCACTAATATGTAATTGTTTCCAGAAGACGATGGGAAAGGTCCCATAAAGTCAATTCCCCATACGTTAAATATCTCTACTACTAGGATACCCTTTTGAGGCATCTCATCGCGCCTAGATATGTTACCAGTGCATTGACACTGGTCACATTTTTTAATTGCAGCATGGACATTTTTCCATTGACTGGGCCAATAAAGGCCAGCTTGTAGGAATTTTGTGCAAGTATTTGAGGTGCTAGCATGTACACCATAAGGGGCTTCATGACAATGAGATATGACGCTCTCTATTTCACTCTCAGGAACACATCGACAGAAAATACCATCGTGAAAGAATTTCTTCTTCTGTTGATAAGTTAAATCAGGTGGAAGGACTTTTGCTGCTAAGTAGTTGACATAGTCAGCATACCAGGGCAGTGAAATTTGAGTAGATACTTGTTCCAATACTTCAATTGACTTGTCATTGATGCAAAATTCAGGGCATTCATCAGCAGAGTTGTTTGATCCCATCTGGGCTACCAGGTGTTCATATGGAAAATCATCATTAATAGGTATCTCTTCAGGTTTAAGATTTTCCATTCCAGATAGATGGTCGGCCACAAGATTTTCAAATCCAGGTTTGTCTTTGATTTCTAAATCAAACTCTTGTAAGACTAAGATCCATCTAATCTTGGTTTAGCATCTTGTTTAGCTAATAGATATCTAATAGCTGCGTGGTCAGTGTAGATAATAATTTTTGCGTCCACTAGATAGGAACGAAATTTATCTAATGCAAAAATTACTGCCAAAAGTTCATTTTCTGTAGTGGCGTAATTTATCTCTGCAGAATCCAAAGTTCTACTTGCATAGTAGATTGCATGGAGCTTTTTCTCTCTTCTTTGTCCTAGGACTGCACCTACCGTACAATCGCTTGCATCGCACATTATCTCGAATGGAAAATTCCAATCCGATGCTTGCATTATAGGTGCAGATATGAGAGAAACTTTTAATCGTTCAAACACCTTCAAGCAATCATCATCAAAGATGAATTCGGCTTCTTTCATTAAGAGGATAGTCAGAGGTTTAGATATTTTCGAGAAATCTTTTATGGAGCGTCGGTAGAAACCGGCATGGCCCAAGAAGCTTCGTATTTATTTTACGGTTTTTGGGGGTTGGAGGCTTTCTATTACTTCAATCTTAGCTTTTTATAGTTCGATCCCCTTTTCAGAAACTATGTGTCCAAGTATAATCCCTTGTTTTACCATAAAATGGAATTTCCCAGTTCAACACTAGGTTTACCTGTACATATCTTTCTAGTACCCTTTCCAGGTTTGACAAGCATCCTTCAAAACTTTTCCCACATACAGAGAAGTCATCCAAGAATAATTCCATGATATCATCTATAAAATCGGCGAAGATGGACATCATACATTTTGGAATGTTACAAGCGCGTTACATAGTCCGATCGACATTCGACGATAAGAAAACGTACCATAAGGACACGTAAACGTTGTCTTTTCTTGGTCATCAGGGTGGATAGGAATTTGAAAGAATCCTGAATAACCGTCTAAATAGAAGTAGTAAGAATGCTTAGCCAATCGCTCAAGCATTTGGTCGATAAAAGGTAAAGGGAATGGTCTTTTCGAGTCGCCTTATTTAGCTTTCTGTAGTCAATGCACATTTTGGCTCCACTTACGACTTTTTATGCTATTTGTTATCTTGCTTTGTTTGTCGTGACTGTGATTCCTCCCTTCTTGGGTACACAGTGGACTGGACTAACCCATTGGCTATCTGAGATTGGATAAATGATACCTGCGTTCAGAAGTTTGGTTACTTCATCCTTGACCACCGTGCTCATGATCGGGTTAATTCTTCTCTGATGTTCTCGAGAAGATTTGTAGTCGTCTTCCAGCATAATGCGATGCATGCAGATGGAAGGACTTATACCTTTTAGATCAACAATGTTATATCCCAAAGCATAGGGATATTTTCTTAAGACATGCAATAGCTTTTCCGTCTCAGTTTGTCCTAAGTCAGGGTTGACTGGGTCTTTTAAGTTCGGAGTCTAGGAATTCGTATCTTAGGGTTTTAGGTAAAACTTTAAGTTCCAAGTTGGGTTTCTTCGGATAAGGCATATGATCTGGTGTCAGCGATAGGCATTCGCTTAAATTTTCATATCGATACTCAGGACACCAATCATCATCTTCAAATATTAAGGGCATCAGAATCTTCATAATTTCGGAATGGGTTTCTTCTCCCGACTTCATCTCTTTAACACATTAATCTATTACGTCTACTAGGTAGCATGTATCATCTATAGCTGGTGCTTGTAAGAACTGTGACAGGATAAACTCAACTTTCTATTATCCAACTTCAAAAGTTAGCTTTCCTCTTTTAACATCAATAATAGCTACGGTTGTGGCTAAAAATTGTCTTCCCAAAATTATAAGGGTTACGCTGTCTTCCTTAATATCCATAATGATGAAATCTGTAGGGATGTAGAATTGACCTATGCGTATCGAAATGTTTTCTAGAATTCCCATGGGGTATTTGACAGAGCGATTCGCTAGTTGTACTGACATCTTAGTTGGTCTTAATTCTCCCATTTCATGCTTTTCAGATATGGACAGAGGCATAATGCTTATACTAGCGCCTAAGGATACGAGATTGGTGGTTTGTAAGGAGGCAGAGGCACATAAGGTTTTTCTTTTTCTTCTGTCTCCCCATCACCTATCTTCTCCTTATCTTTTGGTTCGTTATCCTCCTCATTCGCTTTTCTAGAACTTTGGGACATGGTTGGGTTTCTAACTTTGGGGTCAATTGGTCCATCGTATTCAGTTCCACTTTGCAATATAATAGCATGAGCATGTCCTTTTGGATTTGGTTGAGGTTGACTGGAAAGGTACCAGCAGGTGCAGCAGTAGGTGCTTATTGTTGAGCTACTTGTGAAATCTAGGTTTCAAGCATTTTGTTATGAGTGGCTAAAGCATTTACTTTATTCACTAACTGTTTGATTTTCTCACTAGTGTGAATATTTTGGTTTAGAAATTCCTTATTAGTTTGAGCTTGGGAAGCTATAAAATTTTCCATCAGAAGTTCGAGGTTAGACTTCCTAGGTATGTTAGGAGCAGCTGCAGGTACCTTTTGATACCCTGGTGGTACAGCAGGTGCTTGGCCAGGTGCATTCAATGCATTGGTGTTCTTATATGAGAAATTCGGATGATTTTTCCAACCAGGGTTGTAAGTGTTAAAGTAAGGGTTTCCTTGAGCATAATTTACTTGGTCGGGGGGAGTTCCTGCTAAGATTTGACATTCAAGAGGCATGTCCAGGTACTCTGCATATCTCGCAATTCGGAGTTATAGCAGCCATAATGGCTGGAGGCACTGCGGTTAAACTATCTATCTTCTGGGTTAGGGCGTTTACCTTAGCATGGATGCTATCAAGACTACTGATCTCGTACATACCGCCTTTTTTTGGTGCTTTCTCTTTGGGAGCTTTTTCTTCTTGACCTCTTTCACTCCCCCATTGATAGTGGTTTTGAGCCATACTTTCTATGAGAGCATAAGCAGCAACATAGGATTTATCCATAAGTGCGCCACCTGCAACAACATCTATTGTTAGTATTGTATTATAAAGGAGACCATTGTAGAAGGTATGGATTATTAGCCATTCTTTTAGGCCATGATGTGGACAGAGCCTCAGCATGTCTTTGTATCTTTCCCAAGCGTCGAAAAGAGACTCGTTGTCTTTTTGTCGAAAATCGCTTATTTGGGATCTTAGCATAGTTGTCTTACTTGGTGGGAAATATCTTGCAAGAAAAACTTTCTTCAACTCATCCCAAGAGGTAACTGAGTTAGCTGGTAGAGACTGGAGCCAAGCTCAGGCTCTGTCTCTTAGGGAAAAAGGGAAAAGATGAATTCTTATCGCCTCTTCACTGACTCCATTGTTCTTAACTGTATCTGTGTATTGTAGAAACATCGACAAATGTAGATTAGGGTCGTCCATTGACCCTCCAGAAAACTGGTTTTGTTGTACAACAGATAACATGGAAGGTTTGAGTTCGAAGTTGTTAGCCTCGATCAGAGGAGCAGCAATGATATTATGTGGTTCTTCTTATGAAGGAATAGCATAAGATTTGAGTGGACGTGGTTGTTCACCCATGTTTGGTTCTTCAATGGATTTAGCAGGAATAGAAGATTGAGAGAGGAAATTGTTCACACGAGATACTCGTACGTGGCGTCTCCTAGTAATAGAGTTCTCAGGTTCGGAAATTGGTAGCACTAAGCCTTCACTCCTAGAGCGAGTGCTTGGCATACAATTGGGGATGGTGCCTTAGTCTCTACATCGTAACTAAAAGAGTTACGATATCGACTTGTTAGTCCCCGACAACAGCGCCAAAAACTTGATCGCGACTTTGTGAGTCTTAAAGAATCTAGACCGTAAGTATACAGTCCAATCGCGTGTAGCTTTAAAGATTATTGAATCCCAAGGGACTAAATGTCGAACTACCGTTATCTTAGGTTACTACGTAATTCTAAGGCTAATGATATACTTAATTGGGGTTTGGGAACCTAACTGATTAATATCTAGTTTAGATTCAAGGGGGAATATCGGTATTTAATGGTCGGGCTTCGGGGATTTAGCAACTCGATGACCTAATTCGGATTAATAAAATAATTCTCAGTAGGAGGTATTTGTTTGAAAACCCTCTTCTCACGCTCTCGTGTTTATATATTCAGATCCTACTATCAAACCTAAGTGAGTGCTCTCGCTGTTTCAAATATAGTTTAAAAATAGTTTTTGAAAACAAATAAAACCTAATCAACTTAAAAGCGCTCTCATTGTATTTTAAGTTAATGCCCAATTATCATTGTCCAGTTATTATCTCAAACTCTCGTTTTATTGATCCTAACTTCTATCTGTATTTTACTCTCATAACAAAACAGTTGATTTTTAGAATTGATAATTGAAACCAGAAAAGTATTCGTTTAAAAAGGAACTGATCAATCGGCTTTGCCAAAATCACGTTAGCTATGTGACCTTACATACCGATAAATAAATTTAGCCTAGCATGTTAAACAATTTAATAACAACGCAACAGAAATAATTATTATCAAACAATTTAAATAAACATAACATTTCGAACAATCTTGACATAGAAAAATAAAATACTTAAATTAAAGCTGAAAATAATATGGCGGAATATTTGGCTCACTTCAGGTATCTAGCAGAGATTGATGAAAAATAACAAGCGAAACTAAATAATGCGGAGAATATTTTTGGCAGAGTAACACTAAAATTAAAGAGAAGAAAAAACGTATTTGAAATGGGAATTTGAAGTCCTATTTATAGGCTTGGAGGCGCATGGGAGTTGAGATATTTTCTCTTCCCACTTGCCTAGTGTAATGATCGTTACGTTCCTCTCTTCAAGGAGGATTGAACGGTCATCATGACCTATTAAAAAGGGGAAGGCTGCAACGATCATTGTAGGCCAAGTTTTTAGGAAGGGCTAGCTGGCAAGGGTGTAACGGTCGTTATACCTTGGGCTAGGGGAAATTTGGGCCTTCCTTCATTTGTTCTTCAGGGCCTTTTTGCTTTTTGCTTGTGATACACTTTGTTTAGTCATACACCCCATAACTTCATAATTTTTCACTCTTTATGTGGATTTAAGCATGATTGGCACGACTTTCCCCGATTTTCTTCGCATGTCTCTTGTAACATCAAATTCCCGAAAACATAGAAAATACCGGCATAATAAGAATAAATAATAATAAAGCTGATTAAAATGCGAATAAAATTCATATAAATTAACCTAAATATTCGATACATTTTCAGGTTATCAGACAACACGAGAAAAACAGA
Source organism: Vicia faba (assembly GCA_948472305.1). NCBI lineage: Eukaryota > Viridiplantae > Streptophyta > Magnoliopsida > Fabales > Fabaceae > Vicia > Vicia faba. Next base: position 112,290,178 of record OX451737.1, read on the forward strand.
AGATTAAGATGAAGCAAAGAGCAAACGCAAAACAGTTTTTCAGATCTTCTAAGTTGTCTTTTCTGGATGGGATCTTCAGATGTTTCTGCAATGTTTCTGACATCATCTTTTGTATTTGACTGAGATTCTTCTGATGTTGTGTCCTCAATACTGTTACCAATAGTTCCAGAGCCAATAATCTTTCCTTTCTGATTGCTTATGAAACCTTCGTATCCTCCTGATTTAAATTTCAGGCTTTGGAACATATTATTTCTTCCTGTCATGTGTAGAGAGCATCCAGAGTCCAGTTGTTAAAACTGGTGTTTTAACCTTGTTGTTAAAAATATCTGCAACATAGATGATTTTATCCTTTGGTACCCATATCTTTTTGGGTCCATCACTGTTAGAGTTTCCAAAATTCTGTTTGAATTTTGGTTTAGCAGAAAACGCCTTACTAGTATATTTTATATTATGTGTATGTCCATAAGTGAAGTGAGAATAAAGGGGTGTGTGTTTTATGACCATATACTTAACTTTATTAGGTTGAAATATTTCACCCTTATATCCTATTCCTTTTCTTCCATTTCTGCTAACTCCATAGATCATTGAAGCCATCTTGCTTCTATCTATGTTTTTAGCCAGAAATTTTTGAATGCTATGATCATATTCCTTTATGATCTTATCAGAGTTACTAGGAACTTCTGAGAAAGATTATTTTTGAGCCTTTTGTAATTTATTTTATATTTTAGAAATTGTTTATTTAAGCTCAGAGTTTTTTGATCTCAGTTTCTTAGTTTCTTCAGAGTCAGAAACTAGATCCTTTTTTAGGTTCTTGTTGTTGACTCGAAGTTGTTGATATCTCTTAAGAATTTCTGAAAGACTTTCTTCTAATTGAGATTTAGAAATGTTAGAGAATACCTCTTCTACCTCTGAGTCTGATTCTTATTCATATGATCCCGAGTCATCTGATAAGTTGGCCATTTGGGCTATATTGGCTCGTTCATCTTCTAATTCTGTTTTAGCTTCAGAAGATTCCGAGTCATCCCTTATTTCCATAATACTTTTCTTATTATCTTTGGAGAACTTCTTTTTAGGCATTTCTTTCTGTAGATTTGGACATTCGCTTTTGTAATGTCCTGCTTCATTGCATTCGTAGCAAACAATGTCTCTCTTACTTGATTTTTTGTATCCAGAAGATGATTCAGAATGATTTCCCGTTCTTCTGGAAGTTCTGAACTTCCTCTTCCTGTGCTTCCATAGCTTATTGACTCTTCTAGAGAGAAGATATAGTTCATCTTCTTCTGACGAGGATCCACCAGAGTTTTCTTCTTTTTCTAACAAAAATTGGTTTATATTTTTTATTAGATTTAAGAGCGAGAGACTTACCTTGCTTCCGGGGTTCATTTTCTTCTAGTTCTATCTCATGACTTCTCAGGGAGCTGATAATTCTTCAAGAGAAATTTTATCCAGATCTTTGGCTAGTTTTAATGTTGTGACCATGGGTCTCCATTGCTTGGGTAAATTTCTTATGATCTTCCTTACATGATCTGTTGTGGAGTACCCTTTGTCCAGAACTTTCAATCCCGCAACAAGAGTTTTAAATATTGAGAACATTGTCTCAATAGTTTCTTCTTCTTCCATTTTGAAAGCTTCGTACTTCTGGAGGAGTGCAAGAGCTTTAGTTTCTTTGACTTACGTGTTGCCTTCATGCGTCATTCTCAAGGAGTTAAACATGTGTTTTGCTGATTCTCTGTTTGTGATTTTCTCATTCTCTGTGTAGGAGATAACACTCAAGAGAATTGTGTTGGCCTTGTGATGATTTCTGAATTGTCTCTTTTGATGATTTGTCATTCTTTTTCTGTCAATCTTCTGACCGTTTTCATCACTAGGATAAATATAGCCATCAGTCACCATATCCCATAGATTAGCATCATGAGCTAGAAAGAAACTTCTGATTATGTCTTTCCAGTAATCAAACTTTTCACCATCAATTATTGGGGGTCTGCAGCTGATTTTGTCATTCTCATCATGATAATCATTGTTGATGATCTGACTTGGTCCCACCATAGTTTTTTTCTTTCTTGGATCTTTTTCTGACACAGTTAAGTGATTGTACTCAGAATCAGGCGCTCGGATACCAAATGAAGAATGGAAAAACACAAGAAGGGTGTTGAATTGAGATTAAAACTTAAAATAAAAGACACGTTGGTTATCCTGGTTCGTTTGAACTCAAACTACTCAAGTCAACCCGCCTAGGTGATTTTGCCTCTCTCAAACGAGGTATTAATCCACTAATCAAACTTGATTACACAAATACAATGGCAACTGTCAATGTCTTCTTGAGTCTAAACTACTACCCAATTTTCTCAAAGAATTACAAAGTAATAATTTAAAGGCGTGTATAAATATGTTTTCTAACAAAACAATATCAAAAAATTGATGTATTACACAATAGAGGAGCTCATGGTAGAACTGGATAATTATGTTTTTTTTTCTTTTTCGTGTGCAGTCGTTGTTATGGTCTGTTGATATCTTCTTCATGTCTTCTTTAAATAGGAAATGCATGAGAGACATAGGAAGATGCTTTTGGAAGGTTGATGAAGTGTAGTAATGTTCTTTCCGAAACTGAAGACCGTGTCTTAATTCAATCGTTACTTTTGATTTTCCATGAATAAATTGTAACGCTTCAAAACATGCTCATATCAAAAGATGAATGTTACTGTTGAGACTTCTTTATTTTCCAGAGCTTTACATATCAGAATATCAGAGTTCTTGTTTCAGTGTTGGTGCATTCAAAAGTTGTAACATAGAACTTATTCATTTAGCGTTTTACACGGATTTGCTTCTAAGTATGTTGTGTCTGAACAGATCTTTAAAACGAAACACTCTTATCTTCTTACATCATAACTTCCAGGGATGTAGAACAAAACTATGTTCTAGCAGATCTTTTCTCGTCTTCTATGTGAAGGTGTGAAAAACACAAGAAGGGGGGGGGGGGGGGGGGGGTTGAATTGTAAAACTTAAATCAAAAGGCTCAACAACACAGTATTTTTATCCTGGTTCGTTTGATCTCAAACTACTACAGTCCACCCGTCAAGGTGATTTCGCCTCTCTCCAACGAGGTCTTAATCCATTATTCTCAAAGGATTACAATAGCTACTTTAACAACTGTTAAAGTCTTCTTGAGTACAACCACAATCAGGTTAATCTCAAGGAACTTCTTTTACAAATGAATTGAACAAGTGTGTTGTTGTTGTTTTCTTACAAAACTGTATATCACAACTGTGATAATTACACAAAATAAGCTTGGAATACAATGAATTTGCTAAAGCTTTGAATATGCATGGTTTGGATACCTTGGCAAACTTTGAGTGCGTACGTACATGCTTCTTTTCATAAGCAGACCTATTTATATAGGCACGCAAGGATACGTTGTCCATAAAGCAGGTTTAATGATAATAATGCACTTTCCTTTTGTAGAAGATCTTTGTATGAAGAAAGTCGTTAGCATTTAATTCTATCTTGAATAACCAGTAACGCTTCAGAGTCTTGTTTGTTGTATCTGCTGATAATGCTTCAGAGTGTTGATGACTTGGTAAAGATGTCTTTGATCAGAGTCAGAGTGAATTTGTTTAGGCGCAGATTCTGGTCATCAAGCTTCAGCATATAATCTGGTAGCTTCAGCGTATAGCACATATTTTTGATCTTCTGATGTTGATTCTATTCTGATGTTAATTCCATCAGAACTTCTGCATATACAAAACATAATTTTAAGGAGCATAATTTTTCTTTGTATATAACTTTGAAATAATTTATTCTTTGTATTTTGTTATCATCAAAACTCTAATCAAGGATTGTAGAATCAAACTATGTTCTAACAATATCCCCCTTTTTTATGATGACAAAAACCAGATTTTTCAATAAAGAATAAAGAATAGAAAGTATATAATTAAGAAGAAAAACTCCCCCTGAGTTGATTACTTCCCTTTAATTACATGAGTCTTTGAGCATCAGAATCTTACTGTATCTTTCATCAGAGTTTTGTACCTGTTCAAGCTTTTCAGAAGAGAGAATTTAAGTAGATCAGAATGATTAAGACTTATGTCTCAGTAATCCTTTATTGAAAATATCTTATTCTTTCTCCCCCTTTTTGTCAGTTATCAAAAAGAACATATAACCAGAGCCAAAACGAGTTTATATTAAAATCATACTCAATGATAAGTTGCAGCAATGTAGAGAACATTACAGATAAACAAATTTTAAAATAGAGGAAAATTCAAGAGGGAGGAGGAAGACGCGTGAACAGAGCTTCCAACAAGCCCTTGATTTGGATGTTGGTTTCCTCTTGCTTGGTTAACATGCTCTTGATTTCTGAAATTTTGTCATCCTGTTTATCCATTCTTTCCTGCATCAAAATATCAGATCTCTTCAGATCTTCCAGAGTCTGCCTTTCATAGGAGGAAGCTTGAGAATATTCAGTAACGGGATGCTTCTCAGAGCATTCTGCAATGTCATATTTTTGACCCAGTTCTTCTACAGGAATCATCTGCTCTGGAGTATCAGTCAGAATGAGATCTTCTGACTCTGGTTGAACTTTGTTTGTTGGACGATGTTATGACTAGGGAGCATTGTCCAGAGGGAGAACTTCTTCCTTGAGAAGCTGGCTCAGAACTTGATCTTCAATTACTTTTAGCAGATTACTGAAGTTCTGTTGAACTTGTCCGTAGCTTTGTTCTTGCATCTTATGAGTTTCAGAATATACCCATTTTCTGAAACTTGTCAAAAGATAATCTGATGCAGCAGGATCAATCAGCTCAAGACTGGCTTGCTTCAGGGAAGTTATCCACTTTTGTATTTCTGTTTCAAATATCAATAAACTGGTACCAACATCTAGTGTAGGTTCAGATGGTTTTGGTTTTGGAATGGCTGTTTTGTGGGTTATGGCAGCAAGGCATTCAAAAACAGTTAAATCAATGATAGTTTTGGCATTGTCATTTGGATTGTTCTTTGGTGAGGGAGTGGGAGAGTCTGGAATGATTATTGGACTAGGTTGGGAGTTTGGTGGAGTTGATTCTAGTGAAGAGGGAATTTGGGGAATATCCATAATGGTCAGGGGCATACTGATGGTCAGAGGTTCGGTGATCCCAAGAATTGGAATGGGATCAGAATCAACAGTTTTGTTGGATTGAACGTGATGAGGTTCTGGTTCATAGGATTCAGAAGGTTGGACCTTAGAAGTTTGAACTTCTGGTTGTAATAGTTCAGGTTGTGGAGAAGATGGATGAATTTCTAGTTGAGGATATGGAGGTAGTGTTATTTCTGGTTGTGGAGAGAGAGGAATTTCTGGTTGTGGTGCTTCTGAGGTGGTTTCGAAGTTTGGATTTTCTGGTATGGGAGCAGAAATATGTTGGTCAAAGGTTTCAATATCTGATAGAACTTTTGCAAGTTCTTGTTGAGTTGCTTTAATATTTGGATTGATAGGTAGGGAGTGGGATCTTCTAAGAGTTAAAGTTTCTGAGGGGTCAAATTCAATGTCAAAATCATCAAATGTTTGTGGGGTAGGAATTTCTGATTGAGTAGGGATTGGTATAGATGTTGATACATATATTGAATCTAAAACAGTTACAGAAGAAGGATTACCTCTCTTTTTAGCTGATTTGGGAGTCCGCTGGGATGGTCCTTCAGCTGCTGCCTTCCTTTTCTTGTTCTTCTTCAGCACAACTTCTGGAGCCTTCTGCTGCAGATCCTGAATGTTTAAATCTGGTGATGTACCATCTGCCTTGCATGCATCCAGATATTTGACTATAATATCAGGCTTAGAATCAATCTCTGAGAACATGGGAAAGTCATCCAGAGGGATTCTTCTGCTGGTGATTGTTGCAAAAGAAGCAACATTAGGTTCCTTCTTAATGTTATCAATAATCTTCATCTTCTTCAGATTCTTCGCATTCAAAGGCTTTCCAATAGTTGCCTCTAACGTGTTGATTTCCTGTGCTTCTGTTAGATGATCTATCAGTTTATTCTCTGTCATAATATCTGATATGAGCCTTCCAAGGGGTATCCAGTCCCTTTTTATGTGCTTCTCTTCTCTGGTATCCTTAACACTAGTCCTCAGATGATTGAACAGCAAATGAGCCAGATTCACCTTAATCTTCTGGGAGATGACGTAGATCAGAAACTGCTGATCAATGTTAATGTAGTCAGGAGAGCTGGTTGGCTTCATGTGGTTTATGCATCCCAGAATAATCTTAGCCCATATTCTGTGATGGTATTTCAGATCCCTTATCTTGCTGGAGGGAAGACCCAGAGTGAAGATTTCTCTAGCAATTAAGGCGACATCAGCACATCTCTCAGCCATGTCTATGCATCTTACGCCACCACCACTGTAACCTATCAATCTTGCAATAAGGTCTTCAGTTATGACTATCTTCTTCCTCATTATATAAGAAGTCACTTGATGGTTGGAAGATGAAGCATGAATCCAAAATTCCTTCACAAGGATTGGGAACGTTGGCCCTACCAGACGGTCAAAATACCTGTTCCATCCTTGAGCCATTACTTCTTCAGAGAGATTGAACCCGTTCTCTTGAAGACTGTTAAAGTCCACAATCAATTCTAAGAGTACTTCTAGGTTTTTAATGGGCGTGAGGAGAGTTCTGAATGGTTCTTCATATTGTTCTGAGGAATCTGTTCTCTGAGAATTGGAAGTTGGGTTGCTTGAGGAAGCCATGTTCACACAGAAAAATTTGAGAAGAAAATGAAAGGGTTTTGAAAAAGATGCAAACAGAAATCAATTAGATTGTAGAGAAAGTGAAAGTGAAAGAGTGTGAAGAATAAGAGATGTGTTTAAATAGATTTTGAAAACGTAAACGGAAAGAGAGAGAAATAAATTGTAATGATTATAAGCATTAATGACAGCTGATTTTGGGGGATTCAGAAAGATATTGGAACGGTTACCTATGACATGTGTCTCAATGCATCCAATTAGTGCTTTTGACCTTTCAGAAAAATAAATGCATGTTCAGCCTCAGAAGGTAGCTGATGAATGGATGACAACTGTTTGCTTACATGAACAGCACACTTCTATCCTTGAAATGAAGCACTCAGATCTTCATGGATAGATTCTGATACAATCTGGACTTCTAAAAATCTGAAGGCAGGTTGATCAGCAGTTCACAGAAAATAACCAAAATTCTGAAGGTTAAGATATGAAAATAAAACTATTTTATTCTGGGCAAGGCTTCATGCTGAGATGTTTCAGAATGAAGTTAAACCTATCTTCAGAAATAGGTTTTGTAAAGACATCAGCCCATTGATGGTCTGTGTCAATGAATTTTAAATTGAGAATCCATTTCTGAATATAGTCCCTAATAAAGTGATGTTTTATTTCTATATGCTTAGCCATAGAATGCAAAATAGGATTTTTACTAAGACAAATAGCAGAAGTGTTGTCACAGAGGATAGGGATGTTACTCTCAAATATATTGAAGTCCTCAAGTTGACTTTTCATCCAGAGCATTTGCGTGCTACATCCAGCTGCTGCCATGTATTCAGCTTCTGCTGTTGATAGAGCTATTGTGGACTGTCTTTTGCTGGACCATGAGATCAGATTTTCTCCCAGAAACTGGCAGCTTCCAGAAGTGCTTTTACGTTCAACTCTGTCACCAGCAAAATCAGCATCACAGTATCCTACTAAGCTGTAATCACTTGATTTTCTATAAAACAAACCCATATTAGCAGTACCTTTCAGATACTTGAAAATTCGCTTAACTGCTGTTAAGTGAGATTCTCTAAGATCTGATTGGAATCTAGAACAAATGCAAACACTAAATAGAATGTCAGGCCTTGAAGCCGTCAGATAGAGAAGAGAGCCAATCATACCTCTATAGACCTTCTGTTCTACCTTTTTACTTACCTCTTCTTTTTCCATAATGCACGTGGGATGCATTGGAATCCTTGAGGGCTTACATTCTGAGAGATCAAATTTCTTCAGAAGATCTCTGATATATTTGCTCTGATGAATGTAAGTTCCTTCTGGAGTTTGATTAATCTGAATGCCCAGAAAGAATTTTAGTTCCCTCATTAGGCTCATCTCAAATTCTGCCTGCATACATTTAGCAAACTCTCTTCCCATAGAGGGTTTAGTGGATCCAAATATAATGTCATCAATATAAATCTGACATACTAAAATGTCATTCTTAACTGTCTTACAGAACAAGGTTGTGTCCACTTTCCCTCTGGTGAATTCCTTTTCTAACAGGAAGTTACTTAGTCTTTCATACCAAGCTCTTGGAGCTTGTTTCAGACCATAGAGTGACTTCTTTAGTTTGAAAACATATTCTGGATTTTTGGAACTTTCAAAACCAGAGGGTTGGTGCACGTAAACCTCTTCTTCTATATAGCCATTTAAGAATACACTCTTGACATCCATCTGATACAGAGTGATGCCTTTATTAACAACAAATGAAATTAAAAGTATGATAGATTCTAACCTGGCGACTGGAGCAAAGGTTTCTGTATAGTCTATCCCCTCTTGCTGACTATAACCTTGTGCTACCAGCCGTGCTTTGTTTCTGATGACTTCACCTTGTTCGTTCAGTTTTTTCTGAACACCCATTTTGTACCTATGACGTTGAATCCTTTTGGTTTGGGAACCAGATCCCATACGTCATTTCTTGTGAATTGATTTAGCTCCTCTTGCATTGCCAGAATCCAATCATTGTCCATAAGTGCTTCATCAATTGTTGTTGGTTCAATCAGAGAAACCAGTCCCATGAGGGATTCTTCAGAGTTTCTGAAGGTAGATCTTGTTCTGATTAGATCTTCCTTCCTTCCTAAGATTGTTTCTTATGGGTGATCAATTCTGCTTCTGGATGGTCTTTTCTGGAGTTGATCAATAGAAGGTGCTAGGTTGCTTGCAGTGACTCTTTCTGATATTGAGAGAGTGTCTCTGTTGAGATCCTCTGAGTTGTCTGCAGTACCTGTGAGTTCAACTTCCATACCTGCAAGGAATTCATTCCGCTTTGACTTTTGAAAGTCAAGCTTATCATCAAACCGAACACTGATTGACTCTTCAACAATCTGTGTTTCTGTATTGTATACTCTGTACCCTCTTGAGCGTTCAGAGTATCCTAGCATAATACACTTTTGTGCTTTAGAGTCGAACTTGTTCAAATAATTTTTCGTATTCAAAATAAAACATGTACATCCAAATGGGTGAAAATAAGAAATGTTAGGCTTTCTGTTCTTCCACAATTCATATGGAGTCTTTTCCAGAATAGGTCTTATGGAGATTCTATTCTGAATGTAACATGCTGTGTTTATTGCTTCTTCCTGAAAGATCTTAGCAACGTTAGTCTCGTTGATCATGGTTCTTGCCATTTCTTGCAATGTCCTGATCTTTCGTTCTACAACTCCATTTTGCCGGGGAGTTCTAGGACAAGAGAAATCATGCAGAATGCATTTTTCATTAAAGAATAATTCAAAATCTTTATTTTCAAATTATCCACCATGATCACTTCTGACTTTGACGATTCTAAGATCCTTTTCATTCTGAACTTGGTTGCAAAAGGTAACAAACAAAGAGTGTGACTCGTCCTTGTGCCTTAAGAACTTTACCCATGTCCATCTGCTATAGTCATCTACAATTACTAACCCGTACTTCTTGCCACTGACTGAAGCAGTTTTTACTGGTCCAAATAAGTCAATATGCAGAAGTTCTAATGGCTTAGAGGTGGAAACAACGTTTTTGGATTTGAAAGCAGGTTTTGCAAACTTACCTTTCTGACATGCTTCACACAGAGCATCTGAATTGAACTTCAAGTTAGGAAGTCCTCTGACCAGATTGAGTTTTTTAATCTGAGATATTCTTCTCATACTAACATGTCCCAATATTCTGTGCCAGATCCATTGCTCGTTGTTAACAGACAGAAGACATTTTACATTATGAATTTTCAGTTCAGAAAGTTTGATTTTATAAATGTTGTTTTTCCTCTTTCCATTAAATAGGATAGTCCCATCTTTCTGACTAACAACTTTGCATGAATTTTGATTGAAGATTATATCATAATCGTTATCACTTAATTGACTTATGGATAACAGATTATGCATTAATCCATCAACTAATAAAACATTATTAATAGAGGGAAGATTTCCATTACCTATTGTTCCAGATCCAATAATCTTTCCCCTCTGGTTGCCTACAAAGCCTATGTGGCCTCCAGGCTTAAGTTCCAGGCTTTGGAACATATGCCTTCTTCCCGTCATGTGTCGTGAGCATCCAGAGTCCAGGTACCATGACTGGTGTCTTTGCTTTGCTGCTAAAGATATCTGCCACATGTATTATTTTATCCTTAGGTACCCACATTTTCTTGGGTCCTGATTTGTTAGTTTTACCAAAACTCTGGTTGAATTTTGGTTTGACAAAGAAATCACTACTTGTATATTTTATGTCATGTGTGTGCCCATATATAAAGTGTGAGTCAAGTGGAGTACGTTTTATAACTAAATCCATGAAATTTTTTGGTGTAGGAACCTTACCTTGATATCCTATCCCTTTTCTGCCATTTCTGCTAACCCCATAGATCATTGAAGCCATTTTGCTTCTGTCTATGTTTTTAGCCAGAAACTTCTGAAAGCTGTGATCATACTCTTTGATGATCTCATCAGCATTGCTGGGAGTGTCAGGGATAGTTTCCTTCTGAGAGTTTTGCAATTGGTTTTCTAGTTTTGAAATTTTATCTTTTAGCTCAGAATTCTCCAATTTGAGACTCTTAGTTTTATCAAAGTCAGAAGCAAGATTCCTTTTCAGGTTTCTGAATTTGACTCTGATCTGCTGATACCTTTCCAAAATTTCATTAAGGATTTCAGCTAGTTCAGCCTTAGTAAAGTTGATAGTGAAGTCAGGGAATACCTCTTTTGTATCTGATTTTGAGTCTGAACCAGACGCTTCACTGTCTTTAGAGACGTTTGCCATGAGAGCTATGTTTTCTCTTTCATCATCTGATTCTGAGTCAGCTTCAGATGTATCAGAATCATCCCATGTAGCCATGAGACTTTTCTTCTTTTCCTTTCCAAACTTCCTTTTGGGCTTCTCCTTTTGAAGCTTTAGGCAATCACTTTTGTAGTGTCCTTGCTCGTTACACTCATAGCAGTTGATGTCTTTGTTGTTTGGATTTCTGTATCCTGAAGAGCCTTCAGATCTTTTATGTCCAAAGGAGGATTCTGACCTTCTGTATCTGGAGGAAGATTCATTCTGATTTTCTGATCTTATGGGATTTCTGAACTTCCTTTGCCTCTGCTTCTACAGTTGGTTAACCCTTCTGGAAAGAAGAGACAGTTCATCTTCTTCTGATGAGGATCCATCAGAGGTTTCTTCCACAGCCTACAAAACTTTGGAGTCAGATTTTCTGTTAGATTTTAAAGCTAATGGCTTACCTTGCTTTTGAGGTTCATCTGTTTCTAGCTCTATCTCATGACTTCTGAGGGAGCTGACAAGTTCCTCTAGAGAGATTTTGTTGAGATCCTTGGCTAGCTTAAGCGTTGTGACCATTGGCCTCCACTATTTTGGCAAGCTTCTGATGATCTTCTTGACGTGATCAGCAGTGGAATATCCTTTGTCAAGAACTTTTAGACCAGCAACAAGAATTTGAAATCTTGAAAACATAGCTTCTATTGATTCACTATCTTCCATCTTGAATGCCTCATACTTCTGAATGAGCGCAAGGGCTTTTGTTTCTTTGACTTGAATGTTGCCTTCATGCGTCATTCTCAGAGAATCAAACATATTCTTATCATTTTCTCTGTTTGATATTTTTTCATATTTTGAATAAGAGATGGCGCTGAGAAGAATTTTTCTGGCCTTGTGATGATTTCTGAACTCACGCTTTTGCTGATCAGACATCATTTTCCTGTCAATCTTCTGACCACGTCCATCCACTAGGTATGTGTATCCATCAGTCACCATGTACCACAGATCAACATCATGGGCCAGAAAGAAACTCTAAATTCTATCTTTCCAGTAGTCAAAGTTCTCTCCATCAAAGACTGGAGGTTTGCCACTGAATGTGTCCCTTTCTTCATTGTTGTCATTGCTGATGTTTTGACTTGGACCTGCCATTGTGTTTTTCTGACGCTGGATCTTATACTGACACGGTTAAGTGTTAAAGCTCAGAACCAGGCGCTCTGATGCCAATTGAAGGTGTGAAAAACACAAGAAGGGGGGTGAATTGTAAAACTTAAATGAAAAGGCTTAACAACACAGTATTTTTATCCTGGTTCGTTTGATCTCAAACTACTCCAGTCCACCCGTCAAGGTGATTTCGCCTCTCTCCAACGAGGTCTTAATCCACTATTCTCAAAGGATTACAATAGCTACTTTAATAACTGTTAAAGTCTTCTTGAGTACAACCATAATCCGGTTAATCTCAAAGAACTTCTTTTACAAATTAATTGAACAAATGTGTTGTTGTTGTTTTCTTATAAAACTGTATATCACAACTAAGATAATTACACAAAATAAGCTTAGAATACAATTAATTTGCTAAAGCTTTGAATATGTGTGGTTTGGATAGCTTGGCAAATTTTGAGTGCGTACGTACATGCTTCTTTTTACAAGCAGACCTGTTTATATAGGCACGCAAGGATACGTTGTCCATAAAGCAGGTTTAATGATAATAATGCACTTTCCTTTTGTATAAGATCTTTGTCTGAAGAAAGTCGTTAGCATTTAATTCTGTCTTGAATAACCAGTAACGTTTCAGAGTCTTATTTGTTGTATCTGCTGATAACACTTCAGAGTGTTGATGACTTGGTAAAGATGTCTTTGATCAGAGTCAAAGTGAATTTGTTTAGGCGCAGATTCTGGTCATCAAGCTTCAGTGTATAATCTGGTAGCTTCAGCGTATAGCACATATTTTTGATTTTTTGATGTTGATTCTACTCTGATGCTAAGTCCATCAGAACTTCTGCATATACAAAACATAATTTTAAGGAGCATAATTTTTCTTTGTATATAACTTTGAAATAATTTATTCTTTGTATTTTGTTATCATCAAAACTCTAATCAAGGATTGTAGAATCAAACTATGTTCTAACATTATGCTTCTTACATCAGAACTTCTCTTCATATTAAAATACTTTATTAGAGAGCATATATGTTCTTTATATATATCATGTGTGTATTATCATCAAAACTCTTACAGGGATGTAGAACCAAACTATGTTCTAACACTGAGAAGAAATTATGGTTGCATTTTTGTCAAGAGAGTTTGTTTGAAACACAATTGGAATGGTATTATCAACTCGAAGGTACCAATATATATACCTCAGGAGATTTGGCTCCAACTTTCTATAGACAGTACCAATATAATTCTTATTTTGCACCAACCCGCATGCAACTACAGAGTATGTCCATGGGTTCTGAGGAAGGCTTTAAAGAGTACACATAGAAATGGAGAGATCTTGCTGGAAGAGTTCAACCTCCTTTGGTTGATAGGGAATTGGTTCACATGTTCATGAGTATGCTAACAGGACCTTTCTATAATCACCAACTTGGATATTCTTCAACCGGTTTCACTAAACTGATATTGACTGGGGTACATGTTGAGAATGGTATCAGAAGTGGTAAAATTCAGTTGGCTACATCTTCGAACACTGCGAAGAAGTCATACAATGGTAAGAAAGAATACAATGTTGTGTAGAGCCAGAAGGGTCATAATAAGAGTAATCATAACCAATCTGTGGGGGAAGTTCTAATCTCTTATCTTGCGCTAATGCAACAACAACAACAACATAACATCAACGTAGGCAGGATGCACCCAGGAGATAGTTCACAAAAGTCAACATGTCGTTGTCTCAAGCGTTGCAGCACATGTTAAAGGAATAGCTGATTACATTGAGAGATCCTCCTCATAATCCCAATACTTTATCTCCCTGTTACAATCCCAATGCAAGTTGTTTCTATCACTCCAACAATCTTTGACATGACACTAACAGTTGTTGGGCTCTGAAAAATAAGATTCAAGATATGATTGACTCTAAGGAGATTGAATTTGATCTTCCTGAGACTCCTAACGTGATCATTGCACCCATGCCCAATCATGAAAAAGGCGTTAATGCTATTGATGATGTTTCTTATGTTTCCACTGTGAGTGACTTGACTACTCCTCTAATGATTGTTAAGAAGAAGCTGTTGCAAGCCGGTTTATTTCTAGGTTGCATTGAAAATTTCTATTATTATGCATCTGAATCCAATGGTTGTGTACTACTGAAAGAATGTATTCAATGTCTGATAGATGACTGTGTAATTCTATTTGAGAAGACTCCTTCTATGGAGAGCTTATGCAAAAGTATGTCTCAAGGCTTGAAGCTTGAAGACGTGTCTATGACTACAATTTCCAATACTCCTGTAAGAATCACTTCTAAGGGTCATGTGAAGATTACTTTCGAGCCTGGGGTTGCTCCTCTGATCATTACTGCACCGGAGCCAATTCCATATTCCTCTGACAAGGCTATCCCTTGGAATTATGGAGCTGATGTCTACTACCATGGTGTCAAGCATCAACCATTAACTGTTGAAGATGAAAATACTGAAGTTACTGATCCAAATGTTAACAATATTGTTGGGACTAGTAAGGTTACTAGAAGTGGAAGGGTATTCTCTCCAAAGATCTCTCCAAAGGCTAATACTACACCAGTTCGTATAACTACTACTAGATCAACTACTGAGACTCAAGGCAAAGAACAGATGACTGATCCTACCCAAACTGAGGCACTGAAAGAGCTTACTGTTGAAGATACCTCCAAGCAAGATATGGAGGAAGTATTGAAAATTATCGGAAAGAGTTACTATAAGATTGTTGAGTAGTTGGGACAGGCCCCTCCAAAATATCTATGATATCTATGTTGTTGTGCTCTGAAGCCTACACTCAGGCTTTGATAAAGTTTCTGAAATATGCTCATGTACCGTAGGAAATCTCTGTTGATCAATTCAAAAATGGTGTTGCTAGCCTGACAACTGACAATGGTCTAGACTTTTCTGATGCTGATTTAACTCCCGCAGGAAGGAAACATAATAAGGCCCTGCATGTCTCTATTGAGTGTAGGGGCACTATCTTATCTCACGTGTTAGTGGATATAGATTCCTAATTGAATGTATTTACGAAGGTTGTTTTAGACAAACTTGACTATAAATGGATTATGCTAAAACCCAATGACATTGTGGTGAGAGCTTTTGATGGTTCAAAGAGAATGGTGAATGGAGAGGTTGATCTTCCAATCAAGGTGAGTTCTCGGGTCTTCGAATCTACTTTCTATGTGATGGACATTCATCTAGCATATTCATGTTTGCTTGGACGCCCTTGGGTTCATGGGGCAGGTGCTATTACTTCTACTTTACATAAAAAGTTTAAGTATCCCGTGAAAGTAAAAATCATTATAGTTTGTGGCGAAGAAGAATACATGGTGATCCATTTGAATTCCTTTAAGTATATTGAGATGGATGGTAGATTCCTCGAGACTCCTTGCCAGACCTTTGAAGTTATTCCTCTGATTACCCATGTTTCTAAAGTTGCTCCTACTACTCCTAAGGTTACCAGGGTTCCACCAAGAATGGCTTCTCTGAAAGACACTAAGGTTGTGGTAGAAGAAGGTGGTGGCTCTATTTGGGGTCAACTTCCTGATATTAATTACAAGTCTGACAAATTTGGTTTGGGTTTCACATCAGGGGCTCAGAGGGATTTCCGTCGTGCTTGTTCTAATTCCGAGAGACCGCCATTCTGCATCAGCAACAATGGATGTCACAAAAATCAAGTCAACATTATGGAAGACGCTGATAGTAACTGTGACATAGACAGTTGGATTTTCCCTACTACCGGCAGTGGGCTCAACAATTGGAAGGTTGAAGACTTTATACCAATATACTTTAGTCAGGAGTAAATTCTATTTTCTGTTTTCTTGTTTTCAGGTTTTTGGTTATGTAATTTGAACAATAACTTTAAGCCTTGTGCCTTACCCGGGGCACAATGGTCCACTTGTTAGGGTTGTCATTTTTCATCCACATATTTTCATTTAATAAATCATTGGATGTTTGCATTCAAATTGTGCGCTCTTTGTCTTTATTTTACTTTATTGCTTTCAAAATAGCTATGTGTTCTTACACACACCCACATAACAAATTGCAGATCCACATCCACCCTGGATCCCATTGATAACAATTATGCTATTTCCAATTATGACTTCGAAAATACGATCTACCAAGCCGAGGAAGAAGGTGACAAAGATTGTGAAGTACCTGGAGAGGTTGCTAGACTGTCAGAGTAGGAAGAAAGAGCTATGCAACCACTTGAAGGGCCAGTCGAGGTTGTGAACTTGGGTACCGAAGAAGACAAGAAAGAAATCAAGATAGGTGCAAACCTAGAAGGCAGTGTCAAAAAGAGGTTAATCCAGATGTTACGTGAATATGTTGAGATCATTTCTTGGTCTTATGAAGACAAGCCAGGGCTTGATACTGACATTGTGGTTCACCATCTATTGATGAAGGAAGGTTGTCCTCTTATAAAGCAGAAGGTTCATCATATGCGTCCCGAGATATCTGAAAAGATCAAAGCTGGGGTCATGAAGCAGTTCAATACATGTTTCTTAGTTGTTACGTCATATCCTCAATGGGTTTGAAATGTAATGTTTGTACCTAAGAAATACAATAAGGTACATATGTGTATAGACTACAGGGATTTGAATAGGTAAATCCCCAGAGATGACTTTCCGCTTCCACATATTGATGTCTTGGTTGACAATATCTCTCAGCACAAAGTACTTTCCTTCATGGACAGTTTATCTGGTTATAATCAAATCAAAATGGTACCTGAAGACATGGAGAACACTAATTTTGTCACACGGTGGGACACTTTCTGTTACAAAGTTATGCCTTTTGGTCTGAAGAATGTTGGTGAAACATATCAGCGTGCTATTTTGTTCCATGATATGATCCATCATGAGATAGAGGT
The DNA here is from genome assembly GCA_948472305.1 of Vicia faba. Taxonomy (NCBI): domain Eukaryota; kingdom Viridiplantae; phylum Streptophyta; class Magnoliopsida; order Fabales; family Fabaceae; genus Vicia; species Vicia faba. The sequence goes on from OX451737.1 coordinate 112,307,160, forward strand.
TTATGTTGATGATATGATAGCCAGGTCTCAAACTAAAGAGGAACATCTCGACCACCAGCACAAGTTGTTTGAGAGATTGAAGAAATACAAGTTGAGGTTGAATCCAAACAAGTGTACATTTGGAGTAAGATCCGGTAAACTCCTGGGGTTTTTCATCAGTAGTAAAGGTATTGAGGTTGATCCAGCCAAGGTTAAATCCATTCAAGAAATGCCAGCTCCCTGTACCGAGAAGGAATTCAGAGGTTTCTTGGGACGATTGAACTATATTGTTAGATTTATTTTCCATTTGACCACTACTTATGAGCCAGTCTTCAAGTTACTGAACAAAGATCAAGTAATAAAATGGAATGATGATTGTCAGATATCCTTTGAAAAAATCAAGGAGTACCTCCAGGAACCTCCAATTATGATGCCACCAGTTGAAGGAAGACCTTTGATCATGTACTTGACAGTATTAGAGAACTCAATGGGGTGTGTATTGGGGCAACATGACGAGTCTGGTCAAAAACAGCATGCAATATACTACCTTAGCAAAAACATTACCGACTATGAAACAAGATACTCATTGCTCGAGAAAACTTAATGCGTTTTGGCATGGGCTGCTCACCGACTAAGACAGTATATGTTGACCCATACTACTTTATCGATCTCTAAGATGGGTCCAATAAAATACATATTCGAGAAACCCGCTCTATCCGAAAGAATAGCAAGATGGAAAATGGTCTTGACAGAATATGATATTCAGTACACTACTCAGAAGGCAATCAAAGGAAGTGTACTGGCATATCATTTGGCTCATCAAGATGTAGATGACTACTAGTCTATGAATTTTCAGTTCCCTGGTGAGAATATCATGCTAGTTACTGATTATGAAGAACCTTGACCATATGAAGAACTTGAATCGGGATCCCGATGAACTATTGTTTTGGTTGGAGCTTCCAACGCACTTGGTAATGGAATTGATGTCGTGATTGTCTCTCACAAGGATTTCCATGTGCTCTTCACCACCAGATTGTGTTTTGACTGTACCAACAAAATGGCCCAGTACGAAGCATGCATCATGGGTATCAAAGCTGCCATCGATATAAGAATTAAATTCTTGAATGTATATGGGGACTCAGCCCTAGTGATCAGTTAAATTAATGGAGAATGGGACATGAAGCATCCAAATCTCATTCCTTATCGAGAGCATGTGTTGGCATTAATCCCGTACTTCAAATAAATCACTTTTGAACATATTCCACAGGAAGAGAATCAATTGGCAGATGTGCTAGCTACCATGTCATCTATGTTCAAAGTCAGATGGGATAATGAAGCTCCTCAAATTACTATTGAGACACTATATGAACTGGCACATTGCTACGCAGTTGATACTGATGGAGTAGATGAAAAACCTTGGTTCCACAAAGTAAAAAGATACCTCGAAACTTAAGAATACCCTGAAGGAGCATTTATCAATGACAAGAACTTTCTAAGGAGGTTCTCTGCCAAGTTATTTCTGAGTAACAGAATCTTATACAAGCACAACCACGATTCGACTTTGCTTTGTTGTGTAGACAAGAAGGAAGCTGAGAAAATTATGGAAGATATGCACGAAGGTGTATTTGGTACTCACTCCAATGGACATACAATGGCTAAGAAGATTCTGAGAGCAGGTTATTATTGGTCTACTATGGAAACCGATTTCCATCATCATTCCAAAACTTGCCACAAATGCCAGATTTATGCTGACAAAGTACATGTGCATCTGGTTCCTTTGAATTTCTTGACCGCTCCTTGGCCGTTTGCAATATGGGGCATTTATATGATTGGAGATATTAAGCCTACTTCTCCTAATGGGCATTGTTTCATCCTTTTCATTATTGATTACTTCACGAAGTGGGTAGAAGCAGCCTTGTTTGCTTCCTTTACCAACAATGTTGTGGCACGGTTCATTAAATATAACTTTATCTGTCAGCATGGCATCCCTGAAAGGATCATCATAGACAATGGTACCAATATTAACAATACTATGATCATGGAACTTTATACGCAGTCCAAAATTAAGCATCACCACTCTTCCCCGTACCGACCAAATATGAATGGCGCAGTGGAAGATACCAACAAGGATATCAAGAGGATCTTGCAGAAGATGACAGTGACATACAAAGATCGGTATGAGATGTTACCATTTTCTCTGCATGGTTATCGCACTTTAGTACGTACATCAACTGGGGCAACCCTGTTCTCTCTCATCTACGGTATGGAGGTTGTCTTACCTATTAAAATCCAGATTCCTTCCCAAAGGATTTTGAAAGACGCAAGTTTAGATGAAGACAAATGGATTCAGACTCGACTTGACCAGATAAATTTGATTGATGAAAAAAGGATCGCGGTTGTTTGTCATGGTCAGGTGTATCAGAAATGCATGATTAAGGCTTTTAACAAGAAAGTTAAACATCAGGTGTATCAGGCTGGTGATTTGGTAATAAAGCGCATTATCCTACCACAAGGTGATCCCCGAGGAAAATGGACTCCCACAAACGAAGGGCCATTTATGATCAAAAAAATATTTTATGGCGGTGCTATGATACTTACCACCATGGAAGGTGAATATTTTCTGCACCCTGTGAATGCGGACATAGTCAAAAAATACTACGCATAAGGACATATATATATATATATATATATATATATATATATATATATATATATATATATATATATATATATATATATATATATATATATATATATATATATATATATATATATATATATATAAATTGTACATCCGGCAAGTCAAAAACCTAGAAAGGTGGCTTAGGCAAAAATGGATATCCCAATAGACTGATAACCCGAAAGGGAGGTCCAAGAAAAAGTTAGGGATTAAAGAGTACGACTATGTCCCATTAGATCACCCATTTACTTACAGCCAGCTTGATTACTAGCGTCAAGTTCAAATGGTACAGATTAATTCAATCATCTTCTTCCAACAGCAAAGGATGAGATACTTAAAGACATATGGGCAATAGCAAATTTGAAACTCGATGGGATCGTCTACATATAGTTTTTTTCTTTGTTTATCACTTTGTACCCTTTTTCAATTTTTATGACGATTTCCTCTTACTAAGATTTTTGTCTCCTTGTATAAAACTGCGTGCTTATAGGCAAACTTTCAGAATCAATGCAAATATATTTCAAAATTTAAAATTGTTTTTACTTTCTCTGTTTTGTTTACAAAAACGTCCAATGATCACGTTGAATAAACATATGCATTTGAATATGATTATTGTTTACAAATATATTCATGAAAACAGGATTAGCATTTACTAAAGACTTTAGAAGTTAGAATAATGACCAAGTTATCCATAAAACCCTCGCAGAGAAATCTCCATGGAACTATCTCTACAGAGCTATATTCACAAGCTCATCCCCAATAGAGATATATTCCCCGAAAAGTCTAATATACCCTCAGACAGAAATTGAGGCATCTTCCAACAGTTCACCTTCATGGATAGCTTGACATGATCATCTTCCCCAATAGGTCCCATAGCAGATAAGGAAGGTGGATCATTTCCCCAACAGATAGAGAAAACCTCCTCAATGTAGTCTATGAATTTCTAATCCCTATCAGAAATCATTTCCTCAATGCAGTCAGCAGGATTTAATTCCCCAACAGAGTTTATTTCTCCAATACTTCAAATTCCTCGGCAAAATTCTCTTCTCCAACCAGATGTCATTCAATGTTGTCCTTCCCAGTTGATACTCGTATCCGAAACCTGTTCAGATAGCACATCAGAAGGATATCCATCTCTTTCATCCCCAGTCAGGATGCATAAGAATCGGATCCTTCAATAAAAATAATGAAGAACGATCGAATTTCCTGGAATGCTTTTATCCCTAAGCAAAAGTCAAACATCCCCAATGGAGTTTCCTCAAACAGAAAGCGGAAATCCCCATTAAAGTCGTTCTAAAAAAATTGAAGAATAATTGTCTTCATCCCCAGCAATAGTCATGGATTTATTTTCCCCAGCCATAGTTGTTACACGAAGCTACCGATACACTCCAACGACATTTTTCATCCATACATCATTCCCGAAATATCATAACATATGCATTGCATATGTTATTCTCATTTATTTTGAGATCACTACAAAACACATTTCATGCATCATGACATTACATAAAATTAACTTTGTCTTTTCAGGTTAAGTTTTCAAACAGACAAATATTACCAGTCATTTATAGACAAATTAAAGATCAATTTCCGAAATAGGACGGGGCGACTATCTACATGACTAGATGATTTCCCCCAGAGACTAATTATGATGAGCATTTCCTTCAGAGATCCAATCTGAAAAGCATTTCCCTAAGATAAAATCAGATAGATTCATTCTAAAAAGCATCAAGATAAAACCAGGTGAAGGTTCATTCTGATACTCCTTTGGATGCAGTCGAGCGTAGACTCATTCCAATACATTTTTCAGATACTGTCGGCCAAAGACTCATTCTGATCCACTTCTAGATACAATCGGGCGTAGACTCATTCTAATACATTATTCAGATACGATCAGGTGAAGATTCATTCTGATCCATTTCTAGATACAATGGGCATAGACTCATTCTAGTACATTTTTCAGATACAATCGGGCGAAGACTCATTATGATCCTATCATAGATATAGAAAAGACATAGACTCATTCTAGAACATCATTCAGATACAATCGAGACATGAGATTCATTCTGACACTCCCCAACACGTCTTCTAGATACAGTCAGACACAGACTCATTCTAGTATGCTTTTTCAAATACATTCGGACATAGACTCATTCTAATACTACTATCAACATTTACTTCGGATGGTATCTATAAGCCAATCTCCGAAGACACTCTATCACCTCTCTGGATGGAATATTTAAGCTCGTTCAAGCAATACAATCAACCAACAGCGTTACTTCATGCATATGTGAGTGTAAATTTTTGGGCACTTAAGTGTTCAATCCTCTTCCAACTTCAGATCACGAAAGGCAGGCATGCCAATCTATCTTTCCAGGTTTAAGAAGATTGAACAGGGGAAGTTGTTTTTTCCCAAAATTTGACCTCCCATTTTCAAGACAAATTAATTCAAGATACCTCCTCATGATCATGAAGGTCTCAAACACTCAAGACTACTCAAGGGTTGACCAGACAAACTCTCTTCCTAAGCAATTGACCTACAACTAGGATTTTGCTTTTCTCAAAGGAAATTGGACTTCTAGTACCTAAAATGGATTTCATGTTTTCTCATATGTCTCAAGGTACCCTCATACCAAGTTTCATGCCTTGTAGTACAAGTTTGCTTAGTCAATTGCTCAGATGATTGAAAATCAACTATATTGGACAAAAAGTCAACTTTGACCAATTTATAATCAAACTTCAAGATTTTTGGTCAACATCAACATTTTTAAGTCACATTCATCATTTTATCAAGGGTTGATCATGATTCATCAAGAAAACTCAAGATTCATCAAAAGTCAAAAGTTACTAAATTATGGTTTTCTTTATGAGAAGTCAACTGAACTTTGACCAAGCATAACTTTCACATACTTCATCATAAATTTCTAGACCAAAGCCCATATTGAAGGAAATTCAATTCTCTACAACTTTGTCTCACTAATTTCAAGGCCAAAAATTCTTCATTTGAGAGATATGAGCTAAAATATTATAGGTCATTTTAAAAGTCAACAAAAAGATATTTTTTGTCAAAGACATTTACATCAAGTTAGAGACTTCAAATGAAAAAATGACCAACATGAAAGTTGTAAGAGACATCTTGAGCTTTCTAAGAAGTCCAAAATCATCTTCATATGACAAAAATTGAGAGAGTTATGATTGGTGCAGTTGAGCAATTTTGAGAAAGTGCATGAAGTTCAAATTGAGAAAAATTGAATCTTTGGGCTAATGGGCCTAAGTTTTCAGGTTCAAACGTATTCATGACCTCATAAGGGACTCATAAATCCATTCATATGTTTTTTTGTGATTTTTATTTCTTTTATTTTTGATTTTATTCAATTAAATTCAAAATAAATCAAATAAAATACAAGACTATGGATCAAGGCGTGTAGGATTTTGTTCTAATCATGTTGGAGGCCTAAAAATCTACCTTTAAGCTCAAGAAACTGTGTGGCCTATGATTGAAACAAATCTTCATAGTTTTGGAAGATTTGAACTTATTTTCAAACCAAATCAAAGGTATAATTGTGTGAGATGTCCAAGCCCAAATGTTGACCTAATCGTTTCTCCTATATATACTCAACATATTCAGGCCAGGAGGACACGAAACATTGCCTCAAGAAGACACCCTAAAGTCTAGAATTTTTTCAAGAGCTAGGGAAAATTCAAACCCTTATTTCCAGTCACTTTCAATCCATTCCAAGCATTCTATCGTATTCCTGAAGTTCCCAAGAGTTCATCCTAACCATCGTTGAAGCTTGGATTTCAATTTTTTAATACACAAGTTATTGAATTATTTGATGCATACATATATACTCATGATGATGCTTATAACAGGTTTGAATAAGAAAACGCAAGCTTTGACGCAGGGGAATACAAGATGACATTGTTAGGGCATAAAATTCTGTTTGTTCTGTATCTTGTGTTACAAGCGTTTTCAGGCCAAACTAACGCCACCATTGGATTCAGGAGAAGACGACCGAAGCTAGGGCTCTGACGCTTCTCTGATATAGCTTTTATTATATATTTATTTGTTTTTATTTTAATAACAAAAAGTCGGTGTAGTGCAGTTGGTTAGAGACGGAGGCCATAACATAAGAGGCGTGGGTTCGACCCTTACGTTTTGCAATTATTTGTTTCTTTTCCAAACTAACACGCAGATTCATCATACATTGATTCATTCCCAGTCAACATCACAAACGAGTGCATGACCTAGTGATAAAGGGAGCATCCTGTGAGGCCAAGGGCGTGGGTTCAACACCCACCCCATATATTCTTTTGTTTTCTTATTTTTCTAACCCTTAATTTCTTTTCCATTTTCTTAATTAATTCTTTTTAATTAATCATTAATAAACCCTAATTTTTCTTAACACTTTAACAAGTTAGGGTTAGGGTTTTTTAATTAGTAATTAATTTTTTTGATATATTTTATTTACTAATTAATTAATTAACCTTTTTCTTAATATTAATATTAATTATAAATAGTTAGGTTTTATTTAATTATTAACACTTAAATTATTTTCTACAAAAACACCAAAAACATTAACATTTAGAACTTTGGGTCTTTAAACATTTTTCTAACATTTTTCTTATTTTCTTTTTGCTATTTAATTTTCTTAGAACAATTGTATAGGTCTCACTATCAATGTAATAGCTTAGATTTACATTCTCACATTTTCCCTATTATGTATCTGCTCCGAGGATGTAATAGCGTAGGTTTACTTTTCCGCTAATTTTTTTACCTATGTACCTCTCCCAAAGCCATGTAATAGCTTAGGTTTTACATTTCGCACTTTAACTTTTTGTATATTTTTAACTATTAGTAACTAGGGTTTGTATGGCAAGACTAAAAGCAATCTAGAAAACCCTAATTCAAGATCAAAATAACTGAATTAACACACTCTTCACACTTGCACCTCTAGGGTAACCTCTCTTTTTGCCTTACAAATAATGGTCATGTCCCTCGAAAGTGGGGATACTTTAGCAAAAGACCCTCAATCAGATTATCATAGTCCCTTCAAATAAATATCACAATTCCTCGATGAACCTTCGATTCGCCTACAAAATGATGATAGTCCCTCCAATACAATTGCTAACATATCCTTACATGTTTCCTTCGATGACCATGTGATGACCCTACGCATGTCCCTTCACATCCAATAGATAGGATTACCTACCAACTAAATGGTACAGATAATATTATCCTTAAAAGAGAAGGAAAGTAACAAGAAATGATTTAATTGGTAAGAACTCCTAATTGCTTGCTCACAAACTTTTTCACAAATAAGACATTTTCACATCACTATCAAAAAAATATTTTCAATAACACTTTGTATATATTCTTGAGGATCGATACAAGAATAAATACAAATTTAGCTTGGCATTAGCATTTTAAAATATTTTCGAATCACACAGACAAAATAAGTTTTTCAAAAGTGAGCTAAGTAATTAAGAGCATGTAGATAACTACGGATGAAAAGGGTGCGAACACCTTCCCTTTTCATAACTTACCCCCCGAACTCAAAATCTATCAAAGGTCTTTCCTGTTCTTTTGACTTTTCCTAAATATTGGATAAAATAAAAGTCGATGGCGAATCTTGATATCCGCATATTTGGATAAAACCAAAAAATTCAGTTCTCCCACCGTATTACAGTAGCCATAGGAGATTTAAGGACCAAAACCCTGTTTACATCCATATTGCGTAACGTCTTGTCTATCATGCATATCTTGTAAACCTTATCAAGCAATTGGACAATAATTAGAAGGTTACATTTGATTACGTAAATATACAATACATTTTTATCAAGAAATATTTGCCATCCAAAAAGCATCACTGGTACCATCGATCTCTAAAGTGGTGTCATCCGCGAATATCACTTTGTTCTTTGTCGCTTGATTGATTTTGACAAACCAATCCTTCCTCCTTGTCATATGCATAGAACAATAAGAATCCAAATACCATTCTTCCCTACATTGGACTCCTTCTTTCATAGTTGCCATAATTTTTTCTTTTGAATGTAACAAGTTGTTGTCTTTAGGTAATCGACTATTGCATATTTCTGCAATGTTCCCATAACTTATGTTGTTTTCCCGCAGCCTGGTGTTGCATTCACCTTCCGTGATCATGACCTAGAGTGTATTCTCTTTATTAAACTCTTGTCTTATAACCCCAACTTCATCTCCTTTAGGTTCCTTCTTGTTCAAGTTGCAATCTCTTGCAAAATGATCAAACTTTTGACAATTGTAGCATTGCGCCTTGATCTTGCCAAACTTTCTCGTTTCACCTATAAAGTTTCCTTGACCACCATTTTTGTTGTAAATACTCTCACCCTTTTGACATGTCGAATTCTTTAAATTTTGAGACTCTTTTCCACTAAAATTTTGAAAATTCCCTTTACTATTCTTGGGACATTTTCCTCTCGACTTCTTATCTTTTCATTTAATAGAGCTTGAAAAGTGATCTCCGCCTTTTCCTTATCGTTATTTCTCCCCTATGGATTCTAACACAATAAGACAGATGTTGAATATGATGTACCAACACCAGGATAACTTAATATGATGTTGAAAGCAATGTTAAGACATCATATCACTAACGTAACAAATAACTAACAATTAACAATTTAAAACAAATGCAGGAAGTAAAAAAACACAGGTCAATTATTAACCCAGTTCAGTGTAACTTCACCTACTCTGGGGGCATACAAGCCAGGAAGGTAATCCACTATAACAATATTAGTTTGAAATTTTGAACAACTCCTGTTTCACAAACTTCTCACCTAATCACTACCTGTGTTATTTACATCTAAGACTCTATTAGATATGAAATCCCTATTACTTCCCTCAATCACAAACATGTGATTGTCAACAACAATAACAATTGATAGAAGAAATACTTCCTAATTAAACAGATTATACTCTTGCTTAAAAGTCCATGAGTGAATCACAACGAACAAATAACAATCAGTCCATATCAGTATCAAAGTGATACATGACATGATCACAAATAAAAAAGAACAGACGAAAACCAAAAAGATATTAATCCTTATTCCCAGCTTCATAATCTTCTTAGGTTTAGACTCCTCTTTTTATAAGCTAGTACAACACTTGGGCTTGGATATTCAAGACGGCTATAATCTTCTGCAAATCAAATCGGATCCAATCATATCTAATCAAATCTTCAAATGCAAGCAAAAATATAGAGTATCGATTGCATTCCTGCATACATCTAATTTCTATAACTCCTCAAAAGTGAAGATTCCTAACTCACTCCTCAATTTCTAAAATTGATTTGCACCTAAAGCCTTAGTAAAAATATCACCCAGTTGTTTCTCAGTGACCATATGCTCAAGAGACACAATTTTGTCTTCAACAAGGTCCCTAATAACATGATGATGGATGTCAATATGCTTTGTCCTGCTATATTGATCGGGATGCTTGGATATGTTGATAGCATTCAGATTGTCACAATATAATGTCATGAAATCCTGCTCGACATTATATTCTTGCAGCCTCAATAGTAGACAATGAAACACAATTTTTATTTTTTCTAAACCTGGATATAAGATTATTCCCAAAGAAGAAACATCCTCCATATGTGCTCTTTCTGTCATCTGCACTACCTGCCCAATCTGCATCATAATACCCTACAAGCATGGAATTTGTGATGTGAGAGTATAACATACCATAATCACGTATACCATTTATATATTTCAATATTCTTTTCACTTGAGTAATGTGGCTCTTTTTTGGTTCAGCCTGATGCGTGCATACTCCTATAACAAAAACAATGTCAGGTCTGCTAGTTGTAAAATACAGCAAACCATCAATCATACTCCTATATAACTTTTGAACTACATCAACACCTTTATCATCTTTAGATGATTTTAAATGAGTTAGTTCAGGTGTTCTTTTGTGACTGGCATTCTCCATACCAAACTTCTTCACAACATTCTTGGCATACTTGCTTTGAGATATGAAAAATAATATTATCCATTTGTCTCACTTGAAGTCCAAGAAAATAGGTTAACTCACCAACAAGACTCATTTCAAATTCAAATTGCATTTGTTTGACAAAATGTTGAACCATTTGGTTTGAAATCCCTCCAAACACAATATCATAAACATATACCTGAGCTATCATGAGTTTTCCACCTTCTTCCTTAACAAACAAAGTCTTGTATGTTTCCCATTTCCTGTAACCATTGTTAACTAGAAACTTTGTTAACCTCACATACCAAGCCCTAGGAGCTTGCTTTAAACCATAAAGAAACTTCTTCAGTTTGAACACATGATCTGGAAAATTAAGATCAATGAACCCCTTTTGTTGTTCAACATACACCTATTCATGTAAGTACCTATTCATAAAGGCATTTTTCACATCCATCTGGAACAACTTGAACTTTAGTAAACATGCCACTCCTAATAGAAGTCTGATGGATTCAAGACGGGCAACTAGAGCAAAATTCGCATCAAAATCTACACCTTCAATTTGAGTGTGTCCTTGAGCCAAAAGTCTAGCCTTATTTCTGGTGACAACTCCATTTTCATCAAATTTATTTTTGTACACCCATTTTGTACCAATGACCTTTGTTCCATTAGGCCTAGGAACTAAATCTCATTCTTAATTCCTCTTGAACTGACCCAGTTCTTCTTGCATGGAATTGATCTAAAATTTATCAATTAAATCTTCCTTAAAATTTTCTTTGGTTCAAACATAGAGACAAAGCATGAACTTGATATCACCTCTATGGACCTAGTAGTGACCCCTTCATTAAGGTTTCCTATAATGAGTTCCTTTGGATGATCTTCCTGAACTCTAATAGAGACGCATTTGTTTGAGGACTATATAGTTCAGTACCTATTGGCTCAATGTTAGATTCAATGTTTGCATCTCTTTTTGCCTCATCATTCTGCAGAGAAGATGTTCCAACATCGTCTTCAACATCAATCCCTTTTTCATTGATTGAATCATCAACCACAACATTTATGGATTCCATCATTACTTTGTTTCTAGAGTTAAACACTTTAATAGCTCTCCTATTTGTATAGTAACCAAGAAATATCCCCTTATCACTTTTTGGATCCATATTTCTCCTTTGTTCCCTATCATCCAGGATGTAACGATTACTCCCAAAGACATAAGAGTATTTGACAATAGGCTTTCTTCTTTTCTATAACTCATAGAGTGTAGCTGAAGTGCAAGTCGCCAAAGTGACCCTATTATGAATGTAACATGTCATATTCATAGCTTCAGCCCAAAATGATATGGCAGATGCTTAACATGAAGCATGACCCTAGATGATTCTTATAGAGTCTTATTATTGCACTCAACAACTCCACTTTGTTGAAGGGTGATGGGAGAAGAAAATCCATGGCTAATACCTTGAGAGGAGTAAAACTCAACAAATTTTCTATTTTCAAATTTCTTGCCATGATCACTTCTAATCCACATAATTCCACTTTACTTTTCTCTTTGAAGATTTTGACATAGATATTTTAAAACCTCAAAGACATCTGATTTTTCTTTGATGAAATTCACCCAGGTGAATCTTGAAAAATCATCAACAATCACATAAACATACCTTTTATCACCCAGGCTTTCAATCTGCATTGGTCTCATTAAATCCATATGAATAAGTTCTATCACTTTAGAAGTAGTCTGATGTTGTAAATTTTGATGTGACATCTTGGTTTGCTTCCCAATTGACACTCACCACAAACCTTAACTTCCTCAATCTTGAGTTTTGGCAGACCTCTAATAGCTTCTTCAGATATGATTTTCTTTATACCTTTGAGATGTATTTGTCCAAGCTTCTGGTGCCATAGCTTCACCTCATCCTCCTTTGTCATTAAATATGTGGAAGAGTATGTAGTTTCTTGAGGTACCCACAAATAACAATTGTCTTTAGAACTTATCCCCTTCATCACAACAACATCTTTCTCATTTGTGACCAAACATTCTAATTTTGTAAAGTTGACTATTAATCCTTGATCATACAATTGACTAATGTTGATAAGATTAGCAGTTAGCCCTTTCACAAGAAGAACATCTTATAGGATAGGAGAGCCAATACATACTAACTTTCCAACTCCCTTAAATTCACCTTTAGCTCTATCACCAAATGTGACAAAACTTGTGGAATAAGATCTAATATCCACCAAAAACTTATGAACCCCTATCATACTAACTTCCCGAACCGGCACACCTTTACTGCTGACAACGAGGAGTCGGCATTTCTTGAATAGCTTTAACTTTTGTAGGATCAACCTCAATACCTTTACCGCTAACGATGAAACCCGGGAGTTTACTGGATCTCACCCCAAAAGTGCACTTGTTCGGATTTAACCTTAGCTTGTATCAGTCTTTCAAACAATTTATGCAGGTGATCAAGATGCTCTTCTTCAGTCTGCGATATGGATATCATGTCACCAATGTAGACTTCTATCTCATGGTGAATCATGTCATGAAATAAAGCTACCATGGCACACTGATAAGTTGCCACAACGTTCTTCAACCCAAAATTCATAACCTTGTAACAGAAAGTGTCCCACTGTGTGATGAAGGTAGTTTTCTCCATGTCTTCATGTGCCATCTTGATCTGATTATAACCCGAGAAACCATCCATGAAGAAGAATACCTTGTACTGAGCGGTGTTGTCAACCAAAACATCAATATGTGGTAGTGGGAAGTCATCTTTGGGCACGCCTTGTTTAGATCCATGTCGTCTAAACACATATGTACCTTGCCGTCTTTCTTTGGTGCCGGAACAACATTAGCAACCCATTAAGGATATGATGTCACTGCTAAGAAACATGCATTGAATTGCTTCATAACCTCGGCATTGATCTTCTATGACATCTCGGGACGCATGTGTTGAAAGCGATGGAGAGGAAAGAAACAAAAGTTTTGGAAATATTTATCCAAGAATTTATTGTGTCCACAGAGATTGGTTATTTAATTGTTGTTCGACAATTCTCTCGTTAATGAGTTTGGGGATAAATGGATTTGTAAAGAAAATGTTATCTACAGAAAATAAATGTAAACAAAAGAAAAAACTAAGGAAGAACTTATCAAGTATGCATATAATCTACTCATCACAGACTTAAATCTACCAACCAGTTATATTCAACCTAACAATACTCATAAATGTCACGATGTATCACTCACAACCTAAGTCATTTCTAACTCAAATTGAGAGACCGGATGTATTATCTCAGAAGTGATATCTCTACCAACTCAACAATATAGAAGACAACTATGTAACCATACTGACAATCTCCCAGTACAACACAACCACACAGAGGCATTAAGCTCTGATACCCAAGTAGATGTCAGCTCTAACTCTAGCTCTAGAGTTTAGAAACTAACAGATAATCATCCTATATAAGAATCTAAGTAGTATATGTCAATAACAACTCAAATCCCTAGTACAGAGTAAAAATCCAAGACAACAATCGACAAATATTTATAAAGAAAGTTTAATATAACACCATGGGCGACAAATATACATGAGTTCAGAGTAAATATATGTGCAACCTCAACACATAAATAATAAACAAAGAGGAAGAGAAATGAACCACAAATCTACCAGTTTGTCAGTGCCGATTGATGAGAAATCCACCCTAAATCATTCATATGCAAGCTTAAATGTTGATTTCTAAGCTAATCCTATTCAAAAATTAAGGTTGATGGAGTTGGGATCAAAAATACCCAAAACCATACCCAAAAAATGTGTTTTTACACCTAAATACACATTTTTGGCTGTCCAGCATCGCCCGACGACCAAAAAGTGTCCCCTGAAGACCAAAATAGTGTTTTTCCCATGCTACAGATCACTTAGCATCGCCCAACGACCAAAAGCATCACCCGGCGACGGATGACAAAAAGTCGAAAAAAATCAGCACAACATTCTGCACTATCTCAGCCATAACTTTTGAACTTTAACTCCGATTCGCGCCTGGTTCGAAGTGTTGGAAATATTATTAAATGCTCTTTCTAACAATAACAAAATATAAACCAAATTAATGATTTCTTATTCTTTGACTTTGAGCCTTATCTGTTGACGAGTTACTCAAAATCGCACGTTTGAAGCCGTGTCTTCGACACTTTATTGCTCATGCTCCAAATACGCATCAATACCTATAAAATGAATGGAAAAATATGAAACGATAAACTTTATACATGAAAATGCATTATACACAAACTAAACCTATTAATACACAAAGTTAGGTTATTCAACTGATATTAACAACCAATAGTCGATAAGTGCAACAAAAAGTATATACAAAATAACTACCCTTTTGCACTTATCAAACTCTCTCCAACTTGAATCATTGTTTATCCTCAAACAAATTCTAATAAGCTAAAGAAAAAATAATGATAAATCAAATAATCATGAATCAATAGGTTTTGAAAACAGAAAATAAATATATGGTTCAAAATAAAAACGTACACACAAGGCAAAAACTTATCATTAAACTACGACTATAACATAAACACGAAACAAATGCTAAATACAAAAATTATGTCAAACATTCTAAAATAATACTAGTTCACAAGTCAATCACACCTAGAAAACACAATCATCGGTAGATAAAAAACACAAAAAAAAAATGGGATATTTTCACTCATCCAACAATTTTGCAAACAATAGACTAAATTATGAATTCATCCAAAAATTTACATTGAAAATATAAAAGCAAGAATCTCAAGGGCTTTTCAAGGTTGTAATGTGACTTGGTTAACAAACAAGTGATAATTCCTAAATCTAATCAAAACAAAAACATTCCTAAACCTAAGGGAGTAATTACTTCCACAAAGATTCAAACAATAGAATTTCAATCAAACTTCTTCTTCATCCCAAATTTCAAACCAACACACATCACTTATTCAACACAAAATTATTTCATACTCTTTTTCTTTTTCTTTTTCAAATCTTTTTCAATTTTTTTTATTTTCTTTTTCTATCACTTCTTTTTCACATTTTTTTCTTTCTTTCTTTTTCTTTTCAACCTCATAGAAATCAACCAATAATTACACAATCATTTTTTTCCCCAACTTGAATTCAACCATACATTAAAGTGAATACTCCCTACTTTCTAAGGCAAGGTAAAAATTCAAACCAAAATAATGGTTGAGGGTTCAAGAAAACAAAGAATCAACATCCATGCAAAAAGGGAAACTAAATACTCATAGACAAGCATTTAGCAAATACAACATGGATATCGACAAAAAGCTCAAAAGGGCTACTAATGATCACACAATCACAAGATGAATTGACTTATCTGGCCAAGGTAGTTGTGATAAAAATGCAATAAAAAATGCCTTGATCATGTTCAAGCTTTCATACAATCAACACAAACAAAAGATTAAGCATAATAAAATCCAGTTAAAACAAGAATTGTGGTCTCCAGCATATGTGAACAATGGAAAGCTACCTTACAAAAAAGGTAGGAACTAAAGTGATTCACAAATGAACAAGTATACAAAAGAATGAATGGAATAAAAATTGTATAAAGTCTAAGTTTCATGAATATGCTAAAGTATAGAAAGCGATAAACACATACCTCAAACGTGTACAAAACTTTAAAAAAAATCATTACCACGCATTTGCAAGTCGAAATGATCAAACTTGATAAATCACCTCAATATTCTACAATTTACCGGACCAAAACTTGAATGCAAACAATAACAAAAGAATTAGAAAAATAATACTCCTACAAAATTTCAATGTACAAAATTTACAATATATACAACGAACAAAACTCCTCAAGCTAAACACGACAAGCTTTCAGAAAACACAAATTCACATAACAAAACGAATACAAATAACGATATGAAAATCGGGTGAAAATGAATTAACAAGTTGAAAAGTGAAGATTTGAAATTCATAACATTTCCTTGTTTAAACTTGTTAAAGCACAAATCACCACACACATAAACAAATACAAACAAACATGCTTGTTTTACGTCGTAAGCTCGACACCTTTATTGTGCGAGCTAGTAACCTTCTCTCATCATGTCATGGTATTGTCACACCGTGCAAACCTAAAGAAATTGTCCTAAAAATCACACAAAAAATGTTATAAAAACAAGATAATTCACAACAATACGTAAAAACACACATATGCATAAATATCATATACAAGTTAATGTACAATTTTTATACAACATATACAATAATTACAAAACTAAAAAACAAAAGAATTATCGCAATGCAAAATCAATAGAACCAATCCCCGGCAACGGCGCTATTTTGTTGGAAGCATTGTAGCGGAAAGCAATAAAAGTTTTGGAAATATTTATCCGGGAATTTATCATGTCCATAGAGATTGGCTATTGAATTGTCGTTCGATAATTCTCTCGTTAATGAGTTTGGGTATAAATGGGTTTGTAAAGAAAATGTTATCAACAGAAAATAAATGTAAACAAAAGAAAAAACTAAGGAAGAACTTATCAAGTCTGCATATAATCTACTCATCACAGACTTAAATCTACCAACCATTTATATTCAACCTAACAATACTCATCAATGTCATTATGTATCACTCACAACTTGAGTCATTTTTAACCAAAATTGAGAGACCGAATGTATCATCTCAGAAGTGATATCTCTACCTCCTTAACAATACAGAAGACAACTATGTAATTACACTGAGGATCTCTCAGTACAGCACAACCATACAGAGGCATTAAGCTTTGACACCCAAGTAGATGTCAACTCTAAATCTATCTCTAGAGTTTAGAAACTAACATATAATCATCCTAGATAAGAATCTAAGCAGTATATGTCTATAATAACACAAATCCCTAGCACGGAGCAAAAATCCAGGAAAACAATCGACAAAGATTTATAAAGCAAGTTTAATATAACACCATGGGCGACAAATATACATGATTTCAGAGTAAATACATGTACAAACTCAACACATAAAGAATAAACAAAGAGGAAGAGAAATGAACAACAAATCTACCAGTTTGTCAGTGTCGATTGATGAGAAATCCAACCCGGATCATCCGTATGCAAGCTTCAATGTTGTTTTCTAAGCTAATCCTATCCAAAAATGAAGGTTGATGTAGCTGGGATTAAAAATACCCAAAACCATACCCAAAAAATATGTTTTTTACCTAAATATGCATTTCTGATTGTCCAGCATCGCCCGACGACTAAAATAGTGTTTTCCCACGCTACATCTCGCCTAGCATCGCTCAGCGACCAAAAGCGTCTCCCGGTGACGGATGATAAAAAGTTGAAAAAAATCAGCACAACATTCTGCACTATTTTGGCCATAACTTTTGAATCGTAACTCTGATTCGTGCCTGGTTCGAAGTGTTGGAAAGCTTATTCAATGCTCTTTACAACAATGACAAAATATAAACCAAATTAATGATTTCTTATTCTTTTATTTTGAGCCTTATTCATTGACGAGTTGCTCAAAATTGCGCATTTGAGGTTGTGTCTTCGACACTTTATTGCTCATGCTCCAAATACGCATCAATACCTATAAAATGAATGAAAAATATCAAACGATACACGTTATACATGAAAATTCATTATACACAAACTAAACAAATTTATACATAAAGTTAGGTTATTCAATTGATATTAATAACCAAGAGTCGATAAGTGCAACAAAAAGTATATACAAAATAACTACACTTTTACACTTATCAGCATGTGATGAACCTTCTGCTTAATCGGAGGAAAACCCTCTTTCATTGGCAGACGGTGAACCATAATATTAGTATCGAGCCCCAGTATGTCTTCGTATGACCAAGCAAAGATCTCAACATATTCATGCAACATTTGGATTAATCTGTTCTTGACACTGTTCTCTAATTTGGCGCCTATCTTGACTTATTTTTTCTGTCTCGCTACCCAAATTTACCATTTAAATTGGCTCTTCATGTGGTTGGATAGAATTCTCTTCTTGTATTAAGAGTTTGGCAAGTTCTCCGGGTATTTCTCAATCTTCCTCACTTTCGTCCTCGGCTTGGTAGATCGGATTTTCAAAGTCATAAGTGGCAATAGCAGGATCGTTATCAACGAGATCCAGAGTGGATGGGGATCTGCAATGTAGTGTGTGGGTGTGTGTAAAAACACATATCTAATTTGAAAATGCAATAAGATAAAATAAAAGCAGGGAGCACAAAATTTGAATGCAAACGTCCAATGTTTTTATTAAATGAACAATGTTTATGAATTATCAACCCTTAACAAATGAACCATTATGCCCCGGGTAAAGCACAAGGTTTAAAGTCATTATTTATTACATAACCAAAATCTTTTTAAAAGCAATAAGACAGGAATATAGCTATTACTCCTGACTAAAGGAGATAGGGAAAATGTCTTTTACTTTCCAATTGTTGAGCCCATCGCCAATGGTAGGGAATATCCAGCTGTCGAAGTCACAATCACTGTCAGCATCCTCTATAGTGTTGACTCTGTTGTTGCTAATACATAATGGAGGTCTTCCATCAAGAGCGTGACGAACAACCCTTTGACCTTCTGTAGTAAATCCCAAAATAAACTTGTCAGATTTATAAGGGATATCAGGAAGCTGACCCCAAATAGTATAACCACCTTCTTCTATAGTAGCTTTGATATCTTTCAAGGAATCCATCTTGTACGGAATCCTGGTGGTCTTTGGAATGGCAGAAACATATTTAATAGCAGCAGGGGAAATCACTTCAAAAGTTTGATAGGGAGTCTCGATGAATTCCTCGTCCATCTCCATGTACCCGAATGAATTTAGATGGTTGACCATATACTCTTCTTCTCCACAGATAGTAACAACCTTTCCTTTTATAGGATACTTTAATTTCTAGTGCAAGGTGGAGGTGACAGCACCTGCCCCATGGATCCAGGGGCGTCCCAATAGACAAGAAAAAGTTGGCCAGATGTCCATTACATGAAATATGGACTCAAATATCTATGAACCCACTTTGATTGGGAGGTCCACTTCTCTATGCACCATTCTTTTTTATCCGTCAAAGGCTCGAACTATAATATTATTGGGCTTCAGCACAACCCCCTCACAATAATTCTGTCAAGAGCGCCCTTTGGAGAACATTCAGAGAAGAGCCAATATCAATTAACACATGGGCCAACATAGTGCCCCTGCATTCAATGGAGACATACAGGGCCCTATTATGATCCCTTTCGGAGTCAGGTCAGCATCAGAGAAACTCAATCCATTATCAATTGTTAAACTAACCACATAACTCCCAAATTGATCAGCCGAAATTTCCTGCGGCACATGAGTAGTCTTCAATAATTTTACTAAAGCATGTGCATGGGCTTCAGAACACAGCAGTAAAGACAACATGAATATTTTGGACGGGGTCTTCCCCAACTGTTCAATAATTTTATAGTCACTTTTGTGAATAATCTTCAAAACCTTTTCCAACTCTTTCCTAGAGGTGTCCTTGACCGTGGTTGCTTTAGGTGCCTTCATCTGGGCAAGCTCTATCATTGGATCTTTACCCCGAGCCTCGGTAGTTGACTTGGTAATAGTAACTCGAACAAGTGCAGCAACATTTTTCAGAGAGATTTCTGGGGAGAAAATCCTTCCGCTTCTAGTAACTTTGGTGGTCCCTGCAATATTGTCAATATTGAGATAAGCATCTTCATCAAACAATTCTTGTTTGATGCCATGGTAGTAGACGTCTGATCCATAGTTCTATGGAATAGCCTTTTTCGAGGAATATGGGATGGGTCCAGGTGTTGTAATGATCAAAGGAGCAGTTTTGGGATTGGCGGTGATCCTTAGAGGACCCTTGGAAGTGATCCTGACGGGAGTACCAGATACTACAGACAAATCTTGACATGAATTCTCAATAGACATAACTTTCTCGATCAAAATAATGTGTTCATCCATTAGGCGTTGAACGCCTTCCTTCAGTAACCCGTAACCATTGGGTTGGACTGCACAACAATAACATTCTTTAACACAGCCCGTAGCAATAACATTCTTTAACACAACCCAAAAATAAACTGGTCTGTAATAGATTCTTTTTTATTGTTGGGAGAGGAGTAACCATATCACTTACGGAGGTAACATACAAAACATCTTCAATAGCACTTATGCCTTTGTCATGCTTCGATATAGGTGCAGTAATCACGCTCAGAGTCTCTAGAGGATCAAAATCAATTTCCTTATTATCAATCATGTCCTGAATTTTGCTTTTTAAGGCCCAACAATTGTTGGTGTCGTGCCCAGAACTGTTTGAATGATAGGCACGCCTCGCGTTCGAATTGTACTTGGGATATGATGAGTTGGGATTCTGAGGAGGATCCCACAGTGAAATGATTTTAGCTTTTAACAAATGTTGCAATGCCTGGGATAAAGGCATGCCGATCTTGGTAAACTGCCTTAACGGGGGGTCTGGCCTTCGTCGATTACCCTGTTGTGGTTGTTGAACAGGCACCGGATTAGAGATCAACACCGCTCCCACAGACTGATGGTGGTCATTTTTACTACGGCCCTTATAAATAGAATTGGCTTCTTTTTTACCACCGAATGGCTTCTTCACAGCATTAGAAGACGTAGCCATCAGAATCTTCCCACTCTTAATACCACTTTCAACTCTTTCCCTAATTAGAATCAGCTCCGTAAAACCAAACGACGAGCTACCAATCAAGATTAAAAAATGGGCATGTCAGAGTGCCCATGAACATATCTACCATCTCCCGGTTAGCCAAGGGAGGTTTCACCCTTCCAGCTAAATCTCTCCATTTTTGTGCATATTCCTTGAACCCTTCATTCGAGCCCATGGACATGTTTTTCAATTGCACACGAGTCGGTGCAAGGTCAACATTATATTGATATTTCTTGTAGGAAGCATCAACCAAGTCTTCCCATGTATGAATGTTGGTTCCTTCGAGCTGATAGAACCGTTCAAGTTGAGTGCAAGTCAAACTTTCTTGAAAGAAATGACCCATAATTTCCAGTCAGTAGTATGAGGTTGGATCTTTCGAACATACAACCTCAATGGAGTTTGGGACAAGAGACCCCATCATATTTAGAAAAGACGGGGACCTTGAACTTGTGAGGGATGACCACGCCCGAGATCATACCTAGCTCTCCAAAATCAAATCCAGGCACCTTCTAGATTTCCATAGATTTGAGACGGTCTTCCAACTACTTGTACTTATCATATGTTCATCGGAGTAGTCTTCATCTTCAGAAACCTGATTATTTCTACCTTCAAGCTTGATGCTTCTACCATCTTCTTCTTGGTTTTCGTCTTCCTCAGAGGAAACATCATCCACTTGAACTGGTTGAGCAGGACCTTTAAAACTTCTCCCCATATTGAGGATAACATCCGGCTTTTTAGTCTTCTTTTTCTTGGCGACTAGCGCCATTAGATCTTTTTGTCCCTTTGTCAGATTCAGAAGAGTCTCTTGAAATTGTGCATGCTGAGCTTAGAGGTCCTTAACAGTTTGTTCAAGGGCCATATTATACTGAAATAAACAGTAAGTAGGTGATGAAACCTTTATGAAAAACCTGTTATGTAATGATGATGATATGTGAATGCAATGTTTTCAAGGACCTTATGAGATTTAAATTTGCTAACCAAGAGGAAACAAAAACAAAGATTTTATTAGTAAGTTCAAAATTACAATTTCCTCTTAGGTTTACAATGAAAACAAAATGGTATCAAAGAGACAACAATATGAACTTCTAAAACCTAAGACTCAAGTCTCCCACAGACGCTTCATATTTATTTTGATGTATGCATTAAGACTCTGCTCCTCATGAAGTTGCTTGGTGAGCTCCAACACTTTCTTCTCACTTGCATAGAATTTAGTCTCAAAGGTGTCCCGTTATTCCTTCAGTTGAATCCAAGACTTCTGCAATTCTTCAAGGTCAATAGGCATGTATGGATGGAGGATGGTGTGGGAAATGTCTCCTTCGACAACAGGCTCCATGATTACCGGTAGGACAGTAGGATATGGCATCATAAGATTTTGAGCACGAGTTCGTACCCATTTGAGATAGGGCTCCTGGGGGATGGAGTTATTTTTTCCTAAACTATCAATCTTTCTCACCATGCCCCAAGCATGTATAAACCTTTAACAATAACCTTGAGGATCATTTTCATAATCGAACATAATACCCTGGATAAGTGAATCATGAGGACCATCTCTTCGAGCATAACAAAATTGACGTTGAGCCAAAGAAGGGTTATAAGTAATACCTCCCATAATGCCAAGGAGTGGAACATTAGGGAATTCCCCATAGCAGATAATATTAGTGATATCTTCATAAGATCGGGAATACTAGTAGAAGCCTGTATGAGAAAGTGACATTATTCTTTGTGACCACCTCAAAAATTATTCATTCTTCATTATTGATCGAGGAAGGTGCGAAATAAACCACCTGGATAGCAAAGGTATGCAACACATGAGGGTTCCCCGCCTCTTCATGGTCCGAGCAAGGTAGGCACAAGATTACGAGTGAGGAAAATTTTGACCGCATTCACATCTATGAGTTGGTCTAAATTAGGGAACAATACCAATCCATAGATTAACAAAACCAATATCTCCTCATCCTGAAAACTCATAGCATCCAGAAATAATTGAGCCTTCTCTATCAGAAATTTAGCCAGAAAACCTTTGACTCCACTTCTAGTTTCCCAATTAGATACAATGTTGGACCGTTTCAGATGTAAGGATGCTGCAATATCTTCTGGTTTTTGAGCTTCCTCTAAACTGGTGAAGGGTGTCTGATCAAGAACAGGTACCCCCAGTAATTGAGAGAACTCCTTCATTGTGGGTACTAACTGATAATCTGGAAAGGTGAAGCAGTGATGTGTAGGGTCAAATGACTGGAATAGAACGCTCATCATATCTTCGTCAAAACCTGAGGTAACCAGATTGAGTAGTCGACCATGCATTTTGATGAATGGAGAACTTTCGAGAACCCTTGAGACTAACTCCTTAAGCTGAGGAGGCACCCTTGCAAAGTTGATCCGGATAGTGTTTCTGCAAGCGGAGTCCATAGCCTGTAAAACAGAACAAAGATAAATCTCTTGGTCCTTGAAATGGTTGGTGAAAATGATATGGTATGATGTCATGATGTTAAGATTTCATGTTAGAACAATTAATCATACACACGAAAAACACTTAAGGCCTTAGGTTTAAGCTTTCATGGAGTTTGTAGGTAAGTACACTCTTGAAGTTTTAGTTGGCTCAACATGTCCTAAAAGAAGTAATAGGCTTCTAGGAGCCTCAATATCACTGATCTTTCTCCCAGGCATTATTTCACCACAGGCATCTAATTTGTGACCGAAATATTCCGAGAGTCTGGTCTCAATGAGTCTAGCATCGAGTATCAACCAACTTCCGTCTGCACTAAAGCCGGCTATCTCACTACTTTATAATGGCTAAGTTGTGTCAACTAAGGTTCTACATTTAGTTATTTTATGACACCACACGGCAACCTAGCATTCTCCTTGACTTAACTCAAGGGACACCGACACCAACCAATGTGTCACACTAACGTATCCATCACTTCAACTGTATCATTATACGTCGTACAGTTTTCATGATCTAATTCTACTTACCTAAAATTCCCCTAGATCCGGGTATAGGATCTATAGAAGAAATAAACACAAGCATATCCCGAAATATAAATCATACAAGGAAAACAAGTAAAGTAATAAAGGTGATCTAGCGCTTAAGTTAACCCCACTTAAAGGCGTCCCTAGCAGAGTCTCTAGTCCTGTAATACGGTGGGAGAACTGACTCTTCAGTTTTGCGTTTTATCGCAAATGTTGCGGATAACAAGAGTTGTCATTGACTTTTCTTTTATCCAATAAAAGAAAGGGTGAAAAGAACAAGAAAGACCTTTGAGAATTTTTCTGAGTAAGGGGGTTAGGTTATGAAAAGATAAGGTATTAGCACCCTTTTCATCAGTAATTATCTACGAGCTCTTAATCGCTATCTCACTTTGAAAATGCTTTTGTGAATATGTGTTTGAAAATATTTTGAAAATTTCTAAGCGCGGCAAACTTTGTAATGATTCTTGTATCGTTAGGAACACATATAAAGTGTTTGTTTTGAAAATATTTCAGAAAATAAGTGTTTTGGGTGAAAAAAAATTTTGTTTGTGAGCAAGAGACTACGAGCTATCTACCTACTCAAAGAGTATTTCAGGTTATTTTCCTCTTCCTTTAGATAGTGCTTACCTACCATTAGTTAGTAGGAAGCCCTATCATTGGATGTTTGAGGGACAAGCGCGGGTCATCGTACAGTCATAAAGGAAACTCGTAGGGCGCTTTAGCAATTTTTCGTAAGGGATTAAGATCGTTTACCGAGGCATCATCGAAGGGTCATCGAGGGACTACGATCTTTTTATCGATGGTATTTTCTAAAGAATCTCACGTTCGAGGTACATGACTGTTTTTTATCCGAGGCAACTGTGGGGTTTACCCTAGAGGTGCGGGTGTGCAAAGTGTGTTGTGTTTCAATTATTTTAATCTTTGAGGTTAGGGTTAGCTATCGTTTGATTTTAAATCTTACCATACACTCCTGATTACTATACAGCTATATATACATACAGGCATAATTATAGGTGCGGAAAGTAAATTGCGAGAAATAAAATCTACGTTATTACAATGCTTCGTGGATGGGGTTAAAACCCATAAAATGGGGGGGGGGGGGGGGGGGGGGGATAAAGTAAACCCTAATTTATCTATTACATCTCTTAACAGTTACATAATTATGAAAATGATAATGCGAAAATAAGCGCACGGAGATTGCGAAAAAGGGAAAGACATTAAAACCTAAAAAAATTCTAAATGTTAGGAAACTATTTTTGGTGTTTTGTTTAGAAAAATATTTATAGTGTAAAATAGTAATTAACCATAATTCTAATTAGTTTACAAACTAATTGTGAAATAAAATCAAAATGTGATTAAATTAAATCAATTTTTATTTATCAAAAATTAAATTAATTAATCAAAACCTAAATCTAATTTTTAGTGATTTTTGTAATTTTTTCTGATTAAAAAAATGATTTAATTAACTATTTAAAAAAAAGTTACTTATTCAAAACAAAATAAATATCAAAACAAAAAAAGAATGGGCCTAAAAGTAATCAAAGGGGGGTATGAGATATAATCCGAATCTAAATCCCAACAAGCTCTAGTGTCTGATCCTGTGTGGGAAGCCCTTGAGGGTGTTGCGTGGAGATTTGATCTGGACTCTTGGATCTGGATCAGATGGTGATGATATGGGGAGGTGCATGATGCATACGCTAGTTGTTTTGTACCATATCTGTAAGCAAGAAAACATATAAATTAAAAATGCCAGGGGCAGGGATCGAACTCGGGCCCTTGTATGTCAATGCATTTGCACGCTTCACTCTACCGTTGGGACGGATGTTTCATCTGGTACTTTATATCAAATAATAACATTATTACAAAATGAAAACTTAATATCAAACAAATAAGAAACACACGCGTAGTGGGCCGTGGATTTTTTTTTGGATCAACCAATCATGTGGTGGCACGCTCAGACGACCGGAGTCAAATTACCAGGCAACGCCGGAGTCAATCTTCCAGTTGTCTTCTTCGATGAAGAGAAATTGGAAACTTGCAAAAATGGCTCATACAACAAAATCAAACCATTTAGATCCACTAATTTGGACCTTGTGGATCTGATGGCAAGGTTAGTTTTGTCTAAAAGTGGTTAGAGTTATGGATTCGAAGCTTCCTTGAAGCTCTACCCTAACAATGGTGTTACCTAAATCCTGCATCCAACCTCACATGTAGTACGTTAAATAAATTCATATGATGCATATGAAAAGATCAAACGAGTTAGCAACGATCAAAACTACAAGAAATCACAGTTTTAAAATTTTACCAACTTTGATAATCGGCATGATGGAGAGGTCGCGTTCTGGTGCTCGAGAGATGGAGTTAGGGACTTAGGTAAACTCCTTTGATCCTTAGGGGATTAATGATGGCCTCAAATTCGAGTGAGAGTGGCTGGAAGTTAGGCTATAGATTTTTGCAATTTCTTTGAATTTTGTGTTTTGAAAACCCTAACTCTTGAGGAAAAAGCTCATGTCCCTGTGAGATATAAACTTTGTGTACTTATAGAGAAATGGAAGGAATCATCAAATATGGAACAAAAACAAGGCATTCATAGCCATGAAAAAAAATCCAACACATTGAAAAGTTTCTGTTTTTGAGATTGTTCTTGCCATTTTCAATTCTTATGCGATTCGGCAAGTTTGTAACAGGTTGGAATGAGTTGTTTGGGCCTCCAAGAGATTAAACCACAAGACTTACACGCCTTGTCCATTAAGCTTGCGTTTTATTTGATTTAATTTTGATTTTAAATAAATAAAATCAAAATAAATAAAATAAAAAACTAAAATAATGCATGAATGCACTTAAGGGTCTTTAAATATGTCATGAACAAATTTGAATTTCAAAACTTAGGCCCAATAGCCCAAAATCACAAATTTTCTCAATTGAGATTTCATGTATTTCTCAAAAATTGCCCAACTTGTGCAACTCATAACTTGCTCAATTTTCATCTTTTTAAGGTGATCTAGGACTTTTTGGAAATATCAGAATGTCCTCTACAATTTCTATCTTGATATCATTTTTGCATTTGGAGACTTTATCTTGATGTAAGTTGCCTTGACAGAAAGTGTCTTTTTGTTGACTTTTGAAATGATCTATAATGTATGGGTTCATATCTTTCAAATAAAGCACTTTTTGGACTTGATAATACATATTCAAAGTTATAGAGAATTTAATTTCCTTCAAAATGGGATTTGGTTGGGGAAAATTTGATGAAGCATGTGAAAGTTATGCTTGGTCAAAGTTCAGTTGACTTTTCCTAAGGAAACCCTAATTTGGCAACTTTGGACTTTTGATGATTTGAGGGCATTCCTTGAGGAATCATGATCAACCCTTGATCAAATGATGAATCTTACTTCAAAATTTTGATGTTGATCAAAAATCTTGAAGTTTAACTGTATGTTGATAATAGTTGACTTTTTACCCATTATAGTTGATTTTCCATAATCTGAGCCATTAACTGAGCAAACTTGTGATGCAAGGCTTGAAACTTGACATGAGAATTTTTGAAGACCTATAATGAACCATGAAAACTATTTGAGACCTTTGAAATCAATTCTTTCTTGTGCAAGATGAAACCCTAGTTGTGGACCCATTGCTTAGGAGGAGGTTTGACTGGTCAACCCTTGAGATTCTTGAGCATTTTGAGAACCCTTAAAAGAATGTGTTGAAGAAAATGGGAGGGCATATTTTGGGGGTAACACAATTGTCAACGTCTTCTTGAGATCAAACCACAATTTGGTTTCTCAAAGAATTACACTTTTTAAACAAATATATTATGTTTACAAATGCTTCTAATAAGCTATATCACAAATGTGATTTTTACACAAAATTGCAGCACAATTATAACTCAAGAGATAAAAATAATTGATAATTTTGGTTGATCTTGTTTGATATACGTGTAAGTGTTATATGGTTCCATCTTCATCGTCTCCTTTAAATAGAAGAAGTTTTTTATCCTTTGGAGACATAAGAACTTATTTTTGGAAGGTTGATTATTTGAGGTGTTAATGTTCTTTCCAAAAATACAGATTTTGTCTAGTTCCAGCCGTTACTTTTGATCCTGTAATATATTCTCATAAATGTGATGTTGGATCTTCAGTCCTTTCAGAGTTTCTTGAGCTTGACTACATGTAATCGGAACTTTGAATGTGACAGACACGTTGAAGCTTCTTTGTTCTTCAGAATTTCACTTATCAGAGTATAGCTTGCATCTTGGTGCTTCAGAATTTATAACATCAGAACTTCTTTTCTTCAGGCGTGTTACTTGGATTTTCTTCTAAGTAGTACACATATTTTGATCAGAGTTTCAGCGCGTGATTCAGTCGTCATATTTTATGCTTTTTCATTCGAACTTCTTTGTACATTTAATCAAACGATTAGAGAGCATATTTTTTCTTCATAATAATCATGTAATTGTTATCATCAAAATTAATACTTAGATGTAGAACCAAACTATGTTCTTACAATCTCCCCCTTTTTAATGATGACAAAACTTACATATTTTGATGAATAATTTATAACATTCAGAAGAAGGGAAAATTCAGAGTCTCCCCCTGCGTTGAATACTTATATAGAATTAAAAGAATAGATACTTCCCTAAAGATGTTTGGTCATAACATATGATGGAAGATCTGAGAAGCCTATGTTGAAGGCAGGTAAAGCATACCACCAGTTTAGAGTGATACTTTCCCTGTTTCCTTTCAGAAACATTGAAACAAATGTTACTTTATTTGAAATATTTGAGACTTGGTCCACACTGTTTATATCAACATATCTCACTTTCTCCCCATTTTTGTCATAAATCAAAAAGCAATAAAAACATATAATCTGAACAAAAAGTTATGCATTTAAAAGAAGAGGAAAATTCAATGAGAAACAAAACAAATAGAAGTTAAGCAACAAGAAAACAGAACAAAAAAAAAGGAAGAAAAGACTAGAACTAAGGTTTGCAGAAGAAGGACGTGTGAATAATGCTTCCAGAAGACCTTTTATCTCTTTTTATTGGATTCTTCTTTCTTTCCCAACATTCCTTTGATTTATTTGTTTGTTTCATATTGTTTATCAAACATGTCTCTAACAGTTGCATTCTCTTTCTTCAACTCATCTAGAGTTCTCAACACGAGAGAGGATGGAGCCATTTCTTCAACATGAATCATTTCTTCAGGAGTTACTCTCATATAAGATTCTTCAACATATTTTCCTTTGTCTTTGAAGATGACCAGAGGTTAAGGTTCAGGAGATGGTTCTTGAGTTTCTTGTTTGTGTGAGAATTCCCAAGGAGTGTCGTCCAATTGTCGAAGAGGATTCCTTTCCTAGAGGCTCAGAACTTGATCCTTGAAGACTTTCAGATGATCACAGAAGTTCTATTGAGCATGCTCATAGGTGAGTACCTTTAGCTTGATGGATTCAAAAGTGAGCCATTTTCTTAACTGAGTCCAAAGGAAGTCAAATGCAGCTTGGTTGACATTGTTGATGCAAGCCTGCTTCAAAGAGTTAACCCATTCTTGCATTTTAATCTCAAAAATCATCAACAAATTACCAACATATGGTTTGGTTGGTTTTGATTTTTGGTTTTGGAACAGCTATTATGAGAGAAATTGATAAGATTGTTTCGACTTGTTGATCAATTATAGTTCGTAAATGATCTTATGTTAGATCTATGGAAATTGGAGAGTCGGAAATGATGATAGGAGAGTTTTGTGGTGTTGATTCATATGGAGAGAGAATATCTGGAATTTCAAAGTATTGTGATGGAGTGGTGATGATATGTGGTGGTTGGGTAGAGTTAAGAGGGCAGGTCATGCCTGGTATTTGAACAGTTTCAGGAAATTGTTCAGAAGCAGTATTTGGATTTTCTGGTTGGGGAGTATCAAAAAGTGGATCATATTGATCAATATCAGATAAAACTTGTGTAAGTTCAAACTGGGTTTGAGAAAAATGGGTAAAATGGGATCATACAGTGATTGATTAGTCGGTATCGTGGTGTCAATTTCTAGATCAAATTCGTCAAGAGTTTGTGGAGTGGTATGTTCAGTAGGTTTTGGAGAAGAAGAGGATTCAGATGTTGATAAAAATATTGATTCGACAATACAAACGAAAGAAGAGTTACCTTTCTTTTTAGAAGCTTTAGGAGCTTGAATTAGCAATAGTTTAAGAAGGAGAAAGTTTTTATTGTTTTTGAGAGGAGAAAGCCATTGTACACAAATCTTAAGGTTTAGAAGAAAAGAGGGGAAAGTCAATTTCAGAGAAAACAAATAGCGAGTGAGGGTTGTGGCGAAAAGTGATTGTGAGAGAAGTGTATAAATAGCCACAAAAAACATGAAACTAATTGCAATAAAAAAACATAATGATTAACAGCAATAAATGATTTCTGACGAAGGGGATAACGTGAAGATCTTTTGAAACAGTTATCGATTTGACTTGTGCCTCAATAAATCAACTCAAATGTTTTGGCCCTTCAAATTTTGAACATGTGTCTAGCCTCAGAGAGTGACGTTACATTTAGGGTTGACAAATGTTAATGTGGTGAACTGCATGATGATATCTTGAAATGAAACGTTTTAGTTAAACGTTCAGATCTTCTAGATAATTTCTGAGTCAATTTCCTTCTCACTTCTGAAGAACTATTGCTCAGATGTTCACAAAAAAATCAGATCATTCTGAGAGTTAAACATACAAAAATAGCATTTTCATTCTGGACATAATTCCATACTGAGATTTTTCATAATAAAATTAAATATATTTTCAGCAAGGGGTTTTGTAAAGATGTCATCCCATTGATGGTCGGTATCTATAAATTTTAAGAAAAGAATTCCCTTATGAGTATAGTACATAATGAAATGGTGTTTAATGTCTATATGTTTAGCCCTAGACTGTAAAGTAGAATTTTTAGAAAGACAAATAACAGAAGTATTATCACAGAGGATAGGAATGTTACTTTCGTATATATGATAATCTTAAAGCTGACTTTTCATCCAGAGCATATGAGTGTTGCATCCAGCTGTAGGTATATATTCATCCTCAGCAGTTGATAGTGCAATGGTGGATTGTCTTTTGTTGGACCGGGATATTAAGTTGTCTCCCAGAAACTGGAATCTTCCGGAAGTACTTTTTCTTTCTATTTTATCTCCAATAAAGTCCGCATCATAGTCTCCTATTAATTTATATTCTCTGGATTTTCTATAGCAAAGACCAAGATTAGTAGTATGTTTCAGATATCTGAAAATTCGCTTAACTGTTGTTAAGTGAGATTCTCTAGGTTCTAATTGAAATCTAGCATATAGAAAAATGCTATAGAGAATATCATATCTTGAAGTTGTTAAGTAAAAGAGAGAACCAATTATACCTTTGTAGAGTTTTTGTTCTACTTTTTTACTTACCTCATCCTTTTTCCAGAATACATGTAGGATGCATTGGAGTTTTGGATGGCTTAGTTTCTGAAATGTCAAATTTCTTCAGAAGTGCTTTAACATATTTTCTTTGATGTGTAAACGTTCCTTCTGGAGTTTGATTAATTTGAATTCCCAGAAAGAACTTGATTTCTCCCATCAGACTCATTTCAAATTCTGCCTGCATAGACTTAGCAAACTCTTTTCCTAGCGAGGCTTTAGTAGATCTAAATATAATATCATCAACGTAAATTTGACAAATCAGAATGTCCTTTTTTAATGTTTTACAAAATAAAGTTGTTTCCATTTTCCCTCTGGTAAATTCATTTTCTAAGAGAAAGTTACTTAGTCATTCATACCAAGATCTATGAGCTTGTTTCAGACCATATAACGATTTCTTAAGTTTATAAACATACACTGGATGTTTTGTGTTTTCAAAGCTAGGGGTTGGTGCACATATACTTCTTCATTAATGTAACCATTTAAAAAGGCACATTTAACATCCATCTGATAGAGAGTGATGTCATTATTTACAGCAAATGAAATTAAAAGTCTGATAGATTCTAACCTAGCGACTGGAGCAAAGTCTATGTATGGTTTATCCCTTCTTGTTGACTATAACCTTGTGCAACCAGTTGTTCCTTGTTTCTGACAACTTCTCCTTGTTCACTTAGCTTGTTTTTGTAGACCCATTTAGTTCCAATGATATTGAAGCCTTTTAGTTTAGGAACTAGATCTATACATTGATTTTAGTAAATTGATTAAGTTCTTCCTACATTGCAAGTATCCAATCATTGTCTTGAAGTGATTCGTCTTTGGAGGTTGGTTCGATCAGAGATACCAAACCCATGAGAGACTCTTCAGTATTTCTGAATGTAGATATTTTTCTGATTGGATCATCCTTCTTTCCAAGAATCATATCTTCAGGATGTGTTGATCTGCTTCTGGACTATCTTTTCTGGATGGGTTCT
The DNA here is from genome assembly GCA_948472305.1 of Vicia faba. Classification (NCBI taxonomy): domain Eukaryota; kingdom Viridiplantae; phylum Streptophyta; class Magnoliopsida; order Fabales; family Fabaceae; genus Vicia; species Vicia faba. Next base: position 112,339,822 of record OX451737.1, read on the forward strand.
TTAGAAGTTTCTGTAGTGTTGGTGTTGATGTCTTTTTCTATATTAGACTGAATTTTTGAGCTTTCGTCTTTAGAAGATATGTCTTCAGTACCTGTAATTTGAACTTCTATATTTGTAAAATGTTTAACCTGCTTTGACTATTAAGAGCCAAGCTTATCATCAAATCTGACAGAAATGGATTCTTCCACATTTCGTATTTCTAAGTTATATACTTTATAACCTTTTAAGTGTTCAAAGTATCCTAATATGAAACACTGTTGTGCCTTATAATCAAACTTGTTCAAATGTTATTTGGTGTTCAACATATAACGGATACATCCAAATGGATAGAAGTAAGAAATGTTGGGCTTTCTGTTCTTCCAAAGCTTATATGGAGTCTTTTCAAAATGGGTCTAATGTTTACCCAGTTCGGTGACAATAACACCTACTCTGGGGGCTACAAGCCAGGGACGAAATTAACTAGATAGTGTCAATTTGTAGACCTCATTGAAAACGTCCCAATTTACAGCCTACGTACTTAATCACTACCATTTGCTTAACTTTTACCTAAGACACACCTAGGTATGAGGTCCTCCTCAAATCCCTCTTCAATTACACTCAGCAATTGGAGCAACTCAAAACATAAGTAGAGAACAAAAACACTGAAGACACACTTCTAAAACACATAAAACTCAATGCTTAAAAGCTTCCGAGAATCGACACAACAAATGTTCAATGCTTAAAAGCTTATGAATATATGACATAGAACTTACAACCTAACAATAAGGATTCTAAAGCCCTAACACAAATACATTTGTAAGTTCCACCTAATACTAGGTATACACCAGTCTATTTATAACTTTATTCTGGACTGGGTTGGGCTTCAAAATCGTAGCAATGAAGCTACACAAAGTTTGCAAAATCTTCTCCAAGAAAATAGGTATTCAATTATTAATTTCCTAAAATGTCTCCATATTTAGAAACTAATCAAATCTTCGAAAACCAACATAAAGTATTCTGATTTGTCAATCTTGGATGCCACATAAGCTAACTGAATATTCCCTGAATATACAGTAGCTAACAAATCAGCTAAACCACAACTGTCAGCTGCTGCAGACACTATGTCCTATCTCCTTGTTGGGACATCTTACTCGACATGTTGAAAACTGAAAGTTGGAACATCTTGTTCAAAATGTTGCTGCCAAGTTGGTTTTACTAAAATGTATGCCAATCATAATTTCAGAGAAATAGCAATCTCCCCCTTTGGCACATTTTGGCTAAAACATCCAAACAACCCTTGCACAATAAACTTGCTTAAAAATAAATCAAACAAACACATTAGAGGTACAACAGTGGAAAAACATAGGCAAGGTTAGCAGCACAGAAAACAACAACACACAAATCAGATAGCAGCACATAAATCAGATAGTAGTTAGTTGATCTACTAACATAGTTGCAAAAAAATAGAGAACCTTGGTTCTCAACACCATGATGCCAGGAGATCATGTCTAATATCTCTTCAGAATAGTAGGAACTCCCCCTCAACACCTGTTATCACAAAACCGAGAATCATAGAATTCTCCCCCTCAGCAGTAGCACCAGCTAGTGACAGCTCAAGCACCCTCAATATCATACTACTCCCCCTTTTTAGCCATAATATGACAAAGGTAAGTAGACAACATTAGCTAAATAATTAAGCACCTAAGGTTTTAGTAGCATGGTGCAAAAACTTAAAAATATCCTGGGTATTTAACCCTTACGAAATCATAAACCAAAATAAACAGAATCATAAGATGCATCCAAGTAAAATCCCATGGCCTAAAGTCATGCATTAGCATCTTCTTTTTCTTCAATAACACTGGCGTAATGTTCATCAGGTGCAGCGCCATACTTAGCATCCTTAACAAAATATGCAGCACCAACAATAATTATTATAGCTCTTCATAGATACAGATCCCAAGTCTCCTCCTTAGGTTCTCAAATTGAACAACATCAAGATCTTTTGTAAAGATATCAACAAGTTGGTTCTCCGTACTAACATGCTCCAGTTTTATGACTATGTCCTCTACAAGCTCTTTTATAAAATGATGCCTGATGTCAATGTGCTTGGTCCTACTATGTTGAATAGGATTTTTGGAAATGGTTATAGCACTCAAATTGTCACAAAGTAATGTTATAACAGCTTGTGTAACATTATATTCAGACAACATTTGCTTCATCAACACCAGTTGAAAGCAACTGCTTCCTGCCGTTATGTACTCAGCTTCAGCATTAGATAGTGAAACATAATTTTGCTTCTTACTGAACTAAGATATCAAGTTATTTCATATAAAGAAACATCCTCCTGAGGTACTCTTCCTATCATCAGCACTTCCAGCACAATCAGCATCACAAAATCCAACCAACGAGGAACTTGTATCATGGGAGTACAACATACCATAGTTACATGTTCCATTCATATACTTCATAATCCTTTCAGCAAGGGGTTTTGTAAAGACGTCAGCCTATTGATGGTCGGTATCTATAAATTTTAAGAAAAGAATTCCCTTATGAGTATAGTATATAATGAAATGGTGTTTAATGTCTATATGTTTAGCCCTAGACTGTAAAGTAGAATTTTTAGAAAGACAAATAACAGAAGTATTATCACAGAGGATAGGAATGTTGCTTTCGTATATATGATATTCAAGCTGGCTTTTCATCCAGAGCATATGAGTGTTGCATCCAGCTATAGGTATATATTCATCCTCAGCAGTTGATAGTGCAATGGTGGATTGTCTTTTGTTGGACCGGGATATTAAGTTGTCTCCCAGAAACTGGAAGCTTCCAGAAGTGCTTTTTCTTTCTATTTTCTCTCCAATAAAGTCCACATCATAGTCTCCTATTAATTTATATTCTCTGGATTTTCTATAGCAAAGACCAAGATTAGTAGTATGTTTCAGATATCTGAAAATTTGCTTAACTGCTGTTAAGTGAGATTCTCTAGTTTCTAATTGAAATCTAGCATATAGAAAAATGCTATAGAGAATATCATATCTTGAAGCTGTTAAGTAAAAGAGAGAACCAATTATACCTTTGTAGAGTTTTTGTTCTACTTTCTTACTTACCTCATCCTTTTTCCAAAATACATGTAGGATGCATTGGAGTTTTGGATGGCTTAGTTTCTGAAATGTCAAATTTCTTCAGAAGTGCTTTAACATATTTTCTTTGATGTGTAAAGGTTCCTTCTGGAGTTTGATTAATTTGAATTCCCAAAAAGAACTTGATTTCTCCCATCAGACTCATTTCAAATTCTGCCTGCATAGACTTAGCAAACTCTTTTCCCAGCGAGGCTTTAGTAGATCTAAATATAATATCATCAACGTAAATTTGACAAATCAGAATGTCCTTTTTTAATGTTTTACAAAATAAAGTTGTGTCCATTTTCCCTCTGGTAAATTCTTTTTCTAAGAGAAAGTTACTTTGTCATTCATACCAAGATCTATGAGCTTGTTTCAGACCATATAACGATTTCTTAAGTTTATAAACATACTCTGGATGTTTTGTGTTTTCAAAGCTAGGGGTTGGTGCACATATACTTCTTCATTAATGTAACCATTTAAAAAGGCACATTTTACATCCATCTGATAGAGAGTGATGTCATTATTTACAGCAAATGAAATTAAAAGTCTGATAGATTCTAACCTAGCGACTGGAGCAAAGTCTATGTATGGTTTATCCCTTCTTGTTGACTATAACCTTGTGCAACCAGTTGTTCCTTGTTTCTGACAACTTCTCCTTGTTCACTTAGCTTGTTTTTGTTGACCCATTTAGTTCCAATGATATTGAAGCCTTTTAGTTTAGGAACTAGATCTATACATCATTTTTCATAAATTGATTAAGTTCTTCCTACATTGCAAGTATCCAATCATTGTCTTGAAGTGATTCGTCTTTGGAGGTTAGTTCGATCAGAGATACCAAACCCATGAGAGACTCTTCAGTATTTCTGAATGTAGATATTTTTCTGATTGGATCATCCTTCTTTCTAAGAATCATATCTTCAGGATGTGTTGATCTGCTTCTGGACTATCTTTTCTGGATGGGTTCTTTAGAAGTTTCTGTAGTGTTGGTGTTGATGTCTTTTTCTGTATTAGACTGAGTTTTCGAGCTTTCGTCTTTAGAAGATATGTCTTCTGTACCTGTAATTTGAACTTCTATATTTGTAAAATGTTTAACCTGCTTTGACTATTAAGAGCCAAGCTTATCATCAAATCTGACAGAAATGGATTCTTCCACATTTCATATTTCTAAGTTATATACTCTATAACCTTTTAAGTGTTCAAAGTATCCTAATATGAAACACTGTTGTGCCTTAGAATCAAACTTGTTCAAATGTTATTTGGTGTTCAACATATAACGGATACATCCAAATGGATAGAAGTAAGAAATGTTGGGCTTTCTGTTCTTCCAAAGCTTATATGGAGTCTTTTCAAAATGGGTCTAATGTTTACCCAGTTCGGTGACAATAACACCTACTCTGGGGGCTACAAGCCAGGGACGAAATTAACTAGATAGTGTCAATTTGTAGACCTCATAGAAAACGTCCCAATTTACAGCCTACGTACTTAATCACTACCATTTGCTTAACTTTTACCTAAGACACACCTAGGTATGAGGTCCTCCTCAAATCCCTCTTCAATTACACTCAGCAATTGGAGAAACTCTAAATATAAGTAGAGAATAAAAACACTGAAGACACGCTTCCAAAACACATAAAACTCAATGCTTAAAAGCTTCCGAGAATCGACACAACAAATGTTCAATGCTTAAAAGCTTATGAATATCTGACATAGAACTTACAACCTAACAATAAGGATTCTAAAGCCCTAACACAAATACATTTGTAAGTTCCACCTAATACTAGGTATACACCAGTCTATTTATAACTTTATTCTGGACTGGGTTGGGCTTCAAAATCGTAGCAATGAAGCTACACAAAGTTTGCAAAATCTTCTCCAAGAAAATAGGTATTCAATTATTAATTTCCTAAAATGTCTCCATATTTAAAAACTAATCAAATCTTCGAAAACCAACATAAAGTATTCTGATTTGTCAATCTTGGATGCCACATAAGCTAACTGAATATTCCCTGAATATACAGTAGCTAACAAATCAGCTAAACCACAAATGCCAGCTGCTGCAGACACTATGTCCTATCTCCTTGTTGGGACATCTTACTCGACATGTTGAAAACTGAAAGTTGGAACATCTTGTTCAACATGTTGCTGCCAAGTTGGTTTTACTAAAATGTATGCCAATCATAATTTCAGAGAAATAGCAATCTCCCCCTTTGGCACATTTTGGCTAAAACATCCAAACAACCCTTGCACAATAAACTATGCTTAAAAATAAATCAAACATACACATCAGAGGTACAACAGTGGAAAAACATAGGCAAGGTTAGCAGCACAGAAAACAACAACACGCAAATCAGATAGCAGCACATAAATCAGATAGTAGTTAGATGATCTACTAACATAGTTGCAAAAAAATAGAGAACCTTGGTTCTCAACACCATGATGCCAGGACATCATGTCTAATATCTCTTCAGAATAGTAGGAACTCCCCCTCAACACATGTTATCACAAAACCGAGAATCATAGAATTCTCCCCCTCCGCAGTAGCACCAGCTAGTGAGAGCTCAAGCACCCTCAATATCATACTACTCCCCCTTTTTAGCCTTAATATGACAAAGGTAAGTAGACAATATTAGCTAAATAATTAAGCACCTAAGGTTTTAGTAGCATGGTGCAAAAACTTTAAAATATCCTGGGTAGTTAACCCTTACGAAATCATAAACCAAAATAAACAGAATCATAAGATGCATCCAAGTAAAATCCCATGGCCTAATGTCATGCATTAGCATCTTCTTTTTCTTCAATAACACTGGCGTAATGTTCATCAGGTGCAGCGCCATACTTAACATCCTTAACAAAATATGCAGCACCAACAGTAATTCTTATAGCTCTTCATAGATACAGATCCCAAGTCTCCTCCTTAGATTCTCAAACTGAGCAACATCAAGAGCTTTTGTAAAGATATCAACAAGTTGGTTCTCTGTACTAACATGCTCCAGTTTTATGACTATGTCCTCCATAAGCTCTTTTATGAAATGATGCCTGATGTCAATGTGCTTGGTCCTACTATGTTGAATAGGATATTTGGAAATGGTTAAAGCACTCAAATTGTCACAAAGTAATGTTATAACATCTTGTGTGACATTGTATTCAGACAACATTTGCTTCATCAACACCAATTGAGAGAAACTGCTTCCTGCCGCTATGTACTTAGCTTCAGCAGTAGATAGTGAAACATAATTTTGCTTCTTACTGAACTAACATATCAAGTTGTTTCGTATAAAGAAACATCCTCCCTAGGTACTCTTCCTATCATCAGCACTTCCAGCACAATCAGCATCACAAAATCCAACCAACGAGGAACTTGTATCATGGGAGTACAACATACCATAGTCACGTGTTCCATTCATATACTTCAGAATCCTTTCAGCAAGGGGTTTTGTAAAGACGTCAGCCCATTGATGGTCGGTATCTATAGTTTTAAGAAAAGAATTCCCTTATGAGTATAGTACATAATGAAATGGTGTTTAATGTCTATATGTTTAGCCCTAGACTGTAAAGTAGAATTTTTAGAAAGACAAATAACAGAAGTATTATCACAGAATAGGAATGTTACTTTCGTATATATGATAATCTTCAAGCTGACTTTTCATCCAGAGAATATGAGTGTTGCATCCAGCTATAGGTAAATATTCATCCTCAGCAGTTGATAGTGCAATGGTGGATTGTCTTTTGTTGGACCGGGATATTAAGTTGTCTCCCAGAAACTGGAAGCTTCCAGAAGTGCTTTTTCTTTCTAATTTATCTCCAATGAAGTCCACATCATAGTCTCCTATTAATTTATATTCTCTGGATTTTCTATAGCAAAGACCAAGATTAGTAGTATGTTTCAGATATCTGAAAATTCGCTTAACTGCTGTTAAGTGAGATTCTCTAGGTTCTAATTGAAATCTAGCATATAGAAAAATGCTATAGAGAATATCATATCTTGAAGCTGTTAAGTAAAAGAGAGAACCAATTATACCTTTGTAGAGTTTTTGTTCTACTTTCTTACTTACCTAATCCTTTTTCCAGAATACATGTAGGATGCATTGGAGTTTTGGATGGCTTAGTTTCTGAAATGTCAAATTTCTTGAGAAGTGCTTTAACATATTTTCTTTGATGTGTAAAGGTTCCTTCTGGAGTTTGATTAATTTGAATTCCCAGAAAGAACTTGATTTCTCCCATCAGACTCATTTCAAATTCTGCCTGCATAGACTTAGCAAACTCTTTTCCCAGCGAGGCTTTAGTAGATCTAAATATAATATCATCAACGTAAATTTGATAAATCAGAATGTCATTTTTTAATGTTTTACAAAATAAAGTTGTGTCCATTTTCCCTCTGGTAAATTCTTTTTCTAAGAGAAAGTTACTTAGTCATTCATACCAAGATCTATGAGCTTGTTTCAGACCATATAATGATTTCTTAAGTTTATAAACATACTCTGGATGTTTTGTGTTTTCAAAGCTAGGGGTTGGTGCACATATACTTCTTCATTAATGTAACCATTTAAAAAGGCACATTTGACATCCATCTGATAGAGAGTGATGTCATTATTTACAGCAAATGAAATTAAAAATCTGATAGATTCTAACCTGGCGACTGGAGCAAAGTATATGTATAGTTTATCCCTTCTTGTTGACTATAACCTTGTGCAACCAGTTGTTCTATGTTTCTGACAACTTCTCCTTGTTCACTTAACTTGTTTTTGTAGACCCATTTAGTTCCAATGATATTGAATCCTTTTGGTTTAGGAACTAGATCTATACATCGTTTTTGGTAAATTGATTAAGTTCTTCCTCCATTGCAAGTATCCAATCATTGTCTTGAAGTGCTTTGTCTTTGGAGGTTGGTTCGATCAGAGATACCAAACCCATGAGAGACTCTTCAGTATTTCTGAATGTAGATATTTTTCTGATTGGATCATCCTTCTTTCCAAGAATCATATCTTCAGGATGTGTTGATCTGCTTTTGGACTATCTTTTTTGGATGGGTTCTTCAGAAGTTTCTGTAGTGTTGGTGTTGATGTCTTTTTCTGTATTAGACTGAGTTTTTGAGCTTTTGTCTTTAGAAGATATGTCTTCAGTACCTGTAATTTGAACTTCTATATTTGTAAAATGTTTAACCTGCTTTGACTATTGAGAGCCAAGCTTATCATCAAATCTGACAGAGATGGATTCTTCCACAATTCGTATTTCTAATTTATATACTCTATAACCTTTTAAGTGTTCAAAGTATCCTAATATGAAACATTGTTGTTCCTTAGAATCAAACTTGTTCAAATGTTATTTGGTGTTCAACATATAACAGATACATCCAAATGGATGGAAGTAAGAAATGTTGGGCTTTCTGTTCTTCCATAGCTTATATGGAGTCTTTTCAAAATAGGTCTAATGTTTACCCAGTTCGGTGACAATAACACCTACTCTGGGGGCTATAAACCAGGGATGAAATTAACTAGATAGTATCAATTTGTAGACCTCATAGCAAACGTCCCAGTTTAAAGCCTACATACTTAATCACTACCATTTTCTTAACTTTTACCTAAGACACACCTAGGTTGAGGTCCTCCTCAAATCCCTCTTCAATTACACTCAGCAATTAGAGCAACTCTAAACATAAGTAGAGAACAAAAACACTGAAGACATGCTTCCGAAACACATAAAACTCAATGCTTAAAAGCTTCTGAGAATCGACACAACAAATGTTCAATGCTTAAAAGCTTATGAATATCTGACATAGAACTTAAAACCTAACAATAACGATTCTAAAGCCCTAACACAAATACATTTGTAAGTTCCACCTAATACTAGGTATACACCAGTCTATTTATAACTTTACTCTGGACTGGGTTAGGCTTCAAAATCTTAGCAATGAAGTTACACAAAGTTTGCAAAATCTTCTCCAAGAAAATAGGTACTCAATTATTAATTTCCTAAAATGTCTCCATATTTAGAAACTAATCAAATCTTCGAAAACCAACATAAAGTATTCTAATTTATCAATCTTGGATTCCACATAAGCTAACTGAATATTCCCTGAATATACAGTATCTAACAAATCAGCTAAACCACAACTGTCAGCTGCTGCAGACACTATGTCCTATCTCCTTGTTGGGACATCTTACTCAACATGTTGAAAACTGAAAGTTGGAACATCTTGTTCAACATGTTGCTGCCAAGTTAGTTTTACTAAAATGTATGCCAATCATAATTTCAGAGAAATAGCAATCTCCCCCTTTGGCACATTTTGACTAAAACATCCAAACAACCCTTGCACAATAAACTATGCTTAAAAATAAATCAAACATAAACATTTGAGGTACAACAGTGGAAAAACATAGGCAAGGTTAGCAGCACAGAAAACATCAACACACAAATCAGATAGCAGCACACAAATCAGATAGTAGTTAGTTGATCTACTAACATAGTTGCAAAAAAATAGAGAACCTTGGTTCTCAACACCATGATGCCAGGACATCGTGTCTAATATCTCTTCAGAATAGTAGGAACTCCCCCTCAACACCTGTTATCACAAAACCGAGAATCATAGAATTCTCCCCCTCAGCAGTAGCACCAGCTAGTGACAGCTCAAGCACCCTCAATATCATACTACTCCCCCTTTTTAGCCATAATATGACAAAGGTAAGTAGACAATATTAGCTAAATAATTAAGCACCTAAGTTTTTAGTAGCATGGTGCAAAAACTTAAAAATATCCTGGGTATTTAACCCTTACGAAATCATAAACCAAAATAAACAGAATCATAAGATGCATCCAAGTAAAATCCCATGGCCTACTGTCATGCATTAGCATCTTCTTTTTCTTCAATAACACTGGCGTAATTTTCATCAGGTGCAGCGCCATACTTAGCATCCTTAACAAAATATGCAGCACCAACAGTAATTGTTATAACTCTTCATAGATACAGATCCCAAGTCTCCTCCTTAGGTTCTCAAACTGAGCAACATCAAGAGCTTTTGTAAAGATATCAACAAGTTGGTTCTCTGTACTAACATGCTCCAGTTTTATGACTCTGTCCTCCACAAGCTCTTTTATAAAATGATGCTTGATGCCAATGTGCTTGGTCCTACTATGTTGAATAGGATTTTTGGAAATGGTTATAGCACTCAAATTTTCACAAAGTAATGTTATAACATATTGTGTGACATTGTATTCAGACAACCTTTGCTTCATCCACACCAGTTTAGAGCAACTGCTTCCTGCCTCTATGTACTCAGCTTCAGCAGTAGATAGTGAAACATAATTTTGCTTCTTACTGAACTAAGATATCAAGTTGTTTCATATAAAGAAACATCCTCCCGAGGTACTCTTCCTATCATCAGCACTTCCAGCACAATCAACATCACAAAATCCAACCAACGAGGAACTTATATCATGGGAGTACAACATACCATAGTCACATGTTCCATTCATATACTTAAGAATCCTTTTTACTTGATTAATGTGACTTGCCTTACGTTTGGATTGATATCTTGCACATACTCTAACCACAAATTTGATGTTCGATCTGCTAGCAGTAAGATATAAGAGGATGTCAATCATGCTTCTACATAAACTCTTATCAACACTAACCCCTTTTTCATCTTTAGATAACTTCAGGTGAGTGGGAGATGGAGTTCTCTTATGGATGGCATTTTCCAATCCAAATTTCTTCACAATATTCCTAGCATATTTTTTTGATATAGAAAAATAGAGACTTTCATCTGCTTGAATTGCAATCCAAGGAAATAAGTCAGTTCACCTACCAAACTCATCTCAAACTCAAATTGCATTTGCCTGACAAAATGTTGGACCATGTCGTCTGACATTCGCCCAAAAACAATGTCATCCACATAGATCTGAGCTATCAATAATTTTCCAGCTTCATCTTTAATAAAGATTGTCTTGTCAATTCCATCCTTTATATATCCATGAATGACTAGAAATTCAATCAACCTCTCATACAAGCTCTTGAAGCTTGCTTCAGGCTGTACAGGGCTTTCTTTAGTTTGAACACATGGTCTGTAAAGGAAGGATTAACAAATCCTTTCGGTTGTTCAACATAAACTTCTTCATTTAAGTACCCATTTAAAAAGGCACTTTTGAAATTCATTTGATATAGCTTGAACCTTGACAAGCTACTCCAAGAAGCAATCTAATAGACTCCAAGTGATCCACAGAAGAGAATGTTTCATCAAAATCTATTCCCTCAATTTGAGTGTACCCCGGAGCATCCAGTCTGGATTTATTTATGATGACACCTCCTTGTTCATTTGTCTTGTTCTTGTACACCCATTTAGTACCAATGATATTTGTCCCTTCAGGTCTTGGTACCAAATCCCAGACTTCATTTCTCTTGAACTGGCCAAGCTCATCTTGCATAGCATTGATCCAGAACTCATCAGTCAGAGCTTCGTCCATATTTTTAGGCTCAATCATTGACATAAAACAACCATTTGATAAAACTTCCCTTGATCTGGTGACTACTCCGTGTCTAGGATTTCCTATTATCAGCTCCTTAGGATGATCCTTTTGAATTCTGAGAGAATGTACTTTGTTAGTTACCTGAGTTTCTTCAACTTAAGAATCAGCACTTGAGCCTGCAACATCTGTTGTGACATTATCTTTAGCAACCACATCTTCTGTAGGAATAGTTGTCTCAACTTTTTATGGGATATCATCTTCTTTAGTTGAATCATCAACAATCACATTTGAAGACTCCATCATTACTTTGGTTCTCGAGTTGAATACTCGATATGCTTTAGTGTTTGTAGAGTATCCCAGAAATATTCCTTTATCACTCTTAGCATCCAACTTCCTTCTTGGCTCACAATCATCCAGCATATAACAGTTACTTCCAAAGACATGGAAATACTTAACAATTGGCTTTCTTCCTCTCTGCAATTCATACATAGTAATAGACTTTCCAGTTCTGATTGTCACTCTGTTATGAATATAACAAGCAGTGTTCATGGCTTCAGCCCAAAAGTGAAGGGTTAATTTCTTGGCATGAAGCATAACCCTGGCACACTCTTGAATAGTCTTATTCTTTCACTCAACCACACCATTTTGTTGAGGAGTGATGGGTGATGAAAACTCATGACTAATCCCTTCAGAAGTACAGAATTCCTCAAACATATTATTCTCAAATTCCTTCCCGTGGTAACTTCTGATTCTGACAACACCACAATCCTTTTCTCTTTGAAGCTTGTGGCTTAATTATTTAAACACTTAAAACACCTCATATTTCTCTTTGATGAACTTCACCCAAGTGAATCTTGATTAGTCATCAACAAGAACATATGCATACCTTTTCCTCCAAGCCTTTCAACCTGCATAGATCCCATCAAGTCCATGTTAAGAAGCTCTAGAACTCTTGAGGTGGAAAGATGCTGAATCTTCTTATGGGACATCTTTGTTTGCTTCCTAATTTGACATTCATCACAAATTCTTCCTTCATCAATCTTTAGTTTGGGAATATCTCTAATAGCTTCCTTTGAAAAGATCTTTTTCATACCCTTCAGATGTAGATGTCCAAGCTTTTGATGCCATATGTTTACTTCATCATCCTTTGACATTAAGCATATTGAGAGACATTCTGGAGAACTCCATAGGTAGCAGTTGTCTTTTGACCTGGTGTTGTACCATAACATTTTCCCTCCCATTTTTAAGACAAGTTGATTCAAGATACCTCCCCATGCTCATAGGGTTCTCAATTACTAAAGACTACTCAAAGATTGATCAAACAAACTCTCCTCATAAGCAGTTGACCTACAACTAGAGTTTTCTTATCTCAAGGGAAATTGGACCTCTAATACCTCAAGTGGATTTCATGGCTTCTCATATGTCTTAAGGAATCGTCATGCCAAATTTCAAGCCTTGCAACACAAGTTTGCTCAGTCAATTAGCCAGATGATTGAAAATCATCTATATTAGGAAAAAAGTCAATTATGGTCAACATATAGTCAAAACTCAATATTTTTGGTCAACATCAAGATTTTGAAGTCACACTCATCATTTGATCAAGGGTTGATCACGATTCATCAAGAAAACACAAGATTCGTCAAAAGTCAAAAGTTACTAAATTAGGGTTTTCATTAGGAGAACTCATCTGAACTTTGACCAAGCATAACTTTTGCATACTTTATTAGAAATTTCTCAACCAAATCCCATTTTGATGGAAATTAAATTCTCTACAAATTTGTCTCTCTAAGCTCAAATCCAAAAAATGCTTCATTTGAGAGATATGGGCCAAAACCTTACAGGTCATTTTAAAAGTCAACAATAAGACACCTTTTGTCAAAGCAATTTACATCAAGATAAAGTATTCGAATGAAAAATTAACCAACATGAAGATTATAGGGTACATCTTGAGGTTTCTAAAAAGTCAAAGTTCATCTTCATATGATAAAAATTGAGAGAGTTATTATTGGTACAAGTTGGCATTTTTGGGAAAATGCATGAAATCCAACTTGAGCAAACTTGAATTTTTGGACTAATGAGCTTATCTTTTAGAGTCCAAACGTGTTCTTGACCTCATAATGGACCTCTAAATTCATTCATGCACCATGTTAATTTTTATTACATTTATTTTTATTTTTATTCATTTAAATTCAAAATTAAATCAAATAAATATTAAGTGGAGGTATAAGGCATAAAAGGCTTTTGATTCAAATATTTTGGAGGCCCAAGATCACATGGAAAACTGTGTGAAGAAATTTTCAAAACAAGTCTTCATGGTTTTGTATTATTCCAATCTTATTTTCAAACAAAATCAAAAGATTGTTTTACATAATGTCCAAGCCTATGGCTTGACCTAATCTCTTCCATTATAAATACCATACACATTCAGACAACAAGGACACAAAAAAGTTGTGCAAGTGTGATATGGTGGCAGAACCGACTGTTAATACTGGTTTTGCGTTTGTGTTCCCAAATGTTGCGGTAAGCTAGAGTCGCCACCAACTTTTCTTTTATCCAACTTAAGGAAAGGGTGAAAAGAACAAAAAAAGACCTTTTCGAGAATTTTGAGTAAGGGGGGTAGATTATGGAAAGGAAAGGTGTTAGCACCCTTTCCATCCGTAGTTATCTATGGGCTCTTAGATGCTAGCTCTTTTTCTAAATACCTTGTGCTTGTGTTTTGAAAAAAACTAGTTTGAAATGACTTAGTGCGGCGATTTTCTTTGTGATAACTCTTGTATCAGTCCTCAAGAGTGTTGAAAAAGCAAATGTTTTTTAAAGTTGTTTTTGAAAGGTGTAAGTGTAAAAAAGATTTTGTTTTGAGCAAGAACCTAATAGCTATCTACTTGGACTCGAAAAGTTCTTCTCTTTTCCTCATATCCTTTAGACAGTGCTATCTTACTATTAGTAAGTAGGTAGCCCTAGTCGTTGGATGTTTGAGGGACATTCGAAGGGACGTTTCAGTCATGAAGGCAATTTGGCAAGGAATTTTAGTAACTTTCCTAAAGTTATAAGATCACTTTTTACCGAGGCTACGTCGAGAGGGTCATCGAGGGACTTGTGATCTTTCAAACTAGAGGACAACCACTAAAACTTCTCACGTTTCGAGAATTGTAATTGTTTTCCAAAGGCAACCGAAGTGGGGTACCCTAGATTCACGTATGTGCAATTGTGTTTAGTTCAGCTATTTATCTTGCACATTTAGGTTTGCTAGCATTTGCTTTCGGTTTTTTCATGCAATCCTAGTTACTAACAGTTAATATATACAGTAATTTAAAGTGTATAAATGTAAAGTGCGGGAATGTAAATCCTACTCTATTACATGGCTTTGTGAGAGGTACATTATAGAAATATGAAAAGTAAAGTCCTAATTACTATTACAAACTGGGAAGCAGTTACAATAAGATGAAACAAAATGCGAAAGTAAATAAATGCGCAAACGAATTGAAAGGGACGTCTAAATCCTTAGGAAAAGAAATCTTTTTGTTCTTTTTGTTTATTTTAAGAAAATACAACCTAAGTCTATTTAATTTTAATTTCAAGAAAAGGTTAAAATGATTAATTACTTTGTTTACAAATTAATTTGATTAATAAAAACTAATCTAATGTTTTTTTTGGTTTTTTTGATTTAAAGTTAATTCAAATGATAAGGTCAATAAATAAATAACGAAAACAAAAATAAAAATACAAAGGGGATCCTTCGATCCAGGGAGAAAAATGGGAAGTTTCGATCCAAAAAAGGTGTCTTTTGATACAGGGGGAAAATGGGAAGCTTCGATCCATAAAAGGTGATGTCTCCTTCGATCCAGAGAAGAAGCTGTCATCTTTAATCCAGGAGAAGATGTCTATCCTTTGATCCAGTGAAAGGATGTGGCTTTCGATCCAGAGGGCATTGTTGAAAGGGCCTGATGGATCACCTGTGAGGGCTCTGAATCTTCAAAGATATGTTAGCAAAAATAAAAGCATGACCTGGGCGCCAAGCCCAGGTCCTTAGATTATGTGCGTGCTGACCTTATTTATCCTGGATCTGTAACATAAATGTTAGAGACAATAAGAAACAAATACAGACTTGGGTACCACACCCAGGTCCTTCGATCATGAATGAAAATCGAATGAATATGACATGCAAAGAAAATATGGAATTTGATTCCTTACTTTTTCCTTACCAACAGTGGTGTATGGATCTATGGTGTTGGAGATATTTAGTTCTTGGGCACGTTCTCAACAAACATCAAGGAGTGAGAGGAGTGTTGTTTAAGATTCCTTCGATTTGGATTACTCAGGAGATTTTTGATGATTTTGGTGTGGCTTGTGAGGCAGCGTGTGCATATAGTGTGTATGTTCTCGAGTGTATGTCCCCCTGGGCTTATGTCTCTAATCCTTGTGCGTATGTATGTGGTCTCCTTATGTAGAGGGGATGGAGGGGACAAGAGGACAAAGGAATAAGCAACCATTAAGTTGGTATTTTAAGGCCATAAATATCACTTTGAATACTTTTCCAAAGACATGGCTTCTTGTCCCTTTTTGAATTTGCTATGAACCTGGACACATTTGATTTTTGAATGCCCTCCTTCGAATGACGTTGATTGCCTCCTTCGAATGGCTCTGATTACCTCCTTCAAATGGCTCTGATTCAGATCTTTCGAATGGCTCTGATTGCTTCTTTTGAATGGATCTGATTCAGCTCCTCCGAATGACTCTGATTCAGCTCCTTCGAATGGCTCTGATTCAGCTCCTTCGATGGAGTCTGTCCACATTAATTCGAATTGCCTGGATCTTTGATGACTCTGAATTCAGAGTTTTCCCTTATGAGAGTTTCTTTAATTAAGTCAATATCTGCATCAATTCGAATTGCCCAGAATTCTCTTCGTCGGAGTATTTGTCCTTTTTAATGACTCTGAATCTGTTCAGAGTTTCCTTCATCAGGGCTTCTTCAATTAAGTCTACTCACCCTAGTTTCTTGATTCAAACAACTCAAATGAAAACTTCAATCTGGCCAATCGAAAACCTCTTTTGTCACCACCTTCGAATGCTAATGCACAAAAGGCCTGGGCCTTGCCACATGTAGGACCAAGACCCATCAGAAGACAAGCTTGTATTCAGTAACTATATGTCTCCTTCAAATGGCTCAATGTGTGCCTTTCGAATAGACCTTTGGAGTGCTCTTTCGAAGGGGTCATATTGTGTGTCATAGTGCAGAAACTGTGTTGAGGGGTCTTGGCCCAATGCATTGAAAGCAAACACAGAGGAAGTCTTTGCCTTGTGAATTGAAGGCAATTATAGAAGAAGCCTTTGCCCTTGTGAATTCAATACAAGTCTGAGGAAGCCTCTTCCTTGTGGATTGAAGGCCAGTTAGGGGAAGCTTTTGACTTAGCGAATCCAAGGCAAAATTGAAGAGGCCTTTTCCTAGTGAGTCGAAGGGAAATTAAAGAGGCCTTTAGACTTGGGAATCGAAAGGAACTTGTAGAGGTTGTTAGCCTTGTGAATCGAAGGCAAGCTTGAAGTAACCAATACGCAGTTGAAGCCTTGTGATTTTAACGTGATCGAAGGGGGACCCAGCACCCATTCGAAGCTTGTGAATCAGACTTGCAGCGAAGAGTTCCAAATGCCTAATCGAAGACTTTGAAACTAAGCTTGTTCGAAGGATCTAGATGCCCAATCGAAGCCTGTCAAGATGTCAATTGAAAGACACCTTATTCATCTTCAAAAAAATATATTTTTCTTTAATCAAGTGTTTGTGACCACCCATATAAGAAAAGATCTTGGAAAACATGAGAGGGCAAATTTTGGGGTACAACAGCTGCCCCTGTTCAATCTTGTTAAACCTAAAGGTGTAGATTGGCTTATCTGCCTTTCGTGATCTGAAGGTGGAAGATGATTGAACACTAGAGTGCCCAGAAATTTGCACTCGCATGAAGTAACATTGATGGTTAATAATGGCGGGAATGGGCTTACAGATGCCATTTGGAGAAGATGACCGGGGGTTGCCAGAGATGGGCTTAAAGATTCCATCCAAAGTTGATGTTGATTTCATAAATGGTCCCTCTTGTGGGGATTCCTGTTCCTGCTGTATGAGGAAGACTCTGCTTGGGAATGTTGATTTCTGTTTGGGGAATAGAGTCTAGGAGCTGTAGTTGTTCATTACTCTATTGGGAGTTATCTCTTGACTGGGGAGATGAAAGTTATTCGTTATCTTGTCGAAATCTAGGCTTCAGTGACTTGCTGAGGATATTGAAGTTGACTGTTATCTGGTCGTATTCCAGGCTTCACAGTGACTTACTGGGGCATATGAAATTAACTATTATTTGGTCGGTTTTCAGGCTTCGTAGTAATTTGCTTAAGGTCAAACTATTATTTGGTCGAAATCTAGGCTTAGCAGTGACTTAGATGAAATGAAATACTATTTAGTCGGATTCCAGGCTTCGTAGCAAGTTAAACTGTCATTTGGTTGAAATCCAGGCTTCACAGTAATTGAAGAAGTTAACTGTTATCTGGTCGTATTCCAAGCTTCGCAACAACTTAAACTGTTATCTGGTCGAAATCCAGGCTTCATAGTAATTGAAGAAGTTAACTGTTATCTGGTTGTATTCCAGGCTTCACAGCAACTTAAACTATTATCTGGTAGGAATCCAGGCTTCAGTGACTTGAACTGTTATCTGGTCGTGTCCAGGCTTCAGTGATTTGAAGAGATTAAGTTGTTATCTGATCGGATCCAGGCTTCAACTTGAATTTGAGGTATACTATTATCTGGTTGAGTCCAGGCTTCACAGTGTTATAGATTATGCTGTTATCTGGTCGGGTCCAGGCTTCATAGTAATTGACAGAGTAAAATGCTATCTGGTTGGACTAGAGGGTTCGCAGTAATTTGACAGAGTAAACTGCTAACTGGTCGGATTCCAGGCTTCGCAGTAAAATGAAATTAAACTGTTATCTGGTTGTACTCCAGGATTTAGAGTAATTGACAGAGTAAAATTCTATCTGGTCGGACTCCGGGCTTCATAGTAATTTGACAGAGTAAACTGCTAACTGGTCGGATTCCAGGCTTCGCAGCACCTTATATTGTTATCTGGTCATACTCCAGGCTTCACAGTGTCTTGAATTGTAGAATGACTATTACCCGGACGAATTCCGGGCTTTAGCAATAATGTTAACTGTTATCTGGTCGGGTCCAAGCTTGACAGTGTTGTAAACTGCTATTTGGTCGGATCCAGGCTTCACAATGTTGTAAATTGTATTTTATGTTAACTGCTATCTAGTCGGACTCCAGGTTTCGCAGTGATTGATGAGTTGTTACTTCAGATAATTATCATGTCTTGTTTTAGGGATTAATCTGGAACTTGTTGAAAGTCGGTCGCTGAGATAGTTGTCCTGGATGGTTTCAGGTATTAATCTCTGACCTGAGAAAGCAAGATAGTTTTCCTGGCTTGTTACAGGTATTAATCTGGGACTTGTTTTGTTGGTCACATAGATATTTTCCCCGTCTGGTTTCGGGTATTAATCAGTGGCCTGCTGTATTTGTTGGTAAACCTGTCTTGCTTCGGAAGTTCATACCACTTGGTCGTATAGATAGTTTCCTCGTCTGGTTTTGGGCATTAATCTTTGACCTACAGTATGTAAGTATGAAGTGCACCTAAGAGGGGGGTGAATTAGGTACTTTAAAAGTTTTACCATTTTAGTGATGATGGATATTATTTTTCTGGTTTAGTGCATGAGTTTACAAATGTGTTTCTTTCTTTTCTGGTTTACGACTAGTGATGAAAGCGGTAAATGCGGAAAAGTAAAGAACACAAAGATGTACCCCGGTTCCCCTCATAGTATGAGAGTACTCCAGTCCCCTTTCAACATGAAAGAGATTTCCTTGTTGTTAGATCTCTAGACAAGACACTCTAGTTCTTCTATACAAGACTCTAACCAATAAAACCACCAAGAATAATCCTCTTGGACCAAGAACAATCCTCTTGGATTTTCACTATGTCAAAAATGAGAACAATCCTCTCAAGGTGACCTTACTTGTATCCAAAAATCATGGAAAACAAGATTACAAAACCACTAGACCTTATTTTCAACAATCCTGAAAAATAAGAAAATGTATAGCAATATTTGATTGATAGAGTTTTTAGTGCAATAATCACTTTGAGTGGTTTTATTAATGACTTGATCTTCTCTTCCAATAACAATAATATACAATGACTCAAGACTATAGAATGCTCAAAGTTTTCTGTTTAACAATATATCAAAATGTGCAGAAAAACTTTGTGTATGAAAGTGAAGAGAAAGCTTGAGTTTTGATATTTTAAAATTCAGAAACTATTGATTGGATGAGGTACAAAAATGATTTTTAAAATTCAGTATTTATATGTTCATAGAACCTCTTTGAAATAGCATAAATTTCTGCAAATGAATCATGAACAATTGCCAAGTTTCAATGAAATGGTGTTATGAAAAGGCACGTTCAAAGTTGCTGATTTTCAAAAACGTTCAGCATGCAATCGATTGCACCCTTGTGTAAATCGATTGCACGGGTTTTAACAGCTAAAAAATTCAAATATTTTCATTGAGCAATCGATTGCACATGTGTGTAAATCGATTGCACTTTAAAACAGTAGAAAAATTTGATAGAGAGCAATTGATTGCACAAACATGCAAATCGATTGCACTTAGAAACAGTTGGTAATATTTTGAAAACGTGAAGCATGCAATCGATTGCACCAACATGCAAATCGATTACACATAAGTGAAAATTGATTTTTTTCTTAGAAAACTTGAGAAAAAATTTGGACAAGTTTAAAAACTTCTTTTGATCATTGAGCATCTAAGACTTAAGTTCATAGCAAGAATTGTTATTATACCTTATGAAATTTTCCAAGAGCTTGAACCAAAGACTTTTATCCATTGATGCTTTAGCTTAATCAACATCTTTGCCTTCTTGCCAATATATTTTGTCTTCATCAAAACAAAGTGCATTGAGAATCATTTGAGAAGCTTGATATTACATTCTCCCCCTTTTTGATGATGACAAACAATCTTTCTTGAAGCTTTGCTATTTCCAGGAAGAGACTTCCCCCCCTAAGATGTATAACTCCCCTTTGTATGAGAAGCTTCAAATTCATTTTGGTTTGCTCATCTTGAAGGATTATTTGTACCTTAAAAGTTTAATACAAGGAAATACACAAGTATAAAGTGCCACATCCTTCTCCCCCTTTGACATTATCAAAAAGAAAGGAAAGATGCATAAAAATATACATACATACATATACTAAACCTTCTCCCCCTTTGTCATTAGAAAAAAGGAATGGGGAACAAACTTAAAATATATAATGAAATTATAAACATAAAAACAATTTTTACGTATGATTTTTACCTCAAGAGTGACTTCATAAACCATTCATCCTTGATGAATTTGAAGCCTTTTCAATAAAGTTGTCTTTTACTTAGAAGTTGTATTTTGTTTTTCAACATAAAGTACATCTTCAATGGATATTAAAGTTAGTGTATGAACTTTTCCAATGCCAAGAATTCTTCCTTTAAGGTATTTCCCATATGTGAAATAATCCTTGGACTTGAACTAGATTTTAAAGTTAGTGTATGTCTTCCATCAAATGCTTAGAGCCACCACTTATCAAAACATCATAAATTTAAAGTGGTCCTCAAGAAAACCTACAAAAAAAATTAAGTTTGATTTGGTACCCAATGTGCTTTGGGTCCATCATAGTTAGTTCCCTTCTTAACCTACACATAATTCCCACTTGCTACACTAAATTTTCTAACATAGCAAGCATTAGGTGTATGGCCAACAATACCACAATAAAAACAAGTAGGTTCAAAGTTACTTTTATATCTAGGAGGATAATATTTATTCTTAACAAATCTTTTCTTTTTAGGATATTAATGAACTACTTTAGGTTTGTTCACTTTCTCTTTGGATGATTGATCACTAGCCTTAACAAGGATAGTTTTATTAGAAATTGGTTTTGAAAACTTTGAATATCCAAGCCACTTTTATCATTGGAATATCTTTGTTGGCTAAGAACACCTTCCAATCCAATTTGACCTTTTTCATATCTCTCAATAACTCTTTTTAATTGGACAATTTGGAAAGACAGTGATTCACAATTTTTGCATACAAAATTCTACTATTGCTCACTAAATTTTTTTTTCACCTTTGAGATCTTTTTCCATAGAATCACATTTTTCTTCTAAAGATGAAATTTGTTTCTTTTGAGATGAAATAGTTTTGTATAGAATTTTGCATTCATTTAATAGTTCATCTATTTCACCTTGTACAACATTATCATAAAGATAAAATTCATTACTAACCTTGTCATCTTCACTATCGGAATGGTGTGAGGCCATCAATGCAAGATTAACACGTTGATTGTTTTTGGAATCGGAAGATGAACTTCCCATGATATATATGCTTTATTTGACTTCTTATCTTTATTTCTCTTGAAATATTTCTTCTTCTTTTCAAGGGTAGGACATTCACTTTTAACATGTCCCTTTTCTCTACATTCAAAGCATATAACCTTCCTTGTTGGTGCTTCCCTTTTTCTTTCTTTTCGTAGAACCTTTTCAATCTTCCTGATGAGATCATCATCTTCACTACTAGTAGATTCATCCTCTTGATTGCTATCATGGTTTTTATCCTTGTATTTAAAGCAATGTCTTTTGAATCTTTTACTTGGATTTCATTCTTTTCAAGTCTTGCAAGTTTTGTCTCATATTCTTGAAGTTTTCCGAACAAAGTGGTGGAAGTCATTGTTGATAGATTCTTCTTCTCGGATATTGTTGTCACTTTTGGTTTCCATTCCATGGATAAGGATCTAACACTCTAAGATTAAGTTCATCATTATTTAATCTCTTACCGAGTGCTTTTAAATTATTTTTCAAGTGCACGAATCTTTTCTGCAAGTCGAGGATTGATTCTCGGGGATGCATTCTGAATAGTTTGTATTCTTGACTCAATCTATTTAATCTCGATCTTTTAACTTCAGCGGTTCCGTCATGAGTTTCTACCAAGGTATCCCATTTTTCTTTCGCTGTTTTGCATGCCGAGACACCGAAGAATTCATCCATGCTAAGTGCACCTTGAAGAAGATTGATTGCCTTTTTATCATAGAGGACCTTTTTCTTATCATCTTTATCCCATACAGTTTTAGGCTTTGATGAGCCAGCACCATTGATCATCATTATAGGAATAAATGGACCATTCTCGTCGGCATCCCATATTTTTTCTCCTTGTGCTTCTAGATGTGCCTTCATGCATATTTTCCAGAAGTCAAAATATTCACCATAAAATAGAGGAGGCTTATTGTTACTACCACCACCCTTGAAAACAGGATTTTGATTTGTGGAAGCCATTCTGGATCTTTTAGGAAGAGGTTACCTATAACCTTCTTTGATACCAATTGTAAGTACTAGGTGCGCCTAAGAGGGGGGGGTGAATTAGGTACTTTAAAAGTTTTACCATTTTAGTGATGATGGATATAATTTTTCTAGTTTAGTGCATGATTTTACAAATGTGTTTCTTTCTTTTTTGGTTTATGACTAGTGATGAAAGCGGTAAATGCGAAAAAGTAAAGAACACAAAGATGTATCATGGTTCCCCTCACAGTCCGAGAGTACTCCAGTCCCCTTTCAACATGAAAGAGATTTCCTTATTGTTAGATCTCTAGACAAGACACCCTAGTCCTTCTACACAAGACTCTAACCAATAAAACAACCAAGAATAATCCTCTTGGACCAAGAATAATCCTCTTGGATTTTCACTATGTCAATAATGAGAACAATCCTCTCAAGGTGACCTTACTTGTATCCAACAATCTTGGAAAAACAAGATTATAAAACCACTTGACCTTATTTTCAACAATCCTGGAAAATAAGAAAGTGTATAGCAATATTTGATTGATAGAGTTTGTAGTGCAATAATCACTTTGAGTGATTTTATCAATGACTTGATCTTCTCTTCCAATAACAATAATATACAATGACTCAAGACTATAGAATGCTCAAACTTTTCTGTTTAACAATATTTGAAAATGTGCAGAAAAACTTTGTGTATGAAAGTGAAGAGAAAGCTTGAGTTTTGATATTTTAAAATTCAGAAACTATTGATTGGAAGAGGTACAAAAATGACTTTGAAAATTTGGTATTTATATGTTCTTAGCACCTCTTTGAAACGACATAAATATTTGCAAATGAACCATGAACAATTGCCAAGTTTCAACGAAAAGTTTCCATGAAATGGTGTTATGAAAAGGTATGTTCAAAGATGCTGATTTTCAAAAACGTTCAGCATGCAATCGATTGCACCCTTGTGTAAATCAATTGCACATGTTTTAATAGCTAAAAAATTCAAATATTTTCAGTGAGCAATCGATTGCACATGTGTGTAAATCGATTGCACTTTAAAACGGTATCAAAATTTGATAGAGAGAAATCGATTGCACAAACATGCAAATCGATTGCACTTAGAAACAGTAGCTAACATTTTGAAAACGTGAAGCATGCAATTGATTGCACCAACATGAAAATCGATTGCACATAAGTGAAAATTGATTTTTTGCTTAGAAAACTTGAGAAAAAATTTGGACAAGTTTAAAAACTTCTTTTGATCATTGAACATCTAAGACTTAAGTTCATAGCAAGAATTGTTGTTATAACTTATGAAATTTGCCAAGAGCTTGAACCAAAGACTTTTACCCATTGATGCTTTAGCTTTATCAACATCTTTGCCTTCTTGCCAATATAGTTTTTCTTCATCAAAACAAAGTGCATTGAGAATCATTTGAGAAGCTTGATATTACACTGTATAAGTTGATAGTGTTTGACTTGAAAAGGTAAAACCAGTTTCATGCGATGTCATGATGTATGAATTGCATGATGCTCTCAAAATAAATGAGATTGTGATATATGCATTCGTACTGCATATGCTATGACGTTTGTAAAATGATATATGAATGCAATGTATGAAGGTGTCAGTTGTTCCATTGTTGTATTGTTGAACCAGGGAAAATAAATCCATGATTGTTGCTAGAGGTGAAGAATGTAGGTCTTCAAATATGTTAAAGTTAAAACGCTGGGAGATAAACTTCTGTTGTTAGAAAAATAAACTCTGTTGGGGAAGGTAAACTCTGTGAACTGAACTGTTGCTAGAAGATAGTCTAGAATAAGTATCAGGATGACATCCGTCTCTGGATCATACCTGAACCGTTTCTAGATGAGAATCTAGAGTAAGTTTCAGGATGGCATCCGTCTTTGGATCATACCTAAACCATTTCTATATGAGAATCTAGAGTAAGTGTCAGGATGACATCCGTCTCTGGATCATACCTGAACCGTTTTTAGATGAGAATCTGGAGTAAGTGTCAGAATGACATCTGTCTCTGGATCGTACCTGAACCGTTTCTAGATTATAATCTGGAGTAAGTGTAAGGATGACATATGTCTCTGGATCGTACATGAACCATTTCTAGATCAGAATCTGGAGTAAGTGTCAGGATGACATCCATTTCTGGATCGTACCAGAATCGTTTCTAGATGAGAATCTGGAGTAAGTGTCAGGATGACATCCGTCTCTGGATCGTACCTGATTCGTTTCTAGATGAGAATCTGGAGTAACTGTCAGGATGACATCCATCTTGGGATCGTACCTGAATCGTTTCTAAAGGAGAGTCCTCTTTATTTAAAATGTTTCGGCTGGGAATTCTTGTTTTGTTGTTTTGAGAATAAATTCGTTGGGGAATCATAAGAAGCTTGGTGACTTCACTGGGGAATTTTTCTTATATGTTGGAGTAGTAGTTGGAGATTCTTGCTCTGCGGATTATGAGAACACCTGACATCATTAGGTTGCATGCTAAGAATATGGCAGTGACCTTGTAGTAGAATGCCCCTGTCTCGGTACTTGTTGGAGAAAATATCTACCGGGGATTTTATAGATGGTTTGACTGTTATCCCAACTCTTGGAGTCCTTGGTGAATGCAGATTAGGGTAATAAACCTTTTACTGATAGACAATTAACGAGATGACAGGACGTAGTCATACGCTTTAATCCCTAACTTTTTCCTGACTGTCCTTTCAGATTTTCAGTTCATCGGGATACCCTTTTTTGCCCAAGCCTCCTTTTCATGTTATTTGACTTGTCGGGTGTATAGTTTTTTTCATATGTATATCCCTAATTTTTTTCCCGAACCCTTTTGGTTCGTCGGGATGCCCTTATTTTTGCCTAGGCCAGTCAACCTAGCGGGTCTTTTTCATGCGTAGTATTTTACGATGATGTCCACGTTCACCGAGTATGGAGAATTGTCACTGTCCTTAGTAGTAAGTGTTGTCACACTGCCAAAAGGTGTTTGTTTGATCGCATATGATTCGCTACTAGAATTCATGTCCAATTCCCCAAGTGATTCAGATGGAGATCTGCCCCTGGCTATTTGGAATTTTTGAGAGGTTCCCCGAACCTTGACTTGACTGCCCCAGATCAATTGGACACCATGATATGCCCCTTGATTATGAAATGCTTGTCACTGGAATGTCTTTCCACCTGAGGTGATTCTGTCTACTGAGAGGATTTTTGTTCATCGAATATCTGTCATGCAAATTTCTCTGCTGTTGAACAAATAGTCATATACAAACAATGGTATTTTAAGAATGCAAAGCGTATGTCTGTCTTGAAGTTTAAAAATTTATTTTTTAGTAAAACAAACAAATTTTGTAAGAGTGTGATATCAGCTCAGGATTTATAGCAAACCCTACATGAGTCAGGATATCTTTTGTAACAGTATGTATGATCGGTGGATCTGGAACTGACTATTTAACGCTGGTTCGCGAAATGTCGCGGAAGCAAGAGTCGCCACCGTCTTTTATTTTCTCCAAATGGAAAGGACAAAAGCACAGAAAAATTCCTTATAGAGATTGCTCTCGGTTCGGGAGGTAGATTTATAGAAAGGGAAGGTGTTAGCACCCTGTCTATCCATGGTTATCCATGGGCTCTTAGATACTTGCTCATTTGTGTTTTCAACATTGTTTGTTTGCTTTTCAACTGTGGTTTTAAAAAAAGTTTCTTTGAAAATTTCAGTTCGACTCTTGTATCAGTCCTCAAGAGTGTTTGAAAAGTTGCTTTTGAAAGCTTTTTGAAAGTGTCGGTGTGAAAAGAGTTTTGATTTTGTTTTGAAATTAGAGCAAGTATCTAGAGTCGTCTACCTACCCTAAGGAATTCGTCTGTGTAAATGTCCTTGAAGTAGTGCCATCCCACCATTGAGAGGTAGGTAGCACCACCATTGGAGGTGTTCGGGTCAATTCGAGGGTTCGGGACATGGTGATCACCGAAGCAATAGGAAGACACCTTAGAAGCTACCCTCATGCCATGTTCATGGACATGAGGACTTACTAAAACATCCTCTACTCGACGACCACCTTTCGAGGGGCAAGGCAACAGTGAGGCGTACCCTAGGGGTGGTGTGTGATTTGTGTGTCGTTTTCATTTATGTTTATCATGTTCATGGATTGGTGATCTACGCGTTGCTTTTATTTTTGGCATTCATTCTTTCATGCAAATTATTAACAGTTAAAAAGATGCGGAATTAAAAGTCCTACGCTATTACAAAGGCGCGGGTCTACATCGCCAAATTAATCCAAGACCCGATTTGAAATAAAATACAAATGCGGAAAGATAAATGCCTAATTAATCTATTACACGGCTTTGGGGCAATTACATTATATTCACACAAAAGAAATAAAAATAAAATGCGAGAAGAAGTAAAGTCGGAAATGCGAGGGCGTTGGACCCTTTTAAAGAAATTAAATTACAACTAATAAATTAATTAAGTTAAATAAAAGAAAGAATTTATTTTTGAGTTTTTCGTATTTATGGAATTTAGTAAGAAAATTAAATGAAATTAAAACCCTAATTCTAAACTATTTTTAATTTATTAAAAAAAATGTTTAAATTTAACCTAGTTTTAACCTAATTATTTAATAGCAAATTTATTTACAAAATAAATAACTAATTATTAATAATGGTAAAAGAAAAGAAAAGAGATAAAAGTATTTAAAACCCTAATTCTACATTTTTTAGTTTATTAAAAAAACATTAAAATTAAATCTAGAATTAAAACTAAATTAATTGATAAAATTTATTTACAAAAAAAAAACATTTAAATAAAATATATATTTTTTTTATCTTTATAGTTTCTGATTTTTTGGTATTTTTTATGTTATGAAAAATTAATTTAAAGAATTGAAATAAAACTAAATAAAACAAATAAAAATAGAAAAAAAAATAAAAAGAATGAAAAATGAAATGCAAACCAATGGGGGGTGTTGACCCCAATTTAGGAGGTAAATTGCCAGCAATCTGGCCCATTTATTGGAGGCCTCTTTTGACTTTTCTGGCCACGTGCATATGCGTTGACTGGGGTGTTCCCTGGACCTCCCATTCTGACCTTTAGATTCATCTTCCAAGACATTTGGCAAGCTTTGGCATTGGGTGTATGGTGAACCCCTGGAATGCACGCTGCGTAGGAACATGGAAAACAAAATAATATGAGAAAGGGAGGGGACCTGGGAATCGAACCCAGGTCCCAAGACTTACCAAACACACATCCAGCCATCTGAGCTAGCACGTTTATTCGTATGCAATATAATAAGAAAATATAATATGGGAAAACATCCACTACGCTGATAAACGCGCCAAACATTCAAACGCACCAACCGCTTGCTTACACCTCATCTTCTTCTCCACTCGTTTGCTTTGGCCTGAAAAAAAAACAGATGGATAGCGGGGGTTTTAAACCCCCACTAAATGAAGAACATGATAATAGCGATTAGCGTATGGTGGCTCATAAATTGAGCGCGACTAGTGTAACCAATTCGTATGAAGGTCGTGAGTTCAGTGGTCCAGGTCTTGTTGGCCAATTTTTCCCCAAGCGCAAAGCCCTAATTTTACAGCTTTGAAAACCTAACAAGCTCCAATGGTAACTTTGCATATAGGCTATGAAAACTCAATTAAACAATATCAATAGACTCAGAAGGTCCATGTTAGTATAAAACAACAATCAAAGTGTATGAAAAATGTCCAGAAATTCAGATACGATTATGCATAAAGTATGAGAAATTTTGACTTTGTTATACCACTTCTTGATGCGTGGGGACTGGAAAATAATGCAGAAAGCTTCCTTGATGCCTTGGCAAGCTATTGGAATCCTTATTTCGCTTTGAATTTCCCTCTAATGCAGTTTTCAGTTTTGACTTTTCCACAAAAAATTGCAAAGTATGTATGAGTTTTTAGGCGCAGCTTCAAGGTTGTTGTGATTAGGTTTTGCATCCTGTATATGTATGGGACGAATTAGGGTAAGAAATTGAGTCCATAACCCTTTGCATTGATGAAAAAAATATTTGATTTCCATGGAATCTTTTTCAATATTTTCTTCATGAAGAACATGCCAATTTGCACCAAATCTTCCCTTTTTTGATGTTCACGAGATCTTGAGTAACCAATGAGGGCATATGCTGCATAAAAAGATTCAAACACATTTGTTTTGTATTTTTGTCATATTTTATTTAATTAAATGAATTAATGGTGATAAAAATTCAAATAAATAATAAAAAATGATGAAATAAATCCCCTTTGGGCCAAATGGTCGTGCATAGCCTTTGGATAATGATTCTTGGAAGAAAATGTGGCCCATTAGCAATTTTGAGGCATTTGAAGTAAAGTTGACTTTTCAAAATTCCCAAAAATTTCCCAACTTCCACAAGGCATATCTTGCTCCATTTTTAAGCTTTGATCATGTTCTTGGACATTTTGGAAAGGTATTGAAGTCCTCTAACCAATGCCTTTGGTCCCATGTCATTTTGATTTACCAATCTCAAGTTATGGCCTTTGACTTAAAGTCCCTTTTTGTTGACTTTTGAAAATGACCTATAATGTTGAAATTGATAACTTTTTGTGAGAGCATTTCTTGGACTTGAAGTGTAAAGAGGAGTTGTAGGAAATGTCATTCTCTTCAAAATGAGCTTTGGATGGAATTTTTTTGATGAACCATGTGGAAGTTATGCCTTGGTCAAGTTACAGTTGACTTTTTCAACTGTCCAAATATGGAAACTTTTGCATCTTGAGACTTTTTGAGCCATGCCTTGAAAATCATGATCAAGAATTGATCAAATGATGTTTGTGGCTTCAAAATGAGATGTTGACCAAAAATTTGAACCTTTGACTGTCAAATGACCATTTTGCCCCTACAGTTGAATGCTGAGCAGTTAGGGTTTTTGACTATGCAATTTTATGCTGTAAGTCTTGAAACTTGGCATGAGGATGCTTGACCATGTTTATAGGCATGTGGGACTTGATTGGGCCCTTGGAAACTTCAATTTCTTTGCCATAACCAAAACCCTAATTTTTTACTGTTAGGAGGCCCTTGAACTGTGCAACCCTTGAGGAGATTTTGAAGCATGCTCTTTGCAAATCTTGAAGAATATGGGAGGGCAAATTTTGGGGTACAACACTATGCTTTTGAACTAACCCATGCTTCAACTAGGACTTTAAGGGTTATAACGTGGCCTGGTTCACGGTTTAAGAAACACGGGATAAAGGCTCAAATTTTATTTGTACCCAACTCATTCTTCGTGACGTTCTTCAATCCTATGCTCAGTTAATTGTGTGTTTCGATCCCAACTGATTCTGGAATCTTTGCTCTGATACTTGGTGATGGTTCAGAAATTGAACGTTTGTTTGAGAAGGCAGTCATTTTGGTAACCTTTTCTTTTCTTTGTTGAGGATTTGTAGGATCTCTTTTTTCATTTTGTTATCTCTACTTTTGCCTGAACTGTTTCTTTGGTGTTTACAGTCAGCAGGATGCCCCAGTTTTTTCTTAGGTCTCCTTCATAGGTTTTGACTTAGCGGGCTTTTCTTTTGAGATACAAAGACTACTTGCCTTGACAATTTTGTAGACCCATCACCATCTTTTGGAGAGCATCTTCTACACTATTTTTCGAGCATGAAGGGTAATGTTTGTGATTAAATGCACATCTGAATTAACTGAGAAAACTACCCTGCCCCAGGTTATGATTAAGGGTTTTAATTTTTGTGAAAAGAAAAACTCCTACTTCTTAGGATCAAAGGGGTTGACTAGGGATTATCTTCCTTATAACTCCATTGTTTAGGATTTGAAACAACGCATGTACATCATCAGTGAGGTCTGTTCAAAAGCATACTATAGAGATTATGGTATCGTTTTTGTCATCCTCCCTCTAAAAGCTTGTAGCTTTTAATCAAGAGTAGAATATCACGAAAAGGAAGTAAAAACACAGTTTGAATATAGTGGATACGAATGAAATAATTCAAGACAAACATATGCAATGTATTGATGAAATAACAAAGTTTTACGTGAATAAATGTTCAAACAATCAAACGAAATTAGAAATTGAAAATTCTAAATGAACAAAAAGCCTCTTTGTCTAAATTTGTCACTTCAGATGGTGTGCCTTTGAGGAATTGCAGAAGAATTACAGTTGACCATCTTGTGTGAATTCCAGTGCTCCTTCATCGATCAGGTCTTAAATTTTATTTCTCAACGTCCAACAACTATTAGTGTCATGTCTAGGACTATTGGAGTGGTACGCACACCTTGCATTTGGATTGTATATTTGGGAAATAGTGTTGGGATTCTGAGGAGGATCCTTCAACATAATCAGCTTGGCCTCCAACACGTGTTGCAATGCTTGATCCAATGACATGTTGATTTCGGTAAAGCGTCTTTTAGTTATATTTCGCTAACGCTGATTACCCTGTCGTTATTGATGATGTTGTGACGTAATAGTAATTTGGAAAGGTCTACTCTCCACCAAGCCAACTTCTTGTCTCATTAGGGGCTGATTAATGACTTGATCCCCAGTCTTGACTGTTTGCTTCATACATTGCATTCGTCTTGATGAAGTTTCTTGATAAGGGCTCTCAGCTCTTCTTGTCCCCGGGCTAGGCTTTGGATAAGAGCCTTTTGATTACTCATATGGATTCTCATCCTTTCCATTTTAGCTTGCAGTTGTTCCAACTAGTCATCCTTGTTGTTGTCAAGATACTTCTTGGTCAGATTCCCGTTGAGGAGTGCTTTCAACTCTTCTTGCCCCTTGGATAGGTTGAGGAACATTTCCATAAACTGAGACTCTTAAGTTTGGAGATCTATGTTGTTCTGTTTGAGAGCCATTCTCTTTGCTTAAATAAACAACGAGAACATGAGAGACCTGTACTGGAAGACCTATTATGTAATGACATGTATGATGTGTAAATATTTTCAAGGATCTCGCGGGGTAAACACAAGAAGATGTTAGGAGCTGACGGCATCTTTGATTAAATAACTTCGTATTGTTGAATGTCCTTCTACGAGATTCAAGCTCACCATGTCGAGTGGGTCATCTCCCCTGACTCAAGTTGTTGTATTTTGATCTTTTAACGGCATTGGCTAGAGGAAAATAAATCCCCTTTCCCCTTGCTAGACGTCTGGTTCATCATAACCTGCATCACAGGCCCTTGAGATCCTTGAAATGGTTACGGAGATGTTATGCGATGATATTATGATGTGTATGTTATGCATTAAGCAAAAGTGTAAGGTGGCGTAAGCAAGTAAACCCTGCAAGAAATCTAGGTTATTGGATAATGATTGTAAACAAATCCTACAAGGAAATCATGTTGTTAGATAATAAAACCCTGCAAGTAGTTCAAGTTGAAAGCAAACAAGTCACACAAGCAGCCTTAGCTTTAGGCTTGCATGGGATTTATAGGTAAGTACCCTCTTGAAGTTTAGTTGATTCAACCTGTCCTACCAATAGTAATCGGGTTCTAGGGAATCTCAATATCATTGATTTTTCCCACAAGTTTCGTTTCGATCGACAACTGACTTGCCACCAAACAAAACTCAGGAGTCAAATCTCAATGAGTGTAGTATCGAGTATCAACCTACTTAGGATTACACCAAAGATGGATATCTCACTATTTCCTAATGGCCAAGTTGTTCAAGTAAAGATTGTAAGGTCAATTGATGCTTCATGACAACATGCAGCAGCCATGTATTCTCCTTGACTACTTAAGGGCTACCGGTACCAACCAAAGTGTCACATCAACGTATCTATTGCTTCAACCGTGTCGGTATACCCCACACAATCCCTACGATATTTTGCTACTTACCTAAAAGGTGTCCCAGATCCGGGTATAGGATCTATAGTAACAACCCAAACAAACCCTCCAAGGATAAAGCATACAAAACAAGCAATTAAAACAGTTTTAAAATGAACTAACTCTAAGGTAACCCCACTTTTTATTCATCCCCAGCAGAGTCACCAGTTATGTGATATGGTGATAGAACTGACTGTTAATACTGGTTTTGTGTTTGTGTTTGCAAATGTTGTGGTAAGCAAGAGTCTCCACCGACTTTTATTTTATCCAACTTAAGGAAAGGGTGAAAAGAATAGAAAAATACCTTTCCGAGAATTTTCTGAGTAAGGGGGGTAGATTATGGAAAGGGAAGGTGTTAGCACCCTTTCCATCCGTATTTACATACGGGCTCTTAGATGCTAGCTCGTTTTCTAAATACCTTGCGCTTGGTGTTTTTGAAAAAAAGTAGTTTGAAATGCCTTAGTGCGGCGATTTGCTTTGTGATAACTCTTGTATCAGTCCTCAAGAGTGTTGACAAAGCAAATGTTTTTGAAAGTTTTTTTTTGAAAGGTATAAGTGTAAAAAAGAGTTTGTTTTGAGCAAGCATCTAACAGCTATCTACTTGGACTCGAAAAGGTCTATTCTTCTCCTCCTATCCTTTAGACAGTTATCCTACTATTAGTGAGTAGGTAGCCCTAGTCGTTCGATATTTGAGGGACATTCGAAGGGTCGTTATGGTCATGAAGGCAACTTGGCAAGGAATTTTAGTAACTGTCCTAAAGTTCTAAGATCACTTTTTACCGAGGCAACATCGAGAGGGTCATTAAGGGACTTGTGATCTTTCAAACTAGAGGACGGCCACTAAAACTTCTCACATTTCGAGAATTGTGACTGTTTTCTGAAGGCAACCGAAGTAGGGTACGCAAGAGGTGCGTATGTGCAATTGTGTTTAGTTCAGCTATTTATCTTGCACATTTAGGTTTGCTAGCGTTTGCTTTCAGTTTTGTCATGCAATCCTAGTTACTAGAAGTTAATATATACAGTAATTTAAAGTGCAGAAATGTAAAGTGCGGGAATGTAAATCCTACGCTATTACATGGCTTTGTGAGAGGTACATTATAGAAATTCAAAAAGTAAAGTCCTAGTTACTATTATAAATTGGGAAGCAGTTACAATAAGATGAAATAAAATGCGAAAGTAAATAAATGCACAAACGAATTAAAAGGGACGTCTAAATCCTAAGGAAAAGAAATCTTTTTGTTTGTTTTGTTTATTTTAAGAAAATACAACCTAAGTCTATTTAATTTTATTTCAAGAAAAGGTTAAAATGATTAATTACTTTGTTTACAAATTAATTTTATTAATAAAAATTAATCTAATTTTTTTATGGTTTTTTTGATTTAAAGTTAATTCAAATGATAAGGTCAATAAAGAAATAACGAAAACAAAAGTAAAAATACAAAGGGGATCCTTCGATCCAGGGAGAAAATGGGAAGTTTCGATCCAAAAAAGATGTCTTTTGATCCAGGGGGAAAATTGGATGCTTTGGTCCAGAAAAGGTGATGTCTCCTTCGATCCATAGAAGGAGTTGTCTTCTTCGATCCAGGAGAAGATAGATATCCTTCGATCCAGTGAATGGGTGTTCCTCTTCTATCCAGTGGAAAGGATGTGGCTTTCGATCCAGAGGGCATTGTTGAAAGGGCCTGATGGATCACCTGTGAGGACTCTGAATCTGCAAAGATATGTTAGCAAAAAATAAAGCATGACCTGGGCCCCAAGCCCATGTCCTTCGATTTTGTGTGCATTGGTCATATTTATGCTGGATTTATAACATAAACTTTAAAGACAAAAAGAAACAAATATAGACCTGGGTACCACACCCAGGTCCTTCGATCATGAATAAAAATTGAATGACTATGACATGCAAAGAAAATATGAAATTTGATTCCTTACTTTTTCCTTACCAAGAGTGGTGTATGGATCTGTGGTGTTGGAGATGTCTAGTGCTTGGGCACGTTCTCTGCAAACTTTAAGGAGTGAGTGGAGTGTTGTTGAAGATTCCTTCGATTTGGATTACTCAGGAGATTTTTGACGATTTTGGTGTGGCTTATGAGGCAGCGTGTGCGTATAGTGTGTATGTTCTCTAGTGTATGTCCCCCTGGGCTTATGTCTCCAGTCCCTGTGAGTATGTATGTGGTCTCCTTATATAGATAAGATGGAGGGGACAAGATGACAAAGGAATAAATAGCCATTAAGTTGGTGTTTTAAGGCCATAAATATCACTTTGAATACTTTACCAAAGACATGGTTTCTTGTGCCTTTTTGAATTTTCTATGAACCTGGACACATTTGATTTTCGAATTCCCTCCTTCAGATGACTCTGATTGCCTCTTTCAAATGGCTCTAATAGCCTCCTTCAAATGGCTCTGATTCAGCTCCTTCAAATGGCTCTGGTTTCCTCCTCCGAATGGCTTTGATTCATATCCTTCGAATGGCTCTGATTCAGCTCCTTCGAATGGCTCTGATTCATCTCCTTCGATGGACTCCATCCACATCAATTCGAATTGCCCATATCTTTGATGACTTTGAATTCAGAGTTTTCCCTTATCAAAGTTTCTTTAATTAAGTCAATATCTGCATCAATTCGAATTTCCCAAAATTCTCTTCGTTAGAGTATTTGTCCTTTTTGATGACTCTGAATCTGTTCAGAGTTTCCTTCATCAGGGCTTCTTCGATTGAGTCTACTTTCCCTTGCTTCTTGATTCAAACAACTCAAACGAAAACTTCAATCTGGCCAATCGAAAACCTCTTTTTTCACCACCTTCGAATGCTAATGCACAAAAGGCATGGGCCTGGCCATATGTAGGACCAAGAACCATCATAAGACAAGCTTGTGTTCAGTAACTATATGTCTCCTTTGAATGGCTCAATCTGTGTCCTTCGAATGGACCTTTGGAGTGCTCTTTCGAAGGGGTCATATTGTGTGTCATAGTGCAGAAACTGTGTTGACGGGTCTTGTCCCTATGCATTGAAAGAAAACACATAGGAAGTCTTTGCCTTGTGCATTGAAGGAAATTATAGAAGAAGCCTTTGCCCTTGTGAATTCAAGACAAGTCTGAGGAAGCCTCTGCCTTGTGGATCGAAGGCCAGTTGGGGGAAGCTTTTGACTTAGAGAATCCAAGGCAAGCATGAAGAGGCCTTTGCCTAGTCAGTCGAAGGGAACTTGAAGAGGCCTTTAGCCTTGTGAATCGAAAGGAACTTGTAGAGGTCGTTAGCCTTGTGAATTGAAGGCAAGTATGAAGTAACCAATGCACAGTAGAAGCCTTGTGATTTGAATGTGATCAAAGGGGGACCCAGCGCCCATTCGAAGCTTGTGAATCAGACCTGTCGAGAAGAGTTCCAAATGCCTAATCGAAGACTTTGAAACCAAGCTTGTTCGAAGGATCTAGATGCCCAATCGAAGCCTGTCAAGATACCAATCAAAAGACACCTTGTTCATCTTCAAAAAAAAATCTTTAATCAAGTGTTTATGACCACCCATATAAGAAAAGATCTTGGAAAACTTGAGAGGGCAAATTTTGGGATACAACAGCAAGAAACAAGGGTTTGAAGTCTTAAATTTTGTCCAAACTAGGGCAAACTCGAAATTCATTTTCTAGCCCTTCTCAAAGTAAAACATCCTTCTAAATCAACTCCTGGGGTGTTATAGAGTAAGTCTTTATCATTCTTGATGATCAAAAGTGCTTGAAACACGCATCCCATACATGGCCAGTTTTATATTTTCATGAATTTCATATTTTAATTTTCATGATGCTTTGATGTAAACTAATTATTTCGTTGTGTTCCTGAGACAAATTAGTACAGATTCAACCCCTTGCATGAAGCCCATGATGCCAGAATCATATATCACCATGTTTACACTGAGTTACCTTATTTAGATCGTATCTCATTGTGCAAGACGATTTATCCAAAACTAAGGCCACCAATGGATTCGCAAGGGTCGATTTAGGGGGATAAGGTTCTTTTCTTTCACTAACGTATGCTATTTTGCAGGTACAAAAATCACCTCACCGGAGAAGACGACCAGAGCTAGGTCTTCGGCGCCTCTCTGGTCCACTTTTAAAATATATTTATTAGTTTGTATTTGATACACAGATGAGGGTGTAGTACCACTGGTCAAGGCGAAGGCGTATGAACACAAGGGTGTGAGTTCGATCTCTGCCTTTTGCAATCTTTTTTGTTATTTTCCAATTTATGCAGGTTTCACATATAATGTTCACTGCCTGTTTCCTAATACCAACGAGCGTCTGGCTCAGTGGCAAGTTATGCATCATGAAGACCAAGAAGGTGTGGTTTCAACATCCATCCCATGCAATTTTTTCCCTTATTTTGTTTTAACCTAATTTCGTTGATTTTTCTTTCCCTAACCCTAATTTGTTTTTTTAATCAATCATTAAACTAACTTTTTTCCTAATACTAATCAATTAGAATTTATGTTTTGATTAATTATCAACTTAAACTATTTTCACAAAAAAATCATAAAAACATTCAAACTTATCTTTCTATTTTCTTATTTATTTTTCCTCCTTTATTTACATTCTTAGATCAAGTGTATAGGATTTCAACTATCGATTGTAATAACTTAGATTTACTTTCCGCATTTTTTCCTATTATGTAACTGCTCACAGGATGTAATAATGTAGGTTTATCTTCCTGCAAATTTTTATACTTATGTACCTCTCCCAAAGCCATGTAATAGCTTAGGACTTTACATTTCACACTTTATTTTTCTATACATATTTAACTTCTAGTAACTAGGGTTTGCATGGCAAGAATAAAAGCAATCTAGAAAACCCTAATTTCAAGATAAAATAATTGAATCAAAACAATCTTCACACTTGCACTTCTAGAGTAACTTCTCTTGTTGCCTTTATGAATATTAGTCACGTCCCTCAAAAGTGGGGATACTTTATCAAAAGACCCTCGATCAAATCATCATGTCTCTTTCGAATAAAGATCATAATCCCTGGATGACCCTTCGAGTTGCCTACAAAATAATCTAGTCCCCTCTATTTTCCTACAAAATAACGATAGTCCCTCTGATACTATTGCTAAAGTATCCTTACTTATTTCTTTTGATGACCATATGATGACCCTACACCTGTCCCTTTACATCCAATAGATAGAGCTACCTACCAACTAATGGTATGGATAGCACTATTTCTAAAGGATAAGGAAAGGAATAAGAACGATCTTAAGTGGGTAAGAAACTCTTAATCGCTTGCTCACTATTATTTTCTAAAAATAAACATTTTTCACATCACTTTGCAAGCAAAATATTTTCAAAAATAACACTTATAATACATTCTTGAGGATTGGTACAAGAATCATTACAAAGTCAGCCTTACATTGGCATTTTCAAAATATTTTCAAACAAATCACATACACAAAGCAAGTTTTCAAAAGGGAGCTAAGTAATTAAGAGTTCATAGATAACTATGGACGAAAAGGGTGCTAACACCTTCCCTTTTCATATCTTAACCCCCCCCCCCCCCCCCGAACTCAAAATCTATCAAAGGTTTTTCCTGTTCTTTTCACCTTTCCTAAATATTGGATAAAAGAAAAGTCAGT
Source organism: Vicia faba (assembly GCA_948472305.1). Classification (NCBI taxonomy): domain Eukaryota; kingdom Viridiplantae; phylum Streptophyta; class Magnoliopsida; order Fabales; family Fabaceae; genus Vicia; species Vicia faba. The sequence continues at coordinate 112,378,192 of OX451737.1, forward strand.
GGCGACTCTAACTATCTGCACATTTGGATAAAACCAAAAAAGTCAGTTCTCCCACCGTATTACAGAACTGGCGACTCTGTTGGGGACTACTTCAAAAAGAGGGGTTACCTTAGGGTTAGATCACTTTATTTGCTTTAATTGGTTGTCTTGCTTGCTTTACTTTAAGGGTTTTTGTTTGGGTTTATTTACTTGTAAGATCCTACACCCGGATCTAGGGATGCCTTAGGTAAGTATCAATAGATCATGAAAATTGTACGACATAGACCGATATGGTTGAAATGATGGCTACGGTTAGTGCGACACTTTAGTTTGTACTGATGTTCCTTGAGTCAGTCAAAGATAACATTAGGCTTCCGTGTGGTGTCATTAGTACTAATTAACTTTGAGAACCTTAATCGACCCATCTTAGCCATTAGAACATAGTGAGATAGTCAACTTTGATGCAGTTCAAAGTTGGTTGATACTTGAAGCTACCCTCATTGAGATTTGACTCTCAGGATGTTTTGGCGGCAAGCCAGTTGCCGTGCTAAAATAAAACATGTGAGAAAGATCAGTGATATGAGATTCCTAGAACCAGGTTACTATTTTTAGGATAGGTTGAGCCAACTTAACTTCAATAGAGAAGGATACTTACCTATGGACTTCATGCAAGCCTTTAAACATAAGGCTCTTGTGTGATTTATTTGTGTTTACTGCTTGTTTAAACATGACATCATAACATCATATCATCATGACATGGTTTAGTACCCCAAAATTTTCCCTCTCTATTCTAAATACATTTCTCACAAAATATCTCAAATGCTCAAGAAGTTTCAAGAGTTTGATCAGACAAGTTCACCTCCTAAGCATTGAGCCCACAAATTACGGTTTTGGTTTTCTCAAGGACAATTGGACTTTTGATGCCTCAAATGACTTTCATGGTTCATTATAGGTCTCCAATATTTCTCATACCAATTTTTAGGTCTTGCATCACAAATTTGCTCATTCAATTGCTCAGATGATTGAAAATCAGTTGTATTGGGTAAAAAAGTCAATTATGGTCAATACACAGTTAAACTTGATGATTTTTGGCCAACATCAACATTTTGAAGTCATATTTATCAATTGATCAAGGTTTGATCACAACTCCTCAAGAAAAGCATTTAAATCATCAAGGGAGCAAAATGGTCAAAATTAGGGTTTGACTGAGATGGACTGATCATTGACTTTTGACTTAATACATGACCCAATGGCTTGAAGCATGACTTCAATGATTCAAACACAATATGTTGACCTAACTTCATAGCTCAAATCATTTATCAAGATCAATGGATTGATAGTTGAATTTTGGACCAACTGATACACAAAAAGTCAAACTTTGACTTTTTCGTCAACATTACATTTCAAAGATCAAAATTCATCAAGAAATTCAAAAATATAAAACTTGATCATCAAGAATCAAGAAAGTCAAGAAAGTCCACAAAAATTCAAAATTTTCAATACTTAGAAATTTTCTAAGTGTTTTTACACTTGATAATTTCATTACTTCATGACATTTCTTCACCAAGATGCAAGATGATTCAGAAAAAAAATTTCAACATGAAATTTGTAGATCTTGATGAATTCTACAACTTTTATTAGAGGGTTGATGTCCAAAATATGCTTAGATTTGAAGATATAAGCTCATGAAGTCGTGACATTTTTGTATAAACACTTAGAGAAATTTTCAACAAGTCTGGTCAGATTTTTGTCCCAACTTCTTAGCCAATTTTCATTAATTTCCAATTTGATTTAGCCAAAGTGGTCAACATGAAAGTTGTAGACAATGTTTCAAGCTTACCAAAAACATCCAAGAGCATGAATTTATCATTCTTGAGCTAGGAGATTCAAAGGCATGAAGTTGGGCATCCATTCTTGAATTACAAGTCATTTTGGTGAAGAACACATAATCCAACTTGTATGCTATGCTTCATAATCTTGATTTGCAGGCCTCCCAACTTGCAAATCTCACTATAATTTAATGTTTACACAAACTTTTGAGCTATGGTCCATTTAATTTTAGCATTGTTCAAAGCATAATTCCATTAATGGCACAAAGTTAACACTTCCATTTTTGAAAAGCATGCTTTTGCAAAATGTTAATGCATTGAGCTTTGTAATGGTTATATTTGATTACAATCAAGCTCAAAAGCATGGAGAAAACCCTCTGCATCCGACAACTTCAGAACATGCTTGTACTTGAAACATTGAAACTATGAAAATCCGTCCAACTTGGTTTTTCACTTTCAACCAAACCATGGAGGCTATCTTGCAAATCTGATTACTTAAACCTCCCAAAAATATTTCCTATAAATAGAGAGATCAATTTCAAAAAAAAAAAGGAGAGAAACAAACCCTCAAAAACCCTTTACTCTCAAAAAACCAGAATAATCCATAAAACCTCCATTTTTTAGCTTTGAAGTTCAAATCTTTGAATCCGTCAAACCTTGTAAGTTTGGCCCAAACAAATCATCCAAATACTTCACATATATCATATAGAAGTTGTTAAAACATAAGAGCAACTTCTATAACATCATTATCACCATCTTCCGAACTGAAAAACAGTACCTTGCAACTTGATTTGGTTAGAGTGATTCAGCAACTTTTAGCATAAAGTGGGGATTGGCATAGCTTCAAGAAGATCCAAGGGAGCTTAATCAATCATAATATTGCACTGGAACAGCTAGAAGAGGATTCATACTTTTCTCCAAGAGAGGTAAGTTTCCTCAAACTTTGATATCTTTATCCATACATCATTTGTTTTCGTTTTCAAAAGAATAAAACAGGATAAATCGAGGCATAAGAGTGCAAATATCCAAAATTCAAAGAAAATGCTTCAATAGCCCTGACACGGGTGGCTGTGTCATCTGACATGGGTCGTATCAGGGAGAAAATGTGCAAAAAGGGCATGGTAGATGCTGACATGGGTGCCCGTGTGTGATCGGTGGATCTGGAACTGACTGTTTAACGCTGGTTCATGAAATGTCGCGGAAGCAAGAGTCGCCACCGTCTTTTATTTTCTCCAACATGGAAAGGACAAAAGCACAGAAAAATTCCTTATTGAGATTAGTTATCGGTTCGGGAGGTAGATTTATAGAAAGGGAAGGTGTTAGCACCCTTTCTATCCATGGTTATCCATGGGCTCTTAGATACTTGCTCATTTGTGTTTTCAAAATGTTTGTTTGCTTTTCAAGGTGAGTGGGTTTGAAAAAGTTCCATTTAAAATTTCAGTTCGACTCTTGTATCAGTCCTCAAGAGTGTTTGAAAAGTTGTTTTTGAAAGCTTTTTGCAAAGTGTCGGTGTGAAAAGAACTTTTTGATTTGTTTTGAATTAGAGCAAGTATCTACGAGTCATCTACCTACCATAAAGAATTAGTCTGTGTAAATATCCTTAAGGTAGTGCCATCCCACCATTGAGAGGTAGGTAGCACCACCGTTGGAGGTGTTCGGGTCAATTCGAGTTTAGGGACAGTGTGGTCACCAGAGCAATAGGAGGATACCTTAGAAGCTACCCCCATGCCATGTTCATGGACATGAGGACTTACTAAAACGTCCTCTACTCGACGACCACGTTTCGAGGGGCAAGGCAACAGTGAGGCGTACCCTAAGAGTGGTGTGTGAATTGTGTGTCATTTTCAGTTATATTTGTCTTTTCATGCATTGGATGAGCTACGCTTTTTTTTATTTGGGCATACATTCTTTCATGTGATTATTATCAGTTTAAAGGTGCGGAATTTAAAGTGCGGAAAAATAAAGGTCCTACGCTATTACAAGGCGCGGGTCTACATCGCCAAATTAAACAAAGACCCGATTTGAAATAAAGTGCGGAAAGTAAATATCCTAGTTATCTATTACAAGGCCTTGGGGCAAATACATTATATCCATAAAAATAAATGCGAAAAGAAATAAGAATCGAGCGCGAGGGCGTTGGACCCTTTAAAGGAATTAAATATGAAATTAGAAGTGAATTAATGATTAAAGAAAAAGAAGTTATTTTTTTGGTTTTTTGGTATTTAATGAAAATAAAGAAAATGGATTAAAATTAAAAATTAAATAAAACCCTAATTCTAGTTTGCTTTTAATTATTAAAAAAAGATGTTTAAGTTTTGACCTAATTTAACCCTAATTAATTAATTGCATATTTATTTACAAAATAATTACCAACTAATAGTGATAAAAAAAGGATTATTTATTAAGAAAAAGAATGAAAATTCTAAACCTAATTTTTTATGTATTTTTGTTATTTAAGAAAAAAAGAACATTAAAATTAAAACCCTAAATTAAAACTAAAATGATCATTAAAATTATTTACAAAATAATTAGTGAATTAAATATTAAATGAGGCATATTTTTATTTTTATGATTTTCTGATTTTTTTTTTATTTTATGAAAATTAATATTATGAATTAAATAAAATAATTAACATAATTAAAATAAATAAAAGAAAAGAATAAAAAGAAAGAAAGAAAGAAAATGCAAACATAGGGGGGTGTCTGCCCCATTTGGAGGTATATTTGCAGCAATTAGGCCCATTGAATGAGGCCTTTTTTGACTTTCCAGTGATTCTATATTGGTGGTTGACTGATGCGTATGGTGATCTACACATCCTGGCCGTTGGATTGGAGTTGTTGGGCGCGTGGCAAGCAAAGATATGAAGCTGCATGGTAGGCCCTGGGGCATGTACTACATGGAATCATGTTAAAACAAAATATATTGAGAAATATGGGGGACTTGGGAATCGAACCCAGGTCCCAATGCTTGAAGGACAACACATCAACCACCCAGCCAAGCGCGTTTCTTTGTCAAACTAGTGGAACCTGATCAATACATATGAAAACAAATGCTATTGATGTAAAACAAAAAAATTAGCGCGAAGATTTGAATCTCCCAGTCACGTCCAGACACGCAAGCATCATCTTCTTCTTTTTTCTGCAACTAGAAGCAAATAGCGGGGGTTTTAAACCCCCACTAACCTTAAGCCTGAAAAATAACGATTAGCACATGGTGAAAAAGAAAAAGGGCGCGAGGTGATGATTGTGTTCGTATGAAGGTCACGAGTCCAATGGTGCTGGTCTTATGGCTTAATTTTTCCATATGAAAGAGTCCCTAATTTCCAACCTCTGAAACCCTAAAGAGCTCCCATGGTGGATTCTCACACAGGCCTTATTAATTCAATTAAAGCATGCTATCAGCTTCAGAATACTCACATCAGTCTAAATCCATGATTAAAAATCAAAAATATAGCATGAATGATGAAACACGAATATGAAAATTTTCAAAGAAAGTTAGACTTGGTTATACTGATTCCTTGCATATGGAGGGTTGAATTTGATTGGAATGGCTTCCTAGATGTGTCAGGAATGCAATGGAATAGTCCTTTTGCTTTGAAACGCACTGAAACTATGAAAACAGATTTGAGTTTTTTAAGAAAAAATGCAAGTTTTGTTTTTGGTTTGAGGCGCAGCTTGCTTGTTCTTTTTTATTAGGGTTATGTTTCTGCTTATATGTGGAGTGAATTAGGTTCACAAAACAAGTCCAAAATCCATTCAATCAATGTTCTTGAATTTGTGATTTTTATGAATCTTTTTCAATCTTTTTTTCATGAAGAACATGCCTATTTGCATAGAATCTTTCTTTTTTTGATGTGCACGAAATCTTGAGTGAATAAGGAGTGGAAATGCTGCATAAAAAGATTTGAATGGTGGCATTTAGCATTTTTTTCATATTTAATTTTAATTAAGTGAATTAATAATAATAAAAATTCAAATAATTAATAAAAAATGATGAAATAACTCCCTTGGATGTCAATGGGTCGTGCATAGCTTTTGGGTGATGATTCTTGGAAGAAATTGAGGCCCATTAGCAATTTTGAGGCACTTGAAGCAAAGTTGACTTTTCAAAATTCCCAAAAATTTCCCAACTTCCACAAGGCATATCTTGCTCCATTTTTAAGCTTTGATCATGTTCTTGGACATTTTGGAAAGGTCTTGAAGTCCTCTAAGCCATGCCTTTTGTCCCATGTCATTTTGATATACCAATCTCACGTTATGGTCTTTGACTTAAAGTGCCTTTTTGTTGACTTTTGAAAATGACCTATAATGTTGAGATTGATAACTTTTTGTGAGAGAATTTCTTGGACTTGAAGTGTGAAGAGGAGTTGTAGGAAATGTCATTCTCTTCAAAATGAGCTTTGGATGGAATTTTTCTGATAAACCATGTGGAAGTTATGCCTTGGTCAATTTGCAGTTGACTTTTTCAACTGTCCAAAAATAGAAACTTTTGCATCTTGAGACTTTTTGAGCCATGCCTTGAGAATAATGATCAAGAATTGATCAAATGATGTTTGTGGCTTCAAAATAAGATGTTGACCAAAAATTTTGACCTTTGACTGTCAAATGACCATTTTGCCCCTGTAGTTGACTGTGAAGCAATTAGGGTTTTTGACTGTGCAATCTTGTGCTGTGAGTCTTGAAACTTGACATGAGGATGCTTGACAATGTTTATAGGCATGTGGGACTTGATTGGACCCTTGGAAACTTCAACTTCTTTGCCAGAACCAAAACCCTAATTTTTGACTGTTAGGAGGCCATTGGACTGTGCAACCCTTGGGAGATTTTGAAGAATATGGGAGGGCAAATTTTGGGGTACAACAGTTTCCCCTGTTCAATCTTCTTAGACCTGAGGATGTAGATTGGCTGACGTGCCTTTCGTAATCCGAAGGTGGAAGATGATTGAACACTAGAGTGCCCAGAAATTTGCGCTCACATGTTAGTAGTGTGATGTGGGGAATAGGCTTACAGATGCCATTTGGAGATTGATGGATAGGGAGATGGGCTTACAGATGCCATGTTGAGAGGTGATGGATAGGTGGATGGGCTTATAGATGCCATCTGGGGGTCGATCGCGTAAGAGATTCCTTAGCGAGAACTTGCGTACCTCAACAGTAACGATGAGAGAACCTTGGGCGACTTCAACCTCAACAGTAACGATGAGAGAATCATAGGCGACTTCAACCTCAACAGTAACGATGAGAGAATCTTGGATGTCTTCTACTGAGTCTTCATCAGAAAAATCTTTAGGAATCGATTTAACTGGACCAGAGAAAGCCTTTGACTGGATAAGAATCAGAAAAATCTTTAGGAGTCGATTTAACTGAACCAGACAAGGTCTTGGAATCTTCAACTGAGTCTTCATCATAAAAATCTTTAGGAATCGATTTAACTGGACCAGAGAAGGCCTTTGACTGGATAAGAATCAGAAAAATCTTTAGGAGTCGATTTAACTGAACCAGACAAGGTCTTGGAATCTTCAACTGAGTCTTCATCAGAAAAATATTTAGGAATCAATTTAACTGGACCAGAGAAGGCTTTTGACTGGATAAGAATCAGAAAAATCTTTAGGAATTAATTTAACTGAACCAGGTAAGGTCTTTGACTGGATAAGAATCAGAAAAATCTTTAGGAATTGATTTAACTGAACCAGGTAAGGTCTTGGAATCTTCAACTGGATAAGAATCAGGGAGATCTTAGGGTCGATTTGACTGAACCAGAGAAGGCCTTTGACTGGATAAGAATCAGAAAAATCTTTAGGAATTGATTTAACTGAACCAGGTAAGGTCTTGGAATCTTCAACTGGATAAGAATCAGGGAGATCTTAGGGTCAATCTGACTGAACCAGAGAAGGTATTGGATTAGCTGAGAACTTAATTGGATCCTTCCTGAAAGGTAAAGGTCAGTCATATGCAATGCATGATATGGATCAAGCAATGATGTTCTCAACATAAGTGAGATTTTAAGATATGATGCGTATATGCATGCTATAATGTATGGAAATGCGATGTTTATGAATGTATGTTTTTGTCTAGGAAAATAAATCCTTGACGGGTGCCGGGAAATTAAATCCTGGGCTGATGTGAATAGAATTCTTTGTTTCCACTGGGGAGTGATGGTTGCAAGAATACCGGTAGGAGAAGATAACTCCGTTGGGGAATAAACTTGGCGGATGGATTACTCTGCGGGGAGAAAATTATTCTAGCGACCTTGCTCGGGAGCAATACTCTGTGGGAAGAGAGGTACTTTGCTGGAATGTTGATGGTAACTTCGTTGGGGATACCGTTGTTATGTTGGAAGTGTTTAATGGACTCCGCTGGGGATAAGAAGACTTCGTCGGGGACGATCTTTCCGTGGCTTTTGGCTGAGGATAACCCAGTTATATCCCGGTAGGGAAATAACCTTTGAATAAAGCCGGGGGACGCGTTCTTACTCTGCAGGGGATAAGCTTCCAGAATCTACTGGGGATAAGCTTCGTGCTGGGGAGATGGATTGAACTTTCCTGGGGAAACTTCTGAATTGGACTCTCCTGGGGAAATTTTGAGATGTATTGGGGAAGTTGCTCCGCTGAATGTCTGGTATACCGTCGGGGAACAGTCTTAGACCAAGACTGTCGGGGATGCTTGTTAAGAATATCTGTATGATGTGCTGAGGAATGTTTGAGATCTGCTGGAGGATACCCAACTTCCATAGGGCTGACTGCAGGCTAACTCTGCTTAGGGAGAGTATGTGTAAGGTTGCCTGATGATGAGCTCGTGTAAAACTGCATCTTTGGAGGGAGGAAACCGGTGTAGGGTTTACTGACAATGAATCCGTATAAGACTGTATCTAGAGCTGAGAAGGAAACCTGTGTAGGGTTTACTGATGACGAGTCCGTGTAAAACTGCATCCTTGAAAATAGAGAACCTGTGTAGGGTTTCTGGGTGACGAGTCCGTGTAAAACTGCATCCTTGAAAATAGAGAACCTGTGTAGGGTTTCTGGGTGACGAGTCCGTGTAAAACTACATCTGGAGTTTTGAGAAGGAAACCTGTGTAGGGTTTACTGATGACGAGTCCGTGTAAAACTACGTCTGGAAAGAGATAACCTGTGTAGGGTTACTTTGGGATAAGTTCGTGTAAAACTTCTGGAGGAACCGGGGTAAGGTTACTTCGGGATAAGTCCGTGTAAGACTTCTGGAGGAACCGGGGTAAGGTTATCTTTGAGGTAAGTCCGTGTAAAACTTCTTGATGAACCGGGGTAAGGTTATCTTTAAGGTAAGTCCGTGTAAGACTTCTTGATGAACCGGGGTAAGGTTATCTTTGAGGTAAGTCCGTGTAAGACTTCTGGAGGAACCGGGGTAAGGTTATCTTTGAGGTAAGTCCGTGTAAGACTTCTGGAGGAACCGGGGTAAGGTTATTTCGGGATAAGTCTGTGTAAGACTTCTGGAGGAACCGGGGTAAGGTTATTTCGGGATAAGTCCGTGTAAGACTTCTTGATGAACCGGGGTAAGGTTATCTTTGAGGTAAGTCCGTGTAAGACTTCTGGAGGAACCGGGGTAAGGTTATTTTGATGATAAGTCCGTGTAAGACTTTTTCTGAAAGAAAAGGAACCGGTGTAGGGTTGCCTGTGGATGAGTCCATGTAAGACTTTGTCTGAAAGTTGAGAAGGAACCGGTGTAGGGTTGCCTGATGATGATCAAGTGGATGATTGTCCTGTTTGGTTTCGGATATTAACCCACGATCAGCCGTCCGCTGATTTTTATTGGCTTGTTACCAATGTTGATCTGGAATTTGTAAAGGTATATGGTAATCATCTTTATATTGATATTTCCTTAGTACTTTGGTTGACAGGGAAACTGGATCGCCTGGACGACTCATTATTTCCCCTGTTTCTGAGGTGAGGGGAGAAGATACCTTGTGGAGGTGCTGGATGGCTGCCGATTGACAAATCTTCCTTTTGGTAGGCAAGTGACGAGATGCCGGGACATAATCGTATGCTTTTGATCCCTAACTTTTGCCTGGACCGCCCTTTCGGGTTTTTAGTCCACCGGGATATCCATTTTTGCCCAAGCCGCCTTTTCAGGTTTTCGACTTGCCGGGTGTACAGATTTTTTTCATTTCATCCCTTATTTTTGCCCGAACCTTTTTGGTTCGCCGGGAAGCCCTTATTTTTGCCTAGGTGTGTCAACCTAGCGGGTCTTTGATTTTGCGTAGTATTTTTTTTCGACTATGTCCATGTTCTCAGGATGTAGGGGGGTGCCCCTGTTGATAGTGTTGTGTTGCCCTGCTACCAGAAGATGTCTGATTAGGCAAGATTCGTTGCTGGAATGCCCCAAGTGACTCGGGCGGAGATTTGCCCCAAGCTGGTTGGCTTTGAGAGATTCCTCGAATCTTGACTGGACTGCCCTAGATGATAGACGCTGATCATGCCATGTCCCTTGATTGGAAGTGTTTCTTCCACTTGAGGTGACCTCTTTGTTGAGAAGACTTTTGTTCACTGGATGTTCGTCGTGCAAACTTCTATGCTGCTCAAACAAATTGTCATATGCAAACAATGTTATCTTAAAAATGCAAAGCTTATGTCTGTCTTGAAGTTTTTGAAAAATGCATTTTTCAGTAAAACCAGCAAATTTTGTAAAATGTGATGTCAACTCGTTATTTTACCGCAAGCCTTAAGGAGTCAGGATACTTTTCGTAACAGTATGCTTTCGAACTAACCCATGCTTCAGCTAGGACTTTTAAGGGTTATAACGTGGCTTGGTTCACGGTTTACGAAACAAAGGATGAAGGCACAAGTTATTTGTACCCACCCGCTCTTCGTGATGTTCTTCAAACCTAAACTCAGCTGATCGTGCGTTTAGACCTTGTTTGGTCTTTGTTCTGATATTCTGGTGATGGTTCGGATTTTGACAATTTATTTTGAATAGGCAGTCATTCCTTTTTGTTGAGGGTTTGTAGGACCTCTTTCTTTTTTTTTTATTTTGTTATCCTTATTTTTGCCTGAACTGTTTCTTTTGTGATTACAGTCAGCGGGATGCCCCAGTTTTGTAAGTCTCCTTCATAGGTTTTGACTTATTGGGCTTTTATTTTGATAGATAATGACTACCTGTCCTTAGGATCATTTGGAACCATCACTGTCTTTTGATTTGGAAAGACTCCTTTGGTGCCGTTTGTCGTGCATTCTGGATCAACTGAGAAGACTACCCTGCCCCAGGTTATGATTAAGGGTTTTTATTTCGAAAAGAAAACTCCTACTTCTTTGGCTCAAAGGGGTTACAAGGGATTATCTGCCTTATAACTCCAGTGTTTAGGAATTGAAACAATGCCTGTACCTCATCAGCGGGGTCCGTTCAAAAGCATATTGTATATCGTGCTATCATTTTCGTCATCCTCCCTCAAGAGGCTTAGAAATTTCAATCAAGAGTTGATCATCACAAAAATATGAAAATCGTTTGCAGTATAGTAAACATAATTAATTCAAGACGGACATGTGTAATGCATTCATGAAATAAAAGAGTTTAACATGACAATTGTTTGTTTGAACAATAAAAGAAAAATACAACTTGAATTCAAATGAACAAAAATCTCTCAATCCTAGCCATGTTTTGGCAAGGGAGCGGTGGTCATATTGGGAGTCTCAGCAGGCTCGAATTCGATCTCCTTAGCGTCGATCATATTCTGGATCTTGTACTTTAGCGCCCAACAGTCCTCAGTATCGTGCCCCGGGCTATCCGAATGATAAGCACACCTCGCTTCTGGGTTATAGTTTGGAGAGGAGGTCTTGGGATTTGCAGGAGGGTTGATCACCGCAATCAGGTTCATTTTCAACATGTGCTGTAATGCTTGTGACCATGGCATGTTGATGTTGGTGAATTGTCTTTTAGGCTCGTCCGGCCTTCGCTGATTTCCCTTTTGTGATTGGCGGCATGGTGCAGAACCAGAGATCATGAATGCCTCTGCCTGTTGGTCACGACGACTCTTTTGACCGTATGCAGCATTAGACTCTTTCTTGCCCATGTAAGGCTTTTGGTGAGTATCTGAAGGTGTGGCCTCCTGAATCTTCCCACTCTTGATACCAGCTTCAATTCTTTCCCCAGTTAGAATGAGGTCGGTAAACCCTGCAGATGAATTACCAATGAGATGATTGAAGAACGGCCCGGATAGGGTCCCCAAGAACATATCAACGAGTTCCCGGTCAGTCAAAGGTGGTTGTACCCTCCCAGCAAGGTCTCTCCATCTCTATGCATATTCTTTGAAGCCTTCTCCCGATCCTAACGACATACCCTGGAGTTGGGTACGTGTAGGAGCGAGGTCGGCATTATACTGATACTGCTTGTAAAAAGCAGTAGCCAACTCCTCCCAGTTACGAATCTTGGTTCCATCCAGCTGATAGAACCATTCGAGATGAGTCCCTAAAAGACTCTCCTGGAAGAAATGGATCCACAAGTTCTTGTCCACAGTGTATGGTTGAATCTTCCGCACATAAGACTTGAGATGCAGCCTGGGACAGGATGCCCCATCATACTTAGCAAAAGAAGGAACCTTGAAATTGTGTGGGATCACCACACCAGAAGATAGACCCAAGTCTCCGAAATCCAACTCAGGCACTTGTTGAATTTCCATGGCATTCAGACGATCCTCTAGTTGCTTGTACCGGTCCTCAGCAGGGGGGTACTGTTCATCATTGAAGTCTGTCTCGGTGTCAGAGGCCACAGGGCTAGGAACCTCTCTCCCTTGGTGACTGTCTCCCCCCACAGATGGAGTAGTCCTCTCAGCTTCATTCTGTAGTGTGTTCCCAGGTCTGCGTCTAGGGTTGAACAAAACAGTCCTCTTCTTCTTCTTCTTCTGAATCAGAGTCTTCAATTCCTTTTGACCCTGGGCTAGGCTCACAATCAACTCCTGGAACTGGGCATTCTGGGCCTGGAGGGCCTTGATAGCTTGTCCATTGGATGATTCAGGATTCATGATGACTGCTGAAATAAACAGCGAAGAAGGTAAGGGACCTGCAACAAGTGTACCTGTAATGAAATGATATGTATGATATGCATGTAATGTTTTCAAGGACCTCGCGGGATAAACAAAGAAGCTTGTTAGAATTTGAATCCAGTGGCTTGATTGAAGGAACTGCATATTGTTGAGAGTCCTTCTTCAAGAGTCAAGGCTCACCATATCGAGTGGGTCATAGCCCCTGACTCAGACCATTAACCTGGCTAGGGGAAAATAAATCCCCTTTTGCCCCTTGCTGGACAGTTGATTCATCATGACCTGCATCACAAGCCCTTGAGATCCTTGAAACGAGTTAGTCCTTAGGTAGGATGCATGCAATGGTATGATGTTATGCTATGCATGGGGTAATGTAGATAAACCCTGTTATGAGTCCCAATTAAGGACTGTAAACAAAACCTGTAAGAAACTCAGTAAACCCTGTTATGAGTCCTAATTAAGGACTAAAAACAAAACCTGCAAGAAACTCAGTAAACCCTGTTATTAGTCCTAATTAAGGACTACAAACAAAACCTGCAAGAAACTCAAGTGTCAGACAACAAGCATGCAAATAGTCAAGTACGAAGGCACACAAGTCACACAAAAGAGCCCTTAGAGTTTAGGCCAACATGGGGTCTGGGTATTACCCTCTTTCAGTTTGTTGGTTCATACCTGTCCTATCAAAAGTAACCGGGTTCTTAGAGGATCCCAATATCATTGGATTGCTTTCATTGTTCATCGTTTCGATTTATCCACTGAACTGGCGACCAAAATATTCCAAGAAAACAACTCTCAATTGAGTGTAGTATCGAGTATCAACCAACCTCGGACTGCACCAAAGTCAGTTATCTCACTACCCTAAAGAGGCCAAGATGGTTCAATTAAGGTTCCTAAGGTCAGTTGATGCTTCTCGACACCACATGGAGGCCCCGTACTCTCCTTGACTGAACTCAAGGGTTACCAGTACACACCAAAGTGCCACATCAACGTAGCAGACTGTTTCAACCATGTCGGTATACCCCGCACAGTTCCCTCACAGCCTTGTTGCTACTTTCTAAGAAGGTATCCCCAGATCCGGGTTAGGATCTATAGAACTCCCAAGATAGTCCCACAATTTAAAGCAAACAAGTCAAAGCAATTGAAAACACAGTGATCTTAGTCCTAAGGTACACCTCACTTTAAAAGTGTCCCCAGTAGAGTCGCCAGTTCTGTGATCGGTGGATCTGGAACTGACTGTTAAACGCTGGTTCGCGAAATGTCGCGGAAGCAAGAGTCGCCACCGTCTTTTATTTTCTCCAACATGGAAAGGACAAAAGCACAGAAAAATTCCTTATTGAGATTAGTTATCGGTTCGGGAGGTAGATTTATAGAAAGGGAAGGTGTTAGCACCCTTTCTATCCATGGTTATCCATGGGCTCGTAGATACTTTCTCATTTGTGTTTTCAAAATGTTTGTTTGCTTTTCAAGGTGAGTGGGTTTGAAAAAGTTCCGTTTAAAATTTCAGTTCGACTCTTGTATCAGTCCTCAAGAGTGTTTGAAAAGTTGTTTTTGAAAGCTTTTTGCAAAGTGTCGGTGTGAAAAGAAGTTTTTGATTTGTTTTGAATTAGAGCAAGTATCTACGAGTCATCTACCTACCCTAAAGAATTAGTCTGTGTAAATGTCCTTAAGGTAATGCCATCCCACCATTGAGAGGTAGGTAGCACCACCGTTTGAGGTGTTCGGGTCAATTCGAGTTTAGGGACAGTGTGGTCACCAGAGCAATAGGAGGATACCTTAGAAGCTACCCCCATGCCATGTTCATGGACATGAGGACTTACTAAAACGTCCTCTACTCGACGACCATGTTTCGAGGGGCAAGGCAACAGTGAGGCGTACCCTAAGAGTGGTGTGTGAATTATGTGTCATTTTCAGTTATATTTGTCTTGTCATGCATTGGATGAGCTACGCTTTTTTATTTGGGCATACATTCTTTCATGTGATTATTATCAGTTTAAAGGTGCGGAATTTAAAGTGCGGAAAAATAAAGGTCCTACGCTATTACAAGGCGCGGGTCTACATCGCCAAATTAAACAAAGACCCGATTTGAAATAAAGTGCGGAAAGTAAATATCCTAGTTATCTATTACAAGGCCTTGGGGCAAATACATTATATCCGTAAAAATAAATGTGAAAAGAAATAAGAATCGAGTGCGAGGGCGTTGGACCCTTTAAAGGAATTAAATATGAAATTAGAAGTGAATTAATGATAAAGAAAAAGAAGTTATTTTTTTGGTTTTTTGATATTTAATGAAAATAAAGAAAATGGATTAAAATTAAAAATTAAATAAAACCCTAATTCTAGTTTGCTTTTAATTATTAAAAAAAGATGTTTAAGTTTTGACCTAATTTAACCCTAATTAATTAATTGCATATTTATTTACAAAATAATTACCAACTAATAGTGATAAAAAAAGGATTATTTATTAAGAAAAAGAATGAAAATGCTAAACCTAATTTTTTATGTATTTTTTTATTTAAGAAAAAAAGAACATTAAAATTAAAACCCTAAATTAAAACTAAAATGATCATTAAAATTATTTACAAAATAATCAGTGAATTAAATATTAAATGAGGCATATTTTTATTTTTATGATTTTCTGATTTTTTTTGTATTTTATGAAAATTAATATTATGAATTAAATAAAATAATTAACATAATTAAAATAAATAAAAGAAAAGAATAAAAAGAAAGAAAGAAAGAAAATGCAAACATAGGGGGGTGTCTGCCCCATTTGGAGGTATATTTGCAGCAATTAGGCTCATTGAATGAGGCCTTTTTTGACTTTCCAATGATTGTATATTGGTGGTTGACTGATGCGTATGGTGATCTACATATCCTGGCCGTTGGATTGGAGTTGTTAGGCGCGTGGAAAGCAAAGATATGAAGCTGCATGGTAGGCCCTGGGGCATGTACTGCATGGAATCATGTTAAAACAAAATATATTGAGAAATATGGGGGACCTGGGAATCGAACCCAGGTCCCAATGCTTGAAGGACAACACATCAACCACCCAGCCAAGCGCGTTTCTTTGTCAAACTAGTGGAACCTGATCAATACATATGAAAACAAATGCTATTGATGTAAAACAAAAAAATTAGCGCGAAGATTTGAATCTCCCAGTCACGTCCAGACACGCAAGCATCATCTTCTTCTTTTTTCTGCAACTAGAAGCAAATAGCGGGGGTTTTAAACCCCCACTAACCTTAAGCCTGAAAAATAACGATTAGCACATGGTGAAAAAGAAAAAGGGCGCGAGGTGATGATTGTGTTCGTATGAAGGTCACGAGTCCAATGGTGCTGGTCTTATGGCTTAATTTTTCAATATGAAAGAGTCCCTAATTTCCAACCTCTGAAACCCTAAAGAGCTCCCATGGTGGATTCTCACACAGGCCTTATTAATTCAATTAAAGCATGCTATCAGCTTCAGAATACTCACATTAGTCCAAATCCATGATTAAAAATCAAAAATATAGCATGAATGATGAAACACGAATATGAAAATTTTCAAAGAAAGTTAGACTTGGTTATACCGATTCCTTGCGTATGGAGGGTTGAATTTGATTGGAATGGCTTCCTGGATGTGTCAGGAATGCAATGGAATAGTCCTTTTGCTTTGAAACGCACTGAAACTATGAAAACAGATTTGAGTTTTTTAAGAAAAAATGCAAGTTTTGTTTTTGGTTTGAGGTGCAGCTTGCTTGTTCTTTTTTATTAGGGTTATATTTCTGCTTATATGTGGAGTGAATTAGGTTCACAAAACAAGTCCAAAATCCATTCAATCAATGTTCTTAAATTTGTGATTTTCATGAATCTTTTTCAATCTTTTTGTCATGAAGAACATGCCTATTTGCATAGAATCTTTCTTTTTTTGATGTGCACGAAATCTTGAGTGAATAAGGAGTGGAAATGCTGCATAAAAAGATTTGAAAGGTGGCATTTAGCATTTTTTTCATATTTAATTTTAATTAAGTGAATTAATAATAATAAAAATTCAAATAATTAATAAAAAATGATGAAATAAATCCCTTGGATGTCAATGGGTCGTGCATAGCTTTTGGGTGATGATTCTTGGAAGAAATTGAGGCCCATTAGCAATTTTGAGGCACTTGAAGCAAAGTTGACTTTTCAAAATTCCCAAAAATTTCCCAACTTCCATAAGGCATATCTTGCTCAATTTTTAAGATTTGATCGTGTTCTTGGACATTTTGGAAAGGTCTTGAAGTCCTCTAACCAATGCCTTTGGTCCCATGTCATGTTGATTTACCAATCTCAAGTTATGGTCTTTGACTTAAAGTGCCTTTTTGTTGACTTTTGAAAATGACCTATAATGTTGAGATTGATAACTTTTTGTGAGAGCATTTATTGGACTTGAAGTGTGAAGAGGAGTTGTAGGAAATGTCATTCTATTCAAAATGAGCTTTGGATGGAATTTTTCTGATAAAACATGTGGAAGTTATGCCTTGGTCAATTTGCAGTTGACTTTTTCAACTGTCCAAAAATAGAAACTTTTGCATCTTGAGACTTTTTGAGCCATTCCTTGAGAATCATGATCAAGAATTGATCAAATGATGTTTGTGGCTTCAAAATAAGATGTTGACCAAAAATTTTGACCTTTGACTGTCAAATGACCATTTTGCCCCTGCAGTTGACTGTGAAGCAATTAGGGTTTTTGACTGTGCAATCTTGTGTTGTGAGTCTTGAAACTTGACATGAGGATGCTTGACAATGTTTATAGGCATGCGGGACTTGATTGGACCCTTGTAAACTTCAACTTCTTTACCAGAACCAAAACCTTAATTTTTGACTGTTAGGAGGCCATTGGACTGTGCAACCCTTGGAAGATTTTGAAGAATATGGGAGGGCAAATTTTGGGGTACAACACCGTGTCACACGACACGGCCCGTGTCAACTTAACTGGGATTGAAAACTTGGAAAAAGGCAGGACAGGGGCTAACACGGGTGCCTGTGTCATAAGACACGGTCCGTGTCAATTCAGCTGGGACAAGGAAAATGCGCAAGGCCATGAACAGATTCTGACAGGGTGCCTGTGTCCGGTGACACGGCCCGTGTCAGCCCAGGCGCTAGAAATCCTAATTTTGAGATTTTTTCTATAATTTTGGGTCATTAAGAGTATATTGGACATTTTGCATTGCTGGGAATTGACATTAGCATCCATATTATTTTCTAAACAATTAAAAACCATTAGACTTAGGTTTTATTTTAACTTCCCTTAATTTCAATTAACTTAGTTTTCTTTTTAGGTTTTTGCTTAAAATAATTAGTTATTTTTTTTAGTTAAAACTAATTAGCTTTCTTAGGTTAATGATCAAACTTTTCTATAAAAAAAAAAACTACCAAAACAATTTCTTTTTCATCTTTACATTTTGTACATATTATTATTATTTATATTAATTAGGTTAACCATAAAACCTTTTTCCATCAAAAATACAAAAACATTTCAATTGTTCCTTTTCTCTATTGTTTATTTATATTCCTAGATCAATTGTATAGGATGCAAATATTCAATGGTTTGTAATAGTAATTAGAACTTTTATTGCTTTCCCCCATCTCACAAACTTGTACCCCCCCCCCCCTGTTCCTAAAGCGGTGTAATAGCGTAGGACATTTAAATTCTGTAATTAATATTTTCCTTATTATTTCTAGTAATTAGGGTTTGTACGGCAAGACATAAAATCAAGCATTAGAAAAGCCTAATTCAAGACAAATACATGAAATTAAAACACTGGCACACATGCACCTCTAGGGTAACCTACATTTGTTGCCTCGGATAAAAACAGTCATGTCCCTCGAATGTGAGATGTTATGGCAAAAGACCCTCGGTTACAAGATCATAGTCCCTCGATGAGCCTTTAAATGTTTCCTTTGCTAAATGATCTTAGTCCCATACGACAATTGATAAAACATCTTACAAGTTACCTTTTATGACTATACCATGACTCACGCTTGTCCCTCACATCCAATGATAAGGCTTTCTACTAACTAATGGTAGAATAACACTATCTATAGGAGGAGGAAAAGAACAAAGACTTTCTTTTGAGAAGGTAGAACGCTCGTAGTTGCTTGCTCACAAACATTTCAAAATAAACATCTTTCAATACACCAACACTTTCTTGAAATATTTTCAAAGTCAACACTTTGTATGCATTCTTATAGAGAAGAGAATCATTACAAAGTTTGCCCAATGACGGTACTTTTCAAAATATTTTCAAACAAACACATTCACAAAAGAATTTCAAAAGTGAGCTAGCAACTAAGAGCCTGTAGATAACTACGGATGAAAAGGGTGCTAACACCTTTCCTTTTCATAACCTACCCCCCGAACTCAAGAAAATTCTCAAAAGGTATTTCCTGTTCTTTTTACCCTTTCCTTTATTGGATAAAAGAAAATTCGGTGGTGACTCTTGTTATCCGCAACATTCGCAATAAAACGCAAAACACCCAAGTCAGTTCTCCCACCGTATCACAGAACTAGAGACTCTGTTGGGGATAATTATAAACTAAAAGTGGGGTTATCTTAAGAGTTAGACCACCTTTATTTGATTTATTTGTTTGCCTCATTTGCTTTACATTTATGGGTAATGCTTGGGTTTATTACTTGAAAAGATCCTATACCCGAATCTGGGGCATATTAGGCAAGTAGAAATAGATCGTGGAAATTGCACGGTGTAGACCGACATGGTTGAAGCGATGGCTATGTTAGTGTGACACATTTTTTGGTACAAGTGTCCCTTGAGTTAAATCAAGGAGAATATGGGGCCGATGTATGGTGTCATGAAGCACTAACTGACCTTAGAACCTTAGTTGAACAACTTGGCCATTAGAAAGTAGTGAGATAGCTAGCTTTGGTGCAAGACTGAAGTTGGTTGATACTCGATACTACACTCATTGAGATCGTACTTTCAGGATACTTTGGCCGCAAGAACATATTTTTTATGCTGAAACAATGGTCGATGAAGAAAGATTAATGATATTGAGATTCCTTAGAACTCGGTTACTTCTTTTAGGACAGGTTGAACCAACTAAAGCTTCAAGAGAGTACTTACCTATAAACCTCATGCAAGCCTAAACTTGAGGCCTTGTGTGCTTTGTGTGTATATGATTATTTGTTCATAACATCATAAACATCATCACATCATGAAATAGCATTTTTACTAACCATTTCAAAGGCCTAGGGATTTATCTTTATTCTATTTTGTAGGGTATGGCTTCCACTCGCAGAAATACCATCTGAATCATCTTTGTAAAAGTGTCTCCTCAACTCCAAGAGTTAACATAAAAGGTTCTTGAGAATTCTCCGTTCACCAAAAGACATGGTTGACTTCTCAATATGGTTACCTAAAGCTTTAAAGAAGAAAAGATATGTGTTCTCTTTCAATTCTTTGATCCTAAACATCATTGGTTCACCTTTCTCGATTATTAATTGGTGCCCACAATGGAAGAGTTCTATCAACTATTAGGAGTACATATTCTTGATCAAGTTCCCTTCACCGATTTAGAAATGGATCCACAACTTGAGGAGATTGTATCATCCCTACACTTGAAAATGTATGATATTGTATCCAATTGGGAAACAAGGAGCAGAGTCAAGGGTTTTCTAGCCAAGTTCCTGATAGAGAAGACTTGACTGTTTTGGGAAGATATGGATTTGCAAGACTTTGAAGAAGTCTTGGATCTTCTAATCTATGGGTTAGTATTGTTCCCTAATCCAGACCAACTTATAGATGTGAATGCTGTCAAGATCTTCCTTTCTCGTAACCTTGTGCCTACTTTACTCTGAGACATGTTACATACTCTTCAAACTCGCACCATGAGGAGGAGAGGAGATCTTATATGTTACATACCGTTGTTGTCTATGTGGTTTATTTTGCACCTTCCCCGGTCAGTATTGAAGAATAAACAATGCTTGATCTAGTCTCAAAGGATGATGTCGCTCTCTCATTCGGATATTCATTAGTGCTCCTGATCTCTAGAGGATATTACTATCATTGACCATTGTGGGGAGTTCCATAATGTTCCACTCTTGGACATTAGGGGAGGTATTACTTATAACCATTCATTAGCTCTATGACAATTTGGCTATGCTCGAAGAGATGGTCCTCATAATGCACTTATCAATGGTATTGTGTTCGACTATGAGAATGATGTCCAAGGTTATTGCCAAAGGTTTGTACGAGCTTGGGGCATGGTGAACAAGGTTCATAGCAAGACTTTGGGGCATAAGAACTCCATCCCTTTGGAGACTTATCTCAAATGGGTGTGAACTTGTACTCAAAGTCTAATGATGCCATATCCATCCATTCTCCCTATGATCATGGAATCAGTTGCTGAAGGGGATATTCCTTACACCATTCTCCATCCTAACATGCCTACCAACCTCAAAGAATTACAAAGATCATGGATTCAACTAAAAGGGGAACGAGACACCTTTGAAGCTAGATTCTATGCAAGCGAGAAGAAAGTGTTGGAGCTCACAAGGCAACTTCACGAGGAGCGAAGTCTGAATGCATATATTGCACCAAAAAGGAAGCACTTATGGGAGACTTGAGTCTTTTTTTTAGGAGTCTATTATGTTGTATCCTTGAGACCTTGTTGCTTTTTCATTATAAGCCCAAGGGGAAATTGTAATCTTGAACTTTTTAATACAATTGTTGTGTTTGTTTCCTTTTTGGCTAGCAAATTTAAATTCCTTAAGGTCCTTGAAAACATTGCATCTACATAGCATGCATCATATCATAAGCAGGTTTTCTGATATAGGTTTCCTCATCTTTCTACTATTCATTTCAGTATAATATGGCTCTATAGCAAACCGTCAAAGATATGCAAACTCAACATGCACAATTCTAAGAGACTCTCCTCAACTTAGCTAAAGGTCAGTAAGAAATGACGGCACTGCTTGTCACCAAAAAGAAGACTAAGAAGAGGGTTGTCATCCTTAACATGGGAAGAAGGTTCAAGGGGCCTTCCCGACTGGCTCAAATAAAAGAGGATTCTTCAGAGGAAGAAGACAATCAAGAAGAAGAGACTAGAAGCACTAGATTTAGGGGTGGAAATAACCAAGTTACTAAGGACAAAGACTATTCCGAAGAGTAGTATCCATCGGTGGATGACAAATACAAACAGCTAGAAGACCGACTTAAGGCTGTGGAAATCCAAGCAGTGTCTGGTTTAGACTTTGGAGACTTGGGTTTAGTCCCTGGGGTGATCATTCCTCATAAATTAAAGGTTTATGTCTTCTCCAAATATGATGGGGTCTCTTGTCCCAAGATGCATCTGAGATCTTATGTCCACAAGATCAACCACACACTGCCGATAGGAAGTTATGGGTTCATTTCTTCCAAGAGAGCTTATCTGGGACATGGTTAGAATGGTTCTATCAACTAGAAGGGACTAATATCCATACATGGTAGGATCTGGCTACTTCCTTCTACAGACAATACCAATACAATGCTGATCTTGCACCAACTCGCGTGCAATTACAAAATATGACAATATGTTCAAATGAAGGCATTAAGGAGTATGCTTAAAAATGGAGGGACCTGGCTGGAAGGGTTCAACCCCCATTGACTGACATAGAATTAGTGGACATGTTTATGAGTACCTTAACTAGTCCATTCTTTAATTTGCTGATTGGGAGTTCTTCGTCAGGGTTTACTGAGTTGATTATGACAGGTGAACGAGTTGAAAGTGGAATCAAAAGCTGAAAGATCCCCATGGCCTCAACCTCTACTGCTGTAAAGAAAACATTTATTAGAAAGAAAGATACTAATTCTATTTATGGACAAAGGAATCGTGTCAAGAACGACCGTCACCAATCGGTAGGAGTTGTATTGATTTCAAATCCAACCCCAGTTCAATGACCACAACAATCAAACAATCAACAAAGGCCCGATGTGCCAAGGAGGCAATTCACTAGAATAAACATACCACTGTCTCAAGATTTACAACATCTATTGAAGGTAGATTTGGTAACACTGAGGAATCCTCCTCAAAACCCTAATACTTCATCTCTGAAATACAATCTGAATGCAAAATGTGTTTATCATTCTAATAGCTTTGGGCATGATACCAATGATTACTGGGCCTTAAAGAGCAAGATCCAAGATTTTATTGATAACAAGGTGATCGAGTTTGACCATCCACAAACCCTTAATGTCATTATTTCTCCCATGCCAAATCATGTTAAAGGTGTCAATACTATTGACGATGTCTCTTTTTTCTCCATCATTGATGATTTGACTACTCCATTGTTGACCATTAAGAAGAATTTGTTGAGAGTCGGTTTATTTCCTAGTTGCCTTGGAAATTGTTACCATTGTGCTTCCCAAACCAATGGTTGTATGTGGCTGAATAAAGGTATTCAACGCCTAATTGATAGCCATGAAATTCTGTTCGAGAAAACTCTGCCCATAAAAAGTTTACCTTAATATGTTTTCATAATCACCGTTTCAAATACTCCTATTAGGATCACCTCTAAAGGACCTATAAAGATTCCTAATTAGCCAATAGTAGCTCCCTTGATCATTACTACACCGACGCCAGTCCCCTATTCCTTTGACAAAGTTGTGCCTTGGAACTATGGGGCAAAAGTTTACTATCATGGTGTCAAGCAAGAGTCGTGGATTAATGAAAATGAAGAGCCTAAAATCACAAACATTGCTGGAACTAGTAAGGTCACTAAAACCGGAAGGATCTTCTCTCTGGAGATCTCTCCCCCAACAATTACTACAACACATGTTTGCATTCTTACTGCTAGACCAACTGTTGACAATTGAGGTAAAGAGAAAGTAACTAAGCCTGCCCTGACGGAGGCACCACCAAAATAAATGACGATTGAAGACCCATCTGGAAAAGAGATGGAATAAATTCTAAAGATCATCCGAAAAAGTGACTACAAGATAGTGGAACAACTGGGGAAGACACCCTCAAAAATATCCATGATGTCCTTATTGTTATGCTATAAGGCACATGCCCAAGCCTTGTTGAAGTTCCTGAAAATGCCTATGTACCTCAAGAAACCATTGCTGGTCAATTTAAGAACTGTATTGCAAGTCTAACTGCTAACAATGGCTTGGGATTTTCTGATGCAGATTTAACTCCGACGGGGAAAAATCATAACAAAGCTCTGTATATTTCTATTGAATGCAAAGACACTACTCTGGCGCATGTGTTAGTAGATATTGGGTCCTCCCGCAATGTTTTACCCAAAGGTGCTTTGGACAGATTGGACTATGAAGGGCTGGTGCTGAAACCCAGTGATATTATGGTGAGAGCCTTTGATGGTTCGAAAATGATGGTTGATGGATAGGTTAAACTACCGATCAAGGTGGGATCTCAAGTCTTCAATTCAACTTTCTATGTAATGGATATCTGCCCAACCTATTCATGCTTGCTCGGACGCCCATGGATTCATGGGGCAGGTGCGGTTACCTCTACATTACATCAAATGCTGAAGTACCCAGTGAGAGGGAAGGTTGTCAAAGTTTGTGGGGAGGAAGAATATATGGTCCGTCATTTGAATTCTTTCAAATACATTGAGATGGATGGTGAATTCATTGAAACCCTCTGTCAAGCATTTGAGGTAATCCCTCTAATGGTTACTACTTCTACTCATGTTAATCCTAAGGTCTCTAAGGACACACCAAGGATGGCTTCCTTGAAGGATGTTAGGGTTGTGGTACAAGATGGAGGTTGCACTATCTAGGGACAACTTCTCGATATCCTCTACAAATCTGACAAATTTGGGTTGGGTTTTACTTTAAAGGCTCAGAAAGAGGTTTGACATGCTCGTGTTGGTGGACCACCTCTTTGTATCAGCAATAATAAAGTCAATGCTCTGAAGGATACTGATAGTGATGGTGACTTGGAAGATTGGATATTCCCAACTACTGACGGCGGACTGAACAATCGGAAGGCCAAAGACTTCATCTCAATCTCCTTCAGCCAGGAGTAATTTTTATTTCCTGTTTTTTATTGCTTTAAGAACTTTGTCTGTATAATTTCCTTCAAAACAATGACTTTAAACCATGTGCTTTGCCCAGGGCACAAGGGTCCATTTGTTAAGGGTTTATCATTTCATATATCATATGCTCATTTAATGAAAACATTGGACGATTTTGCATTCAAATTTTGTGTTCTTTGTCTTTCTTTTACTTTACTGCATTTTCAAGTAGCCATACGATGTTACATGCACACACACATTTGCAGATCCACATCCACCAGATCTCATTGACAACAATTCTGCTATTGTCGTTTATAACTTTGAAAATCCAATCTATCAAGCTGAAGACGAAGGTGAAGAAGATTATGAAATACCTGGAGAACTCGCCAGACTCCTGATACAAGAGGAAAATTCTATCCAATCGCACGAAGAACCGGTCGAAGTGATAAACTTGGGTACTGAGGCAGATAAGAAAGAATTCAAGATTGGTGCCATCTTGGAAAACAATGTAAATTGCAGATTGGTATAGATGCTGCATGACTATGTTGAGGTATTCGCTTAGTCATATGAAGACATGTCGGGGATCGACGCTGATATTGTGGTTCATTATTTACCAATGAAAGAGGGTTGTTCTTCGATCAAACAAAAGGTCCGTCGCATGCATCCTGACATGTCTGAAAAGATCAAGGCCAAGGTAATAAAACAATTCAATGCAGGTTTCTTCGCAGTGACGTCGTATCCCCAATGGGTTGTAATTGTTGTTCCAGTGCCAAAGAAAGACGATAAGTTTCATATGTGCATAGACTACATGGATTTAAATAGGGCAAGCCCCAAAGACGATTTCCCACTACCACATATTGATGTCTTAGTTAACAACACTACTCAACACAAGGTGTTTTCCTTCATGGATGGCTTCTCGGGTTACAACCAAATCAAAATGGTGCACGAAGACATGCAGAAGACTACTTTTGTCAAACAGTGGGGCACCTTCTGTTATAAAGTCATGCCCTTTGGACTGAAGAATACAGGCGTAACTTATCAATGGGCTATGGTGGATTTATTTCATGATATGATTCATCATGAGATAGAAGTCTATGTTAATGACATGATAGCAAGATCCCAAACTAAGGAAGAGCACCTCGATCATTTACACAAGCTATTTGAAAGGTTGAATAAATATAAGTTGAGGTTGAATCCCAACAAATGCATCTTCGGGGTAAGGTTTGATAAGCTCTTAGGCTTTTTCGTCAGTGGAAAAGGAATTGAAGTCGATCCCGCCAAAGTCAAACCTATCCAAGAAATTCTAGCTCCTCGTACTGAGAAGGAAGTTAGAGGTTTCTTGGGACGTCTAAACTACATTGCCTGATTCATCTCTCACTTAACTACTACTTGTGATCCACTCTTCAAGCTGCTGAAGAAAGATCAAGTGGTAAGATGGAATGACGACTGCCAAATAGCTTTTAATAAGATCAAGGAATACTCGCTAGAACCACGAATTCGGATTCCACCATTTGAAGGAAGACCTCTGATCATGGACTTAACTGTGTTAGAGAATTCAATGGGGTGTGTGTTGGGGAAGCATGACGAGTCTGGTCGAAAAGAGCATGCAATATACTACCTTAGCAAAAAGTTTACCGACTGTGAAACAAGATATTCACTGCTCAATAAAACTTGTTGCGCTTTGGCATGGGCTGCTCGCCGACTAAGACAGTATATGCTAACTCATACCACTTTATTAATCTCTAAGATGGATCCCATCAAGTACATCTTCGAGAAACCAGCTCTCTCCGGAAGGATAGCCCAATGACAAATGATCTTAACTGAATATGATATCCAGTACACTATACAAAAATCAATCTAAGGAAGTATGTTAGCAGATCATTTGGCGCATCAAGTTGTGGATGGCTACCAATCCAGGAACTTTTAATTCCCGGACGAGAATATGATGCTGATTGTGGATTGTGAAAAGCCTGGACCGTATGAAGGACCTGAACAAGGATCTCAATGGACTATGGTTTTTGATGGAGCTCCCAACGCTCTTGGTAATGGAATTGGTGTCGTGATCATTTCTCCTGAAGGTTGCCATACTCCTTTCACTGGCAGACTTTGCTTCGATTGTACCAACAACATGGATGAGTACGAGGCGTGCATCTTGGGTCTTAAAGCTTCTATTGACCTAAGAATTAAATTCTTAAGTGTATATGGAGACTCAGCTTTGGTGGTCAGTCAAGTTAAAGGAGAATGAGATACAAAACATCCAAATCTTATCCCTTACAAAGAGCTTGTGCTAACCTTGATCCCGTACTTTGAAAAGGTCACCTTTGAACACATTCTGAGGGAAGAAAATCAATTAGCAGATGCTTTAGCTACCATGTCTTCTATGTTCAAGGGTAGATGGAACAACGAATCTCCTCGAATTACTATCAAAATATTTGACGAACCAGTACACTGATATGAGATTGACACTGATAGTGTAGAGGATAAGCCTTGGTTTCACAAGGTGAGAAGATATATCTAAGCTCAAGAGTATCCTGAAGGAGCATCAGCCAACGACAATAAATTTCCACGGAGATTCTCATCCAAGTTCTTCCTGAGCAATGGGATCTTATACAAGCGCAACCATGATTCAATTCTGCTTCGTTGTGCTAACAAGAAGGAAGCAGAGAAGATCATAGAGGATATGCATGAGGGTATCTTTGGTACTCATTCTAGAGGAAATACTATGGCCAAGAAGATTCTGAGAGCTGGTTATTATTGGTCGACCATGGAAACCAATTGTCATCACCACTCAAGGACTTGCCATACGTGCCAAATTTATGCTGATAAGGTCCATGTGCCTCCAATTCCTTTGAACATCATGACTGCTCCTTGGCCATTTGCAATGTGGGGCATTTACATGATTGGAGAGATCAAGCATATTGCCTCTAATGGACATTGTTTCATTCTTGTCGCCGTTGACTACTTTACCAATTGGGTTGAAGCAACTTCATTTGCCTCAGTTACCAAGAACGTCGTGGCCCGGTTCATCAAGCACCACCTCATCTTCCGATATTGTATCCCTAAGAGGATCATCACTAACAATGGCACCAACCTTAACAATGCCATGATCACTGAGCTCTGCGCGCGGTTCAAGATCAAGCATCACAACTCTTCTCCATACAGATCTAAGATGAATTGCACGGTGGAAGCTGCTAACAAAAATATAATGAAGATCGTACAAAAGATGGTGGTGACCTATAAAGACTGGCATCAGATGCTACAATTTTCTCTTCATGGCTACCGTACTTCGGCTCGAACATCAAACGGGGAAACCCCTTTATCTTTGGTCTATGGCATGGAAGGTGTACTTCCTGTCGAAGTTCAGATTCCTTCTCTAAGGATTATGAAAGAAGAAAACTTAGACTAAGATGAATGGATTCAGACTAGGTTGGATCAGTTGAACTTAATTGACAAGAAGAGGCTGGTGGCTGTCTGTCATGGTCAGATTTACCAGAAGCGCATGATCAAAGCTTTCAACAAAAAGATCAAGCATCGGGTATACCAGGCTAGTGACTTAGTTGTAAAGCGCATCATTCTACCACAAGGCAATCCCATGGGCAAATGGACTCCCACTTACGAAGGGCCATTTGTTGTTAAGAAAGTATTCTCAGGCGGCGCTGTGAAATTAACCATTATGGATGACGAAGATTTCCCGCACCCTGTGAACATGAACATTGTAAAAAAATACTACGCATAAGAATGACCCGCTAGGTTGACATTCCTAGGCAAAAATAAGGGAATTCCGGTGAACCAAAAGGGTTCGGACAAAAATAAGGGATATATACAAAAGATCATACATCCGGAAAGTCGAAAACCTGAAAGGGCGGCTTGGGAAAAAAAGGGTATCCTGGTGGATCGAAAACCTAAAAGGGAGGTCCAGGAAAATATTAAGGATTAAAAGCGTACGACTATGTCCTGTTGGATCACTTACATGTAAGATTTATTACCAAAGTTGAAAGTTCAAATGGTCCAATCAACTTATTCTGATGGAAAAAGGATGAGATGTTCAAACACATATGGGAAATAGCAGAGTTGGAACCCAATGATATCATTTTCCACATGGCTATATACACTTATTTTCACTCTTTCATTTTACGATGACTTCCTCTTACTAGGATTTCTGTCTCTTTGTACAAAATCGTCTGTTTATAGGCAAATTATCAATACAAATATACTTTAAAATTCAAACTTTTTGTTTTTTCTGTTTTGCTTGCAAAGACGTCCAATGACTAAAATTGAATGAACTTATACATATGAACATGATTAACTGTTAGCGAATAAATAGTAACAGGAGTAAGCATTTTACTCAAAACCCTAAGAACTGGATGAAACTCAAGATGTCTGTAAATCCCCACAGAGTCCCTTTCATAAGATTATCCCCAGTGAAGCTTCCAGAGCCACTTCTATGAAATTATCCCTTATGGATTAGTCTTTGTAAATAAGGGTACATTCCCCATAATCTTCCCACGGAGTCCCAATCAGTACAATGCATGGAAATTCTCTTCCCCAGCTGAGTTTAGTTCCCCAAGACTGAAAAAAAACTTGTAGGGTTTATCTCCCTTATTTGCGAAGACTAATCCATAAGGTTTATTTCCACAACTGGGTTTATTTCCCCAATAGGGTTTATCTCCCTAACAACTTACAGATTCCCCAGCTGGAGTACTACAAATCACTGTCAAAATTCTTCTCCCCAGTAAAGTCATCGTTATCCCCATAAAGTTACTGCGAAGCCTGGAATCCGACCAGATACTAGTTAACTTTATCTTCCCCAGACAAGTCTCTTTTATCCCCAGTCAGGGTATATAAGAAATAAACTCCCCAATAGAGCAACAAACGACCAATGTTCTTAGACTCTACTCCTCAAACAGAAATCAATACATCCCCTGCAGAGTTTCTTCAAACAAGCAAGCAAGAATCCCTAGCAGAAGTATTCTAGACAAGATTGAAGATACACGTACTCTTCATCCCCAACAATAGTCAGAGATTTATTTTCCTAGACGAATATACACTTCAACAATATATCATAGCATATGCATACGAAACGCATATAGCACAATCTCATTTATTTTGAGAATATTATTATGCAATGCATTTCATACATCATGATATTGCATACAACTAACTCTTTAAACTTTCAGGAAACGATCGGTCAATAGATGAATATCATCAACAATTGTCAAAACTAATTATAGGTTATTTCCTGAAACAAGACAAGGCAAATATCTATATGATGGATACTCCTTTTAAGTATTTGTTGACTCAGATTAAATCGACCAAAAGATTTATTCTGATACTTCTCTCAGTAGACCTTTTTCTGGCTCATATTAAATCGACCAAAGATTTATTCTGATACTTCTCTCAGTTAAAGATTTTCAAGCACCTGATGGCTCAGATTAAATCGACCAAAGATTTATTTGGATACTTCTCTCAGTAGACTTTTTCTAGCTCAGATTAAATCGACCAAATATTTATTCTGATATTTCTCTCAGTTAAATATTTTCAAGCATCTGCTGGCTCGGATTAAATCGACCAAAGATTTATTCTGATACTTCTCTTAGTAGACATTTTTCTGGCTCAAATTAAATCGACCAAAGATTTATTTTAATAATTATCTCAGTTAAAGATTTTCAAACATCTGCTGGCTCAGATTAAATTGACCAAAGACTTATTCTGATACTTCTCTCAATAGACCTTTTCTGGCTTAGATTAAATCGACCAAAGATTCATTCTGATACTTCTCTCAGTTAAATATTTTCAAACATCTGCTGGCTCAGATTAAATCGACCAAATATTTACTCTGATACTTCTCTCAATAGACCTTTTTCTGGCTCAGATTAAATCGGCCAAAGATTTATTCTGATACTTCTCTCAGTTAAAGATTTTCAAGCATCTGCTAGCTCAGATTAAATCGACCAAAGATTTATTCTGATACTTCTCCCAGTAGACTTTTTCTGGCTCAGATTAAATCAACCAAAGATTTACTATTATACTTCTCTCAATTAAATATTTTCAAGCATCTGCTGGATCAAATTAAATCGACCAAAGATTTATTCTGATACTTCTCTCAGTAGACGTTTTTCTGGCTCAGATTAAATCGACCAAAGATTTATTCTGATACTTCTCTCAGTTAAAGATTTTCAAACATATGATGGCTCAGATTAAATCGACCAAAGATTTATTCGGATACTTCTCTCAGTAGACCTTTTTCTGTCTCAGATTAAATCGACCAAAGATTTGTTCTGATACTTCTCTCAGTAGACCCTTTTTCTAACTCAGATTAAATCGACCAAAGATTTATTCTGATACTCCTCAGATACAGTCAAGCATAGACTCATTCTGAAATTTCTATCAACGGTTACTTTGGATGGCATCTTTAAGCCCATCTCTGACAACTCTCCATCATCTTTCCAAATGCAATCTTTAAGCCCATTCCTGGTATAATTAACAAACAGTTTTACTTCATGCACGAACGAGTGCAAATTTCTGGGCACTTCGGTGTTCAATCATCTTCCACTTCAAGTCACGAATGGCAGACAAGCCAATCTAACTCTTTAGGTTTAATAAGATTGAACAGGGGAAGCTGTTGTACCCCAAAATTTTCCCTCTCTATTCACAGTACATTTCTCATAAAATATCTCAAATGCTCAAGAAGTTTCAAGAGTTTGATCAGACAAGTTCACCTCCTAAGCACTGAGCCCGCAAATTAGGGTTTTAGTATTCTCAAGGACAATTGGACCTTTGATGCCTCAAAAGAATTTCATGGTTCTTTATAGGTCTCCAATATAGCTCATACCAAGTTTCAAGTCTTGCATCACAAATTTGCTCAGTCAATTGCTCAGATGACTTAAAATCAGTTGTATTGGGTAAAAAGTCAACTATGGTCAATATACAGTCAAATTTCATGATTTTTGGCCAAAATCAACATTTTGAAGTCATATTCATACATTTATCAAGGGTTGATCACAATTACTCAAGAAAAGCATTCAAATCATCAAGGGGCAAAATGGTCAAAAGTAGGGTTTTGGCTGAGATGGACTGATCATTGACTTTTGACCTAATACATGACCCAATGGCTTGAAGCATGATTTCAAGGATTCAAACACAATATTTTGACCTAACTTCATAGCTCAAATCACTTCTCAAGATCAATGGATTGATAGTTGAATTTTGGACCAACTGATGGAAAGTCAACTAATACACAAAAAGTCAAACTTTGACTTTTTGGTCAACATTACATTTCAAAGATCAAAATTAATTAAGACATTCAAAAATATCAAACTTGATCATCAAGAATCAATAAAGTTAATAAAGTCTATAAAAAGTCAAAGTTTTTAAAACTTAGAAATTTTCTAAGTGTTTTTACACTTGATAATTTCATTACGTCATGACATTTCTTCACCAAGATGCAACATGATTCAAAGAAAACTTTCAACATGAAAGTTGTAGATCTTGATGAATTCTACAACTTTGTATTGGAGGGTTGATGTCCAAAAGATGCTTAGATTTGAAGATATTGGCTCATGAAGTCATGACATTTTTGTATAAACACTTAGAGAAATTTTCAACAAGTTTGGTCAGATTTTTGTCCCAACTTCTTAGCCAATTTTCTTCAAGTTCCTATTTGATTTAGACAAAGTGGTTAACATGAAAGTTGTAGAAAATGTTTCAAGATTTCCAAAACATCCAAGAGCATGAATTTATCATACTTGAGCTAGGAGATTCAAAGGCGTGAAGTTGGGCATCCATTCTTGAATTATAAGTCATTTTGGTGAAGAACACATAATCCAATCTGCATGATATGCTGCACAGTCTTTCTTTACAGGCCTTCTAACTTGAAAATATCACCATAATTTAATGTTTACACAAACTTTTGAGCTATGGTCCATTTGATTTAAGCATTGTCTAAAGCATAATTCCATTAATGGCACAAAGTTAACACTTCCATTTTTGAAAAGCATGCTTTTGCAAAATGTCAATGCATTGAGCTTTGTAATGGTTATATTTGATTACAAGCAAGCTCAAAAGCATGGAGAAAACCCTCTTCATCCAACAACTTCAGAACATGATTGTACTTGAAACATTGAAACTATGAAAATTCATTCAACTTGGTTTTTCACTTTCAACCAAACCCTAGAGGCTATCTTGCAAATATGATTACTTCAACCTCCCAATCCTCTTGCCTATAAATAGAGAGATCGGTTGCAAAAAAAAGGAGAGGAACAAACCCTCAAAACCCCTTTACTCTAAAAAAACCAGAATTATCCACAAAACCTTCATTTTTGAGCTTTGAAGTCCAAATCATTGAATCCCTCAAACCTTGTAAATTTGGCCCAAACAAATCTTCCAAATACTTCACATATATCATATACAAGTTGTTCAAACATAAGAACAACTTCTGTAACATCATTGTCACCATCTTCCAAACTCAAAAATAGTACCTTGCAACTTGACTTGGTTGGAGTGATTCAGCAACTTTCAGCACAAAGCGAGGATTGGCATATCTTAAAGAAGGTCCAAGGGAGCTTAATCAATCATAATATTGCACCTGGAACAGCTAGAAGAGGCTTCGGACTTTTCTCCAAGAGAGGTATGTATAGGACAACATATGCATACTTGTGGTGCAACATAGCACAAGGTTTCTTGTGGGGCAGCAATGGAGCAGGTTTTGAGGTGTTGTGGTAATTTAGCATAACACACTTTGTTCAACTTGGACAATATAATTTTTATCATGACACAAATTTGGTCTTGTGGAATATTTTATACACATTATATCAAGGGTAAAAATATTGTGGCAAGGTTTTTTTTAGAGAATTCAAACAAGACATAGTCTTAGAATTTGTAATTTTGCAAAAATGTCACTTTGTAATAACTTGAATTACTTGCATCATCTTGAATTATTTGGAATTGTAGTAAAAGATGTCATGAAGTAAACGAAATTAACCAAGTATAGAAAATACTTAGAAAAATTTCAAAGTCTTGCAAAGTTGGATTTTGATTCTCTTGATTTTTTATGATCAAATTTCATATTTTTGGATGTCTTGACATAATGTGATTTTTGGGACTCCAATTTGGTCAAAAAGTCAAAGTTTGACTTTTTAGTGTTCGGTTGACTTTTTCCAACTGAAACTCCTATTTTGCTCATTTTGCCCCCTTTTGACAATTTGAATGATTCTTCTTAGAAAATTGTGATCTGAGGCTTAAAACTTGACTGAAGTAATTCTAAGAGTCCTTGAGACATGAGAGAGAAAATTTTGGGGTACAACAACTGCCCCTGTTCAATCTTCTTAAACCTGAAGAGTTATATTGGCTTGTTCGCCATTCATGACTTGAGGGTAGAAGATGATTGAACACTTAAGTGCCCAGAAATTTACACTCGCCTGTGCAAGAAGTAACATTGTTGGTTGATTGTACTGTGAATGGGATTAAAAGATGTCATTTGGAGAAATGATGGAGAATTGTCGAAGATGGGCTTGTAGATGCCATCCAGAAAAGATTGGTTGCATAAGGGATTCCTTGGCGAGAAATGTTGTTCCTGCTGTCGAGGAGGACTTCACCGGGGAATGTTGGTTCATGTCCTGGGCAGTAAAGCCTAGGAGCTTTGGTTTTCCATTACTCCACTGGGGAATTAACTCTTGATTGAGGGAGTGAAAGTAGAATGTACACCCAGTCAAGGTCCAGGTTGTACAGCAACTAGCTGGGGAAATGTAAAATCGATCGTATCTGATCGGGTCCAGGCCTCACAGTGTTGTAACCTGTTGTCTGGAGATAAGAAAGAAGAAACCTGGATATTAGGGTTACTTCAAAATGAAAGCCTGGGTAGTAGGGCTTGTGAGAAGAAACCTGGATAGTAAGGTTACTTTAAAATGATAGCCTGGGTAGTAGGGCTTGTAGGAAGGAACCTGGATAGTAAGGTTACTTTGAAATGAAAGCTTGGGTAGTAGGGCTACTTCGAAATGAAAGCCTGGGTAGGAGGGCTTGTGAGAAGGAACCTAGATAGTAAGGTTACTTTGAAATGAAAGCCTGGGTAGTAGGGCTTGTGGGAGGGAACATGGATAGTAAGGTTACTTCGAAATGAAAGCCTGGGTAGTAGGGCTTGTGGGAAGGAACCTGGATAGTAAGGTTACTTTGAAATGAAAGCCTGGGTAGTAGGACTTGTGAGAAGGAACCTGGATAGTAAGGTTACTTCATTTGATCATGTAGATTAGTTGACCCGTTTGGTTTCGGGAACTGATTTTCCCTTGGTTGCCTGTAGATATGACGTGTATAACTGCTGGAATTGTTGGTGATAACTATATTTCCTGAAAAGATAATAGGGTTAGTTATATGTGATGCATGAAATGCGTTGTGAGATGATGTTCTCAAAATAAACAAGATTATGCCATATGTGGTATGTATGTGCATGTCATGATATATAAGCATGAGATATTAGTTGTGACATATCTGGGTCTGGGAAAATAAATCCCTGACTGCTCCTGGAGAAAATAAAATTTCTTGACTGTTGTAGAGAAAACATGGCTCTTCTACTTCCTCTGGGGATGATGAATGGAAGTGATTGTACTTCTGTTAGGGGGAAATTCTATTTGAGAGTAAATCTGCAGGGAACAACTTAGAAGGGGAATTTCCAATAGCTGAAGTAATGGGCTCTGTCAGGGATTGAGCTCCTGTATCCATAGAAATAAACTCTGCTTGGGGAGTTAGAAGTTTATGATGATCCACTCGTGATTATGTAATTTGGTCGGGGGATACAGATGTTAGGTTTCTGGGCGACCCTGGCTGGGGAGATTACTTCTCGTTCTGAGAGAGCTGGTATCAAGGCTTGGATTACCTCTACTTCATGGGGAATACAGATGTTACAAGGTCATATGTATTTGATGATTGTGCTCCAAAACTGTCTATGCCCTGGTACCTGTTGGACAGGGTAACTGTCGGTTTTGACATTCTAGTTTTCCGTCCCTGTTTCTTAAATTATGAGCAATTGTCTTTCTTTCCTTATGCAAATATTTGTGAACGACAATCATATTCAAGTGCATATGTCAAGAATAAATCATTGGACGTTCTTTCAAAAACAAAAGAAAAAGAAAAAGAAATAGTTTTGTAAAATGACTTGTATTAATTGTTGAAGTTGGCATATAACAGGCGTTTTTGTACAAGGAAGCTCACGCTCTAGTAAGAGAACACTTCCGTAAAAATGAAAGATATACAGTATTGTGTACAACAAAAAGAAAACAGCTATGTGCAACAATCCCATTGGGTTTCAAGTCTGTTATTGCCACTATGCCTTCGAGTGTCTCCTCACTTTGCTGCTTGTCCGAAGCTGATTAGATTGATTGATGTCGTTTGAGCTTGACAGTTGATACTGAGGTCAGATTACAGGGTGATCCAATAGGACATAGTGATACGATTTTCATCCCTAACTTTTGCCTGGACTGCCCTTTCGGGTTTTCAGTCCACCGGGATACCCTTTTTTGCCCAAGTCGCCTTTTCAGGTTTTCGACTTGCCGGGTGTACAGATTTTTTTTATTTTCATCCCTTATTTTTGCCCAAGCCCTTTTGGTTCGCCGGGAAGCCCTTATTTTTGCCTAGGCCAGTCGACCTAGCGGGTCTTTCATCATGCGTAGTATCTTTTCACTATGTCCGCATTGACAGGGTGAGGAAGGTCGTCACCGTCCATGGTGGTTAGAATCATGGCTCCACCCGAGAAAACGTTTTTACCACAAATGGCCCTTCGTATGTGGGAGTCCATTTTCCCCTGGGGTCACCTTCCGGCAGTATGATGCGCTTGATCACCAAATCCCTGACTTGATACTCTTGGCGTATGACCTTCTTGTTGAAAGCCTTGATCATTCGCTTTTGATACGTCTGACTGTGGCAGATAGCAGTAAGTCTCTTTTCATCGATTATATTTAACTGATCAAGCTGGGTTCGAATCCAGTCGTCTTCGTTTAAACCTGCATCCTTCATAATCCTGAGAGAAGGTATCTGGACTTCGATGGGTAGGACTGCCTCCATGCCATATACCAAAGAGTAGGGTGTTTCCCCTGTCGATGTCCGTGCTGAGGTACGGTACCCATGTAGAGCAAATGGTAACATCTCATGCCAGTCTTTGTATGTCACCGTCATCTTTTATACAATCTTCTTGATATTCTTGTTAGCTTCTTCAACAGCGTCATTCGTCTTCGACCAGTAGGAAGAAGAGTTATGATGTTGTATCTTAAATTATTTACAGAGTTCGATGATCATTGTGTTGTTGAGATTCGTACCATTGTCAGTAATAATTCTCTCTGGAACACCGTATCGACAGATCAAATTATGTCGGATAAACCGCGCCATAACGTTCTTGGTTACTGTGGAAAAAGAGGTTGCTTCAACCCACTTCGTGAAGTAATCAATGGCTACTAGGATGAAACGATGTCCATTAGAAGTGATAGGTCTGATCTCGCCGATCATGTCGATGCCCCATATTGCAAAGGGCCAGGGAGCTGTCAAAACATTTAAGGGGACCGGAGGCACGTGCACCTTATCAGCGTAAATTGGGCACTTATGACAAGTTCGAGAGTGTTGATAACAATCGACTTCCATAGTGGACCAGTAGTATCCTGCCCGTAGGATCTTCTTATCCATGGTATGTCCACTAGAATGAGTTCCGAAGGTGCCTTCATGTAGATCTATCATGATCCTCTCTGCTTCGCTCTTGTCTACACACCACAGTAAGATAGAGTCATGATTGCGCTTGTAGAGGATTCCATTACTGAGGAAGAGTTTCGCGGCGAGTTTTCTCGAGCAGTGAGTATCTTGTCTCACAGTCAGTAAACTTTTTTCTAAGGTAGTAAATTGCATGCTCTTTTTGACCAGACTCGTCATGCTGCCCCAGCACATACCCCATCGAATTGTCTAGCACTGTCAGGTATAATATCAAAGGTCTCCCTTCAATTGGAGGCATCAGAATTGGTCGTTCTTGTAGGTATTCCTTGATTCTTTCTAAAGCGATCTGGCATTCATCATTCCACTTTACCACTTGATCTTTCTTCAGAAGCTTGAAGATCGGCTCACAAGTAGCAGTCAGATGTGAAATGAATATGGCGATATAATTCAGGCGTCCCAAGAAACCTCTAACTTCCTTCTTTGTACGGGGAGCTGGCATTTCTTGTATAGCCTTTACCTTTGCGGGGTCTACCTGAATACCTTTGTCACTGACGATGAAACCCAGAAGCTTATCGGACCTTACCCCAAAGATGCACTTGTTCGGATTCAACCTCAGCTTATATATCTTCAATATGTCGAACAACTTTTGGAGATGATCAAGGTGCTCTTCCTCAGTCTGAGACCTGGCTATCATATCATCAACATAAACTTCGATCTCGTGGTGAATCATATCGTGAAACAAAGCGACCATGGCTCGCTGGTAGGTTGCTCCGACATTCTTCAATCCAAAAGGCATCACCTTGTAGCAGAAGGTGCCCCACTGTGTAATGAAAGTTGTCTTTTCCATGTCTTCAGGAGCCATCTTGATCTGGTTGTAGCCAGAGAAACCATCCATGAAGGAGAAGATTTTGTGTTGTGCGGTGTTGTTAACCAGAACATCAATGTGGGGAAGCGGGAAGTCATCCTTGGGGCTTGCCCTATTCAGATCTCTGTAATCCACACACATTCGTACCTTGTCGTCCTTCTTAGGTACCGGAACGACGTTAGCAACCCACTGCGGATAGGAGGTGATAGCTAAGAACCCTACGTCGAACTGCTTCATGACCTCTGCCTTGATCTTCTCTGACATTTCAGGGTGCATACGGAGGACCTTCTATTTAACCGGCGATCAGTCTTCCTTAGTCGGCAGGCGATGTACCATAATATTAGTGTCCAAACCAGGCACGTCTTCATAGGACCGGGCGAAGATCTCAACGTAGTCATGTAACATCTGTATCAACCTCTTTTTGACGCTAAGCTCCAGATTTGCACCTATTTTAACCTCTTTTTTGTCTACCTCTATGCCCAAGTTTATTGTCTCAACTGGCTCTTCATGAGGCTGTATAGCCCTATCTTCCTGTTGTAGCAGTCTAGCAAGTTCTCCAGGTACCTCACAATCGTCCTCACCTTCATCCTTGGCTTGATTGATCGGATTTTCGAAGTCATAACTGGCAATAACAAGATTGTTATCAATGGGATCCATAGTGGATATGGATCTTCAGTTTGATACGTGAGTGTGTGTAAGAGCATAGATTTATTGATAAAGCAAAGGCAGAAAAGAAAAATAGAGAGTGCAAAATTTGTATGCAAAGAACGTCCAATGCTTCATTGATGGTATATGAGATGACATATAATAACCCTCACAGATAGAACCATTGTGCCTCGGGTAAGACACAAGGCCATGAAGTTTAAAATTGTTCATTACAAACTTAGAAAACAAGTAAGACAATTACTGCGGAATAAAAGAAACTGGTATGAAATCTTTAGTCGTCCAGTTATTCGGTCCACCATTGGTAGTCGGGTAGATCCAGTTGTCGATGTCAAAATCTTCCCCACTGTCTTCAGTAGCATTGACCCCTCGATTGTTGATGGGTAGGGGAGGTCCTCCAACTTGAGCGCGCCGAGCGTCCCTCTGAGCCCCTGAAGTAAAGCCCAAGCCAAACTTGTCTGTTTTGTGAATAAATTTAGGGAGTTGTCCCCAATTGGTATTCCTGCCTTCTTCAACTACTGCTCTTGCATCCTTGAGAGAAGCTATATTCGAAGGAGGTTTGTTTCTAGAAGTTTCAGTCAATGACAAGATCTGACGGACCTCTTCAAAATTCTGACAAGGAGTTTCGATAAATTCCCCGTCCATCTCTATGTAGCGGAAGGAATTGAGATGACTCACCATATACTCCTCTTCACCCCGTACAGTGACAATCTTCCCTTTCACCGGATACTTCAACATTTGGTGTAGTGTAGAAGTAACAGCCCCAGCTTCGTGGATCCAAGGACGACTCAACAAACAAGAGTACGATGGCCTGATGTCCATCACATAGAAGGTGGAGTCAAAAGTCTGAGAGCCTATCTTGACAGGGATGTTCACTTCCCCATGCACCATTCTTTTCGACCCATCAAAAGCCATTACCACAATGTTACTAGGCTTTAAAGTCAATCCCTCGCAATCCAACCGGTCCAACGCCTTCTTGGGAGAACATTCAGCAAAGACCCAGTGTCTACCAACACATGAGCCATAGAGGTGCCCCTGCATTCAATTGAGACAAGCAGAGCATCATTATGCTTCTTACCTTCAGTGTTTAGTCTGCATCTGAAAAACCCAGCCCATTGTCAGCAGTCAGGCTAGCCACGCAATCTTTAAATTGATCAGTTGAAGTCTCTTGCGGCACATGCGCAGTTTTGAGGAATGCAATCAAAGCCTTCGCATGGGCCTCGGAGCATAATACCAGGGATAACATGGATATATTTGAGGGGGTCTGCCCCAGCTATTCGACCACATTGTAGTCACTCTTTTTAATTATTTTCAATATTTCTTCTATCTCTTGCTTAGAGGCTTCCACAACAATTTTTCTAGGTGCCTCCGTCTAGGAAGGCTCACCTACAGCTTCTTTGCCTCGAGTCTCAGATGACTTATCGGCAGGGGTACCAGCTGGAGTAAGAACAGGAATAGTAACTGAAGTACTGGCGGGTGCAGAAGATGAAATAACAACAGGCTTAGTGACAGTCTTTGGGGAGATCTCAGGGGAGAAAACCCTTCCACTTCTAGTAACCTTGTTGGTCCCGACAATGTTACCGACATCAGGATCGACTTCTTCGGTCTTCAAGTTTTGTTTAACGCCATGATAGTAAACATCGGCGCCATAATGCCAAGGGACATCTTTGTTTGAGACGTACGGGATAGGACCAGGACATGTGATTATTAGCGGATCGATTCTCGTAGCGGGTGTAATCCTAACAGGACTTCTCGAGGAGGCCTTGGAAGGATTGGCGGAAATGGTTATAATGGCAATGTCTTCAGATGAAACAACAGGAACCAGAGTTTTCTCGAACAAAATTTCTTTGATGTCCATCAGGCGTTGAACACCTGACCTCAGCAAATGGCAACCAGAAGGTAGAAATGAACACATGTGGCAACCTTCACCACAACCCAGAAATGAACCGGCCAACAGCAAATTCTTCTTAACGGTCATAAGAGGAGAAGAAACTTCGTCCACTGAGGTTATGAATAGATCAGTATCAATGGCATTAACTCCATGGTTGTGTTTAGGCATGGGAGCAATTATGACATTGGGCTTCTCTGGAGCATCGAACTCAATCTCCTTGGCTTCAATTAAATCTTGTACTTTATTTCTTAGTGCCCAACAGTCATTTGTGTCATGACCAGGACCCTCGGAATGATAGGCGCACCGAGCATTTGGATTGTATCGAGGAGAGGAGGTATTAGGATTCTTGGGAGCTTTTTTCAAAGTTGCCAAGTTAGATCTCAGCGGATGGGGTAGAACCTCCGTCAATGTCATATTGATCCGGGTGAACTACCTTGGTGGTCTTTCCACCCTTTGTTGATTGTTGCGTTGTGGGGTAGCCGCAGGCCTAGGTATTATTACAACACTTACCGTTGGACGGTATCCCGCTCTGCTCTGATCTCTTAGGTTATAAATGGCATTTTCCTCCTTCTTACCAGTGAAGGGTTTCTTTATTGTGCTCGAGGATGCATCTCTTTGAATTTTGCCACTTTTTATACCGGCTTCGACCCGCTCACCAGTCATGATTAGTTCAGTAAATCCAGTTGAGGAACTTCCGATCAGGTGATTGAAGAATGGACCTGACAAGGTGCCTAGGAACATATCCACTAACTCTCTGTCAGATAGAGGGGGCTGGACTCTGCCTGCGAGATCCCTCCATTTCTGAGCATAGGTTTTGAAACCTTCACCCGTACCCATAGACATGCCTTGCAATTGCATCCGAGTTGGAGCTAAGTCAGCATTGTACTGATATTGTTTGTAGAAAGCGGCAGCCAAATCTTCCCAATTACGAATATTGGTCCCTTCCAATTGATAGAACCAATCCAACTGCGTCCCTGACAAGCTCTCTTGGAAAAAATGCACCCACAAATTCTTATCATCCGTATGGGG
This sequence comes from Vicia faba, assembly GCA_948472305.1. Lineage (NCBI taxonomy): Eukaryota > Viridiplantae > Streptophyta > Magnoliopsida > Fabales > Fabaceae > Vicia > Vicia faba. The sequence continues at coordinate 112,420,127 of OX451737.1, forward strand.
TTGAATCTTTCTAACGTATGACCTTAAATGCAGCCTTGGGCAAGAGACACCGTCATATTTAGCGAAAGTGAGGACCTTGAATTTCTACAGGATGACAACCCCTGAGACAAGTCCTAACTCTTCAAAATCCAGTCCAGGTACCCTCTGGACCTCCATAGCATTCAAACGATCCTCTAGCTCTTTGTATTTATTATCAGCAGGAGGATACTGTTCCTCAGAGTAGTCAGGTTCTTCCTCTTCTTCGGATGCTGGATTGTTGTTCACTTCCTTGGTCCTATCTTCTTGATTATCTCCTTCACCCGATGATGTTGCAAAGTCCAAATTTTGTCTGGCTTGTCCCTTGAACCTTCTTCCCATGATCACAATATGGGTTGGTTTCTTCGCTTTCTTCTTCTTCTTCTCTTTGGCCAGTAGAGTCTTCAACTCCTCTTTCCCTTTTGTCAGAGTTAAGAGCATTTGTTGAAACTGGACGTTCTGCGCCTGAAGATCTTTCATTGTCTGTTCAATATCTATCTCAATAAAATAAACAGTAGAAGGATAAGGAGACCTGTTGTAAGAAACTTGTATGATGTTATGATGAATAAAGATGCAATATGCAAATGATTTCAAGGAAATTAGAGATTTAAATTTGTTCAAACAAAAAGGAACACACGTTATATTAAATCCAAGTTTGAGTACATCATGCCTCTTTGGGCTTACAATGAAAGAAACAAAATACAACAAAAGCTCCTAAGACAGAAAGGTCGAACGCATCCTCTTTAGAACGATGTAGGCGTTCAGACTCTGCTCTTCATGAAGCAGCTTGGTGAGTTCCAAAATCTTCTTCTCACTGGCGTAAAATTGGGCTTCAAAGGTGTCTCGCTCCTCCTTCAATTGAACCCAAGCTTTCTGCAAGTCTTCGAGAGAGGTAGGCATGTCAGGATGAAGGGCAATGTATGGGACGTCTCCTTCAACAACAGGCTCTATGATAACAGGGAGGATGGAAGGGTAAGGCATCACGAGTCTCTGAGCGCGAGCCCGTACCCACCTAAGGTAAGGCTTGAGAGGGATAGAGTTTTTGTGTCCCAAAGTCCTACTATCCACCTTGTTCACCATTCTCCAAGCTCGTGTAAACCTCTGGCGGTAACCTTGGTCTTCTTGGTCATAGTCGAACACCAGACCTTGAATGAACATCTCATGAGGACCGTCTCTTCGGGCATACCCAAACTGTCGAAAATCTAAGCAGGGATTGTAGGTGGTACCTCCCCTAATACCAAGCAAGGGGGCGTTAGGGAATTCCCCATAGCGGTCAATGATAGAGACGTCTTCCAAGGATCTTGAACACCAATGGATGTCAGAATGGGTGAGGGACATCATCCTTTGAGACCATGTCAGTCTTTGCTCGTTCTTCAATGCTGATTGAGGTAGGTTTGAAATGAACCACTTAGCGAGTAGGGGAATACAACAAAAAATAGTACCTCTCTTTTTCATGGTGCGGGTATGAAGAGAATGCAAGATGTCTCCCAGTAAGGTAGGTATGAGATTGCGAGAGAGAAAGACTTTGATGGCATTAACATCTATGAATTGGTCTGAGTTGGGGAACAGAACTGTTGTACCCCAAAATTTGCCCTCCCATATTCTTCAAGAAATTGCCAAGTCAAAGCTGCAAAATTCCCCAAGGGTTGCACAGTGTATGAGCCTCCTAAGCAGTCAAAATTAGGGTTTTCATTCTGATCAAGAAAATGAAGTTTCCAAAGGTCCAATCAAGTCTCATATGCCTACAAATATGGTCAAGCATCCTCATACAAAGTTTCAAGACTTACAGCTCAAAATTGCACAGTCAAAACCCTAATTGCACTACAGTCAACTGTAGGGGCAAAATGGTCATTTGACAGTCAAAAGTTCAAATTTTTGGTCAACATATCATTTTGAAGCCACAAACATCATTTGATCAATGCTTGATCATGATTCTCAAAGCTTGGCTCAAAAATCATCAAAATGCAAAAGTTTCCTTATTTGGACAGTTGAAAAAGTCAACTGTAAATTGACCAGGGCATAACTTTCACATGGATTATCAGAAAAATTCCATCCAAAGCTCATTTTGAAGAGAAAGACATTTCCTACAACTCATCTTCATACTTCAAGTCCAAGAAATGCTCTCACAAAAAGTTATCAATTTCAACATTATAGGTCATTTTCAAAAGTCAACAAAAATGGACTTTAAGTCAAAGGCCATAACTTGAGATTGGTAAATCAAAAGGACATGGGACCAACGGCATTGGTTATAGGACTCAAAGACCTTTCCAAAATGTCCAAGAACATGAGAAAAGCTTAAAAATTGAGCAAGTTATGCCTTGTGGAAGTTGGGAAAGTTTTGGATATTTTGAAAAGTCAACATTGATTCAAATGACCTAAAATTGCTAATGGGCCCATTTTTCTTCCATAATTCATCATCCATGACATGTGCACGACCACTTGGCCCAAAGGGAAGTTTTATTCATTTTTTATTTATTTATTTGAATTTTTATTAATAATAATTCATTTAAATCAAATTAAATACATGAAAAATGCTAACCTAAGTTTTCCAATCTTTTTGTACATGTTTTATCCTCAAGATTTCGTGCATATTCAAATAAGGAAAAAACCAATGCAATTGGATATGATTTGTGCAAAAATAGCATGAAAAAAAAGATTGGAAAAAATCTTGAAAAATCAAATCTCTAAAACCATGATTGCAAGAGATTTTGATCAATTTTCTTGACCTAATCTATTCTATACATAAGCCTAAATACAAACCTAATCAGAGGGACCATAAAAGCTGCGCAAAAACCATTATCAAACTTGAATTTTTTTGGCAAGAAACTCAAAACTGAAAACCCTTTTGCAGGTTGATTCAAGGCTTAATAGCTATTCAAACACCTTCCTGGAGGTTCACTGAACGATTCTCAATCAAAAGCATTCATCAAAACGCCCGGAATTGGTACAGTGGAGTCCAACTGTTTCAAATAAAATTTACAATCGTGCATCTTCATTCATGCACTTTTAATAAGTTTTAATATGTAATTCATACTCCTCATGCAATTCTGAAGCTAACCCAATGATTCAATTGTATTTTTATGCGTTGTGTGCCAATATGCCATTGTCAATTTCTAGGGTTTACAGGACCTTGGATTAGGGCTTTTCAAATAAGGAAAAATTGAGACTTGGGACCTTGACTATTCAAACCAGCGCGTCTGGACGATCTCAAACATACCCTCGCGCCTAATTTATGGAGCCCCTAGGGCTAGTCGCTATTTTTCCAAAACCGGCCTAGGAGAACACGGGAAAAACCGTTGTTTAATGTTTTGTGTTTCAGGAATAATGAAGAAGACGACCTCGTGGCAAGATGTGATAGGCCAGTTCAAATTTCGCGCGCGTTGGTGGTCCCTGACTTTCTTTTCTTTTATAATGTTTATTAATTATTATATATCAAACGCGTGAGTTGGATCCACTGGCAAGCATAAGGACTGGTAATGTTAATGACCTGGGTTCGATCCCAGGTCTTCACCCTTTCCATTTGTTATTTTTCAATTAACGTTCATATGTAGCGCTTGTGCTGAAGACTATCATGCATCCTCCAAAATCAACGCCCACGTGTCCCAGAGCGTCAGATCAACGGCCATGAACTGAAGACTATGATGAACTCAAGTCAACGCGCGTGTATGCTCCCAGAAAAAAGTCCATAAGGCCTCATATTCTTGGGCCAGGCTGCTAAACTATACCTCCTATTTGGGGTCTGAACCCCCAGGTTTGCATATTTTTTTATTTTCTTTACTTTTTTTGTATTATTATTTTTACTTCCTTTTTAATTATTATTTATTAATTAGCTTTATTATTTTCATAAAGTATAAAAAATACCCATAAAAATCAGAAAAAAGAGAAAAACAATAAATATTTTATTTTTTTAGTATTTTCATAAATAAATGCATATAATTAAATTTAGTTTTAAATTAGGTTAATTTTAATTTTTTTCATAATAAAATCTAAAAAAACATAGAATTAGGTTTAATTAATAAATTTTCATTCTTTTCTTTTCTTTCATAAATAATTAAATAGTTAAGTATTTATTTTTCATAATTAAATTTGTCTATAAAAATTAGAATTAATTTAGGTTTAAAACTTCAATATTTTTTAATAAATTAAAAATGATTAGGATTAGGGTTTGCATCTTATTTTAATTTCAATTAATTCCTTTTTCATATTAAATCCTAAAATACTAAAAAACACCAAAAAAAACATCTCCTTTCTTCTTTAATTAATTAATTTCATCGTTTAATTCAATTTTTGCAAAAGGGTCCAACGCCCTCGTTCTTAATTTCTTATTAATTCGCATATTTATTTTCTTTTCCGTTTAAATATTTATGTATCTCTCCCGAAGCCTTGTAATTTATTTTCTTTTACTTTTAATTCTTTATTTTCTGTCAAATCGGGTCCTGGTTAATTTTGGCGATGTGGACCCGCGCCTTTTGTAATAACTTTAGATCTTTACTTTCCCACAAATATTTTAACTGTTAAATCAAAGCATGAAAGAATGTATGGATCAAAAATAAAAACAAGCGTAGAACACCAATAACATGACAAGATAAATGCAAATGAAAACGACAAACAAATCGCACACACCACCCCTAGGGTACGCCTCACTGTTGCCTTGCCTCGAAAGGTGATCGTCGAGTAGAGGATGTCTTAGTAAGTCCTCATGATCCGAGAACCTGGCATGAGGGTAGCTTCTAAGGTGTCTTCCTATTGCTCCGGTGATCACCATGTCCCGAACCTCGAATTGACCCGAACACCTCCAACGGTGGTGTTACCTACCTCTCAATGGTGGGATGGCACTACTTTAAAGGACATCTACACAGACGAATTCCTTAGGGTAGGTAGACGACTCTAGATACTTGCTCTAAATTTCAAACAAAAATTCAAAAATACTTTTCACACCAACACATTTTCAAAAGCTTTCGAAAGCAAATTTTCAAACACTCTTGAGGACCGATACAAGAGTCGAACTGAAATTTTCAAAGAAACTTTTTTTTAAAAAAATCACAGTTGAAAAGCAAACAAACCATTTTGAAAACACAATGAGCAAGTATCTAAGAGCCCATGGATAACCATGGATAGAAAGGGTGCTAACACCTTCCCTTTCTATAATCTACCTCCCGAACCGAGAGCAATCTCTATAAGGAATTTTTATGTGCTTTTGTCCTTTCCATTTGGAGAAAATAAAAGACGGTGGCGACTCTTGCTTACCGCGACATTTCGCGAACCAGCGTTAAACAGTCAGTTCCAGATCCACCGATCACAGAACTGGCGACTCTGCTGGGGACCTTTTTTTAAAGTGAGGTGTACCTTAGGACTAAGATCACTTGTGTTTTCAATTGTTGTGCTTGTTTGCTTTAAATTATGGGTACTGTCTTGGGAGTTCTATAGATCCTAACCCGGATCTGGGGGATACCTTCTTAGAAAGTAGCAACAAGACTGTGAGGGAACTGTGCGGGGTATACCGACATGGTTGAAACAGTCTGCTACGTTGATGTGGCACTTTGGTGTGTACCGGTAACCCTTGAGTTCAGTCAAGGAGAGTACGGGGCCTCCGCGTGGTGTCGTGAAGCATCAACAGACCTTAGGAACCTTAATTGAACTATCTTGGCCTCTTTAGGGTAGTGAGATAACTGACTTTGGTGCAGTCCGAGGTTGGTTGATACTCGATACTACACTCAATTGAGGGTTGCTTTCCTGGAATATTTCGGTCGCCAGTTCAGTGGCTAAATCGAAACGATGAACAATGAAAGCAATCCCGTGATATTGGGATCCTTAGAACCCGGTTACTTTGATAGGACAGGTTGAACCCACCAACTTCAAGAGGGTACTACCCAGACCCCATGCTGGCCTTAAACCCTAAGGGCTTGTCTTGTGTGCCTTGTGTGTCTTACATGTTTGTCTTTGTAAATATCTGTGGTGTGTTTAATCATAGCATCATGACATCATCCAGCATCATATGCATCGACTAACCATTTCAGGGGTTCGAATTTTCATCTTTGTTCTTGTTTTGTAGGACATGGAAACTGTTCGTAGAAAGACAATTCAAGTCAGTCTTGTAAGGATCCCTCCTCAGCTTAAGGAACTTATATCCAGGATTCCCGAGAACTCATCATTCAGTGAAAGACATGGAAGCCTCATCAGCTTGGTCAACACCAACATTGAGGAAGATATGATAAAGGTCCTGTTCCAATTCTTTGACCCTCTGCATCACTGTTTCACCTTCTTGGACTATCAGTTGGTACCTACATTGGAGGAGTTCTCCCGGCTCCTGAAGATCCCTATCCTTGATCAGCTACCCTTCAACGGTACAGAAAAGGAACCTAAGCTTGAAGAGATTGCTAAAGCCTTGCACCTACAGTCATCTGACCTCAAGGGACATTGGGAAGTTAGAAGTGGTATCAAAGGGTTCTTAGCCAGGTTTCTGTTTGAAAAGGCCCATGAATGTTGGAACTCCCTTGACCTGCAAGCTTTTGAAGAAGTTGTGGCCCTCCTTGTCTATGGTTTGGTGTTGTTCCCTAACCCAGATCAGCTCATTGATATCAGTGCTGTCCAGATCTTTATGTCCAGGAATCCTATACCTACGTTGCTGGGGGACATCCTTCACTCATGTTACACTCGAACCATGAGAAAAAGAGGTGTCCTTATGTGTTGCACTCCTCTCCTGGGAAGGTGGTTTATTTCGCACCTTCCACAATCAGTTTTGAAGAATGAACGGGGTTTGAGATGGTCACAACGGTTGATGACTCTTACACATGCAGATATACATTGGTGCCCTAGGTCCAGAGAAGATGTCACTATCATCGATCGTTGCGGGGAGTACCCTAATGTTCCTTTACTTGGAATCAAAGGAGGTATCACTTACAGCCCATGCCTGGCTTGGAGACAGTTTGGTTATGCTCGGAGAGTTGGTCCTCATGACATGCTAATTCCTGACATAGTTTTTGACTTCGACAACGATACTCAAGGACTTCGCCAGAAATTTATCAGAGCCTGGAGGATGCCAAGTAGGACAGACAGCAAGACGCTGGGGCACAGGAACTCCATCCCATTGGAGCCTTATCTCAAGTGGGTGCGCGCCCACTCCCAGAAGTTAGTAATGCCTTATCCTCATATGCTCCCAGTAATCAAAGAACCAGTCTTGGAAGGAGAAGTGTCCTACACTATTCAGCACCCTGATATGCCCACATCCTGGGAAGAGATGCAGAAGAGCTGGATCCAGCTTAAGGAAGAACGGAATTCTCTTGAGACCAGTCTACATGCCAGTGAAAAGAAGGTCTTGGAGCTCACCCTCCTGTTGCATGAGGAGAGGAATCTCAACACTTACATAGCCCCAAAGAGGATGCGCAGTGTATTTTGGGATTGACTTACTTTTGTATTATTTTACCCATGAGGCTTTGATGTACTAAATAGTTATTTCATTAATGATAACGTGTGTTCCTTTTTTGTCTACAACAAATTTGAATTTTTGAACCCTTGAATGCATTGCATAAACACATCTCATTCATCATGTGCATAGCAGGTTTTTCCTCTTTTCAGGTTGCTTGCAGTTCTTCGCTGTTTATTTCAGCATCATGAATCCCGACTCGTCATCAACTGAGACATCCATCAAAGCTCTTCAGGCGCAGAATGCGCAGTTTCAGGAATTAATCAAGGGTCTGGCTCAAGGCCAAGAAGAGCTGAAGGCTATGCTCCTGAAGAAGGAGAAGAAGAAGAAGAGAAGAACTGTTCTGTTCAACTCGGGCCGATGGTTCGGCAATACTCTGCAGCATGAAGAGGCTGGTTCTTCTGTTGGCAAGAGTACTCCTCAGGCAGAAGCAAGGGTTCCTAGTCCAGTAGTCTCCGACAACGAGACTGATTTTGATGAAGAGCAGTACCCTCCTGCAGAAGACCGGTACAAACAGTTGGAAGACCGGCTAAGTGCTATGGAGATACAAAAAGTGCCTGGCCTGGACTTCGAGGATCTAGGTCTGTCTTCTGGGGTAGTGATCCCGCACAAGTTTAAGGCACCTGCCTTTGCTAAATACGACGGGGCATCCTGTCCTAAATTGCATCTCAGGGCTTACACAAGGAGGATCCAGCCCTATACAGCTGACAAAAACTTATGGATCCATCTCTTCCAAGAGAGTCTTTCAGGGACTCAGCTCGAGTGGTTCTATCAATTGAATGGAGCCAACATCCATACTTGGGAAGACCTAGCCACTGCTTTCTACAAGCATTACCAGTACAATGCCGACCTTGCTCCTACACGTACCCAACTCCAGGGTATGTCGCTGGGGTCAAGTGAAGGTTTCAAGGAATACGCGCAGAGATGGAGAGACCTTGCTGGAAGGGTGTAGCCTCCATTAACTGACCGGGAACTCGTTGATATGTTCTTGGGGACCCTATCCGGGCCATTCTTCAATCATCTCATTGGTAATTCATCTGCAGGATTTACCGACCTCATCCTGACTGGCGAAAGAATTAAAGCTGGTATCAAGAGTGGGAAAATCCAAGAGGCCACACCTTCTGACACTCACAAAAATCCTTACACGGGAAAGAAAGAATCTAATGCTGCATACAGCCAAAAGAGTCATCATGACCAGCATGCAGGGGCAGTCATGATTTCCGGTTCTGCACCACGCCGCCAACCACAAAAGGGAAACCAGCGAAGGCCGGACGAGCCTAAAAGACAATTCACCAACATTAACATGCCATGGTCACAAGCATTGCAACACATGTTGAAAATGAACCTGATTGCGGTGATCAACCCTCCTGCAAATCCCAAGACCTCCTCTCCAAGCTACAACCCAGAAGCGAGGTGTGCTTATCATTCTGACAGCCCGGGGCACGATACTGAGGACTGTTGGGCACTGAAGTACAAGATTCAGAACATGATCGATGCCAAAGAGATCGAGTTCGAGCCTGCCGAGACTCCCAACGTGATCACTGCTCCATTGCCAAAACATGGCTAGGGTCGAGAGATTTTTGTTCATTTGAATTCAAGTTGTATTTTTCTTTTCTTGTTCAGATAAACAATTATCATGTTAAACTCTTTTATTTCATGAATGCATTACACATGTCTGTCTTGATTTAATTATGTTTACTATGCTTAAAACTGCTTTCATATTTTTGTGATGGTCAACTCTTAATTGAAAATTCTAAGCCTCTTGAGGGAGGATGACGAAAACGATACCATAATCTACGGTATGCTTTTGAACAGACCCCGCTGATGAGGTACAGGCATTGTTTCAATCCCTAAACACTGGAGTAATAAGGAAGATAATCCCTCGTCAACCCATCTGAGCCAAAGAAGTAGGAGTTTTTCTTTTCGAAATTTAAAACCCTTAATCATAACCTGGGGCAGGGTAGTTCTCTCAGTTGATCCAAGTGCATAACGAATGGCACCAAAGAAGTCCTTACAAAACAGAAGACGGTGATGGTTCAGAACAATCATAAAGACAGGCAGTCGTTATCAAAAAAAATCATAAATGAAAAGCCCAAGAAGTCAGAACCTATAAAAGGGACTTATGAAACCGGGGCATCCCGCTGACTGTAATTCCAAAAAGGAAACAGTTCAGGCAAAAAAAGAAAGGGATAACAAAAATCAAGAAAGAGGTCTTACAAACCCTCAACAAAAAGGAATGACTGCCTATTCAAAATAAGTTATTAATATCTGAACCATCATTGGTATATCAAAGCAAAGACTCGAACAAGGTTTAACGCACGATCAGCTGAGTCTAGGTTTGAAGAACATCACGAAGAGCGGGTGGGTACAAATAAATTTGAGCCTTTATCCTTTGTTTCTTAAACCGTGAACCAGGCCACGTTATAACCCTTAAAAGTCCTAGCTGAAGCATGGGTTAGTTCAAAAGCATACTGTTACAAAAGGTATCCTGACTCCTTAAGGCTCGCCGTAAAAATTTTGAGTTGACATCACGTTTTACAAAATCCACTTGCCTTTATTGGAAAAATGCATTTTCAAAAAATTTCAAGACAGACATAAACTTTGCATTCTTAAGATAACATTGCTTGCATATGATTATTTGTCTGAACAGCAAAGAACTTTGCGCAACGAATATCCGATGAACGAAGATCTTCTTAACAAAAGAGTCCCTCTAGTGGAAGGAGCACTTTCAATCAAGAGGCATGGCATGATCAAAGACTATCATCTGGGGCAGTCCAGTCACAACCTGGAGAATCACTCAAGATGTCCAACAACAGGGACAACTCCCTACATTATGAAAGCATGGACATAGTCGAAAAGATACTACGCATGAACAAAAGACCCGCTAGGTTGACACACCTAGGCAAAAATAAGGGCTTCCCGGCGAACCAAAAGGGTTCGGGAAAAATTAGGGATTTAAGCGTACAACTATGTCCCGGCATCTCGTCACTTGTCTGCCAGAAGATTTGTCAAACGACCTCCAAGGTATCTTCTCCCTTCACCTCAGAAACAGGGTCAATAATGAGTCGTCCAGGCGATCCAGTTGCTCTGTCAACCAAAACACTAAGGTCAATATAAAGATGATTACCATCTACCTTTACAAATCCCAGATCAACATTGATAACAATCCAGTGAAAATCAGGCAACCTTACTCCGGTTCCTCCAGAAGTCTTACACGGATTTATCTCAAGTTTTACACGAACTTACCTCCAGGTAGCCTTACCCCGGTTCCTCCAGAAGTCTTACACGGATTTATCTCAAGTTTTACACGAACTTACCTCCAGGTAGCCTTACCCCGGTTCCTCCTAAAGTCTTACACGGATTTATCTCAAGTTTTACACGAACTTACCTCCAGGTATCCTTACCCCGGTTCCTCCAGAAGTCTTACACGGATTTATCTCAAGTTTTACACGAACTTACCTCCAGGTAGCCTTACCCCGGTTCCTCCAGAAGTCTTACACGGATTTATCTCAAGTTTTACACGAACTTATCCTGCCGTAACCTAACCCCGGTTCCTCCAGAAGTCTTACATGGACTTACCCCAAGATGACCTTACCTCGGTTCGTCAAGAAGTTTTACATGAACTTATCCTGCAGTAACCTAACCCCGGTTCCTCCAGAAGTCTTACATGGACCTATCTCAAAATGACCTAACCCCGGTTCCCCCCAGAAGTCTTACATGGATTTAGCTCAAGATAACCTCACCCCGGTTCATCAAAAAGTTTTACATGAACTTACCTCACCAGGCAACCCTACACCGGTTCCCTCTCTTCAAGATGCAGTTTTACATGGACTCGTCACCCAGAAACCCTACACAGGTTCTCCCTTTCCAAAAAAAACGAAGTTTTACACGAACTCATCATCAAAGTAACCCTACACAGGTTCCTTCTCCATTTCAGATGCGGTTTTACATGAGCTCATCAGCAGGCAACTCCACATAGGTTCCCTCTTTCAACTTACAAAATTACAGTTCAAAATCTCCCCAGGAAGTCCAATCCAGTTCCCCAGGAGAGTTGGAGTCCATCTCCCCAAGCAGTACGCTCATCCCCAATAGATTCTGGAAGCTTATCCTCGCAAGAGCACGAACGCGTCGCCCGGCCTTATTTAAAGAGTTATTTCCTTAACAGGATATAACTGGGTTATCCTCAGCCAAAAGCCAGGGAAAGAGCGTCCTCGACAAAGTTCTCTTACCCCCAGCGAAGTCTATCAACACTTCCAATACAACAAGGGTATCCCCAGCAAATCATTAGCAACAACTCAACAAAGCATCCCTCTCCCCACAGAGTATCACTTCCCAGCATGGTCGCTAGAGTATTTTTCTCCCCGCAGAATCTTCCATTTGCCAAGTTTATTCCTCAACGGAGTCATCTTCTCCTACCGGTATTCTTGCAGCTATCGTCTCCAGCGGAAGCGAAATCTATTCTTCAACATCAGCCCAGGAGTGACCTCCCGGCACCCGTCAAGGATTTACTTTCCTAGACGAAAACACATTCATAAAACATCACATACGTCATTATAGCATGCATAGACGCATCATATCATACAAATCTCATTTATGTTGAGAACATCATTGCTTGATCCATATCATGCATTGCATATGACCGACTTTTACCTTTCAGGAAAGATTCAGCTAAATTCTCAATCATATTTCAAGACCTAGACCGGTTCAGTTAATCGACTCCAAAGATTTCTTATCCAGTCCAAGGCCTTCTCTAGTCCAGCTAAATCGACTCCCAACAGATTTTTCTGATGAAGACTCAGTAGAAGTTATCAGATTATAATTTCCTAATGGTTCTCTCTCCGACGGTGCATGAGATGATAATTCCATTTTAGGTTTTTCTTTTAGGTTATAATTTCCTATGGTTCCCTCTCTGATGGTGCGTGAGGTGATAATTCCCTTTTAGGTTATAATTTCCTATGGTTCTCTCCCCGACGGTGCGTGAGATGTAATTCCCTTTCAGATTATAATTTCCTTTGGTTCTCTTCCCAATACTGCGAAGATGGTAATTCCCACCAAGATTTTCTCAACGAGCGTTGTTGAAGTTAAAGTCACCCAAGGTTATCTTACCATTCATGCTAAGGTAGTAACCATCCCTGGTTCATTCATCGCCATTTGAAGCTCCAGACTCAGCTCCTGTAACCAGTCAGGACATATCTATACCAAGCATCTGAAAACCAACTCCTGCAACATGTCAGGTACTCATTTTTCTGTTTTGCAGGTATGCAAGTTCTCGCTAAGGAATCTCTTATGCGATCAACGTCCAGATGGCATCTATAAGCCCATCATCCCCCATCAATCTCCAAATGGCATCTATAAGCCCATTTCCATCACACTGCTACTATGTGAGCGCAAATTTCTGGGCACTCTAGTGTTCAATCATCTTCTACCCTCGGATTACGAAAGGCACGGCAGCCAATCTGCATCCTCAGGTCTAAGAAGATTGAACAGGGGCAACTGTTGTACCCCAAAATTTGCCCTCCCATATTCTTCAAGAAATTGCCAAGTCAAAGCTGCAAAATTCCCCAAGGGTTGCACAGTGTATGAGCCTCCTAAGCAGTCAAAATTAGGGTTTTCATTCTGATCAAGAAAATGAAGTTTCCAAAGGTCCAATCAAGTCTCATATGCCTACAAATATGGTTAAGCATCCTCATACAAAGTTTCAAGACTTACAGCTCAAAATTGCACAGTCAAAACCCTAATTGCACTACAGTCAACTGTAGGGGCAAAATGGTCATTTGACAGTCAAAAGTTCAAATTTTTGGTCAACATATCATTTTGAAGCCACAAACATCATTTGATCAATGCTTGATCATGATTCTCAAAGCTTGGCTCAAAAATCATCAAAATGCAAAAGTTTCCTTATTTGGACAGCTGAAAAAGTCAACTGTAAATTGACCAGGGCATAACTTTCACATGGATTATCAGAAAAATTCCATCCAAAGCTCATTTTGAAGAGAAAGACATTTCCTACAACTCATCTTCATACTTCAAGTCCAAGAAATGCTCTCACAAAAAGTTATCAATTTCAACATTATAGGTCATTTTCAAAAGTCAACAAAAAGGGACTTTAAGTCAAAGGCCATAACTTGAGATTGGTAAATCAAAATGACATGGGACCAAAGGCATTGGTTAGAGGACTCAAAGTCCTTTCCAAAATGTCCAAGAACATGAGAAAAGCTTAAAAATTGAGCAAGTTATGCCTTGTGGAAGTTGGGAAAGTTTTGGATATTTTGAAAAGTCAACATTGATTCAAATGACCTAAAATTGCTAATGGGCCCATTTTTCTTCCATAATTCATCATCCATGACATGTGCACGACCACTTGGCCCAAAGGGAAGTTTTATTCATTTTTTATTTATTTATTTGAATTTTTATTAATAATAATTCATTTAAATCAAATTAAATACATGAAAAATGCTAACCTAAGTTTTCCAATCTTTTTGTACATGTTTTATCCTCAAGATTTCGTGCATATTCAAATAAGGAAAAAACCAATGCAATTGGATATGATTTGTGCAAAAATAGCATGAAAAAAAAGATTGGAAAAAATCTTGAAAAATCAAATCTCTAAAACCATGATTGCAAGAGATTTTGATCAATTTTCTTGACCTAATCTATTCTATACATAAGCCTAAATACAAACCTAATCAGAGGGACCATAAAAGCTGCGCAAAAACCATTATCAAACTTGAATTTTTTTGGCAAGAAACTCAAAACTGAAAACCCTTTTGCAGGTTGATTCAAGGCTTAATAGTTATTCAAACACCTTCCTGGAGGTTCGCTGAACGATTCTCAATCAAAAGCATTCATCAAAACGCCCGGAATTGGTACAGTGGAGTCCAACTGTTTCAAATAAAATTTACAATCGTGCATCTTCATTCATGCACTTTTAATAAGTTTTAATATGTAATTCATACTCCTCATGCAATTCTGAAGCTAACCCAATGATTCAATTGTATTTTTATGCGTTGTGTGCCAATATGCCATTATCAATTTCTAGGGTTTACAGGACCTTGGATTAGGGCTTTTCAAATAAGGAAAAATTGAGACTTGGGACCTTGACTATTCAAACCAGTGCGTCTGGACGATCTCAAACATACCCTCGCGCCTAATTTATGGAGCCCCTAGGGCTAGTCGCTATTTTTCCAAAACCGGCCTAGGAGAACACGGGAAAAACCGTTGTTTAATGTTTTGTGTTTCAGGAATAATGAAGAAGACGACCTCGTGGCAAGATGTGATAGGCCAGTTCAAATTTCGCGCGCGTTGGTGGTCCCTGACTTTCTTTTCTTTTATAATGTTTATTAATTATTATATATCAAACGCGTGAGTTGGATCCACTGGCAAGCATAAGGACTGGTAATGTTAATGACCTGGGTTCGATCCCAGGTCTTCACCCTTTCCATTTGTTATTTTTCAATTAACGTTCATATGTAGCGCTTGTGCTGAAGACTATCATGCATCCTCCAAAATCAACGCCCACGTGTCCCAGAGCGTCAGATCAACGGCCATGAACTGAAGACTATGATGAACTCAAGTCAACGCGCGTGTATGCTCCCAGAAAAAAGTCCATAAGGCCTCATATTCTTGGGCCAGGCTGCTAAACTATACCTCCTATTTGGGGTCTGAACCCCCAGGTTTGCATATTTTTTTATTTTCTTTACTTTTTTTGTATTATTATTTT
Organism: Vicia faba; assembly: GCA_948472305.1. Lineage (NCBI taxonomy): Eukaryota > Viridiplantae > Streptophyta > Magnoliopsida > Fabales > Fabaceae > Vicia > Vicia faba. The sequence goes on from OX451737.1 coordinate 112,435,285, forward strand.
TACTTCCTTTTTAATTATTATTTATTAATTAGCTTTATTATTTTCATAAAGTATAAAAAATACCCATAAAAATCAGAAAAAAGAGAAAAACAATAAATATTTTATTTTTTTAGTATTTTCATAAATAAATGCATATAATTAAATTTAGTTTTAAATTAGGTTAATTTTAATTTTTTTCATAATAAAATCTAAAAAAACATAGAATTAGGTTTAATTAATAAATTTTCATTCTTTTCTTTTCTTTCATAAATAATTAAATAGTTAAGTATTTATTTTTCATAATTAAATTTGTCTATAAAAATTAGGGTTAATTTAGGTTTAAAACTTCAATATTTTTTAATAAATTAAAAATAATTAGGATTAGGGTTTGCATCTTATTTTAATTTCAATTAATTCCTTTTTCATATTAAATCCTAAAATACTAAAAAACACCAAAAAAAACATCTCCTTTCTTCTTTAATTAATTAATTTCATCGTTTAATTCAATTTTTGCAAAAGGGTCCAACGCCCTCGTTCTTAATTTCTTATTAATTCGCATATTTATTTTCTTTTCCGTTTAAATATTTATGTATCTCTCCCGAAGCCTTGTAATTTATTTTCTTTTACTTTTAATTCTTTATTTTCTGTCAAATCGGGTCCTGGTTAATTTTGGCGATGTGGACCCGCGCCTTTTGTAATAACTTTAGATCTTTACTTTCCTGCAAATATTTTAACTGTTAAATCAAAGCATGAAAGAATGTATGGATCAAAAATAAAAACAAGCGTAGAACACCAATAACATGACAAGATAAATGCAAATGAAAACGACACACAAATCGCACACACCACCCCTAGGGTACGCCTCACTGTTGCCTTGCCTCGAAAGGTGATCGTCGAGTAGAGGATGTCTTAGTAAGTCCTCATAATCCGGGAACCTGGCATGAGGGTAGCTTCTAAGGTGTCTTCCTATTGCTCCGGTGATCACCATGTCCCAAACCTCGAATTGACCCAAACACCTCCAACGGTGGTGCTACCTACCTCTCAATGGTGGGATGGCACTACTTTAAAGGACATCTACACAGACGAATTCCTTAGGGTAGGTAGACGACTCTAGATACTTGCTCTAAATTTCAAACAAAAATTCAAAAATACTTTTCACACCAACACATTTTCAAAAGCTTTCGAAAGCAAATTTTCAAACACTCTTGAGGACCGATACAAGAGTCGAACTGAAATTTTCAAAGAAACTTTTTTTTAAAAAAACCACAGTTGAAAAGCAAACAAACCATTTTGAAAATACAATGAGCAAGTATCTAAGAGCCCATGGATAACCATGGATAGAAAGGGTGCTAACACCTTCCCTTTCTATAATCTACCTCCCGAACCGAGAGCAATCTCTATAAGGAATTTTTCTGTGCTTTTGTCCTTTCCATTTGGAGAAAATAAAAGACGGTGGCGACTCTTGCTTACCGCGACATTTCGCGAACCAGCGTTAAATAGTCAGTTCCAGATCCACCGATCACAAGAACCAAACCATAAATGAGAAGATCCAGGACATCCTCAAAAGCTTGGAAATTCATGTCGTCCCAGAATGAACGAGCCTTTTCCCATAGAAACTTGGCTAGGAAGCCTTTAACCCCGCTTCTTGTCTCCCAATTGGATATGATGTCGGCCCTCTTCATATGCAAATCTTCGGCGATGACTTCAGGCTTTGGAATCCCTTCTAGACCAGTGAATGGTATCTGATCAAGCATGGGCACCCCCAAGAGTAGAGAGAACTCTTCTAGTGTAGGTACCAACTGATAGTCCGGGAAAGTGAAACAATGATGTACGGGATCAAAGAATTGGAACAGGACACACATCATTTCTTCTTGGAAACTGGATGTAGCCAAACTGAGGAGTAGACCATATTTCTTGGTAAAAGGAGAACCCCCAGGCACTCTTGAGGCTAACTCTTGAAGTTGAGGGTGTGCTTTTACAAAGCTGATTCGGATGGTGTTACTTCAGACGGAATTCATGACCTACAAAACAAAAACAAAGATAAATTTCTAAATCCTTGAAATGGTTAGTGAGCATGCTCATGATGCTTATGATGTTTATGATGTTATGTACAAGTAAATATATACACACAAAGAAAACAAATCCTTATGTTTTAGGCTTTCATGAGGTTTTATAGGTAAGTGCCCTCTTGAAGTTTAGTTGGCTCAACCTGTCCTAGTAATAGTGATCAGGTTCTAAAGGATCTCAATATCACTGACCTTTCTCTTAGGCATTGTCTCAGCACAATTAATCTTTTCTGGCGCCCGAGATATCCCAAAAGTCCAGCCTCAATGAGTGTAGTATCGAGTATCAACCAATTTTCAGCTCTACACTGAAATCGGTTATCTCACTATGTCCTAATGGCCAAGTTGTTCAATTAGGGTTCTAAAGTCAATTAGTGCTTCACGATGCCACTCAGCGGCCCTGTATTCTCCTCGATTCACCATGAGGGATACCGGTACCCACAAATGTTTCACACTAACGTAGCCATTGTTTCAACCATATCGGTCTACGCCGTATAGTTTCCACAATCTATAGCTACTTACCTAAAAAGGTGCCCTAGATCTGGGTAGAGGATCAAAACAAACCCAAAAAGGAACCAATAATGTAAAGCATACAAGTCAAACAAAGAAAGCAAGTAAAGGTGATCTAACCCTAAGGTAACCCCACTTTAAGAATCTCCCCAACAAAGTCGCCAGTTCTGTGATACAGTGGGAGAACTGACTTGATTGTTTTGTGTTTGTATTCGCAAATGTTGCGGTTTAGCAAGAGTCGCCATCGACTTTTCTTTTATCCAAAAGGAAACGTGAAAAAGCACGGGAAAGACCTTTAGAGATGTTTTCTTGAGTTCGGGGGGTAAATTATTAAAAGGGAAGGTGTTAGCACCCTTTTCATCCATGGTTTTCCATGGGCTCTTAGTTACTCGTTAGATCACTTGCTTTTGTTTTGACAATGTGCTTGTGGTGTGGGCTTTGAAAGTGTTTTGAAAAATCTCTTTGTAATGGTTCTCGTTTCTATAAGAACGCGAATAAAGTTTTGTTTCGAAAGATAGTCCAAACATGTGTTTATGGATTGTGTTTTGGAAAGTGGTTTTCGGAAAGATATTTTGCAATGGTTCTCGTCTCTATAAGAACGTATATAAAATGTTTCATCTTTTTGAAAATGTTTTTTTAAAATGGAAGTTTGTATAAATTTTTTTGTTGTTGTGAGCAAGCGAGTAACTAGGAGTGAATCTACCTACTCGAGAGGTCTTAAACGTTATTTTCCTTCTCCTTTAGATGTGGTTATCTTACCATTGTTTTGGTAAGAAGCCCCATTGTTAGATGTGAATGGACGGATGTGGGACGTTTGTATAATCATAGAAAGCAACATATGTGACGCTTTAGCAATATCGTTTTAGGGACTAGATCGTTTTACCGGAGGCAACATCGAGGGTCATCGAGGGACTACGATCTTTTTTTTATCGAAGGGTCTTTGCTAAAATGTCTCATATTCGAGGGACATGACTATTTTCCGAAAGGAAACAAAATGAGATTACCCTAGAGATGCAAGTGTGCAAGTGTGTTAGTTTGCATGCATTTTGTATTGTATTTGAAAGGTTATCTACTTGTTGATTTTATCTTGCCATACATCCTAATTACTAGCAATATATGAAAGCAAGTAAAAATGCGGAAAATAAATCCTAAGCTATTACATCACTTTAGGGGGATGGGGGTACAAATTAATAATGGGAATGAAGTGGAAACTAAAATATTACAATCATATCAAATAATAATGAAAACAATGTAAAAACTGTGCAAAACAAAGGAAAAAAAGCATTTTGAACTGCTATGTGTCGACCCATGTTGTTATGCATCGACACATAGCTTTTCCTCGTCCCTGTAAAATCTGACCAAACTCAGTATGAGTCGATGCATACTGAGATGTGTCGACTCATACTTCTTCTTGTATCGACGCGAAACGCGTATGTGTCGACCCAAACATTTTTCGCGTTTCTGTTTTGGAGATTTTTTACAGTATGAGTCGATGCATAAGGCTGTGTGTCGACTCATACTCTGTTTTTTCACCTAGAAAGGGTCGACACATGTGAGTAAGCGTCGGCTCATGCTGCATCTTTTTTCCTTAAACATGGTTTTTCTTGTCTGTACAGGTTAGTTTACAGCATATGATGGATAAACATAAACAACAAATGATTAAATAAGCCTAAACAATAAGAAAATAAACAATTCAAAAGGATCATAAAATGCTACATCTCATCTTCAAAAAAATTATTTATGATGTGTGAAAAGATATCAAGTCAAGAAGACTTACCTTTGGGCTGCACTGGCTGTTTTAAATCTGAATGTTTTCCGGACGCTGTGATGGCTCTAATAAATCTTCATGAAGTTGCTCCAGGCTGTTGAAACTAAGTTAAACTGTACTGTGTTGCTTTTGGTGTTTTGAGGGTGAAGATGATAGCACTATATGGACTGCTTTTATGTTTGGACAATCTTTGTATGTGATGAGGTGTTTGGCTTAAGGGAGAGTTTGTATGTTGGAGTAATGGGTTGGGGTCTTGTTTTTTGAATAAGAACTTGTGCTGGTTTGAAAATGAATGAGTCAAGGTTACAAAGGATGCTTGTTTTTCTGCTCAACAAATCTCTATTCTCTCTCTCAAATCTCCTGCCTCCAAAAAAAACCTCCCTGTGTCTTATGAGACTGCCCTTTTTTAGACCCTTGACTGAGGTTTAGGGGGGAAACAAAATAAGCTATTTTGAATTGTTTTTGCCTACTGTTCTGATACTTTCTTCACACAAATTTCTTTTGCCATTTTGGTGCAATCTTGGGGCTGTTATGATGCAGGTTTGGGCAGACTGCATAGAGCAGTTTTGGACTGTATAGGACAGCATATGCATACTTGTGGTGCAGCATAGCACAAGGTTTCTTGTAGGGCAGCAATGGAGCAGGTTTTGGGGTGTTGTCGCAATGTAGCATAACACACTTTGTTCAACTTAGACAGTATAATTTGTATCATGACACAAATTTGGTCTTGTGGAATATTTTATACACATTATGTCAAAGGGTAAAAATATTGTGGCAAGGTTTTTTTTAGAGAATTCAAACAAGACATAGTCTTAGAATTTGTAATTTTGCAAAAATGCCACTTTGTAATAACTTGAATTACTTGCATCATCTTGAATTATTTAGAATTGTAGTAAAAGATGTCATGAAGTAAATGAAATTAACCAAGTATAGAAAATACTTAGAAAATTTTCAAAGTCTTGCAAAATTTGATTTTGATTCTCTTGATTTTTTATGATCAAATTTCATATTTTTGGATGTCTTGACATAATGTGATTTTTGGGACTCAAATTTGGTCAAAAAGTCAAAGTTTGACTTTTTAGTGTCCGGTTGACTTTTTCCAGCTGAAACTCTGATTTTGCTCATTTTGCCCCCTTTTGACAATTTGAATGATTCTTCTTAGAAAATTGTGATCTGAGGCTTAAAACTTGACTGAAGTAATTCTAAGAGTCCTTGAGACATGAGAGGGAAAATTTTGGAGTACAACACTAGACGACTGCTTTATCATAACCTGCATCACAGGCCCTTGAGATCCTTGAAATGGTTAAGTAAATGCTATGGTATGATGCTATGATGTGTATGCTATGCATCAAGCAAAAATGCAGGGTAAGAAACCAATTTATTGGATTTATATAAACAAAGTCCTGCAAAGAATACAAGCAAAGCCCTGCAATGAGTTCAAATTGTTAGGCAAAGAAAGCAAACAAGTCACACAAGTAGCCTTAGGTTTAGGCTTGCATGGATTCCATAGGTAAGTACCCTCTTGATGTTTAGTTTGTTTCAAACTTGTCCTATAAATAGTAACAAGGTCCTAAGGAGTCTCAATATCACTGATCTTTCTTTATCGGTATTATTTTAGTTTAGCAATCTTTTCTTGTGATCGAAACATCCCGAAAGTCCGATCTCAATGAGTGTAGTATCGAGTATCAACTGACTCCCAGATTTACACCGAGACCATCTATATCACTACTTTCTAATGGCTAAGTTTGTTCAACTAAGGTTCTAAGGTTCGTTAGTGCTTCACGACACCATGCGACGGCCGCGTATTCTCCTTGATTCGACACAAGGGATACTGGTACCAACCAAAGTGTCACACCAACACAGCTATCGCTTCAACCATATCGGTCTATGTCGTACAGTCTCCATGATCTATTGTTGTTTCCCTAAAAAGATGCCCCAGATCCGGGTATAGGATCTTTACAAGAATACCACAACAAACCCTCAAAGATAAAGAAGTCAAAGCAAACTAAGAAAGCAATTTTAAAATGATCTAGACCCTAAGGTAAACCCCACTTTATAATTTTCCCTAACAGAGTTACCAGTTCTGTTATACGGTGGCAGAACTGACTATTAATACTGGTTTGTGTTTTTTGTTCGCAAATGTCACGGTAAGCAAGAGTCGCCACTGACTTTTCTTTTATCCAACAAAGGAAAGCGGTGAAAAGAACAAAAAAGGACCGTTTTTCGAGATTTCTGAGTAAGGGGGTAGATTATGAAAAGGGAAGGTGTTAGCACCCTTTCCATCCATGGTTTTCCATGGGCTCTTAGGTACTTGCCCATTTTTAAAATTGCTTGTGTGTTTGTGTGATTTGAAAAGCTTTGAAAATGCCTTAGTGTGGCGATTCACTTTATGGTAACTCTTGTATCAGTCCTCAAGAGTGTGATAAAGTGTTTTTGAAAACTTTTGTTTGGAAAGTAGTATTTGAAAGTATGGTGTAAAAATTTGTTTGAGCAAGTACCTAACAGTTATCTACCTACTCAAAAAAAAGACTGTTCTTTTCCTCCTATCCTTTAGACCGTGTTATCCTACTATTAGTGAGTAGGTAACCCTAGTCGTTGGATGTTGAGGGACTATCAAAAGGGATGTAATGGTCATTGAAGGAAACCTGTAAGGATACCTTAGCATTTCGAAGGGACTATCATCATAAGATCATTTCTCGTAGGCAACTTGAGGGACATTTAGGGACTATGATCTTTATGATGACTTTAAACTGAGGGTATTTTGCTAAGAGTGTCCTTAGGTTTGAGGTACATGACCATTTTCGAAGGCAACCAAAGTGGGAAATGCCCTAGGGGTGCAAGTCTGAAATAATGTACTATTTCAGATATTTTATCTTGCAGTTTAGTGATCTATTGATTGATTGATTAAGCATACATGCCTAGGTTGCTAGAAATTATATACAAGCATATAAAATATAAAATCGAGAAATAAAGGTCATACGCTATTAAAAGTCTTTAGTGTAGATACATAAATAATTACTGAAATAAAGTGCATAAATAAAACCCTAATTAAGCTATTACAAACCGGGCACAATTAGATAATTAACAAAAAATTCTAAAGTAAATAAATGTGCGTATGAGTTAAAAATACGTCTAAAAGCCTAAGTGAAAGGAATTTTTTGTTTGTTTTTGTTATGAAAGGAAATTGAATTAAAAAATCCTAAGTCTATTCCATTTTAGTTTTTTTTAAGAAAATATTAAAATAATTAGTTAATTAATTGACAAAGTTAATTTAATATATAAAAAAAAAACTAAGCCTAATGTTTTTGTGGTTTTTTGTTAATGTTAATTAAAACTTAGAAGAATTATGGACAAACAACCAACATGAAGGAGACCCAATCGAAAGACCAAAAACAGGAAACGAAAGGAATGCACTCTTGGAAGTAAGGCCTGGATCAAAGAGGCTTAGGTTGCTCTTTGATCCAGAGGGTTGATCGAAGACCTCGTTCTAGGGTCTTGGGGGTGCTAGATCTTCAAGCAAATACGTTAGAAATTTAAAACGCAAGGCCTGAGATTCGAACCCTGGTCCCTTCGATTGCACGACTTCCCTTTCACCATCTGAGCTGCTTGCTCATTCGAAATACATGACACCTGCTTTTGGTTCTGCAAATTAGTTAATTAGAAAATAAACAAAACAGAAATAGTCTCATTCGAAATCAAACCCTAAACCCGGATCTGGGTTTGTTTCGGTTTTCCACAGTCGGTATCGTGGGTTTCAAAAAGTAACCAGCTTTGAAAAACTCTATCCATGGTGTCCGAATGTATGAACATTGCAACTTTCATACACTTTGTTAAATTGCTCACAAATAATAACAAAAACTATAAACATGCAATCATGAGTCTAATTTCATATTAAGTGGGATCGAACATTCTTACCATTGGAGGCGCCTAGATCTGCAGTCCTGGGTGTGAGATGGCTGGGGTACAAATGAGTGTACGCATGTGTGAACTCCAAGAACACGATCGGAGTGTTAACCTAGACAGAAGGTGCCTGCAATGGAGTTTTGACAACTTTGGAATTTGATGCTATTTTCTGGACTTTCATGGGGTAGGCAGCATTTTCTTCTGAGGCAGCCTCCGTGTGTTTTTTCTCTGATATCATGAGGTTTATATAGACAAGGGAATTTAGGTCAACATTTGTGTATCAAATCTTGATCCATTATGATGAAGAGATTTGATTTGATTTCTTCATAAAAACTTGCTATATTTGATTCAATCAAGTGCCAATCTATTTTCATGCGTTACTGCCAACCTGTTATGAGTTGTTTGGGCCTCCAATATGATGAAAATCAAAAGCTGACCTTTCCTGCAGATCCACTTCCCTTCTAGTTTGCTCTCTTTGATGGCTCTAAGCTCCAATTCAAATTACTCAGAGCTTTACTCATCAGAGCATTGTTTCCTTCGAAAGCTCTGAACTCTAATTTGAATTGCACCAGCTTCGATGTCATGGCTCCTTCGATTGAGCCACCCTCTACTTCCACTGCTTGGTTTGAAAAGAATGACTTTGGTCGAATTAGATCTTATGGAGTTAGGAATAAACAAGGCAAGAATCTGGCCTTTAACTCAGGAATTGAATCCACAATCAACATTGAATTCTTGCCATATTTGCAAGGAAAAGATGCCATTTTTTCATGTTCAGTGTACCTGGACATGTTTTTTGAGTTCCCTCTTGATGTCCTCTTACGAATGGTCTGGAAGGAGTTCTTCGAATGGCCCTTGTCCAAATACCAATCGAAGGGTATTTATTAAAATGTCAATTGAAGAGTCCTTTGCTACACCAATCGAAAGATCGTGTCCATGCCAATCGAAGGACATGGTTAACACGCCTGTCGAAGCTGCTTTGACACAATGCTAAATCAAAGATCCCTTGCCATGCCAATCGAAAGGCTTGTCCCAGGGTGGAAAACGAAAGGGTCTTTCAGAATGCCAATCGAAGGCCTTGACACAAGCCAATCGAAAGGCTTGTCATGAGACCAATCAAAAGGCCTTGTATCCATGCCAATTGAAGAATTTTTTGCAATGTAAATTGAAAGGCCTTGTACCCATGTCAATCGAAGGGCTTGGCCACAATTCCAATCGAAGCATTTTTTGGAATGTTAATCGAAAGGCTTGGCTAGCATGTCAATCGAAGGGATTGTCCATGCCAATCGAAAGGCTCCTTCAGAATACCAATTGAAGGGTATTTATTGAATGCCAATCGAAAGGTACTTAAAACACCATTCAAAAATTTTCTCTTTTCCTTAAGCAAGAGTTTATGGTCAACCATGTAGGGGGAATACCTTGGAAAACATGAGAGGCCAAATTTTGGAGTACAACAAAAATATTTTTGGGACTTTTTATGAAAAAGATTTGAAATTTAACCTAATATTCTAATTAATTTTAATTAACGAAAATAAATTAAAGTTAATTAAATTAATTAATTGGAAAAAAATTATTAAGAAAAAAACTAAGTCCTAATTTTTTTGTGATTATTTTCTGATTTTAGGATTTTGAAAAAATGATTTAAAAAAAGAAATAAAAACTAAATAATAAAAAAAAGTAGAGATTTTGAGAAATAGGCCTGAGGGGGTGTGAACCCAAATTGGGGGTTGCAAGCTGAAACTTTTTTCCAAGTCCCAGAAACTGTAAGCCCATAGCCAGCGTGTGGTTTAGTGTGGAGCAAGCTGGGAGATCCATCATGTGGCTGCCATCCTAGAACGTCGGATCTGGTGTTGATTGATCTGATGGTGATAATGATGAGGCCTATGGTATGCACGTCGAGTAACATCACATGGGATCTGGAAACAAATGTTATGAAAAATAATATGCAGGAGGCAGGGGTCGAACCCCTGACCTCCCATACGCACGCACCTTAAAATATCCAGCCTTGCCATCTGAGCCAACTTAACATTCGTTATATAAAACAAATATAATATAATATATTTAATAAAGGGTCAGTGTTTAAGACAGAAAACACGCGCAATTCAAATGGTCCACTCCTGATGTGCCACACCACCGTCTTCCTCACTGGCTCTCGTCTTAGCCAAAGAACTTTTACCCACAGACATGATTGTTGCTAAAAGACCTGCATATTTCCAAAATCTCAACCAAGCAATATAAATTCAATCTAAATACATGGATCTACTGGGTTTGATCTCGTGAGTACAATGGTACTCTTCTTTTGGCCTAATTCTTCCTGTAATGGAAAACCCTAAAACAAATCTCAAAACCCTAACAATGGCAATTAGTCATACACGCATCAAAACAAGCAATTAATCATTCAAACGTGTTCTAAATGATCATATAAACATGAATGCATACTCAAAATTCATTTATAATGCGTATATTATCAAGATCGAATTCAAGAATAAGAAGCAAATCGTGATGTTGTAGATGCTTGTTCTGGATGCTTTGATGCGTGAGAACGATCTAGTTAGCTTCCAAATGTGCCCGGGAATTGATTATAACCTTCAGAATTCTTTGAATCTCCCTGTAAATCAAAATCCGATTGCCACTTTTTTGCCAAAAATTTGGAGTTTCTTGTGTCAATTTCGTGCGGCCAATCCTTGTTTTTTTTATCAGGCAAGGTTATGAATAAATAATTGAATGTATTAGGTCAATAAAATTGGATCCAATCTTGGAGAATTATAGAGAAAAAACTTGATTTGCAATTTGCGTTTTAAGTTTCCAAAATTGGTCAAAACATGCTATTTTCATTCCAATCATCCTTTTCATGAAATCTTCACTTACTTATCAGATCTTAGACTCATTATATGGCCCTAAAACAAATCTTTGGATTTTATTTCATTATTTCAATATTTTATTTGATTTATTTTGATTTAAATGAAAAAAATCAAAATAAATAATAAAAATAATGAAATAATGTATGAGTGAGCTCAGGGGTCGTGGGCCATGTTAAGAACAAGTTTCAAGCATGAAAACATGGTCCTGTTTGGAAAAAAAATCAAGTTTGGTCAATATTGGCTTCATGCATATTTCCAAAAATTGGTCAATTTTAGCAATGCATATCTCTCTCATTTTTAACCCTATGAGGGTGTTCTTTGACTTTTTAGAGAGCTTAGGATGTCCTCCAAACAAACCTTTTAGTTTCACCTCAATTGGATCTTCCATGTTCATGTAAAGAGCTTTGACCCAAAAGGTGTTTTTGTTGACTTTTTGAAATGACCTATAATGTCTGATCTTGTATCTTTTGATTGAGGCATTTCTTGGACTTGGGTGCTGAAGAGAAGTTGTAGGGAACTGGATTCTCTTCAAAATGAGCCTTGGAGGAAAAATTTCTGATAAAGTATGAGAAAGTTATGCATGGTCAAAGTTTGGTTGACTTTTCCTATAGAAACCCTAATTTGCCATTTTGACTTTTGATGAGTTAGGGGAATTTCTTGAGGAATCATGATCAACCATTGATCAAATGATGGATAATCCTTCAAAATATTGATGTTTACCAAAAATCTTGAAGTTTGACTGTATTTGGGCCACAGTTGACTTTTGACCTAGTACAATTGATTTCCAGGCATTTGAGCAGTTGACTGAGCAAACTTATTGCTCAAGGCATGAAATTTGGCATGGATGATCTTGAGGACATATTAGGACAATGGAGAATATTTGGGATCCTTTGGAATCATACATCTTGCTTGAAATTGAAACCCTAATTTGAGATTCATTGCCTTAGGAGGAGAGTTTGTCTAGTCAATTGTTGGTCATCCTTGAGCAATTGAGGACCTCTAGAGGAATGCCTTGAGTGAAAATGGGATGGAAAATTTTGAGGTACAACATCTTCCACTGTTCAATCTTATTAAACCTGGGGATGTAGATTGGTTGATTTGCCTTTCATGATCTGAAGGGTGAAGATGATTGAACACTAGAGTGCCCAGAAATTTGCGCTCGTCTGAAATGATACTTGATTGTGTAGGTAATATTGGGAATGGGCTTACAGATTCCATTTGGATAAGGTGACGTTAGATCGTCAGAGATGGGCTTAAAGATGTCATCCAAAGCAATGTTGATTTCATGAGATATTCCTTTGTGGGAATTCCTATGTATGTTAATGAGGTGGACTTCACTGAGGAATGTTGGTCTCTGCTTAGGAAATAGAATTTAGGAGCATCAGTTGTCTATTACTCTACTGGAGGGCCATCTCTTGATTGAAGAGGCGGAAGTGAACCTCTATCTGGTCAAGATACAGGCTTCATAGTGACTTGCTGAGGATAATAAGGTTGACTGCTATCCGATCATATTTGCATCGACTTAATGAGGGAATGAGATTAAGCTACTATCTGGTCGTGCTCCAGGCTTTACAGTTTCTTTAACTAGAATAAAAATAAGAAGAATCTTAGGATCGATTCGACTGAACCAGAGAAAGGTCTTGAGTTGTCTTCAACTGGAATAAGAATCAGGGAGATCTTAGTAGTGATCCTACTGAACCAGAGAAGGTCTTTAATCAACTTTGACTGGAACGGCAATCAGAAGAATCTTAGGATCGATTCAACTGAACCAGACAAAAGTCTTAGGGTCAATCTTTAACTGGAATAAGAATTAGGGAGATCTTAGTGGCGATCTGACTGAACCAGAGAAGGTCTTTAATCAACTTTGACTGGAACGGCAATCAGAAGAATCTTAGGATCGATTCAGCTGAACCAAACAAAAGTCTTCAACTAGAATAAGAATCAGGGAGATCTTAGTGGCGATCTGACTGAACCAGAGAAGGTCTTTAATCAACTTTGACTGGAACGACAATCAGAAGAATCTTAGGATCAATTTAACTGAACCAGACAAAAGTCTTGGGTCAATCTTCAACTAGAATATGAATCAGGGAGATCTTAGTGGCAATCTGACTGAACCAGAGAAGGTCTTCAATCAACTTTGACTGGAACGGTAATCAGAAGAATCTTAGGATCAATTCAACTGAACCAGACAAAAGTCTTGGGTTAATCTTCAACTGGAATAAGAATCATAGAGATCTTAGTGGTGATCTGAATGAACCGGAGAAGGTATTTTGAGAACATCATTCTGAGGTTGATGATGAAATATCCTTTCATCAGGCGTAGCTTTTGACAAAACTACCAGGTCACATAAGTGGCCGACGGTGTTATTGATTTGATCTTTTCCCTGGAAAAGGCAAAGAGTTAGTCATATGCAATGTCATGATGTATGAAAGGCATTGTGGTGATGTTCTCAAAATAAATGAGATTATGCTATATGCGATATGTATGTGCATGCCATAATGTATGAACATGGAATGCTATTGTGATGTTTCTTAGTCTGGGAAAGTAAATCCCAGACTGCTGCTGAAGAGTATAAGGTAGTTGGATCCTTGTTTCCGCTGGGGATGATGAATGGATATAATCTGTCGGGGATTTCCTCTGCTTGAGAATAAACTTTGTGGGGGGAGATGTTTTATTGGAATATTCTGCCGTTGTAGATAAATAAACACTGTTGAGGAATGAACTTCCGTAGTTAGAGAAATAAACTCTACCTGGGAGGAGACTTTATAACTGTTTGAAGTTATAAAACTCGACTGGGGAATACAGGTTGTAGCTGGAGAATGAATTATGCTGGAGGAGATAATTCCTGCTTGGGGAAGAAGAGATCAAAACTTTGGTTGTTTCTACTCTGTGGGGAACATAGACGTCACGGGGTCATATGTAATTGAGACTTCGTCTCAAAATTGTCTTTGCCCCTGTACCTGTTGGAAGGAGTAACTGTCGGGACTAAAATGGTTTTTTAGACTTTGCCCCGTTCCTTAAAGTCATGAGCAACTGTCCTTCAGTTTCTTATGCAAATATTTGTGAATAGAAATCATATTCAAATGAATATGTCAAGAATAAGTCATTGGACGTTTTTGCAAAACAAAACAGGAAAAAGAAAAACAAACAATTATGTACTTCCAAAGAAATGATTTATATTGATTTCTGAAATTTTCCTATAATAGGAATTTTGTACAAAGAGGCTGACGTTCTAGTAGGAGAATATTGTCATGAGAGTGAAAACTATACAAAATAGTGTACAAAGAGAAGAAGACAGATATGTGTAATAATCCCATTGAGTTTCAATTCTGCTATTTCCCATATGTCTTCGAGCGTCTCATCACTTTGCTACTTGTCTGAAGCTGACTGGATTGATCGGTATCGTTTGAGCTTGATAGTTGATACTGAAGTTTGATCGCAAGGTGATCCAATGGGACATAATGATACGCTTCAAATCCCTAATTTTTTCCTGGACCGCTCTTTCGGGTTTTCAGTCCACCGGGATACTCTTTTTTGCCCAAGCCGCCTTTGTGGGTTTTCGACTTATCGGGTGTACAGATTTTTTTTTATCCCTAATTTTTGCCCGAACCCTTTTGGTTCACCGGGATGCCCTTATTTTTGCCTAGGCCAGTCAACCTAGAGGGTCTTTATTCATGCGTAGTATCTTTTCACTATGTCCACATTAACAGGGTGAGGAAGGTCGTCACTATCCATGGTGGTCAAAATCATGGCTCCACCTGAAAACATGCTTTTGATCGCAAATGACCCTTCGTATGTGGGAGTCCATTTGCCCTTGGGATAACCTTGCGCCAGTATGATGCGCTTGATCACTAGATCACCGACTTGATATACTTGACATCTGACCTTTTTGTTGAAAGCCTTGATCATCCATTTTTGATACATTTGACCATGACAGACAGCAGTAAGCCTTTTCTCATCAATCAGATTCATTTGATCAAGTCGATTCTGGATCTAATTGTCTTCGTTCAAACCTGCATCCTTCATGATCCTCAGAGAAGGGATCTGGACCTTAATAGGTAGGACAACCTTCATACCATATACCATAGAATAAGGTGTTTCCCCTGTCGACGTTCGTGCTGAGGTGTGGTAGCCATCAAGAGAAAATGGTAACATCTCATGCCAGTCTTTGTATTGCACTGTCATCTTCTGTATGAGTTTCTTAATGTTCTTATTAGCAGCCTCCACAATTCCATTCATCTTTGGCCGGTAAGGGGAAGAATTATGATGTTGGATCTTAAATTGCACCATTGTCAGTAATGATTCTCTCTGGCACACCATACCGACAAATTAGGTTATGCTTGATAAACCGCGCCACAACATTCTTGGTAACAGTAGCAAAACAGGTGGCCTTAACCCACTTTGTGAAGTAATAAATGGCCACCAGGATGAAGCGATGCCCATTGGAAGCGGTAGGTCTAACCTCTCTGATCATGTCAATGCCCCACATTGCAAAGGGCCATGGAGCCATCAAGATGTTCAAAGGAACCAGAGGTACATGCACCTTATCAACATAGATCTGGCATTTGCGACAAGTTCGGGAATGCTAATAGCAGTCTGCTTCCATAGTGGACCAATAGTATCCTGCCCGTAGGATCTTTTTAGCCATGGTATGTCCACTATAATGGGTTCCAAAGGTACCTTCATGTAAATCTGCCATAATCCTCTCTGCTTCGCTCTTGTCTATGCACCGAAGTAAAGTAGAGTTATGGTTATGCTTGTAGAGGATTCCATTCCTGAGGAAGAACTTTACGGAGAACCTTCTTAGAAACTTCTTATCATTGACAGATTCCCCCTCGCGATATTCTTGAGCCTCGAGATACCTTTTCACTTCATGAAACCAAGGTTTGTCTGCTACTTCCTCAGTGTAAATCTCGTAGCAGTATGCTGGTTCATCCAACCTCTCAATAGTGATTCAGGGAGCCTCGTTGTCCCACTTGACCTTGAACATAGATGACATAGTAGCTAGCGCGTCCGCTAACTGATTCTCTTCTCGTGAAAAATGTTCAAAGGTTACCTCTTCAAAGTGTGGAAGCAACGTCAGCACATGTTCTTTGTAAGGGATGAGGTTCGGGTGCTTCATGTCCCACTCTCCTTTGATATGACTTATTACCAAGGCTGAATCCCCAAATATGCTCAAGAGCTTGATCCTCAGGTCAATAGCAGCTTTGAGACCCATGATGCATGCTTCATACTCCGCCATATTGTTGGTACAATTGAAACATAATCTGGCGGTGAAAGCAGTAAGACAGCCTTCAGGAGATATAATTATAGCATCGATATCATTGTCGAGTGCGTTGGAGGCTCCATCAAAAACCATAGTCCACCGGGATCCTTCTTCAGGTCCTTCATCCGGTCTAGGTTCTTCATAGTCAGTCACTAGCATAATATTCTCGTCCAGGAACTCAAAATTCATGGACTGATAGTCATCCACGGCCTGATGAGCCAAATGATCAGCTAGCATACTTCCCTTGATTGCTTTATGGGTCGTGTATTGGATATCATATTTGGTCAAGATCATTTGCCATCTTTCTATTCTTTCGGAGAGGGTGGGCTTCTCAAAGATGTACTTGATAGGATCCATCTTAGATATCAGCAAAGTAGTGTGGGTCAACATATATTGTCTCAGTCGGCGAGCAGCCCATGCCAAAGTACAACAAGTTTTCTCGAGTAGTGAGTATCTTGTTTCACAGTCGGTAAACTTTTTGCTAAGGTAGTATATTGCATGCTCTTTTCGACCAGACTCGTCATGCTGCCCCAGCACACACCCCATTGAATTATCTAACACTGTTAAGTACATTATCAAAGGTCTTCCTTCAATTGGAGGCATCCAAATTGGTGGTTTTTGAAGGTATTCCTTGATTCTTTCGAAGGCAGTCTGGAATTCGTCATTCAACTTTACCACTTGATCTTTCTTTAGGAGTTTGAAGATTGGCTCACAAGTAGCATTTAAATGGGAAATGAACTTGGAAATGTAATTTAGTCTTCCCAAAAATCCTCTGACCTCCTTCTCAGTGCGAGGAGCCGGCATCTCTTGTATAGCCTTTACCTTTGCAGGATCCACCTGAATACCCTTATCACTAATAACGAAACCCAGAAGTTTATCAGACCTTACCCCGAAGGTGCACTTGTTCGAATTTAACCTCAGCTTGTACGTCTTCAACCTATCAAACAGATTTTATAAATGATCAAGGTGCTCTTCCTCAGTTTGAGACCTGACTATCATGTCATCCACATAGACCTTTATCTCACGGTGAATCATGTCATGAAACAAAGCTACCATTGCTCGCTGATAGGTTGCCCCAGTATTCTTTAATCCAAACGGCATCACTTTATAGCAGAAAGTGCCCCATTGCATGACGAAGGTTTTCTTCTCCATATCTTTGGGTGCCATCTTGATTTGGTTATAACTAGAGAAACCATCCATGAAGGAAAAAATCTTGTATTGCACGGTGTTGTCAACCAGAACATCAATGTGGGGGAGCAGAAAGTCATCTTTGGGGCTTACCGTGTTTAAATCTCTGAAGTCCATACACATTTGTACCTTACCGTCTTTTTTAGGCAACGGAACTACGTTGGCAACCCATTTGGGATAAGAGGTGACAGCTAAGAAACCAGCATTGAACTGCTTCATAACCTCTTCTTTGATCTTCTCTGACATTTCAGGACGCATACGACGGACCTTCTGCTTTACCGGAGGGCAATCTTCTTTAGTTGGCAGACGGTGAACCATAATATTTGTATCCATTCTTGGCATGTCTTCATATGACCAGGCAAATATCTCGATATAATCATGCAACATTTGTAT
This sequence comes from Vicia faba, assembly GCA_948472305.1. Classification (NCBI taxonomy): domain Eukaryota; kingdom Viridiplantae; phylum Streptophyta; class Magnoliopsida; order Fabales; family Fabaceae; genus Vicia; species Vicia faba. The sequence goes on from OX451737.1 coordinate 112,453,213, forward strand.
CAACCGCTGTTTGACATTAAGCCCCAGATTTATGCCGATCTTGACTTTTTTTATCTTCCTCTGTGCCCAAGTTTATTGTCTCAACTGGATCTTCATGAGGCTATATAACCCTCTCTTCCTGCTGTAACAGCCTAGCAAGTTCTCCAGATACCTCACAATCTTCCTCACCTTCGTCCTCGGCTTGGTTGATCGTATTTTCAAAGTCATAACTGACAATAGCAGAACTGTTATCAATGGAATCCAGAGTGGATATGGATCTGCAGTCGATACATGAGTGTGTGTAAGAGCATAGTTGTATAGACAAAGTAAAAGTAGAAAAGAAAAACAGAGAGCACAAAATTTGTATGCATAAACGTCCAATGCTTTATTAATTCCATATGAAAGTGAAAGGTGATAACCCTCACAAATAAACCGATGTGCCCTGGGTAAGACACATGGCCATAAAGTTATATTGTTTATTACATATCCAAAAAAAGAAAGAAAATTACTTCTGAACAAAAGAAACCGGTACAAAATCTTTTTTCGTCCAGTTACTGGGTCCACCGTTGGTAGTAGGGAAGATCCAGCTTTCCATGTCATTGTCACCGTCGCTGTCTTCTAAAGCGTTGACCCCATAATTGTTGATGCATAGGGGAGGTCTTCCAGCACGAGCACGTCGAACAGCCATTTGAGCCCCTGAAGAGAAACCCAAACCAAATTTATCAGACTTATATGGAATATCAGGGAGCTGACCCCAGATGGTAGACCCACCTTCTTCAATAACCTCTTTTTCATTCTTGAGAGAAGCCATTTTCAAGGGAGGTCTGGTGATCCTCAGCATATTGGTGACAGTTTCAATTTCAGCCAGAGTCTGAAGTACCTCTTCGAAATTCTAGCACGGAGTCTTTATGAACTCACCATCCATTTCTACATATCTGAAGGAATTCAAGTGACTGACCATGTATTCTTCTTCCTCGTGTACAGTGACAATTCTCCCTTTGACCGGGTATTTCATCATCTGATGCAGAGTGGATGTAACAGCTCCCGCCCCATGAATCCAAGGGCGACCCAATAGACAAGAATAGGATGGTCTGATATCTATCACGTAGAAGGTGGAGTCGAAAGTCTGAGAACCAACTTTGATGGGTATGTCCACCTCCCCGTGCACCATTTGTAGTGATAAAAAATGTAGCGGGGTAAATTGGAGATCGAATTATTGATTAATTCGTCTCACAAAAGCAAGAGTCGCCACCGCGCTTTATTGTTTCCAAGGGAAAAGGGGAAAGAGCGAAATAAAACCCTAAATATGCAATGTAAATAATACTTTTAAAAGTAATAAAAATACAAGGCGTTTTGAAAAGAGATCTATGGTTCGGGGGTTGGTTATACAATGGGAAGGTATTAGCACCCAATGTATCTATAGTACTCTATAGGAACCTTTTGAAATATCTGTTTATTAAAATTGTTCGTTTGATTGAAAAATGAATCTTTTTGGCCGAAAAAGGGGTACGGACGGGTTTTGAAGATGCGACGACCTAATGTCGAAGTTTTTGCTTAAAGGGTATAAGTTTTGAAAAGATTGAATATTTAAGGAAAAATTATCCTAAGTTTTAATGAAATGTGAATGTTCGCGCGATTAGACTTGAGAACATGAAGTCGACAAATTTAATCGTTTTTTCCCTTGGATTTAGAAGTAAACAGAATAAACAAGTAAATATGAAATAATTAAACAGAAAAATTATGCGGATAATAATTAAATAGCAACAGTTAAATAAATGACTAAATGGTATAAATATGCATTTTTTGTGATTTTTGTTTAATATTAATGAAAAGAAAAAAAGTTTTAATAGTTTTCATTTTTTACGCATTTTTAATATGGATAAAAGTAATGAGAATTAATTAAGGAAAACAAAAATATTTTTTAAGTTTTTTAACTTTCTATTTTTTATATATTTTTTAGAGTTCTATATAAGGCATTATTATTTTTTAGTAATTATTAAATAATCAAACTAAATGAATACTTAAAAAAACTAACTTAAACCTAATTAAAAAAGGGATATTTAAAATTACCAAATAAACCTAAAATTAAATTTAATAAACAAAAGGTAAAATGATTAAAATGTTTTAATTAAATTATTAATTGATTAAGCTACTAATTAATTAAACTAAGTTAGTAATATTTCTAAAAAAACTAAAAAAGGAATAAATAGAAAAAGTGTATATAAAAACAAAAGGCTAAATGGACAAATAAATATGGGCCAAAGGTGTCTAAGGGACCTAATCAAATCTGAAGACAAGGGGGGTGCACTAGAAAACTCGTTTGGGCCTAGGCGTTGGGGTTCAGTCCAATTGTTTCATAATTTGTTTTTTAGGGTTAACATTGTTTGGTAATTGGGATTAGGGTTTTTGGCAGAGCGGCGCTCATTTGTACCGTCTTCTTCGTTTACGCTCTTCCTCGTTCGCGCTCTTCTTCGCTGTGACCTTCTGAATCCTTTGCTCGAACCACCAACGTGTCCTCTTCTGACTTCCCTTTGCCCGAGCCACCAACGTCCCCCTTCTTCTTCGCTGAGTTCAGTGAAACGGCGTAGAGGTAATGATTCGTCCTTACGGTATATTAGGTTTTACGATTTTGTTGTATGTTACAATTTATTCATTGTTATGATTCTGACTTCGTGTTCTTGCATGATTATTGTTGAGGTACTGAAAAGGAAGAAGAGAAACAAGGTTACCTTTAAGGAGGATGGAGGGAAGGCGTTATGGAGGCTTGTTGGCGGAGGGGGGAAATACAGTGAGGATGTGAGCTTGGAGACCCCGGTACTCTGTACTCTTTATCTCTTTTGTTGCCTCGATGTATGCTTTTTCTTCTTCTTCTTTCTGCTACTGTATGTTGGGTTGTTGCCTGGATTATCTCTTTTCCTTCTTCTGCTGTTGCCTTGAACGTTATGTTGCCTTGAGCTAATGTTGAAACGTGATTTTGACTAGCTTCTTTCTTCTTCTTTCTCACCTTGCTACTGTATGCTTCTTTTTTAATGGCCAATGAGGATGTATCTGAGGTCTTCGTGTTTGGACATATTATTGCAATGTTTTGACATGGGTTTGATAAAAAAGCTTGCGTTATTCTTGGGTTTTGCTTTGGTTGGATGGACAGGGGTCATGGTTTTAGGCCATGGTTAAGGTTTGGATATGGTTTAGGCCCAGGTTCGTGTTTAACAGGTTATGGAATAGGTTTTGTGATGATTGAGGTAATAGTTCTGCAGGTTGATGGTTGAAACTGGTATATGCAGGTTTGGTTCAGGACATATGAAATAACAGGTTTTATGGACGGTACAGGTTTGGTATGGTTTGACAGTAGGTTCTATGGTTTTAGGAATGGTTATGGTTGATGGAAACTGGTTTATGGTTTATATTGGTTTATGTGGTATATGTTTGACAGTAGGGATGGTTTTAGGACATGGTTATGGATGGTGCTGGTTTGGTGATATTATGCAGTAGGAAAGGTTTTGGAAATGGTTTAGGCCATGCTGTTGTTTTGGTTATATGCAGGTTTGACAGTAGTTATACTGGTTCCTTGTTTTTTAGACTTGGAGCAAAATGGTTTTTGCTTCTTTGTTTTGTGTAGAAGGCTATGCAGGTTATGAACTCTCTTTCTCTCTTGAAGGGATTTTTGTGTTATGTTACAGTTTTGCTTGGCATCTCCTCTTTATGCCACAGGTTTTGAATTATTTACTATATCCTTGGCCTTCTGCATATTACTGTTACAGCAGTTTTGTTTTTATTCTATTTTCATGCTTTCATTCTTCTTATGAGATGCTGCTGATTTGTTTTGTAACTCCTTCTGCCTAAACCAAAACCTGTAAAAACCATACTTCTATCTCTCTTCTCTCTCTTAGTACATTTGATGCATAAAAATGATGTATTGTACTGTATTCTGAAATTGCATAGGCTGGAACATGATGTAAAAGGAAATATACTTGCTTGCAAAAATGTTTTTTAGACTGCACATTTCTTTTTGACTTGCAATGGCACAGTGGGAGCCTATTTGTTTTGGCTTCTTCCTAAGTGTATGGCATGGGTTTACATTGGCTTTGGTGGGAAGCTTGCATATGCTGTTGGTTTTGTATGCTGTGTATATTTTTGAAATATGCATTTTTTGACAAAAGAAATTATGCATATGCAGTTGGCCCTTTTTTAAAATGCAACTGATTTTAATTATGCAGTTTTGAAAAATAAAATGAATTTGTGCATGTTTTAAATTGTGCATTCATTTATGAAGATAAAAATTCCTTCCTTTTTTGTGAACCGGGAGAAATCCCGTGATTTGCAAAAAAGGGTAAATTGATTCCAGCCGTTTGCTTTTAATGATGAACACTAATAAATAATTTTCTACTTTTAATTATTTATTCAATTCTGACTTTTCTTTTAATTGTTTTGCAGGTGAAATTAAATGAGCAGACAAAAAGGCATTGGATAGAAGATGAAGATTTAGAATTTAGGAAAATAGTTTTTATTTTACTTTAAACTCTTTATGTAATTGTCATTATAAATATTTTGTAAATAATACAATATTTAAATAACAATTGTAATAAATAGAATAAAGTGAATAAAATTCTATTATTTCCCAATTAATTCTTTTTCTTTCCAATTATTTATTTATTGTTTATAATTCTTTAAATTATAATAATTAAAAAATCAATTTCAATTACTTAAATTCCGAATAATAAACAAATAAATAAACATCATTGATCAATTAATAATTTCAATTATTTAATTCATTATTCATAATTTTCTAAATTATAATAATTAAAAATAGAATTTCAATTATTTAACTTAGAATGATAAATAATTAAATAATCATTGTTGACCAATTAATAAACCTCTTTTCAAATGTTCATTTCATTATTCATAAATCTTTAAATTATATAATAACCGAAAATAGATTCCAATTATTTAATTTTAAGATAATAAATAATTAATAAACATTGTTTGATCAATTAATAAACCTCTTTTCCAATATTTATTTTATTATCTATAAATCTTTAAATTATATAACAATTGAAAATAAATTCCAATTATTTAAATTTAAGATAATAAATAATTAATAAGCATTGTTTTAGCATGAATCGATTAATAAATTTAGCGTTCAAAAATAAACAGCTCCCGACTCGAAAAAGTTATGAATTTTAAGAATCAAAAGATCAAAACACTTGCAATGTAATGATGTAGATGGGAGATGGTATCTTAGGTCAAAATTTGGGGTACAACAGCTACCCCTATTTAAGTTTCTTCTATCCGGAGATATGAAGATTAAAATCTTCGTTTCGACGAGATTGAAGGTACTTAAATACATAATACGCAAATTTTGTCCTAAGATGCCGCCATCATGTTTGATATGAATGCAGTGATTGAATCCACAGAGAAAAATATTACATGAGACAGAAACAATGTTGGAGAAATCAAACACCAACAAAACGCAGAGACATGGATTATTCAATATTGGGGAAACGAGTCATCGACTTCAAACGGCAGACTCTTGACGGCGAATAAAAATTGAGGGAATACTACCTCTGACCCTAACAAAGAAGGCATCTTGCATAGGCCATGAAACAGATTATTGACCCAAAACAGTGAGTTCACAACTCAAGGTCGAAGATAGACGAAAAGCAAACAATCTTGCTGATGATGGATTACCGACTTCTGAAGGTAATGATTCATGACAAGCTTCTCTACGAGATTTCCAGAGATATACTCATTAATGCTGAGATAACATGGTTGTAGATGCGCAAGTCGCTCAAATAAAGAAGCGGCCACTTGCTGTCGTCCAAAGAAAATACCGATAACGTACAAGTTGCTCAAATAAAGAGGCTGCCACTTGCTGTCGTCCAAAGAAAATACCAATAACATACAAGCTGCTCAAATAAAGAGGCTGCCACTTGCTGTCGTCCAAAAAAAATACCAATAACATACAAGCTGCTCAAATAAAGAGGCTGCCACTTGTTGTATTCCAGAAAAAAAAATAACGTACAAGTTGCTCGTGAAGAGCTGCTGCTTGCCGTTTTCCAAAATAATAACGCACAAGTTGCTCGTGAAGAGCTGCCGCTTGTCGTTTTCCACAAGATGATTATGACGCACAAGTTGCTCGTGAAGAGCTGCCGCTTGTCGTTTTCCGATGTCTATAACGTACAAGTTTCTCGTGAAGAGCTGCCGCTTGTCGTTTTCCAACGATGGTAATAACGCACAAGTTTCTCGTGAAGAGCTGTCGCTTGTCGTTTTCCACAAGATGATTATGACGCACAAGTTGCTCATGAAGAGCTGCCGCTTGTCGTTTTCCGAAATAACTCAGAAGGAAATTGCGATGACACTGGAAGAGAATAAAAATCTTCGTCAGAGAGAATCATGAATCAGTCCATTCCCGAGGAGATCACATATAAAAGTGCAAAATAAATGCACCAAACGTCTAGGTCGCGACTTCACTGGGGAAAATCATGAGATAGCCTACGCAAGAGACAACAACTTCATCCAGGAATAACTAGAGAGAAAACAGTCAAGCAAGACTCCTCCCAATGAGAAAGCAATTCGATTGGGGAATTCATCCTATCCAGAAATGGACAAGGTGAGCTAAATCAAAAATCATCCATGAGGATTAGCTCAGTTGGCGAATTTGGAAAGGAACATGTACGTTATTTGAATAAACAAAGTACAACCCAAAAGTCAACGGCAAATGTGAGTATGCGTGCATGATATAAGTGTAAATGGGTAAGTGAATGTTATGCTAACAAAACAAACAGATGGAATATCCTGAAGACAATAAGATGTCACGACAAAATAGATACTCGGCCAATCTTAAAAACAAAAGACGGAAGATAACTGGAACCGGAACCACAGAGCAACGTCAGAGCATAACACGCCGCAAGGCTCAAATCTTTTGAGGAGAAAAGCATTCAAATCCAATCTTACAATACCAATAGACCATTGGCAAGAGACAAAGCGTACCACACTTCGGAGATCTCCCAAATAAAGATAACTGAAACAAATCTTACCTGGAACACTTGGGGAGTCACCAAACTTAGCACCACTAGAACCAAGAGTGTACATAACCAACACCTCGTGACGGTTTTGAAAGAAAACAAGCTCATCATGCAAGGATAAATCACTGTACTGTTTTGCATTTCATGGCTTGACCATCCTTGGAACAAACTATTAATATTCCTTTCGTTATTCACGACACATTTTTAAAATAAGAATATTTTAAGTAAATTTGTTTCAAGTATTTCCATAAAAATTAAAATTTTGCCCACACAAGGGTAAATGCTTAAATTTCATTAATAATATGGTAGTTCGCTAACAATGCGACTCCAACGGTTTACAAAAGTTTGGGAAATAGTACATGAAATAAAAAGGTTACACAAAAAACAATGATCGCCATTCTCCCTAACAACTTCGAATCCCAAATGTACTCAAATGCCACAGCCGGGATGACCAAAAACTTGCCTAAGCGAAATACTTCTTGACTGCATCGGCGTTCATGGGACGCGGGAGTTCTTCACCCTCCATATTGGTGAGAGTCAAGGCACCTCCAGAGAAAACCTTCTTAACGACATACGGTCCTTCATAGTTCGGGGCCCACTTGCCCCTAGAATCAGGTTGGAAAGATAATATCTTCTTGAGCACAAGGTCACCTTCTCTGAACTCGCGCGGTCGAACCTTCTTATCAAAAGCCTTCTTCATCCTCTGCTGATATAATTGACCGTGACACAAAGCTGTCAATCTCTTCTCTTCGATTAAATTCAACTGATCATATCTACTTTGACACCATTCAGCCTCAGAAAGCTTAGCTTCCATCAACACTCTCAGAGACGAAATCTCAACCTCCACGGGGAGTACAGCTTCCATACCATAAACTAGGGAAAATGGGGTTGCGCCTGTTGAAGTTCGAACTGAAGTACGGTATCCATGCAGAGCAAACGGAAGCATTTCATGCCAATCTTTATAAGTTACCACCATCTTCTGGACAATCTTCTTGATATTCTTGTTAGCAGCTTCAACAGCCCCATTCATCTTCAGTCTGTAAGGAGAAGAATTATGATGTTCGATCTTGAACTCTTCACAAAGCTCTCTCATCATCTTGTTATTCAAATTCGAACCATTATCAGTGATGATCTTGCTCGGGATGCCGTATCGACAAATGATCTGATTCTTGATAAATCTGACTACCACCTGTCTGGTTACATTAGCATAAGATGCTGCTTCCACCCATTTAGTAAAATAATCGATCGCTACCAAGATGAAACGATGACCATTTGAAGCTTTGGGTTCAATCATTCCAATCATATCAATGCCCCACATAGAGAAAGGCCAAGGTGAAGAGATAACATTGAGGAGGGTCGGCGGCACGTGCATCTTGTCCGCATAAATCTGACATTTATGACACTTCTTCACATATTTGCAGCAATCAGATTCCATTGTCATCCAATAGTAACCAGCTCTCAACATCTTTCTAGCCATTGCATGTCCATTGGCATGAGTGCCAAAGGACCCTTCGTGTACTTCTTGCATCAGCATGTCCGCTTCACGTCTGTCTACACATCTGAGCAAGACCATGTCATAATTCCTCTTATACAAAACTTCTTCATTGAGAAAGAAACTGCTTGCTAATCTTCTCAACGTCTTCCTATCTTTATTGGATGCCCCAGGCGGATACTCTTGAGTTTGAAGAACACGTTTAATGTCATAGAACCACGGTTTGTCGTCGGTGACCTCTTCTACTGAGAACACATGAGTAGGTCTGTCAAGGCGCATAAATCTGATCGTAGGCACGTCGTTCCAACCATTCACTTGAAACATTGAAGACAAAGTAGCTAAAGCATCAGCCATCTGGTTCTCATCTCTAGGGATATGATGTAATTCCACTTTATTGAAGAAAGTCAACAATCTTCTAGCATAATCTCTGTAAGGGATCCAACCAGGATGACGAGTCTCCCATTCTCCTTTGATTTGATTAATCACCAATGTCGAATCTCCATAAATATCAAGAATCTTAATCCTTAGATCCACTGCTTCTTCGAGACCCATAATACACGCCCCATACTCAGCCATGTTGTTCGTGCAGTCAAACTTCAATCTTGCCGTGAACGGGATATGAGTACCTCGGGGAGTGACAATTGATTGCCCCAATTCCATTTCCATATGAATTCACAGCTCCGTCAAATATTAAACCCCAATGCGATTCAGGATCAGGTCCTTCTTCAGGTAACGGATCTTCACAATCTTTAGCTTTCAAGTACATAACATCTTCATCTGGGAAATCAGACTTGATGAATTGATAATCGTCAATTGGTTGGTGAGCTAAATGATCGGCTAAAATACTCCCTTTGATTGCTTTCTGAGTGTGATACTCAATGTCATATTCAGATAACAACATCTGCCAACGGGCTATTCTTCCAGATAAGGCGGGCTTCTCAAAGATATACTTGATCGGATCCATTTTGGAGATCAACCAAGTGGTGTGGTTAATCATATACTGGCGCAGACGGCGAGCAGCCCAAGCTAAAGCACAACAGGTTTTCTCAAGCAATGAGTATCGAGACTCACAGTCTGTGAATTTCTTACTCAGATAATATACGGCATGTTCCTTTCTTCCAGTCTCATCTTGTTGACCAAGCACACATCCCATAGAGTCTTCCAATATAGTCAGGTACATAATCAAAGGTCTTCCTTCCACTGGAGGAATCAAAATGGGAGGTTCAAGCAAATATTCTTTAATGCTATCAAAATCTCTCTGACAATCTTCTGTCCACACACATCCTTGGTTCTTTCGGAGAAGCTTGAAAATCGGCCCACAGGTAGCAGTCATATGAGATATAAACCTAGAAATGTAGTTCAATCTCCCAAGGAATTCTCTTACTTGTTTTTCCGTCTTGGGTGCGGGCATTTCCCGAATAGCTTTGACTTTATCAGGATCTACCTCAATACCTTTCTGACTGACAATGAAACCCAAAAGTCTTCCAGAACGAACACCAAAAGTGCACTTGTTGGGATTCAGACGGAGTTTGTACTTCCTCAAACGCTGGAATAACTTCAACAAATGTTCCAAGTGATCCTCCTCAGTTTGTGATTTGGCAATCATGTCATCCACATACACTTCGATCTCCTTATGCATCATGTCATGGAACAAAGCAGTCATGGCCCTTTGGTATGTTGCGCCAGCATTCCTCAGACCAAACGGCATAACCCGATAACAAAAAGTTCCCCAAGGTGTAATGAAAGCTGTCTTCTCCATATCTTCTGGCGCCATCTTGATTTGATTGTAACGAGAGAAACCGTCCATGAAAGAAAAGACTTTGAACTTGGCGGTACTGTCGACCAATACGTCAATGTGAGGTAATGGGAAGTCGTCCTTCGGACTAGCTCTATTCAGATCTCTGTAGTCTACACACATCCGAACTTTGCCATCTTTCTTTGCAACAGGCACTATGTTGGCTAACCACTGAGGATAGACCGATGTCACAAGGAAACCTGCATTAATCTGCTTCTGAACCTCTTCTTTGATCCTGTCTGCCATATCGGGACGAGTCCTTCTCAGCTTCTGCTTGATCGGCGGACATTCAGGTCTCAACGGTAGACGATGCTCCACAATATCGTTGTCCAAACCCGACATATCTTGGTAGGACCAAGAAAACACATCAACATACTCTTTGAGAAGCTCCAACATTTTCTCTTTAACTTCCGAGATAAGCAATGCTTCGACTTTGACTTCCTTTCTATCTTCTTCATCACCCAAATTGACTAACTCTACAGGTTCTTCAAATGGTTGAATGACCTTCTCATCATGCTCAAGCAAACGGGAAATTTCAACAGGAATCTCTTCGTCATCCTCTTCTTCGGCTCTGAACACAGGGAATTCAAAGTTGGGAGAGGGCATAGGATCATTGTTTTCGGTGGTTAAGTCATGGATTAATCTGCACATATAATTATGCTTTATTTTAGAAATCGATTTGTGCAAATAAAACAAAAGGTTATTATATTTCCTATTACTACCAATTAATTTTCATTGCTATTTCCCAGAAAAAGTGAAAAATAAAACAGTAGTGGACAAAATAACATTTTTATTCATTGAAGGGAAATATTTGAAACAAAGGGCCCAGACATTTCTCTTTTGCCTTGGGCAGAGCAAAAGGAATTATTTTTCATAGCCCGACACAAAATACTTTTCGCCTTGGGCAGAGCGAATTTTTTCAAAGAAAAAACAAAACAAAACATTACTCGGTAATGTGCATAACAACAGGAACATCAACAGCTATCCAGTTTTGGCAAGCCAGTCCAGGCGTCACAAAATCGGGCAAATCTTCCTCGGAATCGTCATCTATGATAGCATCAACCTCAGGATGTATAAACCCTGCACTTCGGAAAACCTCTTGAATCGGACGAACAACCACTTCCTTCTTGACTCTTGCAGACACGGGGCGAAAACCAAGACCTTCCCCAGACTTGTTCTCGGGCAAAGTCAACACCTGGCCCCATCCTTCGGCCAAACCACTTTCCACCACTCGTCGCGCATCCTCAAAAGAAGAAATGGTTGCCCCTTGCTTCTTCACTGCATTCTTGGCAACAGATAGACCTTGGAACTGGGTTCCCACATCCTCATCAGCGTCAATAAAAGAGAATGATGATAAATGGCTTACCACCATAGCCTGCTCTCCCCCGATCATCACTAGCTTCCCATGCCTCACAAACTTCAGTCTCTGATGGAGCGTGGAGGTGACTGCCCCTGCATCATGGATCCAGGGACGACCCAATAAGCAACTGTAGGCAGCACGGATATCCATCACTTGGAAAGTAATTTGAAAAGTATGGGGACCAATTACTATAGGAAGATCCACTTCACCAATGACTGTCTTCCTAGAACCATCAAACGCTTTAACAATTACCCCACTAGGTCTCATGGGAGCACCTGGATACGAGAGCCGAGATAATGTAGTTTTGGGCATCACATTCAACGACGAACCTGTATCTACCAACACGCTTGATAAGGTATCATTTCCACAACTTACTGAGATATGCAAAGCCATATTATGGTTTCTCCCCTCCTCCGGGAGTTCTTCATCACTGAAACCAAGATTGTTACACAAATTAATATTTCCCACAATCCCATCAAACTGGTCAACCGTCACATCATGATCCACGAACGCCTGGTCCAAGACCTTCATCAAAGCTTCTCTATGGGCACCAGAATCTCTCAGTAAAGCAAGCAAAGAAATCTTGGAAGGAGTTTGCAAAAGTTGGTCCATAATCTTATATTCACTTCTCTTGATAAGCTTCAGAATCTCATCATCCTCAGGGCGAGGGATAGGTTCACTGGATCGGCCTATCTCAACCCTTGGTTCAACATTTCTCACTAGAACTTCTGCAGGTATGGGTCTCCTGACTTGAACTTCCGGTCTCTTCAAAGGTACTGCTGCAAAGACACGTCCACTCCTCGTAACTCTACTCACATCAGCAATGTTAACAAAAGACGGTCTTGTCGGTATAGGGCCTTCTACCCCATTCTCAATCATTGTGGCATTATACTTATACGGTACAGCTTGGTCTGAGTTGTAAGGCACAGGACCAGGTGGGTAAATGGTCAAAGGAGCAACAGGTGCAGTCTGACTGTCGTAAACGATCTCTACTGATTCAGGCAAATTGAATTGCGGTATGATAACATTCACTTCATCCTCCAGATTTCTGTCATACGTAATAGTGATAACTCTCTGGTCTAACAACTTCTGAATATCCTCCTTTACAATGGGACAATCAACCTCTCTTGAACAAAACTCACAAACATCATAATCATGCTGATGTCTAACAAAGGCAAGTCTTCTCAAACTCTGATGTAACCTGATCAACGACTCTCTTATGTGTTCAACTTGAAAAACTCGAAACTTCCCCGGACAACCTTCCACCATATTCACTGAAGCTGCCCCATGTCGAGGCAAAGGATTATCTCTAACATTTGCATTAACATCCTTGAAAGACAAGATACCATTCTTAATCAATCTCTGCACGTCCGCCTTCAAAGCAAAACAGTTCTCAAGGTTGTGCCCCGGCGACCCTTGATGATACTCACAAAACTGATCCGCCTTGTACCACGGAGAAGTAGTGTTCGGTGCGACAGGAGGAGGCTTTGTCGTTATGAGATTCTTTCTAATAAGAGCGGGGAACAATTCAGTATAAGTCATAGGAATGGCATCGAATTGCGGTTTTCTGGGTGAACGGTTCTGATTGTTGAATGGATAAGCCTATTGTCGAGGCTGCTGCTGAAATGGCCGTTGTTGAGTTGGTGGGGTTTGATGAGCTGGGGTCATCAAAGCTGGGCGGACAGCCGGAGTGACTGCCGCAACGTGAAAGTAACCTCTCCTAGGTCTACCTGGGAACAAAGCACTGACATCTTGCTCTTTTCTTTTCGGGAAAACACTTCCAAACTTCTTAGTACTGCTAGACGAACTTCCTTCTTTAACCAAACGCCCTTCACGAATCCCTTCCTCTAACCGCATGCCCATGCTTACCATTTCGGTGAAGTCACTGGGTGCGCTGGCTATCATTCTTTCATAGTAAAAGGAACCTAAAGTCTTCAAAAATATCTTCGTCATATCTTTCTCCTCAAGAGGTGGGTAGATTTGAGCAGCGATTTCACGCCACCTCTGGGCGTATTCCTTAAAAGATTCTCGGTCTCTTTGTGACATCGCCCGGAGTTGATCCCTGTCCGGTGCCATGTCAACGTTGTACTTATACTGGTGGACAAAAGCTTCGCTAAGATCGTTGAAGTTGCAGATCCGAATAATGTCTAAACCCATATACCACTTTAGAGCAGCACCCGTCAAACTATCTTGAAAATAATGAATCAACAAGTCATGATCATCGGAATGCGTAGACATCTTTCTCACGTACATTGTCAAATGACTTCTAGGACACGAATCACCCTTATATCTCTCAAAGTCTGGCACTTTGAATTTTGCTGGAATCTTGACATTCGGAACTAAACAAAGGTCATGCGTGTTCTTCCCAAACAAATCCTTCCCCTTTAACGCTCTGAGCTCCTTCTGCATTTCCTGGAACTGATCTTGAAATTCTTCCATTCTATCAAAGAGACCCAAACTTTCAGCGGGCTCGGCAGGATAAGTAGGTTCATTCAAGTATGGCACGGAATGGACCACAGGAGCGACAATTGTCATTATCGGTTGCGGAAAAGGTGTCACAGACGGAATTACTGGCGGCATGGCAGTTGTCTCTGGTTGAGGAAGAGACAAAGCAGGTTGAAATAAAGGTTGTACGGCAGGCTGATACCCCTCTGGCACAAATTTGTAAGGCATTCCCCACGGAAAACCTTTCGGCATTTGATTCTGAAGCGGAGAGTTGACTTGAGTCACAGAGGTAGGAACGGTGACAATCTCGGAAACCACTGGAGTTGAAGTCTGAATCTCGGCAGCTGTAGTCGATGGCTGATTCTGAACAGCCACCAAACTTTCCACTAATGCAATTAACTTTTCCATCTCGATACGAAGGGTAGCAACTTCCCCATGAAGCTCATGATTTTCCTGTTCCAGATCTTCCATTTTCCTCTGACGATTGGCTCGAGTGTCGTATCGGTGAGACAGCTTGACAACCTTTGGAGTGGAAAAAGAAACAAGGACAAGACTCTAGAAAACATGTAAAGTGGAATGTGGAATGATGCATGATGTGCGATGCAAATGATGATTCATTTTAATAGTTTTTCAAGGAACTTCGATAATTTTGCATACATCAATGGTAAAGGACTTTGGAACAACAAAAACTCAGTCCATTAATCAAAACAGTAAATTACAACTTACAACTTGGAATAACAAAACAATAAATTACAACTTTGGGATAACAACCCAATAATAAAAGCAGTAAATTACATCTTCGAAACATGAAATCCTTAATAAAGCGATAAATTACAACTGTGGAGCATTAAAACCCTTAATAAAGCAATAAATTACAACTTTGGAAAATGAAGCCCTTTTACAAAGTTTTACAAAATGACATCAATAAAATAAAACTAAAAGCTAAAGATCACTCAGAATCATCGGATGAAGGACCAAATACCAACTGTAACCGGAGCTTCTTGATCTTCTCTTCATAAAAGTCTTCCATCTCTTTCTTCTCAGCCACCAGTCGATCAATAATTTCCTTCTGTGGGTTAGGAACGAGAGCCACGCTTACCGAACCTTCCTTTTTCTCTTCCTTTCACTAGCATACTTCTTCAGTAAAGCGTCCTTTTGACGAAGTTTCTCATCGTGATCAATGAACCAGCCGTCTTGAATAAACAGCAACTCCTCCTTTTTCCTTTAGTTGTCGAGCCAGGACCTGATTCTCATATTCAGACATATGGTACTTTTCTTTCCAAGCATCCCTCTCGGACTTCATCCTAGCCAGATTTCCTTGGTATTCTCCTATATTCGCGATAGGGATAACAACAGATGATGGTGCAATGGTAGGGAATAAAGGTTTCTCAAGTTTATAGGGCATCTTGAGAGCACAAGCCCTAGCACGGACCCACTGTAGGTAAGGCTCCCAAGAAACGGCACCTCTATGTCCTAACATATCTCTCCCTTTCCTATGGATGTGGCGCCAAGCTCCTTTGATCTCCCTCTTAGCTTCCTGATGATCTTGTCCTTCCTGCAGAAAGAAACCACTCACATGGATGTTGTTTGGCTTGTCCCTCATCGGGTACCCAAACTGACGGCGCGCGAGAACAGGGTTATAGTTAATTCCACCTCTCGTACCGAGAAGAGGCACGTTAGGAAAAGCACCACAGCTATCGATGATCTTCACGTCGTAGTAAACTCGATTATACCAATCAATATCGAAATGAGTGAGAGCCATAATCTTTGGCGCCCAACGCGGTTCCTTCTCGAGATCCCAGAAAACATCAGACCCAGGTAGATGCGAAACATACCACTGATACAGCAACGGTGCACAACAAATAATTATCCCTCCTTGATAAGAGTTTCGAAGATGGATGGAGTAGTAAGTATCTCCTAGTAGCGTGGGAACCGGATTTCCAATCAAGAAAATTCGGATGGCGTTAATATCCACAAACTTATCAACGTTAGGGAACAAGAATAGACCATAAGCGAGTAAAGCAAACACGTCTTCAAAGGCAACAATATCTTTTATCTCAGCAAAATGACGAGCTTTCCTCAACAAAAATTGCACAGACAAACCTCGGATTCCCCCTTTTGTAGTCATGTTCTCTTCTATCTCTGACTTCTTCAAGTGGGTGATGGTCGCTATCTCGTGAGATTTGGGCTCCTCTTCTAATCCAGAAAAAGGAACACAGTCAGTGATCGGCAAACCAAGTATGTAGGAATACTCTTCTAAGGTGGGCATCAACTGGTAATCCGGAAATGTGAAACATCGGTACAAAGGATCGTAGAATTGAACCAACGTATTGAGGATGCCTTCCTTCATCTTGCGCTTCATGAGAGGTATAATGGACCCATACTTCTTCTGAAAATCTGTCGGGTTCTCGATCTTCAGAATCAAACTCTTCAGTTCTTCAATCTCAGGCTCCTTAAAACTAAAGCTTCGAGTGTTTCTCCTTCCAAATTCCATGATAACCTGAGATGTCTGCAAAAATCATTCTGAAGTTCCTTGAAAAACAAGTTTTTTTACAAAGATGTTGATGAATGCATGAATGAATGATAATGCAACAGTCACACACAAGTTCACAAACATGGGGTTCAAAGGTTCAACGTTCAGCATGGAGTCGAGGGTAAAGCCCACCCAAAGGTATGTACTAAGGGTCCACTCACACCTGTAAGACAAGGTTCTAAGAGTTCCCAGAGTCTACTTTCCTCTTTCGAATATTACCAACGTCTTGATTACTCAATAATTAGCAATATTCTCAAGAGAAACTCGTCCGAGCGTAGCATCGCGTAACAACTACTTCCGAATTACTCCGTTATAGTCTCCGCGCTACACCTAAAAAGGCCAAGATGGGTTAGGGTTCTACGGTCCTCAACTTCTCAGGCTCCTAGGTCGAAAATAATAATGTCTTCCCGATTACTCGGTAAACAAATATTAAGTTCAAGAGGGCCTTCCATTGAGTGGGGGATCTCATGCCTCCTTCTTCGGGATTACTCCCTCAAAGTTAACATGACTATACCGCCCGTCCTATTCCTTAAGTGTTACTTAATCCGGGTATAGGATTCGTCCTTTGCAAAAAACCCAAACACCCAAAATTAAACACATAATCAAACAAATCAAATGACAATAAACAGATAAGACAAATTAGGCTTAACCCACTTAGATATGGACCAGCAAGAGGTCAATCTTTCCCCAGCAGAGTCGCCAATTCTGTAGCGATAAAAAATGTAGCGAGGTAAATCGGAGATCGAATTATTGATTAATTCGTCTCACAAAAGAAAGAGTCGCCACCGCGCTTTATTGTTTCCAATGGAAAAGGGGAAAGAGCGAAATAAAACCCTAAATATGCAATGTAAATAATACTTTTAAAAGTAATAAAAATACAAGGCGTTTTGAAAAGAGATCTATGATTCGGGGGTTGGTTATACAATGGGAAGGTATTAGCACCCAATGTATCTATAGTACTCTATAGGAACCTTTTGAAATATCTGTTTATTAAAATTGTTCGTTTGATTGAAAAATGAATCGTTTTGGCCGAAAAAGGGGTACGGACGGGTTTTAAAGATGCGACGACCTAATGTCGAAGTTTTTGCTTAAAGGGTATAAGTTTTGAAAAGATTGAATATTTAAGGAAAAATTATCCTAAGTTTTAATGAAATGCGAATGTTCGCGCGATTAGACTTGAGGACATGAAGTCGACAAATTTAATCGTTTTTTCCCTTGGATTTAGAAGTAAACAGGATAAACAAGTAAATATAAAATAATTAAACAGAAAAATTATGCGGATAATAATTAAATAGCAACAGTTAAATAAATGACTAAATGGTATAAATATGCATTTTTTGTGATTTTTGTTTAAAATTAATGAAAAGAAAAAAAGTTTTAATAGTTTTCATTTTTTACGCATTTTTAATATGGATAAAAGTAATGAGAATTAATTAAGAAAAACAAAAATATTTTTTAAGTTTTTTAACTTTCTATTTTTTATATATTTTTTAGAGTTCTATATAAGGCATTATTATTTTTTAGTAATTATTAAATAATCAAACTAAATGAATACTTAAAAAAACTAACTTAAACCTAATTAAAAAAGGGATATTTAAAATTACCAAATAAACCTAAAATTAAATTTAATAAACAAAAGGTAAAATGATTAAAATGTTTTAATTAAATTATTAATTGATTAAGCTACTAATTAATTAAACTAAGTTAGTAATATTTCTAAAAAAACTAAAAAAGGAATAAATAGAAAAAGTGTATATAAAAACAAAATGCTAAATGGACAAATAAATATGGGCCAAAGGTGTCTAAGGGACCTAATCAAATTTGAAGACAAGGGAGGTGCACTAGAAAACTCGTTTGAGCCTAGGCGTTGGGGTTCAGTCCAATTGTTTCATAATTTGTTTTTTAGGGTTAACATTGTTTGGTAATTGGGATTAGGGTTTTTGGCAGAGCGGCTCTCATTTGTACCGTCTTCTTTGTTTACGCTCTTCCTCGTTCGCGCTCTTCTTCGCTGTGGGCTTCTGAATCCTTTGCTCGAACCACCAACATGTCCTCTTCTGACTTCCCTTTGCCCGAGCCACCAACGTCCCCCTTCTTCTTCGCTGAGTTCAGTGAAACGGCGTAGAGGTAATGATCCATCCTTATGGTATATTAGGTTTTACGATTTTGTTGTATGTTACGATTTATTCATTGTTATGATTCTGACTTCGTGTTCTTGCATGATTATTGTTGAGGTACTGAAAAGGAAGAAAAGAAACAAGGTTACCTTTAAGGAGGATGGAGGGAAGGCGTTATGGAGGCTTGTTGGCGGAGGGGGGAAATACAGTGAGGCTGTGAGCTTGGAGACCCCGGTACTCTGTACTCTTTATCTCTTTTGTTGCCTCGATGTATGCTTTTTCTTCTTCTTCTTTCTGCTACTGTATGTTGGGTTGTTGCCTGGATTATCTCTTTTCCTTCTTCTGTTGTTGCCTTGAATGTTATGTTGCCTTGAGCTAATGTTGAAACGTGGTTTTGACTAGCTTCTTTCTTCTTCTTTCTCACCTTGCTACTGTATGCTTCTTTTTTAATGGCCAATGAGGATGTATCTGAGGTCTTCGTGTTTGGACATATTATTGCAATGTTTTGACATGGGTTTGATAAAAAAGCTTGCGTTATTCTTGGTTTTTGCTTTGGTTGGATAGACAGGGGTCATGGGTTTGGGCCATGGTTAAGGTTTGGATATGGTTTAGGCCCAGGTTCGTGTTTAACAGGTTATGGAATAGGTTTTGTGATGATTGAGGTAATAGTTCTGCAGGTTGATGGTTGAAACTGGTATATGCAGGTTTGGTTCAGGACATATGAAATAACAGGTTTTATGGACGGTACAGGTTTGGTATGGTTTGACAGTAGGTTCTATGGTTTTAGGAATGGTTATGGTTGATGGAAACTGGTTTATGGTTTATATTGGTTTATGTGGTATATGTTTGACAGTAGGGATGGTTTTAGGACATGGTTATGGATGGTGCTGGTTTGGTGATATTATGCAGTAGGAAAGGTTTTGGAAATGGTTTAGGCCATGCTGTTGTTTTGGTTATATGCAGGTTTGACAGTAGTTATACTGGTTCCTTGTTTTTTAGACTTGGAGCAAAATGGTTTTTGCTTCTTTGTTTTGTGTAGAAGGCTATGCAGGTTATGAACTCTCTTTCTCTCTTGAAGGGGTTTTATGTTATGTTACAGTTTTGCTTGGCATCTCCTCTTTATGCCACAGGTTTTGAATTATTTACTATATCCTTGGCCTTCTGCATATTACTGTTACAGCAGTTTTGTTTTTATTCTATTTTCATGCTTTCATTCTTCTTATGAGATGCTGCTGATTTGTTTTGTAACTCCTTCTGCCTAAACCAAAACCTGTAAAAACCATACTTCTATCTCTCTTCTCTCTCTTAGTACATTTGATGCATAAAAATGATGTATTGTACTGTATTCTGAAATTGCATAGGCTGGAACATGATGTAAAAGGAAATATACTTGCTTGCAGAAATGTTTTTTAGACTGCACATTTCTTTTTGACTTGCAATGGCACAGTGGGAGCCTATTTGTTTTGGCTTCTTCCTAAGTGTATGGCATGGGTTTACGTTGGCTTTGGTGGGAAGCTTGCATATGCTGTTGGTTTTGTATGCTGTGTATATTTTTGAAATATGCATTTTTTGACAAAAGAAATTATGCATATGCAGTTGGCCCTTTTTTAAAATGCAATTGATTTTAATTATGCAGTTTTGAAAAATAAAATGAATTTGTGCATGTTTTAAATTGTGCATTCATTTATGGAGATAAAAATTCCTCCCTTTTTTGTGAACCGGGAGAAATCCCGTGATTTGCAAAAAAGGGTAAACTGATTCCAGCCGTTTGCTTTTAATGATGAACACTAATAAATAATTTTCTGCTTTTAATTATTTATTCAATTCTGACTTTTCTTTTAATTGTTTTGCAGGTGAAATTAAATGAGCAGACAAAAAGGCATTGGATAGAAGATGAAGATTTAGAATTTAGGAAAATAGTTTTTATTTTACTTTAAACTCTTTATGTAATTGTCATTATAAATATTTTGTAAATAATACAATATTTAAATAACAATTGTAATAAATAGAATAAAGTGAATAAAATTCTATTATTTCCCAATTAATTTTTTTTCTTTCCAATTATTTATTTATTGTTTATAATTCTTTAAATTATAATAATTAAAAAATCAATTTCAATTACTTAAATTCCGAATAATAAACAAATAAATAAACATCATTGATCAATTAATAATTTCAATTATTTAATTCATTATTCATAATTTTATAAATTATAATAATTAAAAATAGAATTTCAATTATTTAACTTAGAATTATAAATAATTAAATAATCACTGTTGACCAATTAATAAACCTCTTTTCAAATGTTCATTTCATTATTCATAAATCTTTAAACTATATAATAACCGAAAATAGATTCCAATTATTTAATTTTAAGATAATAAATAATTAATAAACATTGTTTGATCAATTAATAAACCTCTTTTCCAATATTTATTTTATTATCTATAAATCTTTAAATTATATAACAATTGAAAATAAATTCCAATTATTTAAATTTAAGATAATAAATAATTAATAAGCATTGTTTTAGCATGAATCGATTAATAAATTTAGCGTTCAAAAATAAACAGCTCCCGACTCGAAAAAGTTATGAATTTTAAGAATCAAAAGATCAAAACACTTGCAATATAATGATGCAGATGGGAGATGGTATCTTAGGTCAAAATTTGGGGTACAACACCATTCTCTTTGAACCATCAAAAGCCCTCACCACTATGTTGCTGGGCTTCAAGGTCAAACCTTCACAGTCTAGTCTATCTAGAGCTTTCTTAGGCAGCACTTTCAATGATGAACTAGTATCTACCAGACATGGGCCGAAGTAGTGCCCCTGCATTCAACAGAAACATGTAGCGCATCATTGTGTTTCCTCCCTCTAGGTGTCAGATCAGCATCGGAAAAACCCAAACCATTATCAGTTGTCAAACTAGCCACGCAATCTTCAAACTGATCAGCAAAGGTTTCTTGTGGCACATGGGCAGTTTTCAAGAATTTCACCAAAGCCTTCGCATGAGCTTCGAAGCACAACAATAAGGATAGCACTGAGATCTTTGAAGGGGTCTGTCCCAGCTGTTCGACCACATTGTAGTTGCTTTTCTTGATAATTTTTAGAATTTCTTCCATCTCCTTCTTGGAAGCCTCTGGGATAGATACTGAATGTGCCTTCGTCTGGACAGGCTCAATCATTATGTTTTTGCCCTGAGTCTCGGTCGACTCGGTGATAGGGGTGTCAACAGAGGTAATCACAGGAATTGTAGTAGTAGTATCAACAGGAACAAAAGTAGGAATGATCACAGGACCAGTAACAGCTTTCGGAGGGGAAATCTCAGGAGAGAACACTCTTCCACTTCTTGTTATTTTGTTGGTTCCAACAATATTGTCAATGTCGGGATCAGCACTCTTAGAAACCTGGTCTTCAACAACCAACCAATCTTGCTTGACGATGTGGTAGTAGACGTCACCCCCATAGTTCCAGGGAACAGTTTTGTCCGAGGAGTATGGGATTGGCCCTGGCATAGTAATTATTAATGGAGTCATCTTTGGAACAGATGTAATCCTGACGGGTCTTTTGGTGGAGACCCTGGGAGGATTGACGGAAATGGTTATTATTGAAATATCTTTGCAAGAAATGGTTGGAACGGAATTCTTCTCAAACAAAATCTCTCTATCATCCATCAGGCATTGAACACATGTCTTCAACAAATGACAACCAGTTGGTAGGGATAAACAGAAGTGGCAACCTTCGCCACAGCCCGGAAATAAACCGGCCTTCAATAAGTTCCACTTAACAGTCATAAAAGGAGTAACAAGCTCTTCAATAGTAGTAACAAACACATCGTCTTCAATAGCGTTAACACCACGGCCGTGCTTAGGCATAGGAGCAGTGATAACATTTGGAATCTATGGGGCGTCAAATTCAATTTCCTTCACCTCGAGAAGGTCTTGTACCTTGTTTTTCAAAGCCCATAAGTGGTTTGTATCATGACCTGGACTTTCTGAATGATAAGCACAGCGGGCATTTGGATTGTAGCGGGGAGAGGCAGTGTTGGGATTCTTTGGAGCTTCCTTCAAAGTTACCAGGTTAGACTTCAGTAAATGTGGTAAAACTTGAGACAGAGTCATGTTTATCTAGGTATATTGTCTTAATGCCTTTCTGCTCTTGACTGATTGTTCCTTTGTTGAACAGGTGCAGGTTTAGAGATCATGATAGCCCCTACCGTCGGATGACGTTCAGTTCTGTCCTGATTCCTTTGATTGTACACAACACTAACCTCTTTTTCCCAGTGAATGGCTTCCTTACTACACTGGAGGACGCATCCTTTTGGATCTTACCACTCCTAATTCCAACTTCCACTCTTTCCCCTGTCAATATTAATTCAGTAAAGTCGGCTGAGGAGCTTCCAATCAGGTGATTAAAGAATGGACCAGACAGGGTACCCAGAAACATATCCACTAGCTCCCTATCAGACATGGGTGGCTGGACTCTTCCTGCTAAGTCCCTCCACTTCTGAGCATAGTCTTTAAAGCCCTCGCTTGAACCCATAACCATACTTTGGAGTTGAGTACACGTGGGAGCAAGGTCTGCGTTGTACTGATACTGCTTATAGAAATCAGCGGACAGGTCTTCCCAACTATGAATGTTGGTCCTTTCCAGCTGGTAGAACCAATCTAACTGAGTTCTGGATAGACTATCCTGAAAGAAGTGGACCCATAAGTCCCTGTCAGCAGTGTGAGGTTGTATCTTCCTCACATAAGACCGGAGGTGCATTTTGGGACATGAAACCCCATCGTATTTGGAAAGCACTGGAACCTTGAACTTTGGCGGGATGACAACCCCAGACACCAAACCCAGCTCTTCAAAGTCCAGCCCAGGCACTTTCTGAACCTCCATTGCACTCAGACGCTCTTCCAGCTGTTTGTACTTTTCGTCGGCCAGAGGATACTGCTCTTCATTGTAATCAGTCTCATTGTCAGATTCCCGCGGACTAGGGTCTTCCTCTCTTGTCTCACCCTCTTGGTTATCTCCTTCTTTTGATGAAGATGTCAGCTCAACTGCTTGCCTTAGTCGTCCTTTGAATCGCCTTCCCAGATTTACCACACCAGCTGTCCTCCTTAGCTTCTTGGTCTTGTCTTTAACAATCAGGGCTTTCAGTTCCTCTTACCCCTTGGCCAGATCCATAATCATCTGTTGAAATTGTGTGTTCAGAATCTGTAAGTCCTTCACTGTTTGTTCTAGAGCCATTGCTGAAATAACAGCGAAGAGGATGAGAAACCTGCTTTGAAACTTGTTTATGCAATGATATATATGATATATGTATGCAATGTTTTCAAGGATTTCTAAGACTCAAATTTGCTTAAACAGAAATAGAACAAACGTTAATTATTTTAAAATGTTTTATTGACCACAACAATGCCTTTTGGGCTTACAAGGGAACAAAGCAAAATAAAACCACTCAAACTAAAGAAAACTCAAGCTTTCCACAGACGCATCCTCTTTGGTGCAATGTAGGCATTTATACTCCTCTCCTCGTGAAGTAACTGGGTGAGCTCTAGAACCTTCTTCTCTCTGGCATAGAATTGGGTTTCGAAAGTGTCTCGTTCTTCTTTGAGTTGGATCCAGGACCTCTGTAACTCTTCAAGATCAGTTGGCATGTCAGGATGAAGAACAACGTAAGGAGTGTCTCCCTCTGCAACTGGCTCCATAATCTTAGGTAAAATGGCAGGGTAGGGCGTCATAATACATTGGGCACGAGCTCGCACCCATTTGAGGTAAGGCTCAAGAGGGATGGAATTATTGTGCCCTAGTGTCTTGCTATCAACTGTTTATCATGCCCTAAGCTCGAATGAACCTCTTGCGATAAGCTTGAACATCATTCTCATAGTCAAATGTGATTCCTTGGACAAGTGTGTCGTGAGGACCACCCCTTCTAGCGTAACCAAATTTTCGTAACGCCAAACAAGGGTTATAAGTGATTCCTCCCCTGATTTCCTAAGAGAGGGACATTAGTTAATTCCCCAGAACAATCAATGATGGTAACATTCTCTGAGGATCGCGAACACCAATGAATATCTGAATGTGTAAGGGACATCAGCCTACGAGACCATCTCATACCCTGCTCATTCTTCAAGACAGACCGGGGTAGGTGCGAAATAAACCATCTAGCCAATAGAGGAGTGCAACATAGAAGGTTTCCTCTTCTCTTTAGAGTGCGAGCATGCAGAGAGTGTAGAATATTCCCAAGTAAGGTGGGCACTGGATTATGTGACAGAAAAATCTTAACCGCATTCGCATCTATGAGTTGGTATGTGTTAGGGAATAGTACCATCCCATAGATGAGAAGGGCTAACACTTCCTCAAAATATTGTAAATCCAGGCTATCCCAAAAATAGTGGGATTTCTCAAATAGAAACTTATCTAGAAATCCTTGGACACCTCATCTGGTTTCCCAATTTGCCACTACATCAGACAGTTGTAAAGATTGAGCTTGAGCAATCTCTTCAGGCTTTGGGTCTCTTTCTGTACCGTTGAATGGTAGCTGATTAAGGATATGTACCCCCAATAACTAAGAAAACTCTTCCATAGTAGGCACTAGCTGGTAATCAGGAAAAGTGAAGCAGTGGTGCAACAGGTCAAAGAACTGAAAGAGCACCTTTAACATTTCTTCATCAGGGGTTGAAGTGACCAAGTTGAGAAGTCTACCATGTTTTTCAGTGAAGGGAGAGCTTTCAGGAATCCTTGATGCTAAGTCTTTAAGTTGAGGAGGTATTTTCACAAGGTTTATTTGGATAGTGTTCTTGCGAGTGGATGTCATGTCCTACAAAACAAGACAAAGATAAGCTCTAGAAAATACTTGAAATGGTTAGTATGATATTCCATGTTATGATGTCATGATTATGCTAAGAAACCACAGATATAGCAAGCACAATCAAATCACACAACGACCTTAGGTTTAAGGCTTGCATGAGTTTTAAGGTCATACCCTCTTGAAGTTGGATTGGTTCAACCTGTCCTATAATAGTAACCGGGTTCTAAGGGATCTCAATATAAATGACCTTTCCCACAAGCTTCGTTCGATAAGCGACTGACTTACAACCAAACAAAAATCAAGAGTCAAGTCTCAATGAGTGTAGCATCGAGTATCTGCCGACCTTGGGAATACACCAAAGACGGCCATCTCACTACGTCCTAATGGCCAAGTTGTTCAATTAAAGGTTCTAAGGTCAGTTGACGCTTTATGACACCACACAACGGCCCCATATTCTCCTTGACTAACTCAAGGGCTACCGGTACCAACCAAAGTGTCGCATCAACGTAACCATCACTTCAACCGTGTCGGTATACCCTGCACAGTTTCCATGATCTATTGCTACTTACCTAAAAGGTTTCCCCAGATCCGGGTGTAGGATCTATAGTAACCCAAACAGTACCCTTAAAAGTAAAGCAATCAGACAAAGAAGCAAGTTTAAAATGATCTAGACCCTAAGGTAAACCCCACTTTTTATTTGTCCCCAGCAGAGTCACCAGTTCTGTGATACAGTGGCAGAACGGACTGTTAATACTAGTTTTGCATTTTTTGTTCGCAAATGTCGCGTTAAGCAAGAGTTGCCACCGACTTTTCTTTTATCCAAAAAAGGAAAGGGTGAAAAGAATAGAAAAAGACCTTTTTGAGATTTTTAAGTAAGGGGGTAGATTATGGAAAGGGGAGGTATTAGCACCCTTTCCATCAATGGTTTTCCACGGGTTCTTAGGTACTTGCTCATTTTTGAAAATTGCTTGTGTGTTTGTGTGTTTTGAAAAGTTTGTTTGAAAATGCCCTAGTGCGGCGATTCTCTTTATGATAACTCTTGTATCAGTCCTCAAGAGTGTGATAAAGTGTTTTGAAAGCTTTGTTTGAAAAGTGTTTGAAAGTGTGGTGTGTAAAAATTTGTTCTTGAGCAAGTACTTAACAGCTATCTACCTACTCGAAAAATGTTTGTTCTTTTCCTCTTATCCTTTAGACTGTGCTATCCTACTATTAGTGAGTAGGTAGCCCTAGTCGTCGGATGTTGAGGGACTATCGAAAGGGACGTATGGTCACTAAAGGCAACTAGGCAAAAACTCTTAGTAAATGTCCCAAAGCCCTAAGATCATGTTTTTAACCGAGGCAGCAGTTGAGAGGGTCATCGAGGGGCTAGTGATCTCTTTAGACTTAAGGACAGCCACTAAGAATTCTCACGTTTCGAGAATTGTGACCGTTATTTTCCGAGGCAACCAAGTGAGGTATACCCTAAGGGTGCAAGTGTACGACAATGCTTTTTCAGATATTTGTTTTGAGATTAGTGATCTACAGATTGATTGATTTATTCTTGTCATGCACGCCTAAGTTACTAACAATTATATACAAGCATACAAGGAATATAAAAGCGAGAAATAAAGGGTCTTACGCTATTACAGGACTTTGGTGTAGATACGTAAATAATGAACGAAAAATAAAGTGCGGAAACTGTAAACCCTAATTAAGATATTACAAACCGGGCGCAATTACATCAATAATAAGAAAAAGTAATCGAACGGCAAAATAATAACGCGCGAGAATTAAAACTGGAAAAAAGTTCAAAACCCTAAAAAATCTAATTTGCTCATTGAAAATATTTTTGGGATTTTTAATGAAAAAGATTTGAAATTTAACCTAATCTTCTAATTAATTTTAATTAATGAAAATAAATTAAAGTTAATGAAATTAATTAATTGGAAAAAAATTAATTTATTAAGAAAAAAACTAAGTCCTTAATTTTTTTGTGATTATTTTCTGATTTTAGGATTTTGAAAAAATGATTTAAAACAAAAGAAATAAAAACTAAATAATAATAAAAAAATAGAGAATTTGAGAAATAGGCCTGAGGGGGTGTGAATCCAAATTGGGGGTTGCAAGCTGAAACTTTTGTCCAAGGCCCAGAAATTGTAAGCTCATAGCCAGTGTGTGGTTCAGTGTGGAGCAAGCTGGGAGATCCATCATGTGGCTGCCATCCTGGAACATCAGATCTGGTGTTGATTGATCTGATGGTGATGATGATGAGGCCTATAGTATGCACGTTGAGCAACAATACATGGGATCTGGAAACAAATGTTAGGAATAATAATATGCAGGAGGCAGGGGTCGAACCCCTGACCTCCCACACGCATGCGCCTTAAACCCTTCATCCTTGCCATTTGAGCCAACTTAACATTCGTTATATAAAACAAACATAATATAATTTATTTAATAAAGGCTCGGTGTTTAAGACAGAAAATGCGCGCAATTTAAATGGTCCACTCCTGATGTGCCACGCCATCGTCTTCCCCACTGGCTGTCGTCTTAGCCAAAGAACTTTTACCCACAGACATGACTGTTGCTAAAAGACCTGCATATTTCCAAAATCTCAACCAAGTAATATAAATTCAATCTAAATACATGGATCAATTGGGTTTGATCTCGTGAGTACAATGGTACTCTTCTTTTGGCCTAATTTTACCTGTAACAGAAAACCCTAAAACAAAACTCAAAACCCTAACAATGGAAATTAGTCATACACGCATCAAAACAAGCAATTAATCATTCAAACATGTTCTAAATGATCATATGAACATGAATGCATACTCAAAATTCATTTATAATGCGTATATTATCAAAATAGAATTCAAGAACAAGAAGCAAACTGTGATGATGTAGATGCTTGTTCTGGATGCTTTGATGCGTGAGAACAATCCAGTTAGCTTCCAAATGTGCCCAGGAATTGATTGCAACTTTCAGAATGCTTTGAATCTTCAGGTAAATCAAAATCTGATTGCCAGTTTTTTGCCAAAAATTTGGAGTTTCTTGGGTCAATTTTGTGCGGCCAATCCTTGTTTTTTTTATCAGACAAGGTTATGAATATATAATAGAATGTATTAGGTCAATGAAACTGGATGCAATCTTGAAGAATTATGGAGAAAAGATTTGATTTGCAATTTGTGTTTTAAGTTTCCAAAATTGGTCAAAACATGCTCTTTTCATTCCAATCATCCTTTGCATGAAATCTTCATTGCTCATCATATCTTAGACTCATTATATGGCCCTAAAACAAATCTTTGGATTATATTTCATTATTTCAATATTTTATTTGATTTATTTTAATTTAAATGGAAAAAAATCAAAATAAATAATAAAAATAACGAAATAATATATGAGTGAGCTCAGGGGTCGTGGGCCATGTTAAGAACAAGTTTCAAGCATGAAAACATGGGCCCATTTGGAAAAAAATCATGTTTGGTCAATATTGGCTTCATGCATATTTCCAAAAATTGGTCAACTTTAGCAATCCATATCTCTCTCATTTTTAATCCTGTGAGAGTGTTCTTGGACTTTTTAGAGAGCTTAGGATGTCCTCCAAACAACCCTTTTGGTTTCATCTCAATTGGATCTTCCATGTTCATGTAAGGAGCTTTGACCCAAAAGGTGTTTTTGTTGACTTTTTGAAAGGACCTATAATGTATGAGCTTGTATCTTATGATTGAAGAATTTCTTGTACTTGAGGGATGAAGAGAAGTTGTAGGGGAATGGATTCTATTCAAAATGAGCCTTGGAGGAAAAATTTCTGATAAAGTATGAGTAAGTTATGCCTGGTCAAAGTTTGGTTGACTATTCCTATAGAATCCCTAATTTGTCGTTTTTGACTTTTGATGAGTTATGGGCATTTCTTGAGGAATCATGATCAACCCTTGATAAAATGATTGATAATACTTAAAAATATTGATTTTGACCAAAAATCTTAAAGTTTGACTGTATTTGGGCCATAGTTGACTGTTGACCTAGTATAGTTGATTTTCTGGCATTTAAGCAGTTGACTGAGCAAACTTATTGCTCAAGGCATGAAATTTGGCATGGATGATCTTGAGGACATATTATGACAATGGAGAATATTTGGGATCCTTTGGACTCATACATCTTGCTTGAAATTGAAACCCTAATTTGAGATTCATGCCTTAGGAGGAGAGTTTGTCTGGTCAATTCTTTGTCATCCTTGAGCAATTGAGGACCTCTAAAGGCATGCCTTGAGTGAAAATGGGAGGGAAAATTTTGGGGTACAACAATACCATACATATCATTAGATAATAGTTTTCTGAGACAAGTTCCCTCATCTTCTTGCTGTTTATTTCAGCAGAAAATGGCTCTCGAGCATACAATCAAAGATCTCCAGGCACAGAATTCTCAAGTCCAAGAGATGTTCCTAAACTTAGCCAAGCGGCAGGAAGAATTGAAGGCACTCATCACCAAAGATAAGAAAAATAAGAAGACAAAGAAACCAGTCGGCATCCTTAACATGGGGAGGAGGTTCATAGGTCCAATCAAGCGAGCTCAAGATTTTGATATCCCATCGGGTGATGATGACAACCAGAATGAAGATGTTAAAAGTGTTAAAATTGAAAGAAGCAACCTTGGTTCTGACAAGTTTCATGATGAAGAGGAAGAAGACTATTTGGATGAATAATATCCCCCTGTTGACGAGAAGTATAAGCTGCTAGAAGAGCGTCTGTAAGTTATGAAGATCAAGAAGGCGCCCGGCTTGAACTTTGGAGAATTGGGTTAGTCTCAGGAGTCGTCATTCCTCATAAGTTCAAAACTCTTACCTTTGCCAAGTATGATGGAGTTTCTTGCCCGAAGTTGCATTTGAGATCATATGTTCGAAAAATTCAACCACACACTGCTGACAGGAAATTATGGTTGCATTTCTTCAAGAGAGTCTGTCTGGAACACAACTAGAATGGTATTATCAACTAGAAGGGAGAAATATCCATACCTGGGAAGATTTGTCTGCTTATTTCTATAAGCAATACCAATATAATGTTAATCTTACACCAACTCGTATGCAACTATAGAGTATGTCCATGGGTTCCAATGAAGGCTTTAAAGAGTACGCACAGAAATGGAGATTTCTTGTAGGCAAAGTTCAACCTCATTTGGATGATAGGGAATTTGTTACATGTTCATGATCATGCTAACAGGTCTTATATCACCTACTTGGAAGTTCTTCAGCCGGTTTCACTAAATTTATATTAACAGGAGAACATGTTGGGAATGGAATCAGAAGCGGTAAAATTCAGGTGGCTACATCTTTGAATATTGTGAAGAAGTATTATAATGGTAAGAAAGAATCCAATGTTGCGTACGTCCAGTAGGGTCGTAGTAAGAGTAACCGCAGCCAATTTGTGGGGGGCAGTTTTGATCTCTAATCATGTACCAGTACCATAACAATAATAACAACAACAGAGTAATCAGTGTAGGCAGGATGCACCCAAGAGATAGTTCATAAGAATCAACATGCCATTGTCTCAAGCATTGCAACACATGTTGAAGGCGAAACTGATCACATTGAAGGACCCTTCTCATAATCCTAATACTTCCTCTCCCCGTTACAATCCTAATGCAAGGTGTGCATATCACTCCAATAGTCTCGAACATGACACTAACAACTGTTGGCTCTGAAGAATAAGATTCAAGACATGATTGACGCTAAGGAGATTGAATTTGATCCTTCTGAGACTCCTAATGTGATCACTGCACCTATGCTTAATCACGACAAGGGCATTAATGTTATTGATGATGTTTCTTATGTTTCTGCTGTGAATGACTTGACTACTCCTCTATTGATTGTTAAGAAGAATCTGTTGTAAGCCGGTTTATTTCCGAGTTGTATTGAAAATTGCTACCACTGTGCATCCCAATCTAAGGGTTGTGTATTATTGAAGAAAGGTATTCAGCATTTGGTAGATGATTGTGTAATTCTATTTGATAAGACTCCTTTCGTGGAGGGCTTATGTGAAAGTGTGTCTCAAGGCCTAAAGCTTGAAGACGTGTCTGTGATTACAATTTTCGGTACTCCTGTGAGAATCACTTCTAAAGGTCCTGTGAGGATTACTACCGAGCCTAGGGTGGCTCCTCTAATCATTACCGCACTGAGGCCAATTCCATATTCCTCTGACAAGGTTATCCCTTGGAATTATGGATTTGATGTCTACTAACATGGCGTCAAGCAAGAACTGTTAGCTGTTGAAGGTGAAAATCTTGAAGTTACTAATCTTAATGTTGGAAATATTATTGGGACTAGTAAGGTTACTAGAAGTGGAAGGGTTTTCTCTCCAGAGATCTCTCCAAAGGTTGTTATTACACCAGTTCGTATCCCTGTTACTGAGTCAACTACTGAGACTCGGGGAAAAGAAAAGATGACTGAGCCTTCCCAGACGGGGGCGCTGAAAGAAACTAGTGAAAATTCCTCCAAGAAAGAGATGGAGGAAATACTGAAAATTATCCGGAAAAGTGACTATAAGATTGTTGAACAGTTGGGGCAGACTCCCTCTAAAATATCTATGTTATCTCTGTTGTTGTGCTCTGAAGCCCATGCTCAGGCTTTGGTAAAGTTTCTGAAATGTGCTCATGTACCACAGGAAACCTCCGCTGATCAGTTTGAAAATTGTGTTGCTAGCCTGACAGCTGACAATGGACTAGGCTTTTTTGATGATGTCCTAACTCCCACAGGAAGGAACCATAACAAGGCCATGCATGTCTCTATTGAGTGTAGGGGAACTACCTTGGCTCATGTGTTGGTTGACATGGGTTCCTCGTTGAATGTCTTTTTTCGAAGGTTGCTCTAGACAGGCTTGATTGTGAAGGGGTTATGCTGAAACCCAGTGATATTATGGTAAAAGTCTTTGATGGCTCAAAGAGAATGGTGCACAAATAGGTTGATCTTCCAATCAAAGTGGGTTCTCAGGTCTTCGACTATACCTTCTATATGATGGAAATTCATCCAGCCTATTCCTATTTACTTGGACGCCCATGGATTCATGGGACAGGCGTTGTTACTTCTACTTTACACCAAAAGTTTAAATATCACGTGAAAGGAAAAATTCTTACAGTTTATGGTGAAGAACAATACATGGTGATCCATTTGAACTCCTTCAAGTATGTTAAGATGGACGGTGAATTCACCAAGACTCCCTGCCAGACCTTTGAAGTTGTTCCTCAGACAACTCCCGTTACTAAAGCCGCTTCTGCTATTCCTAAGATTACCAGGGTTCCACCAAGAATGGCTTCTCTGAAAGACGTTAGAGTTGTGATAGAAGAAGGTGGTTGTGCTATTTGGGGTCAGCTTCCCAACATTTCTTAAAAGTCCAACAAATTTGGCTTAGGCTTCACCTTATAGGCTCAGAGGGTTATTCGTCGTGCTCATGCTAGGAGACTGCCATTCCACATCAATAACAATGGAGTCAACATTGTGGAAGATGCTAATAGTGACTATGATATAGGCAGTTGGATTTTCCCCACTACCAGCAGTAGACTCAACAATTGGAAGGCTGAAGAATTTTGACCAATCTCCTTTAGTCAGGAGTAAATGCTATTTTCTGTTTTCTTTCTTTCGAGTTTTTGGTCATGTAATTTAAACAATAACTTTAAACCTTGTACCTTACCCGGAGCACAATGGTCCATTTGTTAGGGTTGTCATTTTTCATCAGCATATTTTCATTTAATAAATCATTGGGCGTTTGCATTCAAATTTTGCGCTCTTTGTCTTTCTTTACTTTATTGCTTTCAAAATAGCTATGTGTTCTTACACACAACAAATTACAGATCCATATCCACTTTGGATCCCATTGATAACAATTATGTTATTTCCAATCATGACTTCAAAAATCCGATCTACCAAGCCGAGGATGAAGGTGAGGAAGATTGTGAAGCACCTAGAGAGTTTGTTAGGCTTTAATGCAGGAAGAAAGAGCCATACAACCACATGAATATCTAGTCGAGGTTGTGAACCTGGGTACTGAAGAGGACAAGAAAGAAGTCAAGATAGGTGCCAACCTAGAAGACAGTGTCAAAAGGAGATTAATCCAAATGTTGTGTGACTATGTCAAGATCTTTGCTTGGTCGTACGAAGACATTCTAGGGCTTGATACTAACATTGTGGTTCACCGTCTATCGATAAAGGAAGGTTATCCTCCAATAAAGCAGAAGGTTCGTCGTATGCGTTCTGAGATGTCTGAAAAGATCAAGGCTGAGGTTATGAAGCAATTCAATGCAGGTTTATTATTTGTTATGTCCTATCCTCAGTGGATTGCAAATGTGGTACCAGTACCTAAGAAAGATGGTAAGGTGCATATGTGTATAGACTACAGGTATTTGAATAGGGCAAGCCCCAAAGATGACTTTTCGCTTATGCATATTGATGTTATGGTTAACAACACCACTCAGTATAAGGTATTTTCCTTCATGGATGGTTTCTCTGGTTATAATCAAATCAAAATGGAACCTGAAGACATGGAGAAGACTACTTTCGTCACACAGTGGGGCATTTTCTGTTGCAAAGCTATGCCTTTCGGTTTGAAGAACACTGGTGCAACGTATTAACACGATATGGTAGCTTTGTTCCATGATATGATCCATCACGAGATAGAGGTTTATGTTGATGACATGATAGCTAGGTCTCAGACTAAAGAAGAATATCTTGACCACCTACGCGAGTTGTTTGAGAGATTGAAGAAGTATAAGCTAAGGTTGAATCCAAATAAGTGCACCTTTGGGGTAAGATCCGGTAAACTCCTAGGTTTCGTCGTCAGTGGTAAAGGTATTGAAGTATATCTCGCCAAAGTTAAACCCATTCAAGAAATTCCAGCTCCCCGTACCAAGAGGGAAGTCAGAGGTTTCCTGGGACGATTGAACTAAATTTCCATATTTATTTCTCATTTGACCGCTACTTATGAGTCGATCTTCAAGTTACTAAAGAAAGATCAAGTAGTGAAGTGGAACAACGATTGTCAGATAGACTTCAACAAAATCAAAGAATATCTTTAGGAACCTCCAGTTCTGATGCCACCAATTGAGGGAAGATCGTTGATCATGTACCTAACAATGTTAGAGAACTCAACGGGGTGTGTATTAGGGCAACATGACGAGTCTGGTCGAAAAGAGCATTTAATATACTACCTTAGAAAAAAGTTTACCAACTGTGAAACAAGATACTCACTACTCGAGAAAAATTATTATGCTTTGGAATGGGATTCTCGCTGACTAAGACAATATATGTTGACTCATACTACTTTGTTGAACTCTAAGATGGATCCAATAAAGTACATATTCGAGAAGCCCGCTCTCTCCAGAAGAATAGCAAGATGGAAAACGGTCTTAACAGAATAAGATATTCAGTATAATACTCATATGGCAATCAAAGGAAGTGTACTGGCAGATAATTTGGCTCATCAAGCTGTAGACGACTATCAGTCTATGAATTTCTAGTTCCTGGATGAGAATATCATGCTAGTTACAGATTATGAAGAACCTGGACCGTATGAAGGACCTGAGTCGGGATCCCAATGGACTATGGTTTTTGATGGAGCTTCCAACGCTCATGGTAATGAAATTGGTGTTGTAATTGTCTCTCCCCAGGGTTTCCATACGCCCTTCACCGTTAGGTTATATTTTGATTGTACCAACAACATGGCAGAATACGAAGCGTGCATCATGGGTATCAAGGCTGATATCGATATGAGAATTAAATTCTTTAATGTATACATGGACTCAGCCCTGGTAATCAGTCAAATTAAGGGAGAATGGGATACAAAACATCCAAATCTCATTCCCTATCAAGAGCATGTGTTGACATTAATTCCGTACTTCGAGGAAATCAATTTTGAACATATTCCACGAGAAGAGAATTAATTAGCAGACGTGTTAGCTACCATGTCATCTACGTTCAGAGTCAGATGGGACAATGAAGCTCCTCGAATTACTATTGAGAGACTAGATGAACCAGCATATTGCTATGAAGTTGATACTGATGGAGTAGAGGAAAAACCTTGATATCACAAAGTAAAAAAGATATCTCGAGACTCAAGAGTATCCTGAAGGAGCATCTATTAATGATAAGAAATTTCTATGGAGGTTCTCTGCCAAGTTCTTTCTGAGTAACGGAATTTTGTACAAGCGCAATCACGATTCGACTATACTTCGTTATGTAGACAAGAAGGAAGCTGAGAAGATTATAGAAGATATCCATAAAGGAGTCTTTGGTACTCACTCCAGTGGGAATATGATGGCTAAGAAAATTTTGAGAGCATGTTATTATTGGTCGACCATGGAAACTGATTGCCATCGTCATTCTAGAACTTGTCACAAATGCCAAATTTATGCTGACAAAGTAATGTGCCTCCGATTTCTCTGAAAGTCTTGACTGCTCCTTGGCCATTTGCAATGTGGGGAATCAATATTATTAGAGAGATTAATCCTACCGCTTCTAATGGGAATCATTTTATCCTAGTCTCTATTGATTATTTCACGAAGTGGGTTGAAGCAGCCTCGTTTGCCTCCGTTGCCAAGAATATTATGGCCTGGTTCATTAAGCATAACCTCATCTGTCGGTATGGAATACCTGAAAGGATCATCACGGATAATGGTACCAATCTCAACAATAATATGATCACAAAACTTTGTATGCAATTCAAGATTAAACACCATAATTCTTCTCCGTATCGACCAAAGATGAATGGTGTAGTGGAAGCCGCCAACAAGAATATCAAGAAGATTTTGCAGAAGATGACGGTAACATACAAAGATTAGCATGAGATGCTACCGTTTTCCGTCCATGGTTCTATCTAGTCTACGATATGGAGATTGTCTTACCTATCAAAGTCCAAATCCCTTCCCTAAGGATTATGAAAGACGCAGGTTTAGATGAAGATGAGTGGATTCAGACTAGGCTGGACCAGATAAATTTGATTGATGAGAAAGGGGTTGTGGATGTTTGTCATGGTCAGATGTACCAGAAATGCATGATTAAGGCCTTTAACAAGAAAGTCAAACATCAGGTGTACCAGGCTGGTTATTTAGTAGTAAATTGCATCATCCTACCACAAGGTGATCCTAGGGTAAATGGACCCCCACATACGAAGGGTCATTTGTGATCAAGAAGATATTTTATGGCAGTGCTATGATTCTTACCACCATGGATGGTGAATATTTTCCGCACCCTATGAACGCGAACATATTCAAAAAATACTACGCATAAAAGAGACCCGCTAGGTTGACATGCCTAAGCAAAAATAAGGGCATCCCGGCGAACCAAAAAGGTTCGGGGGAAAATTAGGGATATATATAAAAATTGTACACCTAGCAAGTTGAAAACCTGAAAAGGCGGCTTGGGCAAAAAAGGGTATCCCGGTGGACTGAAAACCTGAAAGGGCAATCCAGGAAAAAGTTAGGGATTAAAGCGTATGACTATGCTTTGTTGGATCATCTACTTAAAGCCAGCTTCATTACTAGCGTCAAGTTCAAACAGTACAGAACAATTTAATCATCTTCTTCCAACAGCAAGTGATGAGATGCTTGAATACATAGGGGCAATAGCAGAGTTGAAACTTGATGGGATCGTTTCCACATAGCTGTTTTTCCTTGTTTTTCTTTGTACCCATTCTTCATTATTACGATGATTTCCTCTTACTAGTATTTTTGTCTCTTTGTATAAAACTACCTGCTTATAGGCAAACTTTCAGAATCAATGCAATTAGATTTCAAAATTCAAAATTGTTTTACTTTCTCTATTTTGTTTGCAAAAATGTCCAATGATTACATTGAATGAACATATGCTTTTGAACATGATTACCATTTACAAATGTTTGCATAAAAAATAGGATTAGCATTTAACGAAGACTCTAGGAGTTGGGATAATGTTTAAGTCATTCATAAATCCCCACAGAGCAATCTCCATGAAACTATCTCTACAGAGCTATCTTCGCAAGCTCATCTCCAACAGAGATATATTCCCCAAAAAAATATAATATGCCATCAAACAGAAATTGGGGAATCTTCTAGTGGTTCACCTCTATATCCCCGGTGGATAGCTCGACATGATCATCTTCCCTAATAGGTTCCCTAGCAGATAAGGAAGTTTGATAATTTCCCCAGTGTCGTACCCCAAATTTGCCCTATCTCTTTTATTCTTGTCTGGCTTTGAACTCTGCATTCCATTTGCATCATTTCATCATTCAGTTATTTGCATATCCCGCGTCTCAGGGAATCAGGCACTTTGGTTTGAAGTATTAGGGCTACGCCCTCTTTTGGTCTAATCTTGTTTTGAGGTTTTTCTTATCAGGTAAAAAGAGAGCACATCTGGTTCTTGATTAGCGGGTTGTGGAATGAATTTTGTCATCACGTTACAAGGTTGGTTATTGCTCAATTCTATCAGAGCCTGGATTAGGGTTTATTTCCCTATGTGTGCTGGTCAGGATTCTCAGGGTTTAAGTCTGCCCAAGTACAATTGGATCATATTGGATTTTCAAGCATCAAGTCCAAGAGGAAACTATTGAAAGAGCAAAACAGATAAAATATGATTTTGACAAGTGTGGAGGAAAACAGGTCTCCTTCGATTCAGTACCCTTCGACTGACTCTTGGCCCCTTTCAAATCTGGACATTTTGCCTCCTGTATGCCTACTTTTGATTGGACAAGTGCTGCCTGCGAGCCTACTTTCGATTGGACAAATTTGCCTCATGTATTCCTACTTTCGATTGGACAAGTGCTGCCTGCAAGCCTACTTTCGATTGGACAAATTTGTTGCCTGCAAGCCTGCTTTCGATTAGACAAGTTTGCTGCCTGCAAGCATGTTTCGATTGGGCAATAGCCTCCCTTCAATCCACAAGCTTCGATGGGAAATTAAGTCTCCCTTCGATCCACCATCTTCGATGGGCAATACAGTCTCCTTCGATTCACAAGCTTCGATTTGGAAACACTGTCTCCTTCAGTCACAAGCTTCGACTGGGCAATGTTTCCCTTTGAAACAACTAGCTTCGATTCAGATAACTTTGGCCTCCTGCAAATTTGTTTCGATTCACCAAGCAGCAACCTCCTACAGGAAAACTTCGACCAAGCTATGGCTTCCTCTGTGCTTGCCTTCAACGCACAAGTCAATGGCTTCCCTTCATGCTAGCATCCATAAAGAAAATATCTCTTCATGCAAGCCTTCGATCTGGACAAGTACTGCTCCCACGCCTGCTGTAAGGTGCCAAAACAAAACAGAAAATCCTGCACCAACCTGCTACAACAGTCTAAAAACCTGCTATGCAGAGCCAGACCTGACGCCTGTACTTGCGCAAAATGGAAAAACACAAAAGCAACATAAGAAAGGATCGAAACAGCATTCCCAAACTGTTCAAATTTTTTTGTTTTCCCCCCAAATGCTTCAGCCAATCTGCCTATAAATAAGACTCCAATGCATGTTTGAAGGGGGGACTTGAGGGCCAAACGAATCTCTGCAAGAAAATTTCTCAAACCACAAAATTCTCAAGTTCATTCAAACACTTGAGAAATCCAAAACATCCAGAAATCTCAAACACGTGAGAAATTCAAACACATCCAGAAATTCAAACACATCCAGAAATCTCAAACACTTGAGAAATTCAAACACTTATCTAGAATCCAAACCCAGAATCACACTCATCCCCTTCGAACCAAAAGTAAACCCCCTGTACCTTGTTACCATTTGAATCCAGCAGGAAAGACTTCACGCTTGTCATCCCCTTTCGAATCCAGCCTCAAAGGCCAACCCCTGGTCCCTCCCTTCGAATCCAGGAGCGCTCCAGGCAACCACCTTACTGCCCAGCACACGCTCCAACCCCAAGCAAGGTGATCCATCCTTAACCTCGAACCCGTTTCATTTCTAACATAACATGTACATAGCACTTTGGCTCTTTTTGTTTCCACCTACTTAATATGTTTTCAGAGCTAACCCCCTTTTGTTTTGTTGTTTGTTTATTTAAATATGCATTAAGTGTTAATTGATTGTAAGGCAATATTAGCATGGCCTTATGCCATGTTACTGTTCAAAAAGTTCAAACGAAAGAAACAGGAAACAGGAGTATGAAACAAAGCCTTTAGCTTCCATACCAAGTCCAAGCTCAATCGAAAGACACTCCCTCACTGACTTCCTGGCCCAATCGAAGAAGGCAACAAGGTAGACTTCGCCACACACTGACTTCCAGGCCAATCGAAGGACAGAACCTCACTGGTGCCAGCCCCAGTCGAAGGATACAACTTGTTGTTTCCAGGTCCAGTCGAAGGATACCACTTCGCCCCTGCCAAGGCCTAATCGAAAGACAGGACCTTGCTGCTGCCTTTGCCCAGTCGAAGGACAGGACCTTGCTGTTGCCAAAGCCCAATCGAAGGACATGACTTCGCCTCTGCCAAAGTCCCAATCGAAAGACATGACTTCACTGTTGCCAGCCCCAATCAAAGGAGGCCAACAAAATGCCAGTCGAAGTGTGTTCCTGCCAGAATCGAAAGACACTTATTTTTTTCTTGCTTTTGTCTTTTTTCCTCATTTTTTTATGTTGTTTGATACGGTTGTAATAGCGTAGGATCTTATCTTTCTGCACTTTATTTACTTTATACCAATGCTAGTAATTAGGCAAGATAAAAAAAATCAACACATAAACAAACCAAAAAAAATCAAAAAAACACTCTTTAATCCTTACTTAAATATAAAACCCCCAAAAACATTCACAAATAACAAAAATCCAAAAAACACTCTTTAATCACTACTTGAATTTATTTTAAAACCCACAAAAAACACTCAACAAATCAAAACTCCCCCAAAGGGCATGTTATCTCCATTCTACCGCGATACCGGTTGTGCCTATTGCTAGAATGCGTGCATTAACGTCGCCCACTAAAAAACACAAACAAACCAACCATTTTCTAGGAGGAACTACGGTGTTCTGATTCCTTTATTGGATACGTAGGCAAAGGGTCGTGAAACCCTCACGAACGCAATAATCAAAAACCTTTCATTTCCCCTTAAGCAAGCATAGTTATAGATAAATACACCCTTTAAGACAAACAAACAAAATGGATCTCGTTGAGTACAACGGATGTGAGGGGTGCTAATACTTTCCCCTTGCATAACCGACTCCCTTACCCTTTATCTTGGTCGCAAGACCATCTTATCCATTCCCTTGCGGTTTTATAGATATTTCCCCTTCCTTCGGGATAAATAAAGTTTGGTGGCGGCTCTGTGTTTTCTGCCGGTGGTTTCAACTGGCGACTCTGCTGGGGATTTTTAGCGAGTCTCTCCTAGTTTTGTTTACTTGTCTTTTGGGGTGTTTATTTACTTGCTTTATCTTGCTTTACTGTTTTATTTCTTTATTTATTCTTTTGTATATATTGCATATTTGTTGCTACTCACATATTTTGGATATATTGTGTTGTTGGGTTTGATGTTTACTATTGATAAGTCCTCTACCCGGACTTGGGTTACACATAGAGTTAGGACGGGCGGTATAATCATGTTAACTTTGAGGGAGTAATCCCGAAGAAGGAGGCATGAGAATCCCTCACTCAGTGGAGGTCCCTTTGAAAGTAATTATGTTTACCGAGTAATCGGGAAGACGTCGTTGCTTTCGACCTGGGAGCTCGAGAAGCTGAGGGTCGTAGAACCATTAACCCATCTTGGCCTTTTAGGTGCAATGCGGAGACTATAACGGAGTAATCTGGAAGTAGTTGTCACGCGATATTACGCTCGGGCGAGTTTTTCCTGTGAATATTATCGATTACCAAGTAATTGGGACGTTAGTAATATCCAAAGGAAGAATGTAGACTTCGGGAACTCTTTAGAACCTTGTTCGGCAGGTGATAAACCCCTAGTACATACCTCATGGGTGGTTACTCTGACTCCATGCCTGTGACGTCAGACTTTTGATCCTGTTACTTTCAACCTGTGCAACAGACTATGCAATGGTTATCCAGAATATGTGGAGCTGAGACTTCATGCCATAGCATACCATGACATCATAGCATCATATACATCTCATATCTAGGGAAATCCAAAGACAAGTCTCGTTGATATAGCTTCTCAAAAAAGAAAAAGAAAGAAAAAAGAAAAGGAAATTTTAAAAGATAAACGAGTCTTTGGGTTTCCTTAGAAATGAAGATAAAGCATTCATCCATACTACCATGCATTCATTTTTCACAGTAAAAACTCATTGGGGTCCCCTTTCACAGAATCCAGTAAACAGCAAAGACGACTCATCCACATCCTTACCGCACCAGAGGCAACCAGCAAAGGCTAATGGATCTTTTTGAAGAAAATCAGAATGCCCTCCGTCGGGATATGGACACTATGGGTACCCACATGGATCAACTCATGGAAACTCTGCATGCCGTGATCAAGGGTCAAGAAGAACTACATCAGAGTGTTTCCAAGCTTACTACTTCCGCTCCTTCCACTTCTGCTAATGGGAGAAATGACAATGCTAATTTTGAGACTCCTACCGGTGCTCCTAGGAATGATGTCGATGATCATCTTGATGTTATTGATCTCGATGAACCCCAAGTGAATCTTGCTGCCGAGGTTGCCGAAACTGCGAAGATGTATCATGCCCTTGAAGAGAGACTTAGATCCATGGAAGGAATCAAGGCGTCCGGATTCAACATTGCTGCAATGTGACTCGTGCCTGGGGTAGTCATTCCTCCTAAGTTCAAAGTCCCATAGTTCGACAAGTACAAAGGCACTTCTTGCCCAGAGACACATCTCTGTTTCTATTGTCGCAAAATGGCGGCCTATGCTGGGGAAATGAACCTTTGCTCATGCATTTCTTTCAGGACAGTTTGACCGGGGCATCCTTGGATTGGTATATGCAATTGGAGAGATCCCATGTCGGTACTTGGGGAGAGCTTGCCGATGCTTTTCGGAAACATTACCATTACAATACTACTATGGCTCCGAGTCGTATTCAGCTCCAAGGGATGGTACAAAAGTCTAAAGAATCTTTCAAAGAATACGCTCAGAGATGGCGTGAACTAGCTGCAAGGGTCCAACCTCCTCTTTTGGACCGTGAGTTGATTGATCTGTTTATGGGTACTCTACGAGGCCCTTATCTCCAGCATATGCTCAGTAGCACTTCTACTTCATTTTTTGATATGGTCATCATTGGTGAACATGTTGAGACATGTATTAAGGCCAGAACGATTCAAGGTGTTCCTAATAATGCTAACAACAATGCAGGCATTAATAGGAAACCATTTTCCGGTTTTAGCAAGAAGAAAGAGGGCGAGACCAGTGCCATCACCGTCAACCAAGGGAGAGATCCCACATTTCCTCAAGTCTGATTCCCTTATTTTCCTACACCTGTTTGAAGGGGTGAAAAACACAAGAAGGGGGGGTTGAATTGTAAAACTGAAATCTAAAGCAATTGACAAGATATTTTTATCCTGGTTCGTTTGATCTCAAACTACTCCAGTCCACCCGTCAAGGTGATTTCGCCTCTCTCCAACGAGGTCTTAATTCACTATATTCAACTGAATATTACAGACTGCTTTAACAACTGCTAAAGCCTTCTTGATTCAAACCACAACCCGGTTTATCAAGGCAACACTTTCTTACAAAGGTATAAAACAATGTGTGTGAATGTTTTCTACAAAACTTTATCACAACTGTGATGTATACACAAATGAAGCTTAGAAACTAGATTGCTAAACTGTAATGGAGTATCAGAGTTTGTGGTTTAGCAAAACTGGTAGAACGAAGATTATGGT
The DNA here is from genome assembly GCA_948472305.1 of Vicia faba. Lineage (NCBI taxonomy): Eukaryota > Viridiplantae > Streptophyta > Magnoliopsida > Fabales > Fabaceae > Vicia > Vicia faba. The sequence goes on from OX451737.1 coordinate 112,496,527, forward strand.
TCAGCTTTGTGCGTGTAGAGATTTGGAGAGCATTAGCCATTATAATCTTCAAAGCCTTGTTTATATAGCACTTGAGAAGATGAACATTGAATGCAATATTCTTGATTCAATGCTAATAACAAGCTTTCCTTTTTGAGCAGATCTTGTCTGGAATGAGGCCGTTGGAATTTATTAGCATTCAATGCACAGTACCGTTGCTTCTTCAATGCACGTTCTGGCTTGGCTCATTCTGATTCTGCTTCGCTGCTGATGAACTATTGTGTTTCTGTATCAGAGTGTTTGAGCGCAGTCTTGTTCATCAAGCTTCAGCATGTGCGTGAGTTGATCATCTGATCTTGACGTTCTGATGTAGCAACTTCTGATGCTGGTGTATGAAATCAAATTCTGATGCTGAATAAACGTGACCTTGCTTATTTCAATCAGAGTATCTGCAAGTCAGAACATAGTAATTTTAGGCAGCAGATAGTTCAAACATAAAACATATAAATACTATATCTTTTCACTTTGTTATCATCAAAACTCAAATATAGGGTAGTAGATTCAAACATTGTTCTAACAATCTCCCCCTTTTTGATGATGACAAAAACTAGATATTTTAAATGAAAAATAACGTGAAAAGGTATCTGGAAAAATGTATCAGAGTAAGAAGTACGGAGAAGTCAGAGTTAAGAGATACTCCCCCTGAGTTTATTACTTCCCTTTGATATACGTGTTCTTCAGGATCAGATCTTTTTCTTTCTTTGAACATCAGATTATCAGAGTCTTTGACTTATCAGAGAGCAGAGCTTCAGAGCTTTTCTTGTCAGAGCTTTGCTTTGGATCAGAGTATTTAGGACGATCAGAACTTCATATTGATCAGAGCAACATTGATCAGAGCTTCTACATTTTGCTCAGAGTTTCTAGTCTTCAGAGTGTCCAGGAGCTTCCTTGTGCCTGTAGACTTTAAACAAAATAGAAAAACATTTCAAGTAATAGAGTTAGAATGTTTGAGAGTTTCTGTCTAGTTAGCCCGTTATTGATTTAAATATCATTCTTGTTCTCCCCCTTTTTGTCAGCAATCAAAAAGTGTTGGTGATGTGCTAAAACAATTTGATCAGAAAAACTAATCATATTAAGATAGTTCAGAATCAGAGCAAGAAAAATATTACAAAAACTTAGTCAAAACAGTACATCAGAAAATGAAGAAAACATGAAAAATGTTATGCATGAAAAAAAGATTTAAGGTTGAGGAGGCATGCGTGTGAACAGGCTCTCCAGCATTGCTTGAATCTTTTCAGAAGTTTCATTCTGTTTCTGCACCATGCTGACAACAGAGTCAATCTTGTTGTCCTGCACATCCATTCTTGCTTTCATCTTCTGATCATTCTCTTCCATCCGCTGCTGTAGACGCAAGTCATTCAGCCTTAATTCTTCCAGAGTCTGCCTGTCCAAGGCAGCTTGAGAAGCATCAGAAGGAGGAGGCTTCTCAGAACTTTCAGCGACATCTTCTGCTGGATTTTCTTCAGCCTGAATGGTCTTGTCTTCTTCTGATGGTTGCACCTTAGCAGCTTGCTGTTTCTCAGACCAAGGTTCAGAGTCCAGAGGGAGCACAACTTCCTGAGGTAGCTGACTTTCAACTTCCTTCAGCAGCTTGCTGAAGTTCTGTTGTGCCTGCTCATAGTTGACATCCTGCAACTTGAGGGCTTCAGCACGTACCCATAGTCTGAACTGTGACCAGAGCTGATCAGAAGCAGCTGGTTCAATCATCCCAGGACAGACTTGCTTCAAAGAAGCAATCCATTGCAGCACACCTGTTTCAAAATTCAAAATACCAGAGCCAACATCTGGTTGCTTTGGTTTTGGGATGGCAATTTTGTGTCTTAAATCAGCAAGACGTTCAAGACTGGTTAAGTCAATGAAAGTTCTGCTGGGGTTTTCAGCGGATTTCTGAGAGGCTGTTTGTTTTGGAGGAGGGGTATCAGAGTCAGATATTTCGATTGGAGTGGGTGGTGTTCTGGGAGTTTTTGGAGGTGTCGATTCTAATGAGGATGGTAACTGGGGCCTGAAAACAGTGGTTCCACATGGCAACTGGATTGCCAACGGTGATGGTTGAGGTGAGTGAGGGTCAGAATGATGAGGAGAAGGGGTTTCATAGTGGTGAAACTCTGTTTGTGGTGAAGGTGGATTTATTTCTGGTTGGGGAGATGGAGGTGGAATCTCTGATTGCTCAGGGATCAGAGGTTCTTCTGAGAGTGGTTGTTGTTGTTGTGGTTCTGGTTCTGGTTGTTGTTGTTGTTCTGGTTGTGGAGGAGGAATGTTTAGTGGTTCAGAGTGTGGTTGAGCAGAAGCATGTTCACGCTCAATATCAGCTAGCACTCGGTCAAGTGCTGGTGTTGTTGAAACTGTTGGTTGTTTGGGGAGTTTGGTTCTGGGTCTTCTGAGTAGTAAGGCCTCAGAAGGGTCTTCTGGTATGGTTTCATCAATAGTAGGGATTGGGATGGATATTCTGTGGGAGGTTTGAGAAGGGGCAGCAGATGTTGGAATAGTAGATGAAATTAAAACAGGGGCAGCAGATGAAATACCTCTTTTCTTTGGAGTCTGATGAGATGATCCTTCTGTTGGCGCTTTCCTCTTCTTTGTCTTCTTCTGAGTCACTTCCGGTTGGGGTTGACTCAGATCTTTGATCTTCAGCTTTGAACCTGTATCCTCTGCCTTGTACGTATCTGGGTACCTGAGAAACATCTCTGGTTTGGATTCCATTTCAGAAAATACCGGAAAATCACTCAGAGGCACTCTTCTACTGGAGATATCAGCAGTTGAAGTAGCTCTGGGTTCCTTCTGAATATTTTCTATCAGCTTCATCTTTTTCAGATTCTTAGCGTTCAGAGGTTTCCCAATGGTTGGTTCAATAGTGCTCAGCTCCTGAGCTTCAATCAGATGTTCAATCAGCCTATTCTCTGTCAGAATATCTGATATAAGCCTTCCAAACGGTATCCAGTCCCTCTTGGTTCTTTCTTCTTCTCTTGTCTCTTTCACACTGGTTTTGAGATGGTTGAACAGGAAGTGAGCCAGATTGATCTTAACCTTCTGATCAATAAAGTAGATCAGAAACTGCTGATCCACATTTATATAATCAGGAGAACTTGTTGGTTTCCTATGGTTAAAGCATCCCAGAACAATCTTATCCCATACTCTGCAGTGATCCTTCAGATCCTTAATCTTGCTGCTGGGCATTCCAAGAGTGAAAATCCTGTGAGCTACCACACCTACATCAGCGCATCTTTCAGCCATGTCCACACAACGGACTCCACCACCACTTTGACCGATTAGCCTTGCAATGAGATCTTCAGAGATCACAATCTTCTTTCCCATAACAGAAGAAATGACTAGATGTTTTGAAACCTTGGCGTGAATCCAAAATTCCTTGACTAGCGCTGGGAATGTTGGTCCAACCAACCTATCGAAGTACCTTTCCCACTTTTGAGCCCTAATTTCTTCAGTTAGGTCAAATCCATTTTCCTTCAAGCTTTCAAAGTCAATGATTAACTCAGAAAGCACTTCAAGGTTCTTCACTGGAGTGAGGAGAGTTCTGAGTGGCACCTGATATTGCTCAGAAGTTGCTTTCTTCTGATTGCCTGCAGAAATGCTGGAGGATGCCATTGTTCACACTAAAAAAGCTTTGAGAATGAATTGAGAGAAAAAGGTTTGCAAGGGATGAACTCAGAAATATGCAGAAAATGCTTGAGTGATTGTGAGAAAGCGTAAAGAATAAATGAGAGATTAATGTGCTTAAATAGAGTTTTCAAAGTTATTTTGAAAAGTTAAACGTTTTTAAGAGAGAGAAAAAAAATCATGATTTCCATTTAAAAGAATGATTACTTTTCATTAAATGCTTGCTGATTTTGGGGGATTTGAGAAAGATACTTAAAAACGGTTACCAGACATGTGTCTCAATGCACCCAATCAGCGCTTTGCTTTCTCAGAAGCGTGCACGCGTTCTGCTTCAGAGATATGCTGATGATTGGATGACACTTGTTTGATGTAGTGATCAGCACGTCTGTCTTTGAGATTAGACTCTCAGATCTTTAGACTTGCATCTGATACAATCTGCATGTTCTATCTTTTTGAAAGGAGATTGATCAGAAGTTCACAGAGAATAATTACATTCTGAAGATATATGGAATTAAAACATTTTCATTCTGGGCATACTTTCATGCTGAGATGTTTCAGAATGAAATTAAACCTATCTTCTGAAAGGGGTTTAGTAAAGATATCAGCCCATTGATGGTCTGTATCTATAAATTTTAAGTTCAAAATACCTTTCTGAATATAGTCCCTAATGAAATGATGCTTTATTTCTATATGCTTAGCTCTAGAATGTAAAATAGGATTCTTACTTAAGCAAATAGCAGAAGTATTATCACAAAGTATAGGAATGTTACTCTCAAAAATCTGGAAGTCTTCAAGCTGACTTTTCATCCAGAGCATTTGTGTGCTACATCCTGCTGCTGCTATGTACTCAGCTTCTGCTGTTGACAGAGCAATTGTTGATTGCCTTTTGCTGGACCAAGAGATCAGATTTTCTCCCAGAAACTGGCAGCTTCCAGAAGTACTTTTACGTTCCACTCTGTCTCCAGCAAAATCAGCATCGCAGTAGCCTACTAAGCTGTAATCACTAGATTTTCTATAAAACAAACCCAGATTAGTAGTACCTTTCAGATACTTGAAAATTCGCTTAACAGCTGTTAAGTGAGATTCTCTAGGATCTGATTGGAATCTAGCACAGATGCAAACACTGAATAATATGTCAGGTCTTGAAGCAGTCAGATAGAGGAGAGAACCAATCATACCTCTGTAGACTTTCTGTTCTACACTTTTGCTTACCTCTTCTCTTTCCAGAATGCACGTGGGATGCATTGGAATCTTTGATGGCTTACATTCTGAGAGGTCAAATTTCTTCAGAAGATCTCTGATGTATTTGCTCTGATGAATGTAAGTTCCTTCTGGAGTTTGATTGATCTGAATTCCTAAAAAGAATTTCAGTTCCCCCATGAGGCTCATCTCAAATTCTGCCTGCATACACTTAGCAAATTTTCTTCCAAGAGAAGGATTAGTAGAACCAAAAATGATATCATCAACATAAATTTGACAGACTAAGATGTCACTCTTAACTGTTTTACAGAATAGAGTAGTGTCCACTTTCCCTCTGGTGAATTCATTTTCAAGCAGAAAGTTACTTAGCCTTTCATACCAAGCTCTGGGAGCTTGTTTCAGACCATACAGTGACTTCTTTAGTTTGAAAACATGTTCTGGATGTTTTGTATTTTCAAAACCTGGGGGTTGGTGAACATAAACTTCTTCTTCTATATAACCATTTAAGAATGCACTTTTGACATCCATCTGATACAGAGTGATGCCTCTATTAACAGCAAATGAAATTAAAAGTCTGATAGATTCTAACCTGGCGACTGGGGCAAAGGTTTCTGTATAGTTTATCCCCTCTTGCTGACTATAACCTTGTGCAACCAGTCGTGCCTTGTTTCTGATGACTTCACCTTGCTCATTAAGCTTGTTTCTGAACACCCATCTTGTTCCAATGACGTTGAATCCTTTTGGTCTGGGAACGAGATCCCATACGTCGTTTCTGGTGAATTGATTCAGCTCTTCTTGCATTGCCAGAATCCAGTCATTATCCAGAAGTGCTTCATCAATAGAAGAAGGTTCAATCAGAGACACAAGTCCCATAAGAGTTTCTTCAGAGTTTCTGAAGCTTGCTCTTGTCCTGATTGGATCTTCCTTTCTTCCTAGGATAGTCTCTTCTGGGTGATCCAAACTGCTTCTGGGCAATCTCTTCTGAGGTTGATCAGCAGCTGTTGTAGGATTTCTAGCAGTGCTCCTTTCAGACGTTGAAGGAATGTCTGTGTTGAGAGCTTCTGATGACTTGTCTTCAGAACCTGCAAATTCAATTTCTATACCTGCAAAAGTTTCATTCTGCTTTGACTTTTCAGAGTCAAGCTTGTCATCAAAACGAACACTGATTGATTCTTCCACAATCTGTGTTTCTGTATTGTATACTCTGTACCCTCTTGAGCGTTCAGAGTATCCTAACATAATACACTTCTGTGCCTTAGAGTCAAACTTGTTCAAATAATTCTTTGTATTCAATATAAAGCAAGTACATCCAAATGGATGAAAATATGAAATGTTGGGCTTTCTGTTCTTCCACAATTCATATGGAGTCTTTTCCAGAATAGGTCTTATTGAGATTCTATTCTGAATGTAGCACGCTGTGTTTATTGCCTCTGCCCAGAAAGTCTTAGCAACGTTTGTCTCATTGATCATGGTTCTGGCCATTTCTTGCAATGTTCTGTTCTTTCGTTCTACAACTCCATTTTGTTGGGGAGTTCTAGGACAAGAGAAATCATGCAGAATGCCTTTGTCATTAAAGAATGACTCAAAATCTTTATTTTCAAATTCTCCACCATGATCACTTCTGACTTTAACGATTCTAAGATCTTTTTCATTCTGAACTTGGTTACAGAAGGTAACAAACACAGAGTGTGACTCGTCCTTGTGTCTTAAGAACTTTACCCATGTCCATCTGCTATAGTCATCTACGATTACTAACCCATACTTCTTACCACTGACTGAAGCAGTTTTAACTGGTCCAAATAAGTCAATGTGCAGAAGTTCTAATGGCTTAGAGGTGGAAACAACATTTTTGGATTTAAAAGAAGGTTTTGCAAATTTGCCTTTCTGACATGCTTCACACAGAGCATCTGAATTGAACTTCAAATTAGGAAGTCCTCTGACCAGATTGAGTTTGTTAATCTGAGATATTCTTCTCATACTAACATGCCCCAATCTTCTGTGCCAGATCCACTGCTCGTTGTTAACAGACAGAAGACATTTTACATTCTGACTCTTTAGTTCAGAAAGTTTGATTTTGTAAATTTTGTTTTTCCTCTTACCATTAAACAGGATAGTCCCATCTTTCTGACTAACAGCTTTACATGATTTTTGATTAAAGATTATATCATAACCGTTATCACTTAATTGACTTATGGATAACAGATTATGCATCAATCCATCTACTAGCAGAACATTATTAATAGAGGGAAGATTTCCATTACCTACAGTTCCAGAGCCAATTATCTTTCCCCTCTGATTGCCTCCAAAGCCAACGTGGCCTCCAAGCTTAAGTTCCAGGCTTTGGAACATATGCCTTCTTCCCGTCATGTATCGTGAGCAGCCAGAGTCCAGGTACCATGACTGGTGTTTCTGACTTGTTGCTAAAGATATCTGCAACATGTATTATTTTATCCTTAGGTACCCAGATTTTCTTGGGTCCTGATTTGTTAGTTTTACCAAAACTCTGGTTGAATTTTGGTTTCACAGAGTGCTTACTGCTAGTATATTTGATGTCATGTGTGTGACCATACACAAAGTGTGAATTTAGAGAAGTGTGTTTAATGGTTAAGTCCATGACATTCTTAGGTGTAGGAACCTTACCTTGGTATCCTATTCCTTTCCTGCCGTTTCTGCTAACTCCATAGATCATTGAAGCCATTCTGCTTCTATCTATGCTTTTAGCTAGGAACTTCTGGAAACTGTGATCATACTCCTTGATGATCTCATCAGCGTTGCTGGGAGTTTCAGAAATTGGTTCCTTCTGAGAGTTTTGTAAAGTGTTTTCTAATTTTGAAATTTTATCTCTCAGCTCAGAATTTTCCAATTTGAGACTCTCAGACTTATTAGAGTCAGATTCAAGATTCCTTTTCAGGTCTCTGAATTTAGCTCTAATCTGCTGATAACGTTCCAGAATCTCATTAAGGCTTTCAGCAAGTTCAGCCTTTGTAAAGTTAACAGCGAAGTTAGGAAATACCTCTTCTGTGTCTGATTCTGAGTCTGATTCAGAAGCTTCACTATCTTCTGAAATGTTTGCCATGAGAGCTATGTTTGCCCTTTCATCATCTGATTCTGAGTCAGCTTCAGACGAGTCAGAGTCATCCCATGTAGCCATGAGACTTTTCTTTTTCTCTCTTCCAAACTTCTTTTTGGGCTTTTCCCTCTGAAGCTTTGGGCAGTCACTCTTGTAGTGTCCTTGCTCATTGCACTCATAGCAGATGATGTCTTTTGTGTTTGGCTTCTTGCTACTGGAGGAGCCTTCAGATCTTCTGTATCCAGAGGAAGAATCTGTCCTTCTATATCTGGAAGAAGACTCGTTCTGATCAGATCTTCTGGGATTCCTGAACTTCCTTTGTCTTTGCTTCCACAGTTGATTTACTCTTCTGGAGAGAAGGGAAAGTTCTTCTTCTTCTGATGAGGATCCATCAGATGTTTCTTCAACTGCCTGCAAAACTTTAGACTCAGATTTTCTGTTAGATTTTAATGCTAAAGGCTTACCTTGCTTCTGAGGCTCATCAGCTTCTAGCTCTATCTCATGACTTCTGAGGGAGCTTATAAGTTCCTCCAGAGTGATTTTGTTGAGATCTTTAGCTAGCTTCAGAGCAGTAACCATAGGCCTCCACTGCTTGGGTAAACTTCTGATTATTTTCTTGACATGGTCAGCAGTAGAGTATCCTTTGTCCAGAACTTTGAGACCAGCTACCAGAATCTGGAATCTAGAGAACATAGCTTCAATGGATTCAGATTCTTCCATTTTGAACGCCTCATACTTCTGAATGAGCGCCAGAGCTTTTGTTTCTTTGACTTGAACGTTGCCCTCATGCGTCATTCTGAGAGAATCAAAGATGTTCTTTGCTGTGTCTCTGTTGGAGATCTTTTCATACTCAGTATAGGAGATGGCACTGAGGAGGATGGTTCTGGCCTTATGGTGATTCTTGAAATCACGCTTTTGTTGATCAGACATTGATTTTCTATCAATCTTCTGACCACTTGCATTCACAGGGTGCGTGTATCCATCTGTCACCATATCCCACAGATCAGCATCATGTGCTAGAAAGAAGCTTTCAATTCTGTCTTTCCAGTAATCAAAGTTTTCTCCATCAAAGACTGAAGGTTTGCCGCTGAATCTGTCTCTGTCCTCATTATTGTCATTGCTGAAGTGAGAATTGTTTCCTGCCATTGTGTTTTTCTGACGCTGGATCTTGTACTGACACGGTTAAGTGTTTTAGCTCAGAACCAGGCGCTCTGATGCCAATTGAAGGGGTGAAAAACACAAGAAGGGGGGGTTGAATTGTAAAACTGAAATCTAAAGCAATTGACAAGATATTTTTATCCTGGTTCGTTTGATCTCAAACTACTCCAGTCCACCCGTCAAGGTGATTTCGCCTCTCTCCAACGAGGTCTTAATTCACTATATTCAACTGAATATTACAGACTGCTTTAACAACTGCTAAAGCCTTCTTGATTCAAACCACAACCCGGTTTGTCAAGGCAACACTTTCTTACAAAGGTATAAAACAATGTGTGTGAATGTTTTCTACAAAACTTTATCACAACTGTGATGTATACACAAATGAAGCTTAGAAACTAGATTGCTAAACTGTAATGGAGTATCAGAGTTTGTGGTTTAGCAAAACTGGTAGAACGAAGATTATGGTTCAGCTTTGTGCGTGTAGAGATTTGGAGAGCATTAGCCATTATAATCTTCAAAGCCTTGTTTATATAGCACTTGAGAAGATGAACGTTGAATGCAATATTCTTGATTCAATGCTAATAACAAGCTTTCCTTTTTGAGCAGATCTTGTCTGGAATGAGGCCGTTGGAATTTATTAGCGTTCAATGCACAGTACCGCTGCTTCTTCAATGCACGTTCTGGCTTGGCTCATTCTGATTCTGCTTCGCTGCTGATGAACTATTGTGTTTCTGTATCAGAGTGTTTGAGCGCAGTCTTGTTCATCAAGCTTCAGCATGTGCGTGAGTTGATCATCTGATCTTGACGTTCTGATGTAGCAACTTCTGATGCTGGTGTATGAAATCAAATTCTGATGCTGAATAAACGTGACCTTGCTTATTTCAATCAGAGTATCTGCAAGTCAGAACATAGTAATTTTAGGCAGCAGATAGTTCAAACATAAAACATATAAATACTATATCTTTTCACTTTGTTATCATCAAAACTCAAATATAGGGTAGTAGATTCAAACATTGTTCTAACACTGTTGTTGTTCCCAACCAGTTTGTTCCACAAGTATACGCTGCTACAACTCCAGCACCTTGGATGGCCCAACAACGGCCTTTCTCTCTGCAACCGCATTATGTTCCGCAACAACAGTTTGCACCTCCTACAACTTATCAACAACCGAATCAACATCTCCAAGGACAAAGAGCTCCTCCAAGACAGAGAGCCCCTGAAAGAAGGTTTGATCTCATTCCCATGTCCTACACTCAGCTTCTCCCACAGTTACTTGCTAGCCAATTGGTTCAATTGCGCGAACTCGGTCCACCGCCAATTCCTCTCCCTAGGGGATATGATAATAATGCTCATTGTGAATTCCACTCTAGTTCCCCAGGCCATACCATTGAAAATTGTAGAGCTTTCAAGTGCAAAGTTCAAGATCTCATCGATGCGAAAGCCATCAACTTCAACCCTGTTGGTCTGAATATCCAAAATAATCCTATGCCTCCTCATCAAGGGGGAACAGTCCATGCTATTGTAGAAGTTAATGAACGGGTTTTGGTGTCAAAGGTTGATGAAATTAAGATATCTTTGGAAACTGTCAAAGAACATTTGTTAAAGCATGGAGTGCTACAAGAACTCCATGACTTCTGCTTAACCTGTTCTTCCAAACCAGAAGAGTGTGCTGAGTTGAAGATGGTCATCCAACAGTTGATCGATGAAGGTGTTTTACAGATAGAGAAAGTGTTCCGAGAAGAAGAAATTGATGTTCTGGAAATCCCCTATTATCCGAGAAGTTTTTCAGCCACCCCCGGTATTCCTTTAACAATTCAGGTTCCTATTACCCCCACAATGATTCAAGCTCCTATTCCCCCTACAAGCAGCGACTTAAAGGCAGTGCCATGGGAGTACAACGTAGTCTACATTCATGGAAAGAGGTATGAGTGTCCTCCGGTAGGTGACAAGAATGTTACCAACATTGCGGGAACAAGTAGCATGACTCACAGTGGTCGGATCTTTTCTCCTCCACCCCCACCTCCTAAGGAAACTAACAGTGAAGCTCTAGCTAAGGCTAAGGGAAAGAAAGCAATGGATAACCAACCCGGACTTTCGGAAGGACAAGAAGCGGAGCAACTTTTGAGAATTCTCAAGCGGAGTGATTACAAAGTAGTGGACCAGCTCAATCAGACACCATCCAAGATTTCCATCTTGTCTCTCCTTTTGTGTTCAGAGGCCCACCGCAACGCCTTATTGAAAACCTTATGTTCCGCTCATGTTACCCAAGACATCTCTGTGGCCCAGTTTGAAGGAATAGTCACCAATATTGCTGTGGGAAATTGTTTGGGTTTCTGCGATGATGAACTCCCAATTGAAGGCAGAGCCCATAATAAAGCGCTACATGTTTCTATGAAGTGTTTTGACACTGTTTTATCTCGAGTTTTGGTGGATACAGGTTCCTCACTCAATGTGATGCCTAAGGTTACCTTGTTTAAGCTGAATATGGACGGAGTAATGATGAGGCCCTCCACTCTAAATGTGTGGGAGTTTGATGGTTCGAGAAGATCGGTGGATGGAGAAGTTGATTTGCCTATCAAGATTGGTCCCCACACTTTCTATTTGTCCTTCTATGTTATGGACATTCGTCCATCCTATACTTGCCTCTTGGGTCATCCGTGGATTCATGTAGCAGGAGTTGTGACATCTACCCTTCATCAACGCTTGAAGTTTGTTGTGAATGACCAAGTTTTCGTCGTTTGCGATGAAGAGGACATAGTGATCAATAATCTGACAACCTACCGTTATGTGGAAGTGGAAGGTGAGGTGCATGAGTTGCCCTTTCAAGCTCTAGAGATTGTTTCTATTGACAGAATCCCCGTCATGGAATGTAAGAAGACTGAGATACCCCTGGCCTCTTTGAAGGATGCCAAAGCCCTCATAGAAGCTAGACCTCCCCATGACAGTTGGGGAAATTTGATTGAGGTTCCAGAGAAGAAAGATTGTTTCGGCCTTGGGTATCAGCCATCATCCTTCGTACAAGCTGGTTGGGTTCCTCTCAAAGGGCAGCAGGTTCCTCCAATTTCTGAAGTGTTCGTCAGTGCTGGTGTGAGCAAAGAAGGACAGGTACTCGCCATAGATGCTGAAGGTGACGAGGAGGATATTTCAAGATTTATCTATCAAGTTGCGCCAGACCAGGAGCTTAGCAATTGGACCGCCACCGACATCCCTGAAGTTGTTTTCCTATATGTGTAATTTTCTGTTTCCATTTTAAGTCATATGCCCTTCCCAAGGCATACTGACGGCTTGTAGAAGGGGCCCCTTTATGTTTCAATCTTTGTTTAACCATGAATGAAAAAAATCTCACTTTCGCATACAATTTTGTTTTGTCTTTTCTTTTGCTTTTACTTTTTCAAAATAAAAATGGCAATACTTTTCTTTTCCTACTTTAAATTTTCCTTTGCACTTTCTAAAAATAAAACATAAAATCATCGATCATGCAGATCCATCTCGGACTCTGTTGGAAATGATAATGCTATGGTTCCTTATATCCTTGAGAATTCAGTTGATCATGCTAACGAAGATAATGGGGAAGATTGTGAAGTCCCTGAAGAACTAGCCAGGCTCTTGAGACAGGAAGAGAAAGTCATCCAGCCGTATCAAGAAGAAACAGAAGTTGTCAATCTCGGTACTGAAGAGGTAAAAAGAGAAGTCAAGATAGGGGCCGCCTTGCAAAGTAAAGAGAAGAAGGGGTTGATTGAATTGCTTCAAGAGTATGCTGACATCTTCGCCTGGTCGTATGAAGACATGCCCGGTTTAGACACTGATATAGTAATGCACAGATTGCCACTCAAGCCAGAATGTCCTCCTGTAAAGTAAAAACCGAGAAGGACCAGGCCCAACATGGCCTTGAAGATCAAAGAAGAGGTTCAGAAACAGCTTGAAGCAGGTTTCCTGTCTGTGATAAATTACCCGCCTTGGATTTCTAACATTGTGCCCATACCTAAGAAGGATGGCAAGGTATGTATGTGTGTTGACTACCGAGACTTGAATAGAGCAAGCCCGAAGGATGATTTCCCGCTGCCTCATATTGATGTATTGGTTGATAATACTGCTCAGTCTTTGGTGTTTTCCTTTATGGATGGTTTCTCTGGATACAATCAGATTAAGATGGCTCCGGAAGACATGGATAAAACAGCTTTCACAACTCCTTGGGGTACCTTTTGCTACAGAGTCATGCCTTTTGGTCTTAAAAATGCTGGTGCGACCTATCAGCGAGCTATGGTGACTCTCTTCCACGACATGATTCATAGAGAAGTCGAGGTGTATGTGGACGACATGATTGCGAAGTCACAGACTGAGGAAGAACATTTAGTTCATTTGAAGAAGTTGTTTGATCGGTTGCGAAAGTTCAGGTTAAGGCTTAATCCCAACAAATGCACCTTTGGGGTTCGGTCGGGCAAATTACTTGGTTTTATCGTGAGTCAACGAGGAATCGAAGTAGATCCAGACAAAGTAAAAGCAATACAAGATATGTCGGCGCCGAAAAATGAGAAGGAAGTACGAGGTTTCCTTGGGAGGTTGAATTACATAGCCAGGTTCATTTCCCATCTTACTGCTACCTGTGAACCCATCTTTAAACTGTTACGCAAGAATCAGGATGTCCATTGGGATGAGAGTTGTCAAGAAGCTTTCGAGAAGATAAAGCAGTATCTTCAAGAACCACCAATACTCATACCACCAGTTCCTGGGAGACCTCTCATTATGTATTTGATTGTGCTTGAAGGATCTATGGGTTGTGTGCTCGGACAACATGATGATACTGGACGAAAAGAACACACCATTTACTATTTGAGCAAGAAGTTTACTGATTGTGAATCAAGGTATTCCTTACTTGAGAAGACTTGTTGTGCTCTTACGTGGGCAGCCCGACGTTTGAGGCAATATATGTTGACACATTCTACACTTCTGATATCTAAGATGGACCCGATAAAGTACATCTTTGAGAAACCAGCACTTACGGGCAGATTGGCTCGGTGGCAAATGCTTTTGTCCGAGTATGACATCCAGTACGTCACACAAAAGGCCATCAAAGGTAGCATTCTTGTTGATCATCTCGCTCACCAACCATTGGAAGAGTATCAGCCCATGAAGTTTGACTTTCCAGACGAGGATATTATGAAACTTGATGACATTGAAGGACCTGAACCAGGGGAGCGATGGACTCTCACGTTCGATGGTGCGTCAAATGCTATGGGTCACGGTATTGGGGCAGTTCTGACCTCTCCACGCAACACTCACATACCCTTCACTGCCAGATTATGTTTTGATTGCACGAATAATGTCGCTGAGTACGAAGCTTGTGTGATGGGCCTTGAAGCCGCCATTGATTTGAAGATCAAGATTCTTGAAGTTTATGGGGACTCTGCCTTAGTGATACATCAAGTACGGGGTGATTGGGATACACGGCACCCTAATTTAGTTCCATACAGGGATTACATCATTGAGTTGTTGCCCGCTTTCGATGAAGTCACTTTTGAGCATATTCCTAGAGAAGTGAATCAACTGGCAGACGCTCTGGCCACTTTAACAGCAATGTTCAAAGTCAATTACCTGAATCATGCACCCAGTATAAGGATCTGTCGTTACCAGGAGCCATCACATATTTTCCCTGCTCATTATCTTACAACTGAAGATGTATCAGACGAAAAGTCGTGGTATTTCAACATCAAAAGATATCTTGAGAAGGAAGAGTACCCCGAAGGTGCTACAATTTGTGATAAGCGGACTCTCAGAAGGTTGGCATCTAAGTTTTTATTGTCAGGAGACGTTTTGTACAAGAGGAACTATAATTCGATTCTGCTCAGATGCGTGGATAGACACGAAGCAGAATCCATTATACGAGAAATACACGAGGGAGCTTTTGGGACTCATGCCAGTGGGCATTCCATGGCCAAGAAAATCCTACGAGCAGGTTATTTCTGGATGACAATGGAGAGTGACTGTTGTGTATATGCCAAAATGTGCCATAAATGTCAGGTTTACGCAGACAGGATACATGTTCCTCCCACTCCTTTGAATGTGATGACTTCACCATGGCCCTTTGCAATGTGGGGCATCGATATGATTGGACGCATTGAGCCAAGCGCTTCAAATGGACACCGGTTTATCCTCGTTGCTATTGACTACTTCACCAAGTGGGTGGAAGCGGCTTCATACAAAAATGTGACCAAGCAAGTTGTCACTCGTTTTATCAAAAGAGAGATCATATGTCGGTATGGAACTCCTAGCAATATCATCACTGATAACGGGTCAAATCTCAACAACAAGATGATGAAGGAAATGTGTGAAGAATTCAAGATCGAGCACCATAATTCATCACCCTATCGGCCAAAGATGAATGGGGCAGTTGAATCCGCTAACAAGAACATAAAGAAAATTGTCCAGAAAATGGTGAGAACATACAAAGATTGGCATGAGATGTTGCCCTTTGCCCTGCATGGCTATTGAACTTCAGTGCGTACTTCCACTGGGGCAACTCCGTTTTCACTAGTCTACGGTATGGATGCGGTACTCCCAGTCGAAGTGGAAATTCCTTCCTTAAGGGTCCTGATGGATACTAAACTTGATGAAGCAGAATGGATTCAGACGAGGCTCGACTAACTCAATATCATCGAAGAAAAGCGCCTGGCAGCCATTTGTCACGGTCAATTATACCAACAGCGTCTCAAGAGGGCATTTGACAAGAAGATTCGGCCTCGAGAGTTCCACTCAGGTGACCTGGTCTTAAGAAAGATTCTCCCAATCCACACTGATCCAAGAGGCAAGTGGACTCCCAACTACGAGGGACCGTACATCGTGAAGAAAGCTTTCTCAAGAGGTGCTCTAATCTTGACAAACATGGATGGGGAAGACGTTCCGCTTCTAGTTAATTCAGACTCAGTCAAAAAATACTATGCATGAAAGGACCCGCTAAGTCGAAAACCCGAAAGGGCGGCTTAGGCAAAAGTTAGGGCTAAAAAAAGAAAAAAAGAATAACCCGCTAAGTCGAAAACCCGAAAGGGCGACTTAGGCAAAAATGGGTGTCCCGGTGGATTGAAAACCCGAAAGGGCGATCCAGGCAAAAATTAGGGACAGAAAGAGAGAGGCTGCAGTATGAATTTTCTTCACGTACACCCTCTTAGTGCGGGATGGCTCGATCTAACTATTATCCTTTGGAAGCACGGCACTAGGACGACCCGGGATATGAGAACTATAGCAATATTAGTTTTAACGGAAATTCGAGATTTTCTTATTTCCATTTTACTCGTTGTATTTCTTTTCCGCGACTTCCTCATTTAGGAGTTGTTTCTATGTATGGATGCCCATTCACGGGACAAACTCATTAATAAAATTTGCCCTTCCATTAAAAATCCTTGTTATGTTCTTTTACTTTATTTTTCGTATGCGAATTGTGATTTAAATTCTTTGTTAAACATTGCATTGAAAACGATAAGTCAATAATAATCATGAGTTGAGATGTGAAACACTACATTACATGGATACGAAGGCATCCCAAAGGATTGTTGTGGCGTTCAAGTGTTCGCTCTTTAGGGCAGGTAGCAAGTCATAACGGTCACCTTGACCAAGATTTCATCCTCGTCGCCACCTTTCAATTGACCGAGTGCCCAATCCTCCAACATTGAGAAACTTAGGGCATTGGTTGAGATCCATGTCTATTCTTCAGTTATTCACAAGAACCCAATCCATGAAGGAAGTCAGATCAAGCTACACCTCCTCAGCAAGATTCAATCCCCAGTGAACTCGACAAGGATATAACTCATTTCTCTCAATTTCAAGCACCAATCCATATTGGTATCTCAAAGACGATGAGCAACAGATCCCAATGAGTTTTTGACATTTTGCATTCAATAATCATCACGACATATTGCACTGCATCCTCAAACGCATAGCATGTCCATGAATCATCATGTCACACTTCAAATGCATATGAAGCATGAGCCAAATCAATCCCAAATCAACAAAACATCCTCACAAAGAATATCATCCTCACAATTCCCAGTTAACATCTGTTATTACACTACCAACTAAAATAAACCATACGTCGTACTTCTCCCCAACTCTCAATGTTCACTTTATCTTTCATAGGGTCGTAGGTCGCTCGTAGTTCTTACCCTCACGTTATCTTTCATAGGGTCGTAGGTCGCTCGTAGGTCTTACCCTCATTTTATCTTTTCATAGGGTCGTAGGTCGCTCGTAGGTCTTACCCGCACGTTATCTTTTCATAGGGTCGTAGGTCGCTCGTAGGTCTTACCCTCACGTTATATTTTCATAGGGTCGTAGGTCGCTCGTAGGTCTTACCCTCACGTTATCTTTCATAGGGTCGTAGGTTGCTCGTAGGTCTTACCCTTATTTTATCTTTCATAGGGTCGTAGGTCGCTCGTAGGTCTTACCCTCATTTTATCTTTCATAGGGTCGTAGGTCGCTCGTAGGTCTTACCCTCACGTTATCTTTTCATAGGGTCGTAGGTCGCTCGTAGGTCTTACCCTCATTTTATCTTTTCATAGGGTCGTAGGTCGCTCGTAGGTCTTACCCTCACTTTATCTTTCATAGGGTCGTAGGTCGCTCGTAGGTCTTACCCTCATTTTATCTTTCATAGAGTCGTAGGTCGCTCGTAGGTCTTACCCTCATTTTATCTTTCATAGGGTCGTAGGTCGCTCGTAGGTCTTACCCTCACGTTATCTTTTCATAGGGTCGTAGGTCGCTCGTAGGTCTTACCCTAATTTTATCTTTCATCGGGTCGTACGTCGCTCGTAGGTCTTACCCTCACGTTATCTTTTCATAGGGTCGTAGGTCGCTCGTAGGTCTTACCCTCATTTTATCTTTTCATAGGGTCGTAGGTCGCTCGTAGGTCTTACCCGCACTTTATCTTTCATAGGGTCGTAGGTCGCTCGTAGGTCTTACCCTCATTTTATATTTCATAGGGTCGTAGGTCGCTCGTAGGTCTTACCCTCATTTTATCTTTCATAGGGTCGTAGGTCGCTCGTAGGTCTTACCCTCACGTTATCTTTTCATAGGGTCGTAGGTCGCTCGTAGGTCTTACCCTCATTTTATCTTTCATAGGGTCGTAGGTCGCTCGTAGGTCTTACCCTCATTTTATCTTTCATAGGGTCGTAGGTCGCTCGTAGGTCTTACCCTCATTTTATCTTTCATAGGGTCGTAGGTCGCTTGTAGGTCTTACCCTCATTTTATCTTTCATAGGGTCGTAGGTCGCTCGTAGGTCTTACCCTCACGTTATCTTTGCTAGGGTCGTAGGTCGCTCGTAGGTCTTACCCTTATTTTATCTTTCATAGGGTCGTAGGTCACTCGTAGGTCTTACCCTAACTCTATCTTTTCATAGGGTCGTAGGTCACTCGTAGGTCTTACCCTCACATTATCTTTTCATAGGGTCGTAGGTCGCTCGTAGGTCTTACCCTCACGTTATCTTTTCATAGGGTCGTAGGTCGCTCGTAGGTCTTACCCTCACGTTATCTTTTCATAGGGTCGTAGGTCGCTCGTAGGTCTTACCCTCATGTTATCTTTTCATAGGGCCGTAGGTCGCTCGTAGGTCTTACCCTCACGTTATTTTTCATAGGGTCGTAGGTCACTCGTAGGTCTTACCCTCACTTTACCTTTCTCTTGGGTCATAGATTATACGCTGATCTTTACCCATTTTCTTTACCTTTCTTTTTGAGTCGTGAAATACCGCTTGATAGGTTCTCTGTCATCATCAAGTTCTACTCATTGCATTTAAGTTATTATTTTGTCAAGTAATTCTACTTTCAGTCATCACGACATCGTCAACCATATCTTTTCAGTCGCTTTACTACTAAAAAAAAACTGGTATTGGCACCGTTACCCCAGTACGAGCTACCCTTTTTCAACCATGTTTTATCCATCAGGACCAGTCCACCAGAAGACCAGTTTGTCTTTCCCCAAGCAGACATTCACACCAGTGAATAACACTCACATCATATCTCCAGGGCAAATTTCGGGTCCTGGTATTTAATCATCTTCTACTTTGAACTCCCGAAAGACTGACGCCAATCTCATATTCAGGTTTAAGACGATTAAATAGGGGCAGCTGTCGTACCCCAAATTTGCCCTATATCTTTTATTCTTGTCTGGCTTTGAACTCTGCATTCCATTTGCATCATTTCATCATTCAGTTATTTGCATATCCCGCATCTCAGGGAATCAGGCACTTTGTTTTGAAGTATTAGGGTTACACCCTCTGTTGGTCTAATCTTGTTTTGAGGTTTTTCTTATCAGGTAAAAAGAGAGCACATCTGGTTCTTGATTAGCGAGTTGTGGAATGAATTTTGTCATCACGTTACAAGGTTGGTTCTTGCTAAATTCTATCAGATCCTGGATTAGGGTTTATTTCCCTATGTGTGCTGGTCAGGATTCTCAGGGTTTAAGTCTGCCCAAGTACAATTGGATCATATTGGATTTTCAAGCATCAAGTCAAAGAGGAAACTATTGAAAGAGCAAAACAGATAAAATATGATTTTGACAAGTGTGGAGGAAAACAGGTCTCCTTCGACTCAGTACCCTTCGACTGACTCTTGGCCCCTTTCGAATCTGGACATTTTGCCTCATGTATGCCTACTTTCGATTGGATAAGTGCTGCCTGCAAGCCTACTTTCGATTGGACAAATTTGCCTCCTGTATGCCTACTTTCGATTGGATAAGTGTTGCCTGCAAGCCTACTTTCGATTGGACAAATTTGTTGCCTGCAAGCCTGCTTTCGATTGGACAAGTTTGCTGCCTGCAAGCATGTTTCGATTGGGCAATAGCCTCCCTTCGATCCACAAGCTTCGATGGGCAATTCAGTCTCCCTTCAATCCACCAGCTTCGATGGGCAATAAAGTCTCCTTCGACTCACAAGCTTCGATTTGGAAACACAGTCTCCTTCAGTCACAAGCTTCGACTGGGCAATGTTTCCCTTTGAAACAACTAGCTTCGATTCAGATAACTTTGGCCTCCTGCAAATTTGTTTCGATTCACCAAGCAGCAACCTCCTACAGGAAAACTTCGACCAAGCTATGGCTTCCTCTGTGCTTGCCTTCAACGCACAAGTCAATGGCTTCCCTTCATGCTAGCATCCATAAAGAAAATATCTCTTCATGCAAGCCTTCGATCTGGACAAGTACTGCTCCCACGCCTGTTGTAAGGTGCCAAAACAAAACAGAAAAACCTGCACCAACCTGCTACAACAGTCCAAAAACCTGCTATGCAGAGCCAGACCTGACGCCTGTACTTGCCCAAAATGGAAAAACACAAAAGCAACATAAGAAAGGATCGAAACAGCATTCCCAAATTGTTCACATTTTTTTGTTTTCCCCCCAAATGCTTCAGCCAATCTGCCTATAAATAAGACTCCAATGCATGTTTGAAGGGGGAACTTGAGGGCCAGACGAATCTCTGCAAGAAAATTTCTCAAACCACAAAATTCTCAAGTTCATTCAAACACTTGATAAATCCAAAACATCCAGAAATCTCAAACACTTGAGAAATTCAAACACATCCAGAAATTCAAACACATCCAGAAATTCAAACACATCCAGAAATCTTAAACACTTGAGAAATTCAAACACTTATCCAGAATCCAAACCCAGAATCACACTCATCCCCTTCGAACCAAAAGTAAACCCCCTATACCTTGTTACCATTCGAATCCAGCAGGAAAGACTTCACGCTTGTCATCCCCTTTCGAATCCAGCCTCAAAGGCCAACCCCTGGTCCCTCCCTTCGAATCCAGGAGCGCTCCAGGCAACCACCTTACTGCCCAGCACA
Organism: Vicia faba; assembly: GCA_948472305.1. Taxonomy (NCBI): domain Eukaryota; kingdom Viridiplantae; phylum Streptophyta; class Magnoliopsida; order Fabales; family Fabaceae; genus Vicia; species Vicia faba. Next base: position 112,517,423 of record OX451737.1, read on the forward strand.
CGCTCCATCCCTAAGCAAGGTGAGCCATCCTTAACCTCGAACCCCTTTCATTTCTAGCATAACATGTACATAGCACTTTGGCTCTTTTCGTTTCCACCTACTTAATATATTTTCAGAGCTAACCCCCTTTTGTTTTGTTGTTTGTTTATTTAAATATGCATTAAGTGTTAATTGATTGTAAGGCAATATTAGCATGGCCTTATGCCATGTTATTGTTCAAAAAGTTCAAACGAAAGAAACAGGAAACAGGAGTATGAAACGAAGCCTTTGGCTTCCATACCAAGTCCAGGCTCAATCGAAAAACATTCCCTCACTGACTTCCTGGCCCAATCGAAGAAGGCAACAAGGCAGACTTCGCCACACACTGACTTCCAGGCCAATCAAAGGACAGAACCTCACTGGTGCCAGCCCCAGTCGAAGGATACAACTTGTTGTTTCCAAGTCCAGTCGAAGGATACCACTTCGCCCCTGCCAAGGCCTAATCGAAAGACAGGACCTTACTGCTGCCTTTGCCCAATCGAAGGACAGGACCTTGTTGTTGCCTTTGCCCAATCGAAGGACAGGACTTCGCCTCTGCCAAAGTCCCAATCGAAAGACATGACTTCACTGCTGCCAGCCCCAATCAAAGGAGGCCAACAAAATGCCAGTCGAAGTGTGCTCCTGCCAGAATCGAAAGACACTTATTTTTTTCTTGCTTTTGTCTTTTTTCCTCATTTTTTTATGTTGTTTGATACGGTTGTAATAGCGTAGGATCTTATCTTTTTGCACTTTATTTACTTTATACCAATGCTAGTAATTAGGCAAGATAAAAAAAATCAAAACATAAACAAACCAAAAAATATCAAAAAACACTCTTTAATCCTTACTTAAATATAAAACCCCCAAAAACATTCACAAATAACAAAAATCCAAAAAAAACACTCTTTAATCACTACTTGAATTTATTTTAAAACCCACAAAAAACACTCAACAAATCAAAACTCCCCCAAAGGGCATGTTATCTCCGTTCTACCGCGATACCGGTCGTACCTATTGCTAGAATGCGTGCGTTAACATCGCCCACTAAAAAACACAAACAAACCAACCATTTTCTAGGAGGAACTACGGTGTTCTGATTCCTTTATTGGATACGTAGGCAAAGGGTCGCGAAACCCTTACGAACGCAATAATCAAAAACCTTTCATTTCCCCTTAAGCAAGCATAGTTATAGATAAATACACCCTTTAAGACAAACAAACAAAATGGATCCCATTGAGTACAATGGATGTGAGGGGTGCTAATACCTTCCCCTCGCATAACCGACTCCCTTACCCTTTCTCTTGGTCACAAGACCATCTTATCCATTCCCTTGCGATTTTATCGATATTTCCCCTTCCTTCGGGATAAATAAAGTTCGGTGGCGGCTCTGTGTTTTCTGCCGGTGGTTTCACCCAGCATACAATGCAGACTTCCTCAGCGCAGCCTGTAAAATCCCAATCCCTATTAGAGTTTGTTTCCTCAACACAGTTTACAAGAATTTAATTCCCCAGCGGAGTTTATTACTCCAACACCGTAAATCCCTAACAAAATTCTCTTTTCCAACAGGGTTCAATCAACTTTGTCCTCCCCAGAAGAGTTGACATCCATATCTGAAACTTGGTCAGACAACACATTAAAGGAATATATATCTTTTTGTCCCCAGTCAAGGTACGTAAGAATCAAATCCTTCAAAAGAACGAAGAACGACCAATTTTCCTTGGATTATTCTATCCCTAAGCATAATTCGAGCGTCCCCAGCAGAGTGTCCTCAAACAAAAAGCGGGAATTCCCAGCAAAGACATTCTAAACAAAATTGAGAAACTATTGTCTTCATCCCCAACAATAGTCAGGTATTTATTTTCCCCAGCCAAAGATGTTATACGAAGCTATCGATACGTTTCAGCGACATATTGCACCCATACATCATTTATAGAATATCATATCATATGCATATGAAACACATATAGTATTCTCATTTATTTTAAGAGCATCATTACGCAATGCATTTCATGCATCACGACATTGCATAAAACTAACTTTGCTTTTTAGGTTAGTTCACAAACAGATAAATATTATTAACAGTTTATCATCCTTCAGATACAATCAGTCAACGATTCATTATGATACTCCTTCAAATATAATCAGCCAACGATTCATTATGATACTCCTTCAGATACAATCAGTCAATGATTCATTATGATACCCTTTTGGATAGAATCAGGCGTAGACTCATTCCAATACATGTTCTAGATATAGTTCATATACGATCAAGACATAAGATCCACTCTGATACTCATTCTAGTACACCTTCCAGATACAGTTCAAAATGATCAAGGAATATATCCATTCTGATACTCATTCTAGTATATTCCTCATATACAATTAGGCGTAGACTCATTCTAATACAGACCTCGGATACAGTCGGGTGAAGACTCATTCTGATCCTCTCATAGATACAGTCGGGCGTAGAATCATCTTAATACGGATCTCAGATACAGTCGGGTGAAGACTCATTCTGAACTCTCATAGATATAATCAAGACATCGAATCATTCTGGAACATCGTTCAGATACAATCTAGACATAAGATTCATTTTGACACTCCCCAACACATCTTTTAGATACAGTCGGACACAAACTCATTCAAGTATACTTCTCAGATACAGTCAAACATAGACTCATTCTCATACTCCTATCAACAGTCACTCTTGATGGCATCTATAAGCCCATCTCCGATGACACTCTGCCATTTGTCTGAATGGCATCTTTAACCTTGTAATATGGTGGGAGAACTGACTTGTGTTACATTTTATTGAAAATGTTGCGAATAGCAAGAGTCGCCACCGACTTTTATTTTATCCAATAAGGAAAGGGTGAAAAGAACAGGAAAGACCTTGATAGATTTTCAGTTCGGGGGGTAGGTTATGAAAAAGGAAGGTGTTAGTACCCTTTTCATCCGTAGTTATCTACGGCCTCTTAATTTCTTACTCACTTTGAAAATTTTCTTTTTTGTGTGCGTGATTTGAAAATATTTTGAAATGCCAATGTAAGACAGACTTTGTAATAATCCTTGTACCAGTCCTCCAGAATGTATACAAATCGTTTGAAAATATTTGTTTGGAAAGTGATATGTGAGAAATGTTTCATTTTTGAAAAGTTTGTGAGCAAGCGATTAAAAGTTTCTTACCCACTCAAGGCCGTTCTTGTACTTTTCCTTCTCCTTTAGAGATAGTGTTATCTGTACCATTAGCTAGTAGGTAGCCCTACCCATTGGATGTGAAGGGACTAGAGAAGGGTCATCGTACGGTCATCGAAGGAAACTGGTAAGGATGCTTTAGTAATTTCCTAAGGGACTAGATCATATTATTCGTAAGTAACATTGAAGGGTCATCAAGGGACTACGATCTTTTGTATCGAGGGTCTTTTGCTAAAGCATCCCTACTTTCGAGGGACATGACCATTTATTCCGAAGGAAACGAAGAGAGGCTAACCTAGAGGTGCAAGTGTGCAAGTGTGTTTGATTCAGTTATTTATCTTGAAATTAAGATTTTTTAGCATTTATTTTTATCTTTGCATACAAACCCTAATTACTAGAAATTGCAAAGAAAATATAGTAGTAGAAGATAAAGGAGGAAGTGTAAACCAAAAATTATTACAAGGCTTTGGGGCAGTTACATAAGTATAGAGAGTGTGGGAAATAAAACCTATAACTATTACATACTAGGAGCAGGTACATAATAGAAAAAGTGCGAAAAATATAAAGTTATGCTATTACAATTGAGCACACCCTATACACTTGATCTAAGAAATGTAAATACAAATGAAAGAAAAAGAAATAAGGGAAAAGTGTTTTGAATGTTTATTAGGGTTTTTATGAAGAAAAATAATTTATGATGATGATTAATTAAATGAAACTTAATTAATTTTAATTAATTTAAAAAAGATGGTTAATTAATTAATTGACTAAAAGGTTAATAAAAAAACCTAAATCTAATTATTTTTAGGGTTAAAGAAAAAAAGGTTTTGTTAATGGTTAATAAAAAAAGAATTTAGTTTGCCAAAAAATAAATAGGGGAAGAAAAATCAAAGAAATAAGGGTTAGAAACAAAAGAAAAGGAAAAATTCTAGGGGTAGGTGTTGAACCCATGCCCTTTGCCTTCTGAGAAGCATAGCTTGCCACCAGGCCAAGCGTTGGTTGGTGTTTGTAACCTGTGCGCTGCACAAAACATAACAAAACCTATAAAAATTATAAAATATGGAAAAACAACAAAAGGCATGGATCGAACCCACGCCCTCATGTACTAATACCTTAATGTGCACGCTCTTGCCACTGGGGTAGCTGTTTCATCCGGTCATACTATGAAAACCAACAAATATATAATAAACATAATGGATTGGGCCAGAGAGGCGCTGGAGCCCTAGCTCCGGTCGTCTTCTCCGGTAATCACGTTTTTTGTACCTGTAAAATAAAGCTTGTTAATGATCCAAAGGTACCCTAACCCCCTAATTTGGACCTTGTGAACTCAATGGTGGCCTTGGTTTTGGCTAACTTTCTCTGTATAAAAAGATACAAAGCAAACAAGGTCAATCGGTTCAAACATGGCAACGCATGATTCTGTCATCATGGGGGGCATGTGATGGTCCAAACATGTACATTGACATATCAGAAGTACATTAGTAATGTTAGTTTCGATTAAAGCATGATAAAAACGAAAATATGAATTTCATGCAAGAATGAAAAGCAAATATGCATAGTTATAAGTTCCAGGCTTTTGGATCATCACAATAGATCCATTCTTACCCTATAATATCCCTGAAATTGAATGGGATGGTTGTTTGGCCTTGAGGAAGGCTGAAAAGAAGGGTTTCGATTTGCCCTAGTTTTAGATAATTTTTGAAGCTTTTGGAATATGATCTTCTTGCAAGGTTTTCGTGTTCTCCTTTCTTTTCTAAATATGTGGAATATATAGGCCATGAATTAAGTTAAAAAAGAGTGGACTTGGACCTTGTCATGAAAACTTTGATTTTATCTAATTTAGTTTTGAATTTAAATAAATAAAATCAAAAATAAATGTAATAAAAATCAAAGGGGTGTGTGAATAGATTCAGAGATTCACTATGATGTCTAAAACACGTTTGGACCTTGCAAGATAAGCCCACTAGCCCAAAATTTCAAGTTTGATCAATTTGGATTTCATGCATTTTCTCAAAATTGCCCAACTTGCACCAATGATAACTCTCTCAATTTTTATCATATGAAGGTGATCTTGGACTTTTTAGAAATCTTAAGATATACCCTACAATCTCTATGTTGGTAATTTTTCCAATTGAAGAATTTATCTTGATGTAAATTGCTTTGACAAAAAGTGTCTTTTTGTTGACTTTTGAAATGACCTATAATGTTTTGGCCCATATCTCTCAAATGAAGCATTTTTTAGATGTGAGCTTAGAGAGAGACAAAGTTGTAGAGAATTGAATTTACTTTAAGATGAGCTTTAGTTGAGGAAAATCTGATGAAGCATGTAAAAGTTATACCTGGTCAAAGTTCATTTGACATCTCCTTAAGAAAACCCTAATTTGGTAACTTTTGACTTTTGGAGAATCTTGAGTTTTCTGGATGAATTTTGATCAACCCTTGATCAAATGATGAATATGACTTCAAAATCTTGATGTTGATAAAAAATCTTGAAGTTTGACTGTATGTTGACCATAGTTGACTTTTTGTCCAATACAATTGATATTCAGTCATCTGAGCAATTGACTGAGCAAACTTGTGATGCAAGGCTTGAAACTTGGCATGAGCATTTTTAGAGACATATGAGAAACCGTGGAATCCACCTGAGGCATTATGAGCTCAATTTTCCTTGGGAGAAGCAAACTTATAGTTGTAGGTCAATTTCTTAGGAGGAGAGTTTGTCTGATTAAACCTTGAGCAATTGAAAACCCTAGGATTATTTGAAGAAAATGGGTGTTGTAACCAAAATTTATCCCTCTCATTTCATTCAAAAATATCCCTTCATGCTCCTAGGGTTTTCAATCGCTTTAGGCTACCCAGGTTTCTAGGCCTCGGGATATCGCACTAATTCTTTATTTCATCAGAGAACTAGAACTGCAGGTATTTTGATCTTGAATCATGTTTCTCCCATTTATTGGCTCTTGTGCTAGGGTTATTTATTATGAATCTGTGACGTCTTCCTTGAAAAAATCTCGGAAACATTATCATCCTAAATTTTGTCTCTGTACACCTTCGATCATCAACTGAGGTTCATTAGAGATGTTCGTATATGCTCCAAATATCATTTCCATCCCTGAGGACTCTCCAAGGCATTGTTGTTGAGTTGGATTTAAATACAAGTACCATGGCTTAAGAGACGAGCTTGGGGGTTCTATTGATTTGTTTGAAGACATGGTTTCTTCAAGAAATGAAGGTTAATTTGGATTCTTGGCTTGGTTAACATTCATTAATTGAATTCTAGTGGATTTCATGCCTCAAAGCCGTATCATCTTCTAAGTTTTCCTCAAGGCATTTGTTTAAGATCATTAGTTATCAATTTAAGATGTCTTGTTGGGTTTAACCACAAATAATGAATTATGAAAGCAAGGTATGGAGTTGTAAATGCTTGGTGAGCAAGGCATTCTTCCTATGGGACTGAGGTTATTTGTCTTTCGTTTGACAAAGTGGAATTGGTCGCTCGATTGCAATTTAATTTGGATTTGTGGACTTAAATGAGATTAAGTTCATTTTTAGGCATACGAGATCGAAAAAATTGTTCATGTTTAATATCTTTGGAAACAAGTGACAAGATTTACAAATCATGGTTCTAATTCAAATCACAAGTCATTTTCTTTCATTCAAAGTTCCATTCAAAATGCCTTCAAGTAATTATTTTGGCTCAAACAAGGAAAGCAGATCAATATTTCAAGATTGCAAGTTTCATTCATGATTCAAAATATCTCTATCCAAAATCATTCAAGATAATCCAAATTTACCAAAGATCCAAGTTTGATTACAAAATCTACAAAGTATCCTTACTTTCCAAAGAATTCAAGAACATTCCAAATGCTATTTAGCTTCATACAACACTATTTATTTTGTTACAAGAGGGTTTCAAGTTTCTTAGTTCCTAAGTTTCAAATTACATTATCAAGACTATAAAATCATCCATGTTTCTAAGCCTAAACTTATGATTCCTAAAGAGACTTTCAATTGACTTTCTTTTGAATCTCCCTCCAATTCTCCAAGTCAAGCCACAAATTCTTCTTCTTCCTGCCAAAGACCAATCATCTTCCTCTCATCCTCCATCACATGAAACAAGGAAAAGAAAACACGAATTGGTTAGAAAGCAATCATCAAAAAGACATAAACAAGAATTGTTAAGAAGTTTTCAAGCTCAAAATCATCATTAGGGTGTTGTGATAGAAATCAGAATATAGGGGTTATTTCAATCATTTTCACAACCAAAGTCAGAAACTGAATGAATAATCATAGGCCCAAAGGATCCTCTATTGCAAATCACAAATTTTGTTTTGGTTCACAAAGAGAGGTGTAAAGAAGTATTTGATGTAGTAACTCAAAAACAACAATGCAAGTACATAATCGCAATAGTCCAGCCCAAAAAGCAAGCAATACAGAATTCACAAAAATCACATCAGGTTTCGTAAAAGCCCTGAAAATAATTTCACAGCCTATTATCAAAATTCAGATCCATAAAAGTTCTCATAAAAACATCACAGAAATCAGAAAGTATAAACATATATCAAAAAGCCCAATGACAGAAAGTCCAACAATGCAGAAACCCTAATTGCATCAATATAAGAGAACAATCATTGCACAGTTTTCAAGGACAGAGCCGCGGTACACAATTCAGAGGCAACTGTTCATAGCTGCAAACAACACAACCCCTAAATTTAATCATCTTTCTTTTATCTTCGTGCACTTTTATTACTTTCGCATGAGTTTTTCCCAATTATGTATCTGCTAAAACCAATCGTTAGATAACCCTAAATACAAGATAAATAACTGAATTGAATACACTTTTCACACACTCACCTCTAGGGTAACCTCACTTGTTGCCTCGAAAAACAGTCATGTCCCTCAAACGTGGGGACGCTTTAGCAAAGTCTCTATGATACAAAAGATCGTAGTCCCTCGATGACCCTTATGATGCTGCCTTCTATAAATGATCTTAGTCCCTTATGATAAATTACTAAATTGCTCCTACAAGTTACCTTTATGATTGTATGATGACCCGTTCCTGTCCCTTCACATCCAACGATATGGCTTCCTACTAACTAATGGTAGGATAGCATTATCTAAAGAAGGAGGAAAATAACGTGGAAGACTTTTGAGTAGGTAGATAGTTCTTAATCGCTTGCTCACGAACAATTTTCAAAACATATTTTACACAAAACACTTTTCTCTGGAATATTTTCAAAAACAAACACTTTGTACGCATTTTTAACTTATACGAGAATCATTACAAAGTTGTCGTACTTAGGAATTTTCAAAATATTTTCAAACAAACACACAAGCACAAAGCATTTTCAAAAAACTGAGCTAGCGATTAAGAGCCCGTAGATAACTATAGATGAAAAGGGTGCTAACACCTTCCCTTTTCATAACCTACCCCCCGAACTCAAAATCTATCAAAGGACTTTCCTGTTCTTTTCACCTTTCCTAATTGTTGGATAAAAGAAAAGTCGATGGCGACTCTTGCTATCTGCAACATTTGCGATCAAACGCAAAACCAAGTCAGTTCTCCCACCGTATTACAGAACTAGCGACTCTGCTGGGGAGAACTAAAAGTGGGGTTACCTTAGAGTTAGATCACTTTTAAATGCTTTCCTTGTTTGATTTGTCTGCTTTATTTTTAAAGGGTTGTTTAGGTTTTATTTATTGCAAAGATCCTATACTCGGATCTGGGGAACATTTTAGGTAAGTAGCAATAGATCATGGAAACTATAAGGCGTATACCAATATGGTTGAAGTGATGGCTATGTTAGTGGGACACATTGGTTTGTACTTGTATCCCTCAAGTAAGCCAGGGAGCGTACTAGGCTGTCGCGTGGTGTCATAAGCACTAACCGACCTTAGAACCTTAATTGACTCAACTTATCCATTAGAAGGTAGTGAGATAGTCGACTTTGGTGCAGTCCGAAGTTGGTTGATACTCGATACTACACTCATTGAGATTCTACTCTCAATTTTTGTTTGGTGGCAAGTCAGTTTCCAGGCTAGACGAAACTTGTTGGAAAAATCAGTGATATTGAGATCCCTAGAACCCGGTTACTTCATTAGTATAGGTTGAGCCAACTAAAGTTCAAGAGGGTACTTACCTATAAACCCCATGCAATCCTTAAACCTAAGGCCTTGTGTGCTTTGCTTGTGCTTGATTATTTGCTCGAATATGACATCATGACATCGTAACATCATAACATCATGTCATGACTAACCATTTCAAGGATCTCGAGGGCTTGTGATGCAGGCTATCATGAACCAGACGTCCAGCAAGGGGCAGGAGCATTTATTTTCCTCTAACCAAATGTCGTCAAAGTATCATGAACCAGATGTCTAGCAAGAGGCAAGGGGATTTATTTTCCTCTAACCTAATGTCGTCAAAGACAGAAGTACGTTACCTTGAGTCAAAGGCTAAGACCCACTCGACATGGTGAGCTTGAGTCTCATAGAAGGACGTTCAAAGACGTAAAGTTCTTCAGCCAAAGTTGCAGTCAATCTCAATTTCTAACATTTTACTTTCGTTTATCCCACTAGATCCTTAAAAACATTGCATCCACATATCATACACATCATGTCATAACAGGTATTTCCCAAGACATGTTTTCTCTTCTTCTTACTGTTTATTTCAGTAAAAGATGACTCTCGATCAAACAGTGAAAGATCTCCAAGCTCAGGATGCTCAGTTCCAAGAAATGTTCTTGAACCTATCCAAGGGGAAAGAGGAATTGAAAGCACTCCTCACTGTGAACATGACCAAGAAGAATCTCGAGGACAACAAGGATGGCCAGTTGGAACAACTGCAAGCTGAGATGGCAAAGATGAGAATCCAGATGATTAGTCAGATGGCTCTTATCCAAAATTTAGCTCGGGGCAAGAAGAGTTGAGAACCCCCATCAGCAAGCTTCATCGGGAGAGATACAACCATATGGGATGAACGGATAGAATTGGGGATCAAGTCATTAATCAACCTCCGATGAGACAGGAAGTTGGTTTGGTTGAAAGTAGGACTTTTCAGATTGCTACTACATCATAAGCCCAATAATGACTTCGCCAACAACAATAGGGTAGTAAGCTTAAGCAGGATACATCCAAAAGGCAATATACCAAACTCAACATGCCGATGTCGTAAGCCTTGCAACACATATTGAAGATGAATTTGGTCACATTGAAGGATCCTCCTCGGAATCCTAATACTTCTGCTCCTAGCTACAATCCTAATGTAAGATGTGCATATCACTCCAACAGTCCGGGGCATGATACTGATAGATGTTGGATTTTGAAATATAAGATTCAAGACTTATTTGATGAAGGAGTGTTGGAATTCGCACAAGATGGTCACATTGAGTTTTTATATCATCCCTCAAAGGCACACCATCTGAAGTGACAAATTCAGGCGGAAAAGCTTTTTTTATTCATTCGAATCTTCATTTGTAATTTCTTTAGTTGATTCAAACACTTATCTTTATATCAAACTATATGTGTTTCCATTAATGCATTGCATATGTTTGTCTTGAATTAATCCATTCGTTTTCACTATACTGAAACTATACGTTTACTTCCTTTTTGTGATATTCAACTCTCGATTAAAAGCTATAAGCCTTTAGAGGGAGGATGACGAAAAAGATACCATAATATCTACAGTATGCTTTTGAAGAGACCTTACTGACGATGTACAGGCGTTGTTTTAAATCCTAAATAATGGAGTTATAAGGAAGATAATCCCTAGTCAACCCCTTTGAGCCTAAGAAGTAGGAGTTTTCTTTTTCACACGAATTGAAACCTTTAATCATAACCTGGGGCAGGGTAGTTTCTCAATTAATTCAAACGTGCATTCAGTCGCAAGTTTCACTTCATACACAATGAATAGTATCGAAGTCGTCCTTCTAAATCAAAAGACGATGATGGTTCCCTGTAAATCAAGCATTCATTGTCTCTCAAAAGAAAAGCCCGCTAAGTCAAAACCTATGAAGGAGACTTAAGAAAAAACAGGGGCATCCTGCTGACTGTAATCACAGAAGAAACAATTCAGGCAAAAGGTAGGGATAATAAAATCAAAAAGAGGTCGCTACAAATCCTCGATAACAAAAAATGTTACAAAAATGATTGCATTCTCAAATAAGCTTCCAGTATCTGAACCATCATCAAAATATCATTCCAAACTCAATTGGAATCTAAATGCACAATTAACTGAATATAGGGATGAAGAACATCACGGAGAACGGGTTGGGTACAAATAAAGTTTGAGCTTTTATCCTTTGTTTCTTAAACCGTGAATCAGGACACGTTACAACCCTTAAAAGTCCTAACTGAAGCATGGGTTAGTTCGAAATCATACTGTTACAAAAAGGTATCCTGACTCCTGTAAGGCTTACCATAAATCCTGAGTTGATATCACATTATTACAAATTTTCTTTTACTAAAAAATGCATTTTTAAACTTCATGACAGACATAAGCTTTGCATTTTAATACCACTATTTGCATATGACTAAGTGTTTTATGGCAAAGAAATCCGCATGAAAAATATTCGATGAACAAAAATCCTCCCAATGGACAAAATTACTTCAGAGGATGAGTCAAAGAGAAAGAAACTTCTAGTAACAGGCCTTTTATGGACACAATTGGTTATAAATCAAGGGGCATGACATGTTACTGTCCAACTCGTTTGTGGCAGTCAAGTCAAGATTCAAAGAATATCTCACAAACGTTGAATAACCGGGAGCAGATCTCCATCTAAATCACTTGGGACATGTTACATTTATCATGAGTTTCAGTAAAATCCACTATGAAAATTGAATATTCGGTATCACCAAATTGCTTGTCTATGTCAGCAGTATCAGATGGTGTCATTCTACACGATAGTTCTTAGAAAATACTGAGGAAGGTCAAGACTATTAGAAACCTGGTGATCAATGGTTGATCAATAACTTCAAACATTGGGTGCACCAGACGAACCCTAGGGGAAAAATGGACTTCCACATACGAATGGCCATATAGGATCAAGAAAATGTTTTATGCCAGTGCTACAACACTTACTACCATGGACAATGACATTTCTCCGCACCCTGTGAACACGGACATAGTCGGAAAATACTACGCGTGAAAAAAGACCTGCTAGGTTGACTGGCCTAGGCAAATATAAGGGCATCCCGGTGAACCAAAAGAGTTCGGGCAAAATTTAGGGATATATGAATAAAATTGTACACCCAGCAAGTTGAAAACCTGAAAAGGCATCTTGGGAAAAAAAGGGTATCCCGGTGAATTGAAAATATAAAAATATAGTCTAGGCAAAGTTAGGGATTAAAGCATACGACTATGTCCCGTTATCTCATTACTTATCTATCAGTAGAAGACGCATCACTCTGTCAGCATTTACTAAGGGCTCTAGAGGTTGAGATGATGTTCAAGTAATCCATAAATCCCCACAGAGCTACTGTTGTACCCCAAAATTTTCCCTCTCACTTGTCAAGAATTTTCTCACAAGATCTCCTTGGGCTCAAGACTGCACTAGGGTTTGATCAGATTAAGACACCTCCTTAGGCACTGATTACCAAAAATTGGGGTTTGAGTTTGCACAAGTATTTCTGAACTATCAATGTTTCATATGACTTTCATGGACAATTATGTACCCCCAAGATTACTCATGTCAAGTTTCAAGCCTTGGATCACACTTTTGATCAGTCAATTGAACAGTTGACCTAAAAATCAGTTGTATTGGGGAAAAAGTAAATCATGGCCAATTTACAGTCAAGCCTCATAATTTTTGATCCACATCAACATTTTAAACCCATATGTATCATTTGATCAAGTTTGGACCATAATTCCTCAAGAAGTTTGATCAAATCTCCAAAAGAGAAAAATGGTCAAAATTAGGGTTTTGACTGGGAAAGGGCAATTTCTGATTTTTGACCTAAAAGTCAAACTGTAAACTTAAAAGTCAAACTTTGACTTTTTGGTCAAATTCAAGTGCCAAAGATCACAATTCATCAAAACATGTCAAAATATGAAACTTATTCATCAAGAAATCAAAAAGTCAAGATTTCATTTTGAAAAGTCAAAATTTCTAAACTTAGAAAATTTTCTAAGTGTTGAAAATTCATGTTTTTTTCATAACTTTGAGCCAAATTTTCACCATGATGAAAGATGATTCAAAAGAAACTTCCAACATGAAAGTTGTAGATCTCCATGAAATATACAACTTTGCTTCACACAACTTCTTCCAAAAGTGCTTGGATCTCAAGTTATAATTTCAAGAACATAGGGTCATGAAACTAAACACTTAGTGAAATTTTACCCTAATTTGGTCAGGATTTTGACTCAACTTCATGGCACTTTTTCATATAGTTCCAAGGGGAATATTCAAAATAAATTCAAAGATGGGTTGTATATAACATTTAAAGCTTTCCAAAATGTCCAAGAACTCCTTGAGATCATTCTTGAGAAGGGAGAATCGAAGAGATGAAGTTGGTGTTTTGTCACTTGAATTACAAGGCATTTTGTGGTGAACAAGAATTCAATTTCAAACCTATGCTGCACAATCTTGTTTTCCAGGCCTCTAAACCTCAAGATCTCTCCATAATCAGAATATTACACTTGCTTTTTAGCTATTATCCAAGTGTTCCAAGCATTGTCCAAGCCAATTTGCCATTTTAGGAAGAAAGTTACCATTCCATTCTTGAAAAGTTGCTTTAATCACAAAGTCAACTTGTCTTGAGCTTCTAACTTGTTCTTTCTGCACACACAGGCCCTATAAACCAAAAGCAAGGTGTTTAAGGCCTGAAGAAGCTCAGGACATGCTTGTACAAAACTTGAGATTTGTCATTTCACTTTTTTTCAAAACTGCCCATATTAACAAGTCAATTGCAACACAACACACGTTTTCACAAGTCCTAAAACACTCCCAAGCATCTTGCTGCACATAACCGCCCAAACTTGACAGTTTTGAGCAAGAACTCACCATCTCCATTTCCACTCGTGCATTTTGAAAACTAATCATCCAAACACCTTCCATACATCATATCAAAGTGATCCAGGCCCTCATTTCCTAACTGTAACTCCTCCATCATCATCCACCATTTTCAAAAATGAAGCTTGCAACTTGACTTGAGTAGGGAGTTTCAACCATCCTCAAATCAAAGTAGGAGTTGGAACACATTCAATGAGGTCCAGGCAAGCTATAGAAATCATCAGGCCATCACAAAGGTTGCTCAAACTCCATACACGACTCCAGCTACAAGAGGTAAGTTTTCAAACTTCTATCTCTTCATACAGGCATCATTTGAGTTTGGTTTGTGAAGATAAAATGTAGATACCATTGCCACGAAGCTGTACCTATCCATAGTTTACATTTATATGGCCTGAGCTTAGAGAATTTTAGGGTTGAAGTTTTTTGAAATTTTTAGGTTTTGAATTAGGGCTAGAAACATTCTCATTCATCTTTGATTGTTAGCTTAATTTGTTTATATGTTTGAATTCGTGGGAAAAAATGCCACAACTTTCATGTTTGAACTTTTCATTTTTGTTGAGAGATGAAGAAGATACAAGTCATTTGGTTGGAGGTTGAAGATGAAGTCTTCAGAACACATTTTGCCTTACATGTTTATTGTTTCATTTGTATTAACGGATGTACAGCCACCTCAATGGTAAGGCAGCGCGGGTTATTGGTAGAGGTCATGGGTTCGAACCTCAACGCCGCCTTTTTGCATTTTTTTGGTCATTTTTTCAGCAAATAGACGCTGGGCCTTTTGGGCTTTGTTTTGTTTTGTTTTTGCTTACTAACCCCCCTGCAGGCTTTTGACACCCCTGACCCAATCTTATTTTATTTCTTCATTTTTTTATTTATTTTCTCAAATATATTTTCTAAAATACTAAAAATGATAAAAATGCAAAAAAATGATATTTTATATTTTATATTTTGATTTATTTTATTTTTTCCATAAATAAAAATATTTTTCATTCTTCATACTTTATTTATTTATTTAGGTAAATCTTATAACTTAATTAATATTGTATTATTTATTTATTTTTCCTCACACCATTTAAAATATATTATTTTAATACCAAAAAGACTAAAAATATTTTATAATACTACAAATATTTTCAAGATAAAAAATATCAAAGAATATATACTTTTCTTAAACTTATTTTCTTTTGATTAATTAATAGAATTAGGATTTTCTTTTAAAATCTTTTTCTTAATAAATTCAAACTTAATTAACTATTTTATTTATTTAAATTAGGTTAAGACAAAATCTTTTTTTCATGAAAAACCAAACAAAATTCATTTTCTTCACATTTTGCATCCTTGTACATTTATTCATTTTTATACTTTGTATTTAAATTCCTTGTATATTCATGCCAATTCAATATGGTTGTAATAGACTAATTAGGTTTAAATTATTGCAATCCCCATTTACAAATTGTACACCCCCTCCCACAAATGTTGTAATAGCGTAGTAACTTTAAAATTCCGTAGTTTATCGCTTTATATACAATTGCTAGTAATTAGGGTTTGTATGGAAATACTTAAAACCAATAAATAGCAAACCCTAATTCAAGACTAAATCAAGCATGAAAACAATAAATTTGCACACAAGCACCCCTAGGGTTATTCCACTTGGTTGCCTTATAAATGACCATATTACGCATGTGAGGTATCTTAGCAAAAATACAAGATCATAGACCCTCGATGATGCTATCTAAGTTGCCTTTTAAAATGATCTTAGCCCCTAAAGAAAAATGCTAAGATACCTTGCAACATTGCTAATCATGGTTATACGATGACCCATGCCCGTCCCGTTTACATCCAAAGATGGGATTACTTACCAAATCAATGGTAAGATAACAATGTCAAAGGAAAAGAAAATGAACAAGAAAGACTTTTGAGTAGGTAGAATGCTCCTAATTACTTGCTCCATTTCAAAACAAACATCCTTGCTATTTTCAAAACAAACATTTACACTTTCAAAACATCTTATACACTTCAAAACATTTTCAAAAGATCAACATCTTTGTATACATTCTTAAGAACGAGAATCGTTACAAAGTTTGCCTAAACAATGGCCTCTTTACAAAATACTTTCAAAAAATCACACAAAGCACAATTTCAAACAAAAGCAAGTGATCTAGCAAGTAACTAAGAGCCCATGGAAAACCATGGATGAAAATGGTGCTAATACCTTCCCTTTTCATAATCTACCCCCTGAACTCAAGAAACAATCTCAAAGGTCTTTCCTGTGCTTTTTCACCTTTCCTTTTGGATAAAAGAAAAGTTGGTGGAGACTCTTGCGAACCGCAACATTTGCGATCAAACGCAAAACCCTCAAGTCAGTTCTCCCACCATATCACAGAACTGGCAACTCTACTGGGGAATATTCTAAAAGTGGGGTTACCTTAGGGATAGATCACATTTACTTGCCTATATTTTTTGACTTGTATGCTTTACATTATGGTTCTTTGTTTGGATTTGAATCCTCCACCCGGATTTGGGATACATTATAGGTAAGTAGCAATACATTGTGAAAACTCTGCGGGGTATACCGACATGGTCTAAGAAATAGCTACATTAGTGCGACATATTTGTGGGTACCGGTAGCCTTTGAGTTAATCAAAGAGAATACAGGGCCGCTGAGTGATATCATGAAGCACTAATGAACTTTTAGAACCTTTACTTGACCAACTTGGCTATTTAGGATGTAGTGAGATGACCGGCTTTGGTGCAGTCCGAAGTTGGTAGATACTCGATACTACACTCATTGAGGTTTGGTTTCTTGGGATATTTTGGTCACCATTAAAGAGGCTTGTGCTAAAACAATGACCAAGGAAACAAACCAGTGATATTGAGCTCCTTAGAACCCGATTACTATTACTAGGACGGGTTTGAGCCAACTAAACTTCAAGAGGGTATTTACCTATAAAACTCCATGCAAGCCTAAACCTAAGGATCTGTTTGCTTTGTTTATATATACATACTTGTACATAACATCATGAACATCATGAACATCATATACATTCACTAACCATTTCAAGGATTTTTAGGATTCATCTTTGTTCTTGTTTTGTAGGATATGGATTCACTTCGCAGGAAAACTATTCAAGTCAATCTTGTAAGGATCCCTCCACAACTCAGGGAGCTAGCTTCAAGGATTCCTGAAAACTCTCCATTCACCAAGAGACATGGTCGCCTACTCAACTTGGTCACCTCCAACACGGATGAGGACATGATGAAAGTTCTCTTTCAGTTCTTTGATCCTTTACACCATTGCTTCACATTTCCTGACTATCAGCTTGTGCCTACTTTGGAAGAATTCTCCCGAATCTTGAGGATTCCCATTCTCAATCAACTACCTTTCAACAGTATGGAAAGAGACCCAAAGCCAGAAGAGATTTCTCAAGCTCTACACTTGCACTCATCTGATGTCACAACCCATTGGGAAACAAGGATTGGTGATAAAGGTTTGCTAGCAAAGTTCATGTTTGAGAAAGTTCAAAGCTGTTGGAATTCTTTGGATCTGCAAGCCTTTGAGGAAATTGTGGCTCTCCTCGTCTATGGGATGGTGTTTTTTCCAAATCATGACCAACTCATAGATGTGAACGCCGTCAAAATCTTCATATCCCGCGACCTGGTGCCTACATTACTAGGGGATATCCTACACTCTTTTCACACTCGCACAATGAGGAAAAGAGGTGTCCTTATGTGTTGCACTCCTCTCTTGGCAAGATGGTTTATTTCGCATCTTCCCTAATCTGTATTAAACAATGAGAAAGGTTCAAGGTGGTCACAAAGGTTGATGACGCTCAAACATTCAGACATTCATTGGTGCTCCCGGTCCATAGAGAATGTTACTAATGTCGACCGTTATGGAGAATTTCCTAATGTCCCTTTACTTGGCATTAGGGGGGGTATCACCTACAACCCCTGCTTAGCCTTAAGATAGTTTGGTTACGCCCGAAGGGATGGCCCGAGATGTTGATTCAAGGTTTGGTATTTGACTATGACAACAACGATCAAGGTCTTCGCCAGAGATTTATCCGAGCTTGGAGGATGTTAAACAAGGTAGATAGCAAGACTTTGGGGCATAAAAATTCCATCCCTCTTAAGCCTTACCTCAAATGGGTACGAACTCGTGCTCATAGTCTTATGATGCCTTACCCCTCCATTCTCCTGGTAATCATTGAGCCTGTCATGGAAGAAGATGGTCCATACACTATCCTACATCCTGACATGCCTACCTCTCTTTAAGACCTACAAAGGGATTGGATACAACTCAAGGGGGAGCGAGATACCTTCGAAGCCCAATTCTATGCAAGCGAGAAGAATGTTTTGGAACTCACTAGGCTACTTCATGAGGAGCAGACTCGGAATGCCTACATTGCACTAAAGAGGATGCACACTACCTTTTTATCTTAGAGTTTCTTGTATTTGTTTTGACCAAGAAGGCATTATTGTACTCAAGCTTTAATCTATTAATATAACGTGTGTTTCCTTTTTGTCTAAAACGAATTTGAATCTTAAAATCCTTGAAATCATTACATACGCATTTACCATTCATCATAACATAAGCAGGTTTCTTGCAACAAGTCTCCTCATCTCTCTACTATTTATTTCAGTAAGATGGATCTCGAGCAAACGGTGAAGGATCTCCAAGCTCAGAATGCACAGTTTCAACAGTTGTTCTTAACTCTGGCCAAAGGACAAGAAGAGTTGAAGACTTTATTGGCCGAGGAAAAGAAAAAGAAGACAAAGAAGGTAATCGGAGTCCTAAACATGGGAAGACGATTTCATGGGCAGACAAGAAGGACCTTAGACTTTGCAACGACATCCGATGAGAGAGACAATCAAGATGGGAAAGGCAAGGAAACAGTTGTCCCTTCAGAATCAGAAGAGGAAGAGGAAGAAGAAGATTATTCTGAAGAGCAATACCCTTTAGCTGATGACAAGTATAAACATCTCGAGGAGCGGTTGAGCGTAACGGAAATCTAAAAAGTGTCTGGCTTGGACTTTGAGGAATTGGGTTTGGTATCGGGGATTGTCATTCCTCTAAAATTCAAAGCACCCGTGTTCGCCAAATATGACGGAGTTTCATGTCCTAAAATGCATCTCTGGTCCTATGTGAGGAAAATCCAACCCCATACCGCTGACAAAGACTTATGGGTACACTTCTTCCAAGACAGTCTGTTTGGAACTCAACTTGATTGGTTTTATCAATTAGAAAGAGCCAACGTTCATAACTGGGAAGATCTTGCTGTAGCTTTTTACAAACAATATCAATACAATGCTGATCTTGTGCCTACCCGTACTCAACTCCAGAGTATGGCCATGGTTTCCAATGAAGGTTTCAAGGACTATGCGTAAAAATGGAGAGACTTGGTTGGAAGAGTTCAACCTCCCCTATCTAAAAGAGAATTAGTAGACATGTTTTTGGGCACCTTGTCTGGTCCCTTCTTCAATCACCTAATTGGAAGTTCATCGGCAGGTTTTACAGAACTGATATTGCCCGGAGAAAGGGTAGAAGCCGGGATAAAAATTGGAAAAATTCAAAAGGATACATCCTCTTCTGCTATAAGGAAGCCATTTATCGGAAAGAAAGAAGTGGTTGTTGTTTATCTTCAGAGAAATCAAGATAGGGTCGAACACCATCCAATGGTGGGGGTTGTTATGATTCCTAAACTTGTGCCTGATCAGCAAAGAAACAACCAACCAAGGATGGAAAGACCAGTCAGATAGTTCACCAGAATTAACATGACCCTATCTCAAGTATTGTCACATCTATTAATATCCAACCTGGTGACTTTGAAAGAAGCTCCAAAGAACCCTAACACAACATCTCCTCACTATTATCCCAATGCCCGTTGTGCATACCACTCTGAAAGTCCCGGCCACGACACTAATAATTGTTAGGCTCTAAAGAACAAAGTACAAGACCTCATTGAAGCCAAAGAGGTCGAATTCGATGTGCCCGAAATGCCAAATGTCATTTTTGCCCTTATGCCCAAACATGGCCATAATACAAATCCCATTGAAGAAGAAATGTTTGTTACATCAAATGATGAACTTATGACCCCACTCCTGACTATTAAAGTGAACTTATTGAATGTTGGTGTGTTCCCGAGCTGTGATGAAGGCTGTCATTTCTGTTTGTCCTCACCAACCAGCTGTCCTTTGTTGAAAGCAGGTGTTCAGTTCCTAATAGATAACAAAGAAATTTTGTTTGAAAAAACTTATATTCCACCTATTCATTTTAAAGATGTTTCTACCATTACCATTTTCGCCAATTCTTCCAGGGTCTCCACCAAAAGACCCGTAAGAATTACATCAGTTTCGAAAGTAACTCCTTTGGTAATTACAATGCCTGGACCAGTCCCGTATTCGTCAGACAAAACATACCATGGAATTATGGAGGGGATGTCTACTACCACGGTATCAAGCAAGATTGGCCAGTTGCCGAAGACTCAAGTTCTGAGAAAGTTAACTCTGATATCAGTAATATTGCAAGGACTAGCAAGATTACCCGAAGCGGAAGGATATTCTCTCCAGAAATTGCTCCCCCAAAAGCAGTTTCTGGACCCGTAATCATTATTGTTGTTGTTTCTCCTCCAAAGGTTATTTTCGGTCCTACAAACATCTTAACCAATACTCCAACTGACAAAGCTGTTACAAACCCTGTTATTACTCCTACTGACATTCCTGCTGCCGAGTTAACCGAGACCCGAGGTAAAAGCATTCTGATTGAGCTTGTCCGGACGAAGGCACAATCATTGGCTATCCCTGAGACCTCCCGGAAAGAGATGGAGGAAATTCTGAAGATCAGAAAAATAAGCGACTACGATGTAGTTGAACAATTGGGGCAAACTCCATCTAAAATTTCCATGCTGGATTTACTACTATGTTCCGTGGCACATGCAAAAGCCTTGGTAAAATTCCTGAAAACTGCCCATGCACCCCAAGAGACATCTGTTGATCAGTTCCAAGACTGTGTAGCCAGCTTGACTGCAGATAATGGTCTAGGTTTTTCGGATGTTGATTTAACGCCAAGAGGAAGGAAGCATAATGAGGCATTGCATGTCTCAGTTGAATGTAGGGGCATAACCCTGGCTCATGTTTTGGTGGACACTGGCTCATCTCTGAATGTATTGCCTAAAAAAGCTCTTAATAGGCTGGATTGTGAGGGATTGACATTGAAGCCAAGTAACATAGTAGTAAGGGCTTTTGACGGCTCAAAAAGGATGGTACATGGGGAAGTGGGTATCTCCATAAAGATTGGAACCCAAACATTTGATTCAACTTTTTACGTAATGGATATTCGTCCCTCATATTCCTGCTTGCTAGGCCGACCATGGATTCACAATGCTGGCGCTGTCACTTCTACGTTGCACCAAATGCTGAAGTATCTGATTCAAGGTAAGATTATCACCGTTCATGGAGAAGAAGAGTATATGATCAGCCATCTCAATTCTTTCAGATATGTGGAATTAGATGGTGAATTTATTGAAACTCCATTCCAACACTTTGAAGAGTTCCCGCAAGATGTGGAAGTGACTAAGGTTGTTCCCAAGATCACAAGGCCTCCACTCAGGATGTCATCTTTGAAGGATGCAAAGGCAGTGGTAGAAGAAGGAGGATGCATTATCTGGGGACAACTCCCAGATATCCCATACAAGTCTGACAAGTTTGGCCTAGGTTTCACTTTAGGTGCTCAGAAGGCTGTATGCCGTGCTCGTGCTGGAGGACCACCCCTAAAAATCAGCAACCGTGAAGTCAACGCGGTAGAGGATGATGAAGATGGTTGCAATATGGAGGATTGGATCTTCCCAACTGTTAGTGGAGGGCTCATCAACTGGGAGGCTAGAGATTTTGTCCTGGTCACTTTTATCCCACGGTAATTTGTCTTTACATTTTGTTGGATCTATAATATTAAAACAATTCAAACTCTTAAAACCTTGTATCTTACCCGAGGCACAATGGTCCATTTGTAAGGATTATTATCTCATTTCCATATGACATCAATGAATCATGGATGTTTTGCATACAAACTTTGTGCTCATTGTTTTTGCTTTTTACATTTTCATTTCTTTCAAAGATAGTTATACCCTTACACACACTCACACTCATAATACAGGTCTACATCCATTCGATATCCCATGGATAACGGTTCTGCTATGGCTTTTTGTGACTCTGAAAATCAAATCTACTAAGCCGAAGATGAAGGTGAGGAAGATTGTGAAGTACCAGCAGAACTTGCTAGATTACTACTGCAAGAAGAGAGAACCATTCAACCCCACGAGGAACCAGTGGACACAATCAACCTGGGTACCGAAAAAGATAAAAGAGAGGTCAAGGTGGGTGCTAATCTGGAACCGAGTGTCAAGGAGCGTCTGATTCAGCTGCTACACGAGTATGTTGAGGCATTTGCCTGGTCGTATGAAGACATGTCGGGACTTGATGCAAATATTGTGGTACATCGTCTGCCTACAAAAGAGGATTGTCCACCAGTAAAACAAAAAGTCCGTCGAATGCGACCAGATATGTAAGAGAAGATTAAAGCAAAAGTCATGAAACTATTTAACGCTGGATTCTTGGCCGTCACCTCCTATCCGCAATGGGTTTCCAATGTTGTGCCCGTGCCCAAGAAAGACGGCAAGGTACGAATGTGCATGGACTACAGATATTTGAATATGGAAAGCCCTAAGGATGATTTCCCACTTCCCCACATTGACATCCTAGTTGATAATACGGCACAACACAAAGTGTTTTCCTTCATGGACGGTTTCTCAGGCTACAACCAAATCAAAATGGCGCCTGAGGACATGGAGAAAACAACATTTGTCACATAGTAGGGCATATTCTGCTACAAGGTGTTGCCATTCGGGCTGAAGAATGATGGGGAAACCTATCAGCGTGCCATGGTAGCTTTATTTCACGACATGATACATCACGAAATAGAAGTCTATGTAGACGACATGGTAGCCAGATCTCAAACAAAAGAAGAGCATCTTGATCATTTGTAGAAACTGTTTGAGAGGCTAAAGAAGTACAAGTTGAGGTTGAACCCAAATGAATGCACGTTTGGAGTAAGGTCTGGTAAACTCCTAGGATTTGTCGTCAGCAATAAGGGTATTGAAGTAGATCCTGCCAAGGTAAAAGCGATACAAGAGATGCCTGCTCCTCGTACTGATAAGGAAGTCAAAGGATTCTTGGGACGTTTAAACTAAATTGCCAGATTCATTTCTCACCTGACAGCTACTTGTGAGCCAATCTTCAAACTATTGAAGAAAGATCAAGTAGTCAAATGGAACGATGAATGCCAAACTACTTTCGACAAAATCAAAGAATACCTGCAAGAGCCTCCTGTTTTAATTCCACCAGTCGAGGGAAGACCATTGATCATGTATCTAACTGTTTTAGAAAATTCAATGGGGTGTGTGTTGGGGCAGCATAGCGAGTCTGGCCGAAAAGAGCACGTTATTTATTACCTGAGTAAAAAGTTTACCGACTTGAAACAAGATATTCACTAATCGAGAAAACTTGTTGCGCTCTGGCATGGGCTGCTCGTCGGCTAAGACAGTACATGCTGACTCATACTACCTTGTTGATATCTAAAATGGATCCGATAAAATACATCTTCGAGAAGCCTGCTCTCTCTAGGAGAATAGCGAGATGGCAGATGATCCTGACAGAATATGACATACAGTATACTACCCAGAAAGCTATAAAGGGTAGTGTACTAGCTGATCACCTTGCTCACCAAGCTGTGGAAGACTACCAGTCCATGAAGTTCGAATTCCCAGATGAAGACATCATGATGGTAAACAACTGTGAAAAATTCAGGCCATATGACGGACCTGAACAAGGATCCCGATGGACCCTGTTCTTTGATGGGGCATCCAACGCACTTGGAAATGGTATTGGTGATGTACTCATATCTCCTGAAGGATGTCATACTCCTTTTACGGCAAGACTCTGCTTCAATTGTACAAACAACATGGTGGAATACGAAGCGTGCATCTTTGGTCTCAAAGCTGCCATAGACTTGGGGATCAAATCCTTGAATGTATTCGGAGATTCAGCTTTGGTTATCATCCAGATCAAAGGAGAATGGGACACCAAACACCCTAACCTTATCCCTTATAAAGAACATGTTTTGACATTGCTCCCACATTTTGAGAAGATTACCTTCGAGCACTTCCTGCGAGAAGAAAATCAGCTAGCAGACGCACTAGCCACAATGTCATCAATGTTTAAACTTAAATGGGATAATGAGACTCCCCAGATCACCATTGAACGAATGGATGAACCAGCACACTGTCACGAGATTAATACTGAAGAAGTAGTGGACCATCCTTGGTTTCACGAAGTCAAGAAGTATCTCGAAGCTCAAGAGTATCCAGAAGGAGCTTCAGTCAATGATAAGAAGTTCTTAAGGAGATTCTCTGCTAAATTCTTCCTTAGTAATGGCATTCTTTACAAACGCAACCATGACTTTGTGTTACTTCGACGCGTAGATAAGGTTGAAGCTGAAAGGATCATGGTTGAGTTACATGAAGGTACCTTTGGCACCCATTCCAGTGGGCATACGATGGCAAAGAAAATCCTACGGGCAGGCTATTACTGGTCTACCATGGAAGCAGATTGCTATCAACACGCTCGAACCTGCCACAAGTGTCAGATTTATGCTGATAAAGTGCACGTACCTCCGGTTGCTCTGAATTTCTTGACGGCTCCTTGGCCCTTTGCTATGTGGGGAATATATATGATTGGGGAAATCAGGCCGACAGCCTCCAATGGACACCGCTTCATCCTAGTGGCCATTGACTATTTTACAAAGTGGGTTGAGGAAGCCTCCTTCGCTTCCGTTACCAAGAATGTTGTAGCCCGGTTCATTAAATAAAATCTCATCTGCCGGTATGGTATCCCGGAGAGGATCATCACCAACAATGCTACGAACCTGAACAATACTATGATCACCGCCTTGTGCGAGCAATTCAAGATCCAACATCATAATTATTCCCCTTACCGACCAAAGATGAATGGTGTTGTCGAAGCTATAAATAAGAACATTAAAAATATCATACAGAAAATGACAGTCACATACAAAGACTGACATGAGATGTTACCATTCGCTCTCCACGGGTATCGTACTACAGCTCACACATCGACCGGGGAAACAACCTATTCTTTGGTATACAACATGGATGTTGTCTTGCCTATTAAGGTTCATATCCCCTCTCTAAGAATTATGAAGGATGCAGGTCTAAATGAAGACAATTGGATCCAGACTCGACTTGATCAACTGAACTTAATTGATGAGAAAAGACTTTTTGTTGTCTGCCATGGTCAAATGTATCAAAAACGGATGATCAAGGCTTTCAACAAAAAGGTCAGATGCCAAGTGTATCAAGTTGGGGATTTGGTGATCAAACGTATCATACTACCGCAAGGCGATCCCAGGGTAAAATGGACTCCTACATACGAAGAACCATTTGTAATCAATAACATTTTCTCTGGTGGAGCAATGATCTTGACCACCATAGATGGTGAAGACCTGCCGCACCCTGCGAGCACAGACATAGTGAAAAGATATTACGCATACGAGACCCGCTAGGTTGACATACCTAGGCAAAGCAAGGGCATCCCGGAGAACCAAAAAGGTTCGGGCAAAAATTAGGGATAAAACAAAAAAAAATTGTACACCCGGCAAGTTGAAAACCCGAAAGGGCGACTTGGGCAAAAAAGGGTATCTCAGTGGACTGAAAACCCGAAAGGGAGGTCCAGGAAAAAGTTAGGGAATTAAAGCGTGTGACTATGTCCCGTTGGATCACCTTACAGACAACTTGCAAACTCGACATTCCTGACCAATTCAATCATCTTCGGACAAGGCAACAAATATACAAGATGCTCAAAGATACGAAGGCTATAGCAGAATGGGAACCCCATGGGATTATTACACATAGCTATCTTTTCTTTGTTTTAAAATTTTCATTTTACGACGGCATTCTCTTACTAGAATGTTTGTCTCACTGTACAAAAATACTTACTCAAAGTCAATACAAAGATATTCCTTTGAAAGTGCAAAACTATCTATTTTTCTTTACTCTTGTGTTTTGTTTACAAAAATGTCCAATGATTCATTATTGAACATATGCATTTGAACATAATTATTGTTTACAAATAAACAAAATAAAAGACAATTATTGATGGCTTTAAGAGATAGGGAAATCTCTCTAAGTTATTTTCCATAAAAATCCCCTGCAGTGTACACTTTAATCCCCAGCAGAACAAAGCTTCCAATCATCAGTCCCCGGTAGAAATCACCTAATTTCCCCAGATTCCCCAAACAGATTTTTCAAGCAGTACATAGCATTTCCCTTACAACATAGTTTATTTCTCTAAATGGAAATTCATCAACACTTCGACTTCAAGACATGAAGACTTATATACCCTCAGTAACATTCAAGGATTTATTTTCCCCAAATCTAACAAACAGTGCAATAGACTAGCTCACATACACATACATGGCATCCGCATATCATAAACATTGATAAAACAAATGCATTATATCATACATTTCATACAACATGACTTTGCATTTTAGCTAACATTTTACCCTTTTCAGGATAAGATTAACAGTTACCATTAACAATGTTCAAAGTTTGCAGATACAGTTCAGATGTGCTCCAGACGCGGATGCCATTCTGATACTCATTCAAATTCAACTCTCAGATACAGTTCATATATGCTCCAGACATGGATGCCATTCTGATACTCATTCAAATTCAACCCTTAGATACGGTTCAGATACGCTCCAGACACGGATGCTATTCTGATACTCATTCAGATTCAACTTTCAGATACAGTTCAGATACGCTCTAAACACGGATTCCATTTCGATACTCATTCAGATTCAACTTTCAGATACAGTTCAGATACGCTCCAGACACGGACACCATTCTGATACTCATTTAAAATCATCTCCCAGATGCAGTTCAGATACGCAACAGACATGGACGCCATTCTGATACTCATTCTTTTAACTTACAAATTACAATACAAACAATCACTTTTGGATGGCATCATTAAGCCCATCTCGTACAACTTTCTATCACCTCTCCAAATGGCATCTTTAAATCCATTCCCTCAACCATCACATCACTGAGTGCAAATTTCTGGGCACTCTAGTGTCCAATCATCTTCCACCTTCGAGTCACGAATGGCGAAACTCGCCAATCTAACTCTTCAAGCTTAATAAGATTGAACAGGGGAAGCTGTTGTACCCCAAAATTTTCCCTCTCACTTATCAAGAATTTGCTCACAAGATTTCCTTGGGCTCAAGACTACACTAGGGTTTGATCAGCTCAAGACACCTCCTTAGGCACTAATGACCAAAAATTAGGGTTTGAGTTTGCACAAGGATTTCTGAATTATCAATGCTTCATATGACTTTCATGGACCATTATGGACCCCCAAGATTACTCATGTCAAGTTTCAAGCCTTGGATCACACATTTGATCAGTCAATTGAACAGTTGACCTAAAAATCAATTGTATTTGGGAAAAAGCCAACCATGGACAATTTACAGTCAAGCCTCATAATTTTGTATCCACATCAACATTTTAAACCCATATGTATCATTTGATCAAGTTTGGACCATAATTCCTCAAGAAGTTTGATCAAATCTCCAAAAGGGCAAAATGGTCAAAATTAGGGTTTTGACTGGGAAAGGGCAATTTCTGATTTTTGACCTAACAAATGGTCAATTGGTTTAAGGCATGATCTCAAGAGTCCAATTGAATTATTTTGACCTAATGAAATGGTTTAAACGTTGCAAGTCCATTGGATTTACAGGTGAATTTTGCAGTCAATTGATCAAAAGTCAATTGTATACTAAAAAGTCGAACTTTGACTTTTTGGTCAAATTCAAGTGCCAAAGATCACAATTCATCAAAACATGTCAAAATATGAAACTTATTCATCAAGAAATCAAAAAGTCAAGATTTCATTTTGAAAAGTCAAAATTTCTAAACTTAGAAAATTTTCTAAGTGTTGAAAATTCATGTTTTTTTCATAACTTTGAGCCAAATTTTCACCATGATGCAAGATGATTCAAAAGAAACTTCCAACATGAAAGTTGTATATCTACATGAAATATATAACTTTTCTTCATACAACTTCTTCCAAAAGTGCTTGGATCTCAAGTTATAATTTCAAGAACATAGGGTCATGAAACTAAACACTTAGTGAAATTTGCCCTAATTTGGTCAGGATTTTGACTCAACTTCATGGCACTTTTTCATATAGTTCCAAGTGGAATATTCAAAAGCAATTCAAATATGGTTTGTATAGCATATTGCAAGCTTTCCAAAATGTCCAAGAACTCCTTGAGATCATTCTTGAGAAGGGAGAATCGAAGAGATGAAATTGGTGTTTTGTCACTTGAATTACAAGGCATTTTGTGATGAACAAGAATTCAATTTCAAACCTATACTGCACAATCTTGTTTTGCAGGCCTCTAAACCTCAAGATATCTCCATAATCAGAAGATTACACTTGCTTTTGAGCTATTATCCAAGTGTTCCAAGCATTGTCCAAGCCAATTTGCCATTTTAGGATGAAAGTTATCATTCCATTCTTGAAAAGTTGCTTTAATCACAAAGTCAACTTGTCTTGAGCTTCTAACTTGTTCTTTCTGCACACACTAACCCTATAAACCAAAAGCAAGGTGTCTAAGGCCTAAAGAAGCTCAGGACATGCTTGTACAAAACTTGAGATTTGTCATTTCACTTTTCTTCAAAAGCAAGTTATAGAGCTATAACCCTATAAGTCAGAAGCCTTGAGTGATTTTGTGCTCTAATATTTTCCATACATATTAACAAGTCAATTGAAACACAACACACGTTTTCACAAGTCCTAAAACACTCTCAAGCATCTTGTTGTACAGAACTGCCCAAACTTGATAGTTTTGAGAAAAAACTCACCATCTCCATTTCCACTCGTGCGTTTTGAAAACTAATCATCCAAACACCTTCCATACATCATATCAAAGTGATCCAGGCCCTCATTTCCTAACTGTAACTCCTCCATCATCATCATCCACCATTTTCAAAACTGAAGCTTGCAACTTGACTTGAGTAGGGAGTTCCAGCCATCCTCAAAGCAAAGTAGGAGTTGGAACACATTCAATGAGGTCCAGGAAAGCTATAGAAATCATCAGGTTATCACAAAGGTTGCGCAAACTCCATACACGACTCCAGCTACAAGAGGTAAGTTTTCAAACTTCTATCTCTTCATAGGCATCATTTGAGTTTGGTTTGTAAAGATAAAATGTAGATACCATTGCCACGAAATTGTACATATCCATAATTTACATTTATATGGCCTGAGCTTAGAGAATTTTAGGGTTGAAGTTTTCTGAAATTTTTAGGTTTTGAATTAGGGCTAGAAAAATTCCCATTCATATTTGATTGTTAGCTTAAGTTGTTTATATGTTTGAATTCGTGGAAAAAAATGCCACAACTTTCACGTTTGAACTTTTCATTTTTGTTGAGAGATGAAGAAGATATAGGTCCTTTGGCTGGAGGTTGAAGATGAAGTCTTCAGAACACGTTTTGCCTTACATGTTTATTGTTTTATTTGTATTAACTGATGTACAATCACCCCAGTGGTAAGGCAGCGTGCGTTATTGGTAGAGGTCATGGGTTCGAACCTCCGCGCTGCCGTTTTGCATTTGTTTTACATTTTTTTGGTCATTTTTTCAGCAAATAGGAGTTGGGCCTTTTGGGCTTTGTTTTGTTTTGTTTTTGCTTACTAACCCCCCTGCAGGCTTTTGACACCCCTGACCCAATCTTATTTTATTTCTTCATTTTTTTATTTATTTTCTCAAATATATTTTCTAAAATACTAAAAATGATAAAAATGCAAAAAAAATGATATTTTATATTTTATATTTTGATTTATTTTATTTTATTTTTTCCATAAATAAAAATATTTTTCATTCTTCATACTTTATTTATTTATTTAGGTAAATCTTATAACTTAATTAATATGGTATTATTTATTTATTTTTCCTCACACCATTTAAAATATATTATTTTAATACCAAAAAGACTAAAAATATTTTATAATACTACAAATATTTTCAAGATAAAAAATATCAAAGAATATATACTTTTCTTAAACTTATTTTCTTTTGATTAATTAATAGAATTAGAGTTTTATTTTAAAATATTTTTCTTAATAAATTCAAACTTAATTAACTATTTTATTTATTTAAATTAGGTTAAGAAAAATCTTTTTCTCATGAAAAACCAAACAAAATTCATTTTCTTCACATTTTGCATCCTTGTACATTTATTCATTTTTATACTTTGTATTTAAATTCCTTGTATATTCATGTCAATTCAATATGGTTGTAATAGACTAATTAGGTTTAAACTCTTGCAATCCCCATTTACAAATTGTACACCCCCTCCCACAAATGTTGTAATAGCGTAGTAACTTTAAAATTCCGCAATTTATCGTTTTATATACAATTGCTAGTAATTAGGGTTTGTATGGAAATACTTAAAACCAATAAATAGCAAACCCTAATTCAAGACTAAATCAAGCATTAAAACAATACATTTGCACACAAGCACCCCTAGGGTTATTCCACTTGGTTGCCTTATAGACCCTCGATGACGCTATCTAAGTTGCCTTTCAAAATAATCTTATCCCCTAAAGAAAAATGCTAAGATACCTTGCGACATTGCTAATCATGGTTATACGATGACCCACGCCCGTCCCATTTACATCCAAAGATGGGGTTACTTACCAAATCAATGGTAAGATAACAATGTCAAAGGAAAATAAAATGAACAATAAAGACTTTTGAGTAGGTAGAATGCTCCTAATTACTTGCTCCATTTCAAAACAAACATCCTTGCTATTTTTAAAACAAACATTTACACTTTCAAAACATCTTATATACTTGAAAATATTTTCAAAAGATCAACATCTTTGTATACATTCTTACGAACGAGAATCATTACAAAGTTTTCCTAAACAATGGCCTCTTTACAAAATACTTTCAAAAAACCACACAAAGCACAACTTCAAACAAAAGCAAGTGATCTAGCAAGTAACTAAGAGCCCATGGAAAACCATGGATGAAAAGGGTACTAATACCTTCCCTTTTCATAATCTACCCCCCGAACTCAAGAAACAATCTCAAAGGTCTTTCTTGTGCTTTTTCACCTTTCCTTTTGGATAAAAGAAAAGTCGGTGGCGACTCTTGCTAACCGCAACGTTTGCGATCAAACACAAAACCCTCAAGTCAATTCTCTCACCGTATCACTGCTACCTTCAGAAGCTCATCTTCAACAAAGATACATCCCCGACGGGTCTAATGTTCCTTCAAACAGAAAGTGGGGCATCTTCCAGCTGTTAACATAATCGTACTCACCAGCAGATCCCTCGAATAGATAAAGGAGTAGGATCTTCTCCCCGATAATGTCTCCAACTTACGAAGTCCCAACCCTCATCAGAGATTGGGTCGTCAGCATAATTCATAGAAATCGTGTTCCCTATCTGAGCGTATTTCTCCAACACGGTAAAATTCCTTAGCAAAGCATATTCCTCAACAAAATATTTCTCCAATAAGTTTTATTTCCCAACCAAGGTTTATTTCCCCAACAAGATATAGTCTCCCCAGCTTGAGTCTATCGCTTCGACTACTACAAATCACCGGCGTAATTTCTCTCTCTAGTAAAGGGTAGTTCGGGTTGCTATCCCCAGAGAGTCACTATTGAATCTGAAATCGGACCAGATATCAATCAATCTTATCCTCCCCATACGAGTCAGAATCCATATTGAAAACTCACTCAGGTAGAACCTCGAAAGGTTATCCATCTCTTTTATCCCCAGTCAGGGTACATAAGAATTAAATTCCC
This sequence comes from Vicia faba, assembly GCA_948472305.1. NCBI lineage: Eukaryota > Viridiplantae > Streptophyta > Magnoliopsida > Fabales > Fabaceae > Vicia > Vicia faba. Next base: position 112,549,599 of record OX451737.1, read on the forward strand.
CAGTAAAGCAATAAACGACCAATGTTTTTGAACTTTTCTCCCCAAGTAGAAGTCAAATTCTCCAGTGGAGTTTCCTCAAACAGCAAGTAGGAATCCCCAGTAGAGACATTCTAAAATAGATTGAAGAATTATTATCACCATCCCTAGTAGTAATCTGGGATTTATTTTCCTGATCAAAAATGTTATACGGAGCAACCGAGACACTTCAACAACATCTCACAATCATTTACAAATATCATAGCATATGTATACGCAATGCATATCGCACACTCTCATTTACTTTGAGAACATCATTAAGCAATTCATTTCATACATCATGACATTGCATACAACTAACTCTTTATCTTTTCAGTTAAAGTCTACAAACAGACGAATATTACCAAATGTTTTCAAACAGGTCGCAAATTAATTCCTGAAACAAGACAGGGCAACTATCTAGATGGCCAGACACAGATTAATTCTTGAAACAAGACAGGGCAACTATCTGTGAAAACAAATTGTAGATCAATTCCCGAAATAGGACGGGGAGACTATCTACATAAACGGGTTGAATATTCCGGAAACAAGACGGGACAACTAGCTACATGACCAGAGAACTTTCTTCAGAGACTGAATTCTGACAAGGATTTCCCTCAGAAACTAAATTTTACAAGTAGCTACTTAAGAACTTTCCCCAGAGAGTCATTATGAAAAATATCTCTTCTAGTTGAAGTCGGGCATATACATCTTCTAGTGCATCATTCAGATGAAATCAAGCGCGGATTCCTTCTTAAACTCCTTTGGAAAATAGTCGGGCGTAGTTTCCTTCCAATATATCTTCTAATGAATTTGGGCGTAGACATCTTGTAGTGCATCATTAAGATGAAATCAAGCGTGGATTCCTTCTGAAACTCCTTTGGAAAAAAGTCGCACGTGGACTCTTTCCAATACCTCTTCTAGTTGAAGTCGGACGTAGGCATCTTTTAGTGCATCATTCAGATGAAATCAAGCGTAGATTCCTTCTGAAACTCCTTTGGGAAAAAAAGTCAAGCATAGAATCCTTCCAATATCTCTTCTAGATGAAGTCGGACGTAGACTCATTCTAGTATATCATTCGGATAAAATCAAGCGTAGATTTATTCTGATATTCTTTTTGGACAAAGTCGGGCGTAGACTCATTCCAAACATATCTTCTAGACAAAGTCGAGTGTAGACTCATTCTAGTATATCATTTGGATAAAATCAAGCGTAGATTTATTCTTATATTCTTTTTAGACAAAGTCATGCATAGACTCATTCCAAATGTATCTCCTAGACAAAGTCAAGCGTAGACTCATTCTAGTGCATCATTCAGATAAAATCAAACATAGATTCACTCTAGTATTCTTTTGGACAAAGTCGGGCATAGACTCATTCCAAATACATCTTCTAAGACAAAGTCAGGCATAGACTTATTCTGATATTCCTATCAACTGTTACTTTGGATGGCATCTATAAGCCCATCTCCAACGATATTCTATCACTCTCCAAATGGCATATTTAAGCCCATTCCCGATACAATCAACAAACAACATTACTTCTTGCACTGGCGGGTGCAGATTTCTAGGCACTTAAGTGTTCAATCATCTTCTACCTTCAAGTCACGAATGGCGGACATGCCAATCTAACTCTTCAGGTTTAAGAAGATTGAACAGGGGCAACCGTTGTACCCCAAAATTTGCTCTCTCGTTTCATTCAAAAATATCCCTTCATGCTCCTGGGGGTTTCAATCGCTTTAGGCTACCCATGATTTCTAGGCCTCGGGATATCATACTAATTCTTTGTTTCATCAGAGAACTAAAATTGTTGGTATTTTGATCTTGAATCATGTTTCTCCCATCTATTGGCTCTTGTGTTAGGGTTATTGATTATTGAATCTATGACGTCTTCCTTGACAAAATCTCGGAAACATTATCATCCTGAATTTTGTCTCAGTACACCTTCGATCATAAACTGAGGTTCATTAGAGATGTTCTTCTATGCTCCAAATATCATTTCCATCCCTGAGGACTCTCCAGGGCATTGTTGTTGAGTTGGATTGAAATACAAGTACCGTGGCTTAGGAGACGAGCTTGAGGGTTCTCTTGATTTGTTTGAAGACATGGTTTCTTTGAGAAATGAAGGTTAATTTGGATTCTTGGCTTGGTTAACATTCATTAATTGAAGTCCGGTGGATTTCATGCCTCAAAGCCTTATCATCTTCTAAGTTTTCCTCAAGGCATTTTTTTTAAGATCATTGGTTATCAATTTGAGATGTCTTGTTGTGTTTAACCGCAAAGAATGAACTGTGAAAGCAAGGTATGGAATTGTAAATTCTTGGTGAGCAAGGCATTCTTACTATGAGATTGAGGACATTTGTCTTTCATTTGTCGAAGTGGAATTAGTCTCTCGATTGCAATTTAATTCGGATTTGTGGACTTAAGTGAGATTAAGGTTCATACTTAGGCATACGAGATCAAAAGAATTGTTCATGTTTAATCTCTTTATAAACAAGTGACAAGATTTACAAATCATGGTTCTAATTCAAATTGCAAGGCATATTCTTTCATTCAAAGTTCCATTCAAAATGTCTTCAAGTAATTATTTTGGCTCAAACATGGCAAGCGGGTCAATATTTCATGATTGCAGGTTTCATTCATGATTCAAAAGATCTCTATCCAAATTCATTCAAGATCATCCAAATTTACCAAAGATTCAAGTTTGATTACAAAATCTACAAAGTATCCTTACTTTCCAAAGAATGCAAGAACATTCGAAATGCTATTTAGCATCATACATCACCACTTCTTTTGTTACAAGAGGGTTTTAAGTTTCTTAGTTCCTAAGTTTCAAATTACATTATCAAGACTATAAAATCGTCCATGTTCCTAAGCCTAAACTTATGATTCCTAAAGAGACTTTCCATTTACTTTCTTTTGAATCTCCCTCCAATTCTCCAAATCAAGCCACAAATTCTTCTTCTTCCTGCCAAAGACCAATCATCTTCCTCTCATCCTTCATCACATGAAACAAGGAAAAGAAAACATGAATTGGTTAGAAAGCAATCATCAAAAAGACATAAACAAGAATTGTTAAGAAGTTTTCAAGCTCAAAATCATCATTAGGGTGTCGTGATAGAAATCAGAATATAGGGGTCATTTCAATCATGTTCGCAAGCAATGCAAAGGCCTCATGCATTTTCACAACCAAAGTCAGAAATTGAATGAATAATCATAGGCCCAAAGGAACCTCTATTGCAAATCACAAATTTTGTTTTAGTTCACAAAGAGAGGTGTAAAGAAGTATTTCATGCAGTAATTCAAAAACAACAATGCAAGTACAGAATCGCAATAGTCCAGCCCAAGCAGCAAGCAATACAGAATTCTGAAAAATCACATCAGGTTTCATAAAAGCCCAGAAAACAATTTCACAGCCTGTTATCAAAATTCAGATCCACAAAAAGTTCTCAGAAAAACATCACAGAAATCAGAAAATATAAACACATATCAAAAAACCCAATGATAGAGAGTCCAACAAGGCAGAAACCCTAATTACATCAATATAAGAGAACAATCATTGCACAGTTTTCAAGGAAAGAGACACGATACACAATACAGAGGCAACTGTTCATGGCTGCAAACAACACAAACCTTAAATTTCACCATCTTCCTTTTCACGCAAACCCTTCATAAATAAAGTGAGGAAACAATCCAAAAAACAAATAGCGGCGCAAGAACAACAGAGAGACAAACCATAAAAAAATATGTTCATCATTTTCCTTACATAACTCTTCAGAAATCGAGAATGGAGAGGAAGAGATAACATCATTTGCAAGAGATACAGAGAATGAAGAACAAATCTCATAGCGATCTCACCCAAAAAATATCGCGAGAAGCCAAATCGGAGCCACTAGGATTTTGTGTCTCTGTTCAAGATCTACGCCAAACCTGTCATCTTCTGACAAATCAAGCCATGGAATCATGATTAGAAGAGAAAGACAAAGTGGAATATGTAAAAAAATCAAGATTGAAGCAAAATCGTCGTCCACCGCCGCAGCTACTGCCACAAGGCGATTTCCGACGCGGCAGCTTCATCGCCTCCAATGGGATCTCTTCAGAGAGAGATGAGAGAACATAAAGACAAGAGAGAGAAAGTGTGAGAAGAGTGGGAGTTCTTAATCTTTTGTTTATTTTTTATCTATTATTTCCATATAAATTCTCTTTGTTGTGTCTTACTTTATTTACATTATAGTACAGGGACCGGTGCGGTGGTGACAAGTGTCGCCACCTTTGGGACACTTGTCACCGTTCAAGTGAAGGATGGAAAATTATTCTATGCGCATCATGCTACTGTAACGGTGTACCCTTGTTCATTTCTACACATTGGATCGTCATCAGATCAGCATCAACGATATCTAATGCTCCAGCAGCACTTCCTCATGGTGCATGATCCTCAGTCCCCCACACTGGATCAGGCAGACTAAGTTAATTAGGCCTTGGAGATGCTGCTCTCCACACCCCCCAGATTTACTACCTTCAGGCCCAATTTCATTTATTTAATATTTAACCATTACTTTATTTGCACTTTACCCCCCTGCAATAGTAGTGAGTTTTGATTTACCCCCATTTTAAACAACAATTTTCTTTTCACCCTGTTGTACCCCAAAATTTTCCCTCCCATATTCCTCAAGAAATTGCCAAGTCAAAGCTTCAAGATTCCCCAAGGGTTGCACAGTGTAAGGGCCTCCTAAGCAGTCAAAATTAGGGTTTTGATTCTGATCAAGAAAATGAAGTTTCCAAGGGTCCAATCAAGTCCCACATGCCTACAAATATGGTCAAGCATCCCCATACTAAGTTTCAAGACTTTCAGCACAAAATTGCACAGTCAAAAACCCTAATTGCACTACAGTCAACTGTAGGGGCAAAATGGTCATTTGACAGTCAAAAGTTCAAATTTTTGGTCAACATCTCATTTTGAAGCCACAAACATCATTTAATCAATGCTTGATCATGATTCTCAAAGCTTGGCTCAAAAATCATCAAGATGCAAAAGTTTCCTTATTTGGACAGTTGAAAAAGTCAATTGTAAATTGACCAGGGCATAACTTTCACATGGATTATCAGAAAAATTCCATCCAAAGCTCATTTTGAAGAGAGAGACATTTCCTACAACTCATCTTCATACTCCAAGTCCAATAAATGCTCTCACAAAAAGTTATCAATTTCAACATTATAGGTCATTTTCAAAAGTCAACAAAAAGGGACTTTAAGTCAAGGGCCATAACTTGAGATTGGTAAATCAAAATGACATGGGACAAAAGGCATTGGCTAGAGGACTCAAAGACCTTTCCAAAATGTCTAAGAACATGAGCAAAGCTTAAAAATTGAGCAAGTTATGCCTTGTGGAAGTTGGGAAATTTTTGGATATTTTGAAAAGTCAACATTGATTCAAATGACCTAAAATTGCTAATGGGCCTATTTTTCTTCCACAATTCATCATCCAAGGCATGCACACGACCACTTGGCCCAAAGGGAAGTTTTTATTCATTTTTTATTTATTTATTTGGATTTTTATTATTAATAATTCATTTAAATTAATTAAATACATGAAAAATACTAAACCTACTATTTCAAATCTTTTTGTGCATATAATATCTTCAAAAATTCGTGCATGATCAGATATGGAAGAATTGGAATTGATTGGATATGATTTGTACAAAATAACATGAAAAAAGATTGAAAAAAGATCTTGAAAAATCAAATCTTTCAAACCATGAATGCTAAGGTTTTCGATTGATTTCTTTGACCTAGATCACTCATACATAAGTACCAAACACAACCCTAATGCCATAAACCAAAAAGCTGCGCAGAAACTCCATTAGAAAACTTGACTTTTTGGGGAAAAAACTCAAAACTGAAAACAGGGTTAGAGGTCGTTTCAAGCCACGAAACTCCTTCCATTGCATTCCTGGGACATCAAGCAACCTTCCTGGATCAAGAACACAGTCCTTAACCCTTTGAATCATTGTACAGAAGTCAAGCTTTTCTCATTTTTTTTCATAATCGTATTTCAAGATTTAGACATTTTCATTGCATATTTTTAATGGATTCATACTATATGATGTGTTCTGAAGCTAACCATCTACTTTAATTGCGTTTTTATACATCGTATGCAAATTCACCATTGTTGCTTTTTAGGGTTCTTAGGTTTTCAAATTAGGGGTTTTCGTTTGAGGAACAATTGGCGTGTAAGACCTAGACCATCCAATTCAGGGCGTTTGGACGAAGAGAATGAGGCCATCGCGCCTAATTTATGAAGCCCCGGGGGCTATTCGCTATTTTCCAGAAGATGGCTTAAAAGAACACTTAAAAAAACCGTTGCTTATTACCTTTGTGTTTCAGGGAATAAAGAAGAAGAAGATGAGGTGGCCGTCAGCGATTGGATTGTTTGAATCGCGCGCGAAAAAAAGAAGCATTAACTTTTTTGTTTTATTATATTCGTTAATTATATGATGTACAGATAAACAAGGTAGCTCCACTGGCAGGCATAAGCGCTGGTAACGTTCAAGACCTGGGTTCGAGCCCCAGGTCTTCACTCTTTCAATATTGTTTTTCAACTAATATTCTTATGCAGATTCAATATCAAAGCACACCGTACGCCTTCAAAATCAAACGTCCACGCGTCCCACTTGATTCAATCAAGGGCTAGGAGCTGAAGAGCATGGTGTACGTGGGTCAACGCTGATGCACGCTAGTGGGGAAAGTCCACCAGGCCTGAAGCATTGGGCCCAGATTGCTAAAAGGAAACCTCACAATTTGGGGCAGACCCCCTAGGTTTGGCCATCTTTTTTACAATTCTTTCTTTTTTATTATTTCTATTTTCTTTTAATTATTGTTTTGTTTAATTAATTTATTATTTTCATAAAAAATATAAAAAACACATAAAAAAAAATCAGAAAAGATAAAAAAAAATAATAAATTGTTTTTAGTATTTTTTGTAAAAAATTGCATTAATTCACTTAGTTTTAATTTAGGGTTTAATGGTAATATTTTTTAATAAAAATCTAAAAATTGGTAGAATTAGGGTTTAATTAATTTTTTATCCTTTTTTTCTTTTCTTCCATAATAATTAAACATGTAGTATTATTTATTTTTGTAATTAAATTGCATGAAAATAATTAGGTTAAATATTAGGTTAAAACTTAATCTTTTCTTAAAAAACTAAAAACAATTAGAATTAGGGTTAGCATGTTACTTTAATTAATTCTTTTCTCATTAAAACCATAAAAATCATAAAATACCAAAAAACAATTTCCTTTCATTTTAATTTTATTAATCTAACAATTGTTTAATTTAATTTAATTTTGCCAAAAGGGTCCAACGCCCTCGTTTTAATTCTTATTTAATTCGCATATTTATTTTATTTCTTTTAATATTTATGTACCTCTCCCATGGCCTTGTAAATTAATTTCTCGCACTTTACTTTTCTTTTAATTCTTTACTTTTCTGTCAAATCGGGTTCAAGAAATTTTGGCGATATGGACCCGCGCTTTTTGTAATAGCTTTAGAACTTTTACTTCTCGCAATGTTTAACTGTTAATCAAGGCATGAAAGAATGAATGGAAAAAATAAAAACAAACGCTAGATCACCAATGACATGACAAAAGACAAAATATCTGAAAACGACACACAAATCACACACCACCCCTAGGGTACGCCTCACTGTTGCCTTGCCCCGAAAGGTGATCGTCGAGTAGAGGATGTTTTAGTAAGTCCTCATGATCCGGGAACCTGGCATGAGGGTAGCTTCTAAGGTGTCTTCCTATTGCTCTGGTGATCACCATGTCCCGAACGTCGAATTGACCCGAACACCTCCAACGGTAGTGCTACCTACCTCTCAATGATGGGATGGCACTACTTTAAAGGACATTTACACAGACGAATTCCTTATGGTAGGTAGACGACTCTAGATACTTGCTCTAATTTCAAAACAAATCAAAAATACTTTTCACACCGACACATTTTCAAAAAAGCTTTCGAAAGCAATTTTTCAAACACTCTTGAGGAGCGATACAAGAGTCGAACTGAAATTTTCAAAGAAACTTTTTAAAACCCACAGTTGAAAAGCAAACAAACCATTTTTGAAAACACAAGTGAGCAAGTATCTAAGAGCCCATGGATAACCATGGATAGAAAGGGTGCTAACACCTTCCCTTTCTATAACCTACCTCCCGAACCGAGAGCAATCTCTTTAAGGAATTTTTCTGTGCTTTTGTCCTTTCCAATTGGAGAAAATAAAAGACGGTGGCGACTCTTGCTTACCGCGACATTTCGCGAACCAGCGTTAAACAGTCAGTTCCAGATCCACCGATCACAGAACTGGCGACTCTGCTGGGGAATAAAATTTAAAGTGAGGTGTACCTTAGGGTTAGTTCATAACTGTGTTTTCAATTGTACTGACTTACTTGCTTTACTATTGTGGGTTGCATGGGAGTTACATAGATCCTAACCCGGATCTGGGGATACCCTGTTTAGGTAGCATAAGCTGTGAGGGACCTGTCTGGTGTAGACCGACACGGGTGAAGCAGTGGCTACGTTGGTGTGGCACCTTGGTCTGTACTGATATCCCTTGTGTTGCAACGAGGAGAATATGGGTCTTCTGAGGAGTCATTAAGCACCAACAGACCTTAGAACCTTAAATGACCCAACTTGGCAATTAGAACAGTAGTAGTATGCTACGCCCATTGAGGCTAAACTCTCGTGATGGTTATGGCCGCAAGAAAAGATTGCGATGCTGGAGTTATGACCGATTGAGGGTAGTCAATGATATTGGGATCCTCTAAGAACCCGATTACTTTGATAGGACAGGTATGAACCAACAAACTGAAAGAGGGTAGTACCTAGACCTCATGCTGGCCTAAACTCTAAGAGTCTCTCTTGTGTGGCTTGTGTGCCTTTGTACTTGCCTACTTGCATGCTTGTTAGCTGACACATGAACTACTTGCAGGTTTTGTTTATAGTCCTTAATAGGGACTCATAACAGGGTATACTAAGTTTCTTACAGGTTTTGGTTTGCAGTCCTTAATTAGGACTCATAACAGGGTTTACCGAGTTTCTTGCAGGTTTTGTTTTTAGTCCTTAATTGGGACTCAAGACAGGTCTTACTTGAGTTTCTTGCAGGTTTCTGTTTATAGTCCTTAATTGGGACTCATAACAGGGCTACTCATATTACCCCATGCATACCATGACATCATACCATTGCATACATCCTAACCCATTTCAAGGATCTCAAGGGCTTGTGATGCAGGTCATGGTGAATCAACCATCCCAGCAAGGGGCAAAGAGGGTTTATTTTCCTCTAGACAAAGTTGTCAGGGGCTATGACCCACTGGATATGGTGAGCCTTCGACCCTAGAAGAAGGACTCTCAACAACCCGAAGCTCCTTCAATCAAGCTACCGGACCCAAATTCTAACAAATTTTCTTGTTTATCCTGCGAGGTCCTTGAAAACATTGCATGCATATCATACATATCATTGCATAACAGGTACCCTTTGCAGGTCACTTACCATCTCCGCTGTTTATTTCAGCAATGGCTTACCCACAAGATAACCAGGACTTTCTTGCTCAGGAGACTCGGTTCGGGGAAATCCTCCTGAATCTATCCAAGGGGCAGGAGGAGCTAAGGACACTTCTCATGGAGACCTTTGTCCGGAACAGTGTTGAGGATGAAAGGCTGAAACACCTACAAGCTGAGGTGGATGCATTGAAGGTCCAGATACAGGGGCAGGTGACTGCCATTCAAGGGTTAGCTCAAAGACAAGATGAGCTCTGGTTTCTCGTCAACCAACTGCTTCAGGGTAACCAACTGGGGCAAAAGTCTAAGGGTAAAAAGCCAGTCATCGTTCAACCACCTTTGAGACAAGGAGGTAAGGGGAGAGCTCCTCAAATGGCTCCAGTGTCACAAATTCAACATCAAAACCAACAAAAGAGCGAGAGAAGGCAGTTCACTCGGCTCAGCATGACCTTATCCTAGATATTGCCACAGTTGCTGGAAACCAAGCTGGTAACTCTAAAAGAAGCTCCGAAGAACCAAAATACAACGTCACCGAAGTATAACCCCAACGCCCGCTGCGCTTATCACTCTGACAGCCCAGGGCATACTACAGATGATTGTTGGAGCTTGAAAAATAAGATCCAAGACATGATCGACGCTGGAGAGATTCAGTTTAAAGTACCCAAGAATCCCCACGTGATCACTCCTCCCTTGCCAAAACATGGCTAGGATTGAGAAATCTTTGTTCATTCGAATGTTCAAGTTGCAATTCTCTTTTGTTCAAACATTTACTCATGTTAAACATTGTTATTTCATTAATGCATCGCATATGTCTGTTCTGAAACAATATATTCGTATTCACTAAATGCAAATTATTTTCATATTTTTTCTGATGATCAATTCTCAAGAATTCTAAGCTTCTTGAGGGAGGATGACGAAAACGATACCACAATGTACAGTATGCTTTTGAACAGACCCTGCTGATGAGGTACAGGCATTGTTTCAATTCCTAAACACTGGAGTTATAAGGAAGATAATCCCTCGACAACCCCTCTGAGCCAAAGAAGTAGGAGTTTTTTATTTTCGGAATTTAAAACCCTTTTATCATAACCTGGGGCAGGGTAGTTCTCTCAGTTGATCCAAGTGCATAACGAATGGCACCAAAGAGATCCTTACGAAAAAAAGAAAGACAGTGATGGTTCCGAATATGCAATAAAGAAAGGCAGTCATTATCTCAAAAAATAAAATAAAAACCAATAAGTCAAAACCTATGAAGGAGACTTACGAAACTGGGGCATCCCGCTGACTGTAATTCCAAAAAAGGAAACAGTTCAGGCAAAAAAGGAAAGGGATAACAAAAATCAAAAAGAAAGAAGTCATACAAACCCTCAACAAAAAGGAAATGACTGCCCATTCAAAATAAATCATCAATATCCGAACCATCACCGGAAAATCAAAGCAAAGACTCAAACAAGGTCGAACGTATGATCAACTGAGTTTAGGTTTGAAGAACATCACGAAGAGCGGGTGGGTACAAATAATTTGAGCCTTTATCCTTTGTTTCTTAAACCGTGAACCAGGCCACGTTATAACCCTCAAAAGTCCTAGCTGAAGCATGGGTTAGTTCGAAAGCATACTGTACGAAAGGTATCCTGACTCCTTAAGGCCTACGGTAAAATACAGAGTGGACATCACGTTTTACAAACATTCACTTGTTTTATGAAAAAGAATGCATTTCTAAAATCTTCAAGACAGACATAAGCTTTGCATTTTTAACATAACTTTGTTTGCATATGTCTTTTGGTTGAACAACAGGAAATTCGCACGATGAATACCTAGCGAACAAAAGCACTTCCAATCAAGGGGCAGACCTGATCATGGTCTATCATCTGGGGCAATCCAATCAAGATTCGGAGAATCTCCCAAATGCCAAAATAGCCTGGGGCAAATCTCCGCTTGGGTCACTTGGGGCATCCCCATAACGAATCTTGCCTGATCAAAAAACCTTCTGATGGCATGACAGAACACTTCTAACAGGGGCAACTCCCTACGTTATATAGTCGAAAAAATACTACGCAAAGTTAAAGACCCGCTAGGTTGACATACCTAGGCAAAAATTAGGGCTTCCCGGCGAACCAAAAGGGTTTGGGCAAAATGAAAGGATGAAACGAAAAATCTGTACACCCGGCAAGTCGAAAACCTGAAAAGGCGGCTTGGGCAAAAATGGGTATCCCGGTGGACTGAAAACCCGAAAGGGCGGTCCAGGCAAAAGTTAGGGATCAAAGCGTACGACTATGTCCTGTCATCTTATCACCTGCCTACCAGAAGAAGGTTTATCCATCAACAACTATCAGCACCTCACAGGTCTTCCTCTCATACCTCAGAAGCAGGGGCAATAAAGAGTTGTCCAAGCGATCTAATTGTTCTGTCCTCCCAGGTATCAAGGTAGGTTCAGCTGAAGAACACAACCAGGTATCTTAATTCCCCAGAGAGTGAGCCAGCAAGCAGTATACTCTCCTCAAGCAAAGCAGTTATCAACCTTAAGGAAGTTGGGTATCCTCCCGCAGGTCTCAACCTTCCCCAGCAGCATACAGTCTTAACAAGCATCCCCGGCAGTCTTGATTTAAGATTGTTCCCCGGCGTTCTATCAACATGCAAAGGAGTCACTTCCCCGGTACAGTTCAAAACTTCCCCAGGAGTCCAGCCCAGTGTCCCCAGGAAAGTGGAATCCATCTCCCCAAGCAGTAAGCTTATCCCCAGTAGATTCTGGAAGCTTATCCCCACAAAAGCACGAACGCGTCGCCCGGCCTTATTCAAAGAGTTATGCCCTTACCAGGATATAACTGGGTTATCCTCAGCTAAAAGCCACGGAAAGATCGTCCTCGACGAAGCCTTTTTATCCCCAGCGAAGTCTATCAATACTTCCAATACAACAATGGTATCCCCAGCGGGTTATTATCAACAATGCAGCAAAATATCTCTCTCCCCACAGAGTATCGCTTCCCAGCAAGATCGTTAGAATACTTTCCTCCCCGCAGAGTTATTCAGTCGCCAAGTTTATTCCCCAATGGAGTCACCTTCTCCTATCGGTATTCTTGCAATTATCATCCCCAGCGGAAGCGAAATCTATTCTTCAACATCAGCCCAGGATATGACTTCCCGGCGCCCGTCAAGGATTTACTTTCCTAGACGAAAAATACATTCATAAGCATCGCACTTCCATACATCATTATAGCATGCATAGACGCATCATATCTTACAAATCTCATTTATGTTGAGAACATCATTGCTTGGTCCATATCATGCATTGCATATGGCTGACCTTTACCTTTCAGGAAAGATGCAGTTAAATTCTCAATCATATTTCAAGACCTAGACCGGTTCAGTTAATCGACTCCAAAGATTTCTTATCCAGTCCAAGGCCTTCTCTAGTCCAGCTAAATCGACCCCAAACATATTTTTCTGATGAAGACTCAGTAGAAGTTATCATAGGTTTTTCTCAAACGTCCGCTTTTGAGATTATAATTTCCTATGGTTCTCTCCCCAATGTTGCGGAGACGATAATTCCATCCCAGGTTTTTCTCAAACGTCCGCTTTTGAGATTATAATTTCCTATGGTTCTCTCCCCAATGTTGCGGAGATGATAATTCCATCCCAGGTTTTTCTCAAACGTCCGCTTTTGAGATTATAATTTCCTATGGTTCTCTCCCCAATGCTGCGGAGACGATAATTCCATTCCAGGTTTTTCTCAAACGTCCGCTTTTGAGATTATAATTTCCTATGGTTCTCTCCCCAATGTTGCGGAGACGATAATTCCATCCCAGGTTTTTCTCAAACGTCCGCTTTTGAGATTATAATTTCCTATGGTTCTCTCCCCAATGTTGCGGAGATGATAATTCCATCCCAGGTTTTTCTCAAACGTCCGCTTTTGAGATTATAATTTCCTATGGTTCTCTCCCCAATGTTGCGGAGACGATAATTCCATCCCAGGTTTTTCTCAAACGTCCGCTTTTGAGATTATAATTTCCTATGGTTCTCTCCCCAATCCTGCGGAGACGATAATTCCATTCCAGGTTTTTCTCGATGAATGTTATTGAGATTATAATTTCCTATGGTTCTCTCCCCAATGTTGCGGAGACGATAATTCCATCCCAGGTTTTTCTCAATGAATGTTTTTGAGATTATAATTTCCTATGGTTCTCTCCCCGATCCTGCGGAGACGATAATTCCATTCCAGGTTTTTCTCAATGTTTGCTATTGAGATTATAATTGCCTATGGTTCTCTTCTCGATCCTGCGGAGGTGGTAATCCCAAGATTTTCTCAACGATTGCTGTTGAGGTTAAGGTCATCCAAGGTTCTCTTACCGTTCCTGCTGAAGTAGTAACCATCCATGGTTCATTCATCACCTTTTGAAGATCCAAATCCAGCTCCTGTAACCAGTCAGGACACATCTATACCAAGCATCTGAAAACCAGCTCCTGCAACATGTCAGGTACTCATTTTTCTTTTTGCAGGTACGCAAGTTCTCGCTAAGGAATCTCTTACGCGATCAACACCCAGATGGCATCTATAAGCCCATCCACCTTCCATAATCTCTTAGCATGGCATCTATAAGCCCATCATCCTATTCATCAATCTCCAAATGGCATCTATAAGCCCATTCCATCATCACATTGCTACTATGTGAGCGCAAATTTCTGGGCACTCTAGTGTTCAATCATCTTCCACCTTCGGATTACGAAAGGCACGTCAGCCAATCTGCATCCTCAGGTCTAAGAAGATTGAACAGGGGCAACTGTTGTACCCCAAAATTTGCCCTCCCATATTCCTCAAGAAATTGCCAAGTCAAAGCTTCAAGATTCCCCAAGGGTTGCACAGTGTAAGGGCCTACTAAGCAGTCAAAATTAGGGTTTTGATTCTGATCAAGAAAATGAAGTTTCCAAGGGTCCAATCAAGTCCCACATGCCTACAAATATGGTCAAGCATCCCCATACTAAGTTTCAAGACTTTCAGCACAAAATTGCACAGTCAAAAACCCTAATTGCACTACAGTCAACTGTAGGGGCAAAATGGTCATTTGACAGTCAAAAGTTCAAATTTTTGGTCAACATCTCATTTTGAAGCCACAAACATCATTTAATCAATGCTTGATCATGATTCTCAAAGCTTGGCTCAAAAATCATCAAGATGCAAAAGTTTCCTTATTTGGACAATTGAAAAAGTCAACTGTAAATTGACCAGGGCATAACTTTCACATGGATTATCAGAAAAATTCCATCCAAAGCTCATTTTGAATAGAGAGACATTTAATACAACTCATCTTCATACTCCAAGTCCAAGAAATGCTCTCACAAAAAGTTATCAATTTCAACATTATAGGTCATTTTCAAAAGTCAACAAAAAGGGACTTTAAGTCAAGGGCCATAACTTGAGATTGGTAAATCAAAATGACATGGGACCAAAGGCATTGGCTATAGGACTCAAAGACCTTTCCAAAATGTCCAAGAACATGAGCAAAGCTTAAAAATTGAGCAAGTTATGCCTTGTGGAAGTTGGGAAATTTTTGGATATTTTGAAAAGTCAACATTGATTCAAATGACCTAAAATTGCTAATAGGCCTATTTTTCTTCCACAATTCATCATCCAAGGCATGCACACGACCACTTGGCCCAAAGGGAAGTTTTTATTCATTTTTTATTTATTTATTTGGATTTTTATTATTAATAATTCATTTAAATTAATTAAATACATGAAAAATACTAAACCTACTATTTCAAATCTTTTTGTGCATATAATATCTTCAAAAATTTGTGCATGATCAGATATGGAAGAATTGGAATTGATTGGATATGATTTGTACAAAATAACATGAAAAAAAGATTGAAAAAAGATCTTGAAAAATCAAATCTTTCAAACCATGAATGCTAAGGTTTTTAATTGATTTCTTTGACCTAGATCACTCATACATAAGTACCAAACACAACCCTAATGCCATAAACCAAAAAGCTGCGCAGAAACTCCATTAGAAAACTTGACTTTTTGGGGAAAAAACTCAAAACTGAAAACAGGGTTAGAGGTCGTTTCAAGCCACGAAACTCCTTCCATTGCATTCCTGGGACATCAAGCAACCTTCCTGGATCAAGAACACAGTCCCTAACCCTTTGAATCATTGTACAGAAGTCAAGCTTTTCTCATTTTTTTTCATAATCGTATTTCAAGATTTAGACATTTTCATTGCATATTTTTAATGGATTCATACTATATGATGTGTTCTGAAGCTAACCATCTACTTTAATTGCGTTTTTATACATCGTATGCAAATTCACCATTGTTGCTTTTTAGGGTTCTTAGGTTTTCAAATTAGGGGTTTTCGTTTGAGGAACAATTGGCGCGTAAGACCTAGACCATCCAATTCAGGGCGTTTGGACGAAGAGAATGAGGCCATCGCGCCTAATTTATGAAGCCCCAGGGGCTATTCGCTATTTTCCAGAAGATGGCCTAAAAGAACACTTAAAAAAACCGTTGCTTATTACCTTTGTGTTTCAGGGAATAAAGAAGAAGAAGATGAGGTGGCCGTCAGCGATTGGATTGTTTGAATCGCGCGCGAAAAAAAGAAGCATTAACTTTTTTGTTTTATTATATTCGTTAATTATATGATGTACAGATAAACAAGGTAGCTCCACTGGCAGGCATAAGCGCTGGTAACGTTCAAGACCTGGGTTCGAGCCCCAGGTCTTCACTCTTTCAATATTGTTTTTCAACTAATATTCCTATGCAGATTCAATATCAAAGCACACCGTACGCCTTCAAAATCAAACGTCCACGCGTCCCACTGGATTCAATCAAGGGCTAGGAGCTGAAGAGCATGGTGTACGTGGGTCAACGCTGATGCACGCTAGTGGGGAAAGTCCACCAGGCCTGAAGCATTGGGCCCAGATTGCTAAAAGGAAACCTCACAATTTGGGGCAGACCCCCTAGGTTTGGCCATCTTTTTTACAATTCTTTCTTTTTTATTATTTCTATTTTCTTTTAATTATTGTTTAGTTTAATTAATTTATTATTTTCATAAAAAATATAAAAAACACATAAAAAAAATCAGAAAAGATAAAAAAAAAAATAATAAATTGTTTTTAGTATTTTTTGTAAAAAATTGCATTAATTCACTTAGTTTTAATTTAGGGTTTAATGGTAATATTTTTTAATAAAAATCTAAAAATTGGTAGAATTAGGGTTTAATTAATTTTTTATCCTTTTTTTCTTTTCTTCCATAATAATTAAACATGTAGTATTATTTATTTTTGTAATTAAATTGCATGAAAATAATTAGGTTAAATATTAGGTTAAAACTTAATCTTTTCTTAAAAAACTAAAAACAATTAGAATTAGGGTTAGCATGTTACTTTAATTAATTCTTTTTTCATTAAAACCATAAAAATCATAAAATACCAAAAAACAATTTCCTTTCATTTTAATTTTATTAATCTAACAATTGTTTAATTTAATTTAATTTTGCCAAAAGGGTCCAACGCCCTCGTTTTAATTCTTATTTAATTCGCATATTTATTTTATTTCTTTTAATATTTATGTACCTCTCCCAAGGCCTTGTAAATTAATTTCTCGCACTTTACTTTTCTTTTAATTCTTTACTTTTCTGTCAAATCGGGTTCAAGAAATTTTGGCGATGTGGACCCGCGCCTTTTGTAATAGCTTTAGAACTTTTACTTCTCGCAATGTTTAACTGTTAATCAAGGCATGAAAGAATGAATGGAAAAAATAAAAACAAACGCTAGATCACCAATGACATGACAAAAGACAAAATATCTGAAAACGACACACAAATCACACACCACCCCTAGGGTACGCCTCACTGTTGCCTTGCCCCGAAAGGTGATCGTCGAGTAGAGGATGTTTTAGTAAGTCCTCATGATCCGGGAACCTGGCATGAGGGTAGCTTCTAAGGTGTCTTCCTATTGCTCTGGTGATCACCATGTCCCGAACATCGAATTGACCCGAACACCTCCAACGGTAGTGCTACCTACCTCTCAATGGTGGGATGGCACTACTTTAAAGGACATTTACACAGACGAATTCCTTAGGGTAGGTAGACGACTCTAGATACTTGCTCTAATTTCAAAACAAATCAAAAATACTTTTCACACCGACACATTTTCAAAAAAGCTTTCGAAAGCAATTTTTCAAACACTCTTGAGGACCGATACAAGAGTCGAACTGAAATTTTCAAAGAAACTTTTTAAAACCCACAGTTGAAAAGCAAACAAACCATTTTTGAAAACACAAGTGAGCAAGTATCTAAGAGCCCATGGATAACCATGGATAGAAAGGGTGCTAACACCTTCCCTTTCTATAACCTACCTCCCGAACCGAGAGCAATCTCTTTAAGGAATTTTTCTGTGCTTTTGTCCTTTCCAATTGGAGAAAATAAAAGACGGTGGCGACTCTTGCTTACCGCGACATTTCACGAACCAGCGTTAAATAGTCAGTTCCAGATCCACCGATCACACACCCCTTAACAAATATAGATTCCAAAACAAAAAACCTTTTAGCACAAGATTCCATTTGAGATGCAGATGTGGCTTGTGACTATTTACTGACTGCATAATTGTATGCCACCTTGGATTTTTTTAATATTTTATTTAATTGTATAAAATATTTGCATTGTTAAAAAATATGCATCACATGGGTTTCAAACCCGAAACCCTCTACTTGCAAACCATGCACTCAATCACTGCACTATGTGTTTCAGTTTGTATATTTTTCGCTTTAAATGCTACTTTAATTAAAACCATTCATACTCAAATCCATTCCCTACCCATCTATTATCTCACTGTGCTCAATACTACTTCTTCTCTTCAATTCAAACACGTCATTAACTGACTAACCTCTCTCTTTCAAAAGCTTGTCAATTTGCACATGAGTACTAGGAACAAGAAAAAATTGAATTCCAAGGTGATAAAGAAAAGTTATATCCTGCACCCAGAAACATTACAGCTATTAATTCCAAGTGTTATATTTGCATAAATTGGAACATTAATTACAGATAGAGTAGTTTAATTTGTTGTTGTTATTCTCCTGTGAGCCTTATTGTTGTTCTGTAAGCATATCGTGAAAGCACAAGAGGATGATTGTTGATGTGTGTTCTATGATACCGCGAAAAGAATTAGAGTTATCCAGATTGTTGTGAGAGGATAAGGTACCAAAACACAACTAGCTCTGTTGTTGTTGCTCGGTCAAAAAAAAAAGACAGAGAGTTATTGTTGTTGGTGTTTTTCGCGAAAATGCAGATCGTGAGGGAGCATTTAGTTGGATTTTGATTTAGCTTGAGAGAGAAACCGAAGCTATGTTATGTTATTGTTATATCGAAATAGAGTTTTAGATTTTGAGAAGTTGTTGTTGCTCGGTTAAGTGAGAGAAAATCATAGAAATCGTAAAACAAATGGAATATTGTTGTTGTTAGTTCGTAAAACAAATGTTCTCTTATGTGTGTTCGAAACAGATGGAATTTTGAGAAGTTTTAGATTTGACAGCTATTTCCTCGTGGTAAAATTGTTTTTCAATGTAAAATGATTCTTTCACATTGATGGATCTAATGAGAGAGATGAACAATGATGGAGGAGAAATTATTGATTTTGTGCAGGTCTAGTTTGAAATTGGAGATTTGAAATTGGAGAAGAAGATTCAATGATTTTGATATTAATTAATTTTGAGGTAATTATTTGCAACAACAAAGCCCATGGCGCAGTGGTTGGGTGTTTGATGAATGATGGAAGGCTCCTGGGTTTGAATCCTTGGAGGGTCAATTTTTTGAGATTTTTTCATATGATTTTCAAAGAATATTGACATGTCTCTAATTAAATAAATATAAAAGTAAAAAAAATCCACACGGGCACCACACATGAAGATTCCAATGCACAGTAAGCCAAAAGGGTGTCTGGAAAAGGAATTTGTATTTCATAAGGGGGGATTCACAAAAAAAATTTCTTAAACGGGGGTAAATCAAAACACGCTAATATGGCAGGGGGTATAATGCATTTAACCCATTTTTTAAACTTAATTTATTAAAATCAATTTAGACTTAGGGTTTTTTATATTAAATTAATTAAATTAACTTAACTTTTTTAATTAAATTAACTCAACCTTTTTTTTAATTAATTGACTTAATTTTTAGGGTTTTATCATTAAAACTTTCTTTCGTAAATTAAAATCAACTTAGGGTTTTATATTTTTAGGTTTTAATCAACTTATTTTTTTAACTAAAACTAATTAGGATTTTTAGATTAATCATAAAATCATTTTTTTTTCTTTTTTATCAAAATCATAAAACAATTTTTCTTGTTTCTTTTATCTTCGCGCACTTTTATTACTTTCGCATTAGTTTTTCCCAATTATGTATCTGCTACAGTATGTAATAGTTAATTAGGATTTACTTTATTTTCCCCCCGATTTTATGGTTTTGTACCCCCACTCCCGAAGCCTTGTAATAGTTTAGGTTTATTTTTCGCACCTTTACTTTCCGCAATTTACTACTTTTCTTATTACTGCTAGTATTTAGGGTTCGTATGGAAAGATCTAAAACCAATCGTTAGATAACCCTAAATACAAGATAAATAACTTAATTGAATACACTTTTCACACACTCACCTCTAGGGTAACCTAACTTGTTGCCTCAGAAAACAGTAATGTCCCTCGAACGTGGGGACGCTTTAGCAAAGTCCCTCTGATACAAAAGATCATAGTCCCTCGATGACCCTTACGATGCTGCCTTCGTTAAAAAATCTTAGTCCCTTACAATAAATTTCTAAAGCGCTCCTATAAGTTGCCTTTATGATTGTACGGTGACTCGTTCTTGTCCCTTTACATCCAACGATAGGGCTTCTTACTAACTAATAATAGGATAGCACTATCTAAAGAAGGAGAAAAATAACACTAAAGACTTTTGAGCAGGTAGATAGTTCTTAATCGCTTGCTCCTAAACACTTTTTAAAACATCTTTTACACAAAACACTTTTATCTTAAATATTTTCAAAAACAAACACTTTGTACGCATTCTTAACTTATACGAGAATCATTACAAAGTTGTCGTACTTAGGCATTTCCAAAATGTTTTCAAACAAACACACAAGCACAAAGCATTTTCAAAAAAGTGAGCTAGCAATTAAGAGCCCGTAGATAACTATGGATGAAAAGGGTACTAACACCTTTCCTTTTCATAACCTACCCCCCGAACTCAAAATCTATCAGAGGTCTTTCCTGTTATTTTCACCTTTCCTGTTTATTGGGTAAAAGAAAATTTATTGGCGACTCTTGCTATCCGCAACATTTGCAATCAAACGCAAAACTAAGTCAGTTCTCCCAATGTATTACAATGGGAGGGAAAATTTTGGGGTATAAAAAATCCCATTCAAGCAATACGATCAACCAATAGTGTTTCTTTATGGACATGTGAGTGCAAATTTCTAGGCACTTAAGTGTTCAATCCTCTTCCACCTTCAGATCACGAATGGTGGACATGTCAATCTAACTCTTCAGGTTTAAGAAGATTGAACAGGGGCAGTTGTTGTACCACAAAATTTACCCTCCCATTTTTAATACAAGTTGATTCAAGATAACTCCTCATGCTGCTAGGGTTCTCAATCACTCAACACTACTCAAGGATTGACCAAACAAACTCTCCTACTAAGTAGTTGACCTACAACTAGGGTTTTGCTTCTCTCAAGAGAAATTAGACCTCTAATACCTAAAGTGGATTTCATGGCTTCTCATATGTCTCAAGGAATCCTTATGCCAAATTTCGAGCCTTGCAACACAAGTTTGCTCAGTTAACTAGTCAGATGATTGAAAATCAACTATATTAGGCAAAAAGTCAACTATGGTCAACATACAGTCAAAACTCAAGATTTTTGGTCAACGTCAAGATTTTGAGGTCACATTCATCATTTGATCAAGGGTTGATCATGATTCATCAAGAAAACTCAAGATTCATTAAAAGTCAAAAGTTACTAAATTAGGATTTTCTTAAGGAGAAGTCAATTGAACTTTGACCAAGCACAAATTTTCAAACTTTATCATAAATTTCTCAACCAAAGCCCATTTTGATGGAAATTCAATTCTCTACAACTTTGTCTCTCTAAGCTCAAATCCAAAAAATGCTTCATTTGAGAGATATGAGCCAAAACATTACAGGTCATTTTAAAACTCAACAAAAAGACACTTTTTGTCAAAGCAATTTACATCAAGATAAATCTTCAAATGAAAAAACGACCAACATAAAGATTGTAGGGGGCATCTTGAGGTTTCTAAAAAGTCCAAGATCACCTTTATGTGATAAAAATTTAGAGAGTTATGATTGGTACAAGTTGGGAAATTTTAGGAAAATGTATGAAATCCAACTTGAGCAAACTTGAATTTTTGGGCTAATGGGCTTATATTTTAGAGTCCAAACGTGTTCTTGACCTCATAATGGACATCTAAATCCATTCATGCACCATGTTAATTTTTATTTCATTTATTATTATTTTTATTCATTTAAATTCAAAATTAAATCAAATAAATATTAAGTGGAGGTATAAGGCATAAAGGCTTTTGATTCAATTATTTTGGAGGCCCGAGATCACATGGAAAATCGTGTGAAGCTATTTCTAAAACAAATATTCATGGTTTTGTCTTACTCCAATCTTATTTTTAAACAAAATCAAAATATTATTTTACATAATGTCCAAGCCCATGTCTTGACCTAATCTTTTCCATTATAAATACCCTACACATTCAGACAACAAGGACACAAAAAGCTGTACAAGAAACAAGGGTTCGAAGTCTCAAATTTTGTCTAAATTAGGGCAAACTCGAAATTCAATTTCCAACCATTATCAAAGTAAACCACCTGTCTAAATCAACTCCTGAGGTGTTATAGAGTAAGTCTTGATCATTCTTGATGATCAAAAGTGCCTGAAACACGCATCCCATACATGGCCGGTTTTAAATTTTCATGAATTTCGTATTTTTAATTTTCATGATGCTTTGATGTAAACTAACTATTTCATTGTGTTCCTGAGACAAATTAGTACAGGTTCAACCCCTTGCATGAAGCACATGATACCATAATCATACATCACCATGTTTACACTGATTTACCTTATTTTGATTGTATCTCATTGTACAGGACGATTTAGCCAAAACTAGGGCCACCAATGGATTCACAAGGGTCGATTTAGGGGGATATGGTTCTTTTTTTTCACTAACATGCACTATTTTACAGGTACAAAAATTTCTTCACCGGAGAAGACGGCCGGAGCTAGGGCTCCGACGCCTCTCCGATCCACTTTTAAAATATATTTATTGGTTTATATTTGATACACGGATGAGGGTGTAGTACCGCTGATCAAGAAGAAGGCGTATGAACACAAGGGCGTGGATTTGATTCCTGCCTTTTGCAATCTTTTTTGTTATTTTCCAATTTATGCAGGTTTCACATATAATGTTCACTGCCTATTTTCTAACACCAACAAGCGTCTGGCTCAGTGGCAAGTTATGTGTAAAACCCCAATTCTACCCCAGCAAATTATATAATTAAATCAGAGTTATAAAAATCTTTCATGCAAATGAATCGGGACGTCACATATTCTTCTATCAAAATTCATTGCATTCATCATGGATATATAACACTTTTAAAACATCGGATGAACCATCATCATGACATCTTCAATTAAATAATTCAACATGTACGCAGCGGAAATTCTTAATAACATCTCTGTTATCATCACAATAACTTCAAAACAACACAATTTAATAATAATCAACTTAAAGTTCAACAACTGAATAATCAACAATCAAAAGCAACAAGCGTTCATCCCCCCGAGTGTTACATATCAGAGCAATGACACCGACTCAACTATTGAAGGTATACAACCTTCACTCTCGATTACCTGCATGTTACCAACATAAGGGCAACATTCAAATAGAAGGGGTGAGATATCTAACAATATAATAAAGCGCATGATAATTAATATATTAAATTAGATCACATAACATCACCACTTCTCATCTCAAAATCAACAATAATAATACACATTCACCACATCAACACACACTTCTTTATGCAGTCATATAATACGACTCAATACTATGGCAATGCATGTGGTACCATTGGAGCAGAACTCCCATCTCAAAAATTTGCTAATTAATAGGGCATCAACAAGGCATAAGCCTTCATCTCAATATTCGCCAATACAGGCCATCTCAACGAGCATAAGCTCCATCTCAGAATGCAATATATGCGACACAATCATGAATGTAATGACAACACCATAATTAACAACATCTCAATACAACATCATCATTGGCCAAAGGCCTACATCTTAAAGCATCTCAACATCTCTTCATCAATATATCAAATCATCATAATAATTCACCAAACATCATATATTCATCATAAATTATCAAACATAACTTCATTAATAACATCTCATCAACAACTCAGTTGTACATTAATACGACGGTAATTCACACTGATATTATGTAATCTTACATCATTACTATCATTACTCCTACTGTTACAAATCAAACAGCAGTCTATAAACATTTCATCATCATCATTCTGCATAAAAACCAACATAATGATCAACACCGGAACTAACTCTAATTCCTAAATTGTCTACTAGGATTACACTTCCCATTCTTCATTTTAATCCTCTAGAATAAAGTACATCGCGTTAGCTATTCAACACTTCAAACGATATCTCAAACGGCATCCTAAAACTCAAGTTACAACATTTTCTAAACGATTCTGCCAAAAACTAGACAACATGGGTCGACGCATAACTCCTTGGATCGACGCGTACTGCACTGAATTTGCAACATGAGTCAACGCATCCTCTCTTGGATCGACTCATCCTGGGTCTTACACATAGCATGTATCGACACATGCTCCTATGGATCGACTTATCCTGAGTCTAAAAGCACTCATGTATCGATGCAAAACCTCTTTGTGTCGACTCATCCTGAGTCTCTCAACCTTCTTGTATCGACACATCCTATTTGAGGTCGACGCATCATGTTACATCCTGCATAAATTCTGCGATTTTCTCTGCGTTTTCACTACGGGTTCTACACTTTAAGCCCTAAAAACTTAATCTAATCATAGATAGTCATCACTTACAGTTATCCTATAATCCTACATTAATTAAACAGCATAGGAACATCATCATTCATCTAAAATTCATCAATTTCATCATACAACATCATATACACTCAATTCATGAACAAGACAACAATCACCTCTAACCCCACATACCAATCATCATGAACCCAATTATAGAGTCAGAACCCCACCCTTACCTTGGATTGAAGGTCGCTCTCTAACTTCTGGTTGAATTCTCGTTCTGCCGTTTTTCCTCTTTTTCCAGCAGCTTCACGTTCTTCTTCTCAATCCTTATTCTTCTACTGCCTCCTCTTTCTATTCTTTCTAACAACAATAAAATAACCTATTATTCTCTTAACTCCTTATTTGGATTAAAACTAATACACCCCCTTATTACTACTTCCATTCCTTAAAACAAGCCCACATCAAATAATATTATACTTCTAATATTATTTCACCACTTAATAAAATAATTAAATCCAATTAATCACAACACAACTTCTCAAATATTCCAAAAATAATTCAATTAAATAATTAATTAAATTACGGGCGTTACAACTCTCCCCCACTTAGAATATTTTCGTCCTCAAAAATTTACCTCAATCAAACAACTCAGGGTATGAGTCTCGCATCTTACTCTCCAACTCCCAAGTCATGCTTTCTCCGGCAGCTCCTAGCCAAACCACCTTAACCAAAACAATCTATTTGCCCCTCAGAGTCTTTATTTCACGATCCGCGGTCCGTACAGGCATCGTCTCCACCGTAAGATTATCCCGTACTTGCACATCGTCCATATGAATCACATGAGATGGATCTGAAATATACTTCTGGAGATGCGACACATGAAACACATCATGAAAATTCGAAAGATTAGGCGGTATATCCACTTTATAAGAAACATTCCCCACTCTCTCTGAAATCTGATATGGTCCAATAAAATGAGAAGTGAGCTTCTTAGACTTCAATGCTCGCCCAACACCAGTCACATGTGTAACTCTTAAAAACACATGGTCACCAGCTTGAAATTCTAAATCCTTCCTTCGCTTGTCATGATAACTCTTCTGCCTAGTTTGGGAAGCTTTCATCTTTTCTCGAATTAACTTCACCTTCTCAGTAGTTTCACGAACAAGTTCAGCTCCAAGTACTACACTTTCACCAGATTCATGCCAACATAACAGAGTTCTACATCTCTGACCATATAACGCCTCAAAAGGTACCATCCCGATACTGGAATGGTAAATGTTATTATAAGTGAACTCTATCAACGGAAGATAAGTATCCCACGAACCTCCCTTCTCAAGAACACATGCCCTCGGCAAATCTTCCAACGATTGAATCGTTCGTTCAGTCTGACCATCTGTCTGAGGATGATATGCTGAACTCAATCTCAACTTATAACCCAACGCTTCTTGCAAACTTTTCCAAAAATTAGAAGTAAATCTTGGATCTCTATCTGATACAATGCACAAAGGAACACCATGCAGCTTCACAATCACACGAGTGTAAATCTCAGCCAACTTCGACATTGGAAAGCTGATGTTAATAGGAATAAAATGAGCTGACTTCGTAAGCCTATCAACAATCACCCAAATCGAATCATGTCCTCTCAAAGTATTAGGTAACCCCGTTACAAAGTCCATTGAAATGCTATCCCATTTCCATTCTGGAACTTCTAATGGTTGCATCAGCCCTGCAGGCTTCTGATGTTCAACTTTCGACTTCTGACAAGTCAAACATGCATAAACAAATCGAGCCACATCACTCTTCATTTCAGGCCACCAAAACAAACCTTTCAAATCTTGATACATATTTGTAGCTCCTGGATGAATACTTAACTTACTTCTATGACTCTCTTCCAATATCACCTTCTTCATCTCAGCATCATCAGGAATACAAATCCGATTACGAAATTTCAACACACCCTGCACATCCAGCTTAAAATCACTATTCTCCAACTTTTGAGCTTCTTTGATACTGTCTAGAAATTCATTATTAATTTTCAACATACCCAACATAATACTTCGCGGAGTAACCTCGCAAACTAAGCTCATGTCTTTGAACTGCTCAATTAATTCCAACTCTTTAACCATCATTGCTGACATATGTAAAGTCTTTCGACTCAACGCATCAGCTACCACATTTGTTTTTCCTAGATGATAATTCAAACCGAAATCATAATCCTTTAACAATTACAACCATCTTCGTTGCCTCATATTTAACTCCTTTTGATCGAATAAATACTTTAAGCTCTTATGGTCACTAAACACTTCAAATCTAGAACCATAAAGATAATGCCTCCAAATCTTTAACACAAAAACAACTGTAGCAAGCTCTAAATCATGCGTAGGATAGTTCTTCTCATGAGTCCTTAACTGCCTTGATGCATAAGTAACTACCTTACCATTATGCATAAGCACACCTCCTAAACCCATCGTAGAAGCATCACAATACACCACAAAAGGCTCTCCTGGATTAGGCAACGTCAAAATCAGAGCCGACATCAACCTCTTCTTCAATTCTGTAAAACTTTCTTCGCACTTGACAGCTTTGCATACAACTTCTTCTCTTTCAAAACTTGCAATACTACTCTTAAGTTTTCTGCATGCTCTTTTTCTGACTTAGAGTAAATCAAAATATCATCAATGAACACCACCACGAACCGATCCAAATAAGTATGAAAGATATGATTCATGTATTCCATGAATACTCCGGGCGCGTTGGTAACACCAAAAGGCATCACTGAATACTCGTAATGTCCATAACGCGTTCTGAAAGTCGTCTTCTGGATATCTTCATCCTTCACTCTAATATGATGGTAACCTGACCTCAAATCGATCTTACTAAACACACGGGAATCCACCAATTGGTCCATCAAGTCATCTATTCTTAGAAGCGAATACTTGTTCTTAATCGTCACTTTATTCAACTGTCTATAATCAACACAAAGCCTCATACTTACATCTTTCTTCTTTACTAACAACACTGGAGCTCCCCATGGTGATACACTTGGTCTTACAAACTTCTTCTCAAGTAACTCCTCAAATTGCTTCTTTAACTTTGACAGTTCAGATGCAGACATCCCGTATGGTGCCATAGACACAGGTCTGGTACCAAGTACAAGATCAATAGAAATTTCAACTTCCATCTCCGGCGGTACATCAGGAATCTCATCAGGGAAAACTTCAGGAAATTCACACACCACCTGCAATTCCTCAATTATAGCTTGAGTCTTTACATATAGCGACGCCATCAACAAGAACATTTGTGATTCCTCTTGCATCAACTTCCTCAACTGTCTAGCAAACAACAAACCATCTTCTTCTGCTTCAGGAGTAGTAAACTTCACCGACTTGTCATAACAGTTAATATGAACACAGTTATGCTCTAACTAGTTCATACCCAAAATCACATCTAAACCTCTTAACGGTAAACAAACCAAATCAACAGCAAAGTCTTTGTCGAAGATCGATAAGGGACACTTCAAACACACAAAAGAAGTAGTCACCGACCCCTTGGCTGGAGTATCGATGACCATTTCCCCATTCAAAGAAGACAACACAAGACCCAATATTTCAACACAATCAGCATCAATAAAACAATGCGTAGCATCGATATCAATAATAGTAATTAAAGGAGTACTATTAATGAAACATGTACCTCTGATAAGTCTATCCTTTGCAACTGTCTAATCCTCAACCAGAGCAAACACTTTACCACTTGTCTGAGCCCTCTTCGGTTTCGGGCACTAACTACCAATGTGCCCTTCTTCTCTACAATTGAAACAAATCATATCCTTATGTTCACACTCAGATACAACATGTATGTTCTTACCACAACGGAAACACCTCTTCACTTCAGTAGTACACACATTACTCTTGTGCCCAGATTTTCCACACTTAAAACAAACCGCACTAGCAGGAGCATCTCCCCCACTAGTCCTCTGACTCTGAGCAACTTTCTGTTTACCTTTACCAGCTGGGGTATCATAAGGCTTACCACGATTCTGTTGGTGCTTACCCCTCTTCTCACTGATAATCTTGTAATGGGCATTATTATCCTCCTCATAAATACTACAGCTATCACCAAATCAGCAAAGACACATATATTCTGGTATCCAACTGCCTTTTTGATCTCCGGGCACAACCTGCTCTCAAACTTGATACACTTCGAAAACTCAGCATCTGCCTCAGCGTAGTGCGGATAAAACTTTGCCAACTCAGAAAACTTGGCAGCATACTCAACAACTGACATATTCCCTTGCTTCAGCTCAAGGAATTCAATGTCCTTCTTACCACGAACATCTTAAGGAAAGTACTTCTTCAAAAATTCCCTATGGAACACAGCCCAAGTGACATTCTTACATGCAGCTTCCAACTTCTGACAAGTCTCTATCCACCAGTCATCAGCCTCGACTGCTAGCATATGAGTCCCATATCGAACCTTTTGCATTGGAGTGCAATCCATCACACGGAAGATTCTTTCAATCTCTTTCAACCAGTCCAATGCTCCGTCAAGATCATACTTTCCTTTAAACATAGGTGGATTCTCTCTCTGGAAAGTCACCAAGCTACGAGATCCAACATTCCTGCCAGCATTCGGCTGATTTTCCATCACATGAGCCATTGCTTCTAAAGCAGCAGCAAGTGCAGCATCATTCCTTCCAGCCATCTCAACTTCTCACTACAACATAAACAACGGTTAGGACTCAAATTAACATTACTCGATTGTTAGACAACAACGACTCGACGACAAGGTCGGAACAACCTTTTGCTCTGATACCAACTTTGTAACACCCCAATTCTACCACGGCAAATTATATAATTAAATCAGAGTTATAAAAATCATTCATGCAAACGAATCGTGACGTCACAAATTATTCTATCAAAATTCATTGCATTCATCGTGGATATATAACACTTTTAAAACATCGGATGAACCGTCATCATGACATCTTCAATTAAATAATTCAATATCTACGTAACGGAAATTCTTAATAACATCTCTGTTATCATCACAACAACTTCAAAACAACACAATTTAATAATAATCAACTTAAAGTTCAACAACTGAATAATCAACAATCAAAAGCAACAAGCATTCATCCCCCCGAGTGTTACATATCAGAGCAATGACACCGACTCAACTATTGAAGGTATACAACCTTCACTCTAGATTACCTGCATGTTACCAACATAAGGGCAACATTCAAACAGAAGGGGTGAGATATCTAACAATATAGTAAAGTGCATGATAATTAATATATTAAATTAGATCACATAACATCACCACGTCTCATCTCAAAATCAACAATAATAATACACATTCACCACATCAATACACACTTCTTTATGCAGTCATATAATGCGACTCAATACTATGCAAATGCATGTGGTACCATTGGAGCAGAACTCCCATCTCAAAAATTTGCCAATTAATAAAGGCATCAACAAGGCATAAGCCTTCATCTCAATATTCGCTAATACAGGCCATCTCAACGAGCATAAGCTCCATCTCAAAATGCAATATATGCGACACAATCATGAATGTAATGACAACACCATAATTAACAACATCTCAATACAACATCATTGTTGGCTAAAGGCCTACATCTTAAAGCATCTCAACACCTCTTCATCAACATCTCATATCATCGTAATAATTCACCAAACATCATTTATTCATCAAACATCATTTATTCATCAAACATCATATATTCATCATAAATTATCAAACACAACTTCATTAATAACATCTCATCAATAACTCAGTTGTGCATTAATACGACAGTAATTCACACCGCTATTATGTAACCTTACATCATTACTATCATTACTCCTACTGTTACAAATCAAACAGCAGCCTATAAACATTTCATCCTCATCATTCTGCATAAAAACCAACATAACGATCAACACGGGAACTAACTCTAATTCCTAAATTGGCTACTAGGATTACACTTCCCATTCTTCATTTTAATCCTCTAGAATAAAGTTCATCGCGTTAGCTATTCAACGCTTCGAAGGGCATCTCAAACGGCATCCTAAAACTCAAGTTACAACATTTTCTAAACGATTCTGCCAAAAACCAGACAACATGGGTCGGCGCATAACTCCTTGGATCGACGCGTATTGCACTAAATTTGCAACATGAGTCGACGCATCCTCTCTTGGATCGACTCATCCTAGGTCTTACACACAGCATGTATCCACACATGCTCCTATGGATCGACTCATCCTGAGTCTAAAAGCACTCATGTATCGACGCAAAACCTCTTCCTGTCGACTCATCCTGAGTCTCTCAACCTTCTTATATCTACACATCCTATTTGAGGTCGATGCATCCTGTTATATCATGTATAAATTCTGCGATTTTCTCTGCGTTTTCACTACGGGTTCTATACTTTAAGCCCTAAAAACTTAATCTAATCATAGATAGTCATCACTTACAGTTATCCTATAATCCTACATCAATTAAACGGCATAAGAACATCATCATTCATCTAAAATTCATCAATTTCATCATACAACATCATATACACTCAATTCATGAACAAGACAACAATCACCTCTAACCCCACATACCAATCATCATGAACCCAATTATAGAGTCAGAACCCCACCCTTACCTTGGATTGAAGGTCGCTCTATAACTTCCAGTTGAATTCCCGTTCTGCCGTTTCCTCTTTTTCCAATAGCTTCACGTTCTTCTTCTCAATCCTTATTCTTCTACTGCCTCCTCTTTCTATTATTTATAACAACAATAAAATAACCTATTATTCTCTTAACTCCTTATTGGGCTTAAAACTAATACACCCCCTTATTACTACTTCCATTCCTTAAAACAAGCCCACATCAAATAATATTATACTTCTAATATTATTTCACCACTTAATAAAATGATTAAATACAATTAATCACAACACAACTTCTCAAATATTCCAAAAATAATTTAATTAAATAATTAATTAAATTACGGGTGTTACACTATGCAGCATGAAGACCAAGAGGGTGTGGGTTCAACACCCATCCCATGCAATTTTTCCCCTTATTTTGTTTTAACCTAATTTTATTGATTTTTCTTTCCCTAACCCTAATTTGTTTTTTTAATAAATCATTAAACTGACTTTTTCCCTAATAATAATTAATTAGGTTTAGGTTTAGGTTTTTAATTAACATTTAATTTTATTGATTTATTTAATTAATTAATTAATTAGCTTTTTTCCTCTTAAAATCAATTAGAATTTAGGTTTTGATTAATTATCAACTTAAATTATTTTCACAAAAAACCCCCCAAAAACATTCAAACTTCTCTTTCTATTTTCTTATTTCTTTTTCCTTCTTTATTTACATTCATAGATCAAGTGTATAGGATTGCGACTATCGATTATGATAACTTAGATTTACTTTCCGCATTTTTTCCTATTATGTAACTGCTCACATGATGTAATAGCGTAGGTTTATCTTCCCGCAAATTTTTATACTTATGTACCTCTCCCAAAGCCATGTAATAGCTTAGGACTTTACATTCCACACTTTATTTTTAACTGTTAATAACTAGGTTTTGCATGGAAAGATTAAAAACAATCTAGAAAACCCTAATTTCAAGATAAAATAACTAAATCAAAACACTCTTCACACTTGCACCTCTAGGGTAACCTCTCTTGTTGCCTTTACGAATATTGGTCACGTCCCTCGAAAGTGGGGATACTTTAGCAAAAGACCCTCGATTAAATCATCATGTCCCTTTCGAATAAAGATCATAATCTCTCGATGACCCTTCGAGCCGTCTACAAAATGATCTAGTCCTTGTGAGTTGCCTACAAAATGATGATAGTCCCTCTGATACAATTGCTAAAGTATCCTTATTTGTTGCCTTCGATGACCATACGATGACCCTACGCCTCTCCCTTCACATCCAATAAATAGGGCTACCTACCAACTAATGGTATGGATAACACTATCTCTAAAGGAGAAGGAAATGAATAAGAATGACCTTGAGTGGGTAAGAAACTCTTAATCGCTTGCTCACAATTCTTTTCTAAAAATAAACATTTTTCACATCACTTTTCAAACAAAATGTTTTCAAAAATAACACTTTATATACATTCTTGGGGACTGATATAAGAATCATTACAAAGTCAGCCTTACATTGGCATTTTCAAAATATTTTTAAACAAATCACATACATAAAGCAAGTTTTCAAAAGTGAGCTAAGTAATTAAGAGTCTGTAGATAACTATGGATGAAAAGGGTGCTAACACCTTTCCTTTTCATACCTTACCCCCCCGAACTCAAAATTTATCAAAGGTCATTCATGTTCTTTTCACCTTTCCTAAATATTGGATAAAATAAAATTCGATGGCGACTCTAGCTATCTGCACATTTGGATAAAACCAAAAAAGTCAGTTCTCCCACTGTATTGCACCTGGTTCCCTTCATAAGAACTTCATTCTTATCATTTGTAATCACGCATTCAGATTGAGTAAAGTTAACTTTGAGACCTTAATCACAGAGTTGACTGATACTTATCAGATTTTCTGCTAGCCCTTTCACAAACAACACATTATCAAGATTAGGTTGTCCAGCATAATCCACCATTCCTACGCCTTTGATTTCACTCTTTGATCCATCTCCAAAATTTATGTAGCTAGTGGTACATGGTTTAATGTCCACAAGGAATTTATTAACACCAGTCATGTGTTTGGAAAAACCACTATCAAAATACCAATCTTCACTAGTTGAGGCTTTGAATGAAGTGTAAGCTATGAGTCCATATGAATAATAATGATGAGCTCCTCTTGACTTAACCTCAGTATTAACATATTTCCTTTTGTAAGGATTTATATGGTAGGAGTAGCCATACAGTTTGTAGCAGGAAGACTTTGAATGACCAAGCAATCCACAATGGTGACATCTCCATGGTTGATACATAGGACTATAGTATCTTCCTTAATATCTATGTTGATGTTGGGACAGGTCCCTTGACACCTTATGTTCTTGTTTCATCCTTTGGGGAACAAATTCCACAACTTTCTTGTGGTTCTTCTCTGCTTAGTTATTATAACCAGGACCCTACATATTTCCAGCCTTATTCCCAGTCTGAAGAATCTCATTCAACATAGCAGTGCCATTAATTAGCATTTTCACAGATTTGGTCATATTGTCAAACTTTAATTTTTGCAATATTACCTCCTCTCTAAGATTTGTAATGATAGATAAGGGCCCTTCTTTCTCTGCCTCCAATTAAGCAATAAGTATTTTTTTCTCCAATATTCTTTGACCCATTCTCTAATTTTTTAGGCACATCTCTGTGAATCTAGTAGTCATTTCACTAACTGTGAGTTCTCCAAAATATGATTATTTATCAGAAGCACGTGATTCTTGATCAGATCCACAAATTCTAGTCAAGGCAGTCACCTGTTTGGCTGAATCTTCCTCATGATCACTTTCAGATTCTCCATCAGACCATGACACATATAAATTGTTTCCTTTCTTTTTGAGATATGTGGCACATTCAGTTCTTATGTGTCCATATCCCTCACATTCATGACATTGCACACCTTTCCCTTGGTTTGGCTTTTCTTCAAATCTTGACTTTCTTCCCAGGTCCTAGTTTTTGTTGATGTCGTATGACATGTTCTTATCCCCCAACCTGGACTTCCGCAATACCCTACTAAATTGTCTCCCCAGCATCACTAGATCATCAGATACTCCTTATGATCTCATGTTTTCTTTATCCTCTAAGTCTTCAGCACTAGAAGTGAAAGCTATGCTCTTCTTATTTTCAGATTTTTCATTGATAGCAGACTCAAAGGTCTTGAGGGAGCTTACAAGTTCATCAACAGTCATAGTGCTTATATATTGAGACTCTTTGATGGAAATCACCTTCATGTTAAACCTCTTTGGAAGAGATCTGAACATCTTTTTGATCAGCTTATCCTCTGATATCTTCTCTCTCATGTCTTCTGAATCATTAGAAATGTCGAGAACGGTCATGTGAAAGTCATGAATACTTTCATCCTCTTTCATCTTTAAGTTCTCAAATTTAGTGGAGAGAAGTTGAAGTTTTGCCAATTTAACCTTAGGTTTTCCTTCACGAACCTTCTTCAGGGTCTCTCATGCAACTTTTACATGTTTACAATTCTTTATCAGCTTGAAAATATTTTTATCAACTCCATTGAATATGGTATTCAGTGCTTTGGAATTTCCTTGAGATAATGCCTCATTATTATCATCCCAATCTTCTTCAGGCTTCAACACATCAGTGGCCTTCCTTTCTGCATCCAAAACCTTAGGAGGATCCCATTCTTTGACAACATTTCTCCAAGCTTTGTCACCTAAGGATTTTATGAAGGTTTATATACTAGGTCTCCAACTGTCATAGTTGGTACCATCCAAAATCGGTATTTTAACCACAGTTATAACATCCTTGTCCATTGCACCAAAAAGTAACTTCCATGAATCTCACCTAGAGTCAGAGCACGATGCCTGCTCTAATACCAATTGAAATTCTGGCTATCAGATCCCGGATGTCCTAAGAGATATCGAGACACCAGATCTGACTTTACACGTAAGAATAAGATATATGGACACAATAAACAATGTTGAAAGTAAATAACACCTGATATGTTTACCCAATTCAGTGACAATAAAACCTACTCTGGAGGCTACCAAGTCTGGGACGAAATTAACTAGATAGCGACAATTTGTAGACCATATAGCAAATATCCCAATTTACAACCTACACACTTAATCACTACCCTTTGCTTAACTTCTACCTAAGACACACCTAGGTATGAGGCCCTCCTCAAATCCCTCTTCAATTACACTCAACAATTGGAGCAACTCTAAACACAAGTAGAGAACAAAAACACGGAAGACACACTTCCAAAACACGCAAAACTCAATGCTTAAAAGCTTATGAGAATTGACACAAAAATGTTCAATGCTTAAAAGCTTATGAACATCTGATAGAGAACTTACAACCTAACAATAAGGATTCTAAAACCCTAACACAAATATATTTTTAAGTTCCACCTAATACTAGGTATGCACCAGTCTATTTATAACTTTATTCTGGACTGGGTTGGGCTTCAAAATTGCAACAGTGAGGCTGCACAAAGTCTGCAAAATATTCTCCAAGAAAATAGGTTTCCAATCATTAATTTACTAAAATGTCTCCATATTTAGAAACTAATCAAATCTTCGAAAACCAACATAAAAGATTATGATTTGTCAATCTTGGACGCCATATAAGCTAACTGAATATTCCCTGAATATACAGTAGCTAATAAATCAGTTGAACCAGAACAGTCAAATGCTGCAAACGCGATGTCCTATCTCTTTGTTGGGACATATTACTCAACATGTTGAAAATTGAAAGTTGGAACATCTTGTTCAACATGTTGCTACCAAGTTGGTTTTACCAAAATGTATGCTAATCATAATTTTAGAGAAATAACAAGCTGGTTATTTATTCAAAGATATGTGCATCTAAAATGAAAGAAGTTGTCAACCATAAAGAAGACAGGAGGTGACTAGTTCTTATATTATGTCTTAAGAGAAGAAAAATGTCTCTACCATCTATAATTTGTAGGGTGAAGTAACTCTATTAACCTTCAAACTTGATATCTTGATCAAGTTTTTAAGGATGATTCAGTTTAGAAGGAGGGGGTTTCTCAAGTAGGAAGATGTTTGGAAGCCTATAAGGGGGAGAGTTATTTTTAGGCTATAACTAACAAGAAAAAAATTCAAGTGACAAAAGGTTGTTTGTATCATAAAGTAGGCTAAGTGAAGGATGTCAAACTCAATGTCTCAACATTGTGTTAGATATCAGAATACTCAAGCTAAAGGAAATTTCTTGCACCTAAGATATATCTTTTGTGATAAGTTATTTTTTCTTAAAATAGACTAATCTTTGTTGCCTTCTTCAATGTCTAATTCAATATTGGTTAACTAAGAAGTAGTTAAAACTTGTAGGAGTTATTTTCCTTATCTTGTATACCTTTCTTAGAGCTTCAACTAAGATGATTGATATTTTGGCACTGACTATTCAAGACACTTGACTGCAATAATAATGTTTCTGGTAATTTGTTTAGTCTCATTATATCAATTGGTGTTTTTGTTGTTGATACTAAAAAGTAAAGTTTAGGGATATTGGGTATATGAAGAATACAAGATAGATTATCTAATTTTTGGTATTTTTCTTTCTTACTGAAGGATTGATGGCTATTGTGCTAAACATTAGTCAGATATGTGATCAAGGTCTGAAGGTATATGTCATCAAGGAAGAATGTTTATCTCTAATGAGATGTTTGGAATTCTTATGAGGATTTAAAAACAATTTATATTTGTGGATTCCACAAGTATTTAATTGCTTATTATTTTATTTGATGTACAAGGAAGATGAAGTCAATATGTCACATTTGAAGGTACAACATCAGGCAGTTGCAAAGTTCTTAAATCTACTATATGAATCTGAATTGACCAGTGCAAGGTGGGTGTCTTAGTGGACAGAGATATATAGATATGTTTTTCGTATGTGACCTATTGTAAATAAGAATATATTATGTGTGAAGTCTTCAAAGGTTCTTATCTCTCAATGAAAGAGAACAAGGTATACTTATGAGTTACTCTATTAAGAGAAGTACTTTTTGTAATGATTTTGTTAGAACCATGATCAATGATTTGTTCATTGAGAAAGGAACTGGTGTTCAACCAGATGCTAGAACATCACCTCAGTAGGTTGAGACTCCAGAAAGTGTGAAAGACTCTAAGTGCTAGCAGGCACCGAATAAGAAGATTCTCAAGAAGACAAAATAATGTCTAAGAGGGAACTCATTATTTATCTATTAGAGTTTACGGTCATGTTGTGTCTTGGAGGAAAAACTATTTGTCCAAGTCTTTTGAAGATAGTGAGAAAGAGGATATTCTGTTTAAGAAACAATTGTATCTCTTGGACTAGAAATCATTTTGTCCTTATCTACCTTGAAGGATAAGTTGATTGCTAAAGGAATATGTATTCTCAACTGGATTGGTTACTAACAGAGTATAGTGACAAACTGGATGTCATAACATTGTAGTGTGACAAGCTACTGCAATTAAGGCACTCATGGAATTTATCATGTTTACAGATTAAAGTCATGAGTTTAAGTCAACATTATGTCTAGGATCTTATTACAAGCAAATATTTGCACTCCTAAGATAAGTATATCTGAGAAGCTACTGGAAGTATTTTCATTATAACTTGAGGTGCAAGTTTCATTGAGCATATGGGGGGTATTTTTTGGAATAACACTACTAAAGATTTATAGTGGAAACTGTTTGGACGATTCTATCAACTATACTCCTTCTCCTTGTGAAGTGTGCAATCTTAGAAGAAGCATTTTCAATGGCATGGAGAATGGAATTTCAAATGTTGTAACATTTCCCAGCAGTCAAAGATTGAAAAGAGAAAAAGTTAAATAAGGACATGTCTCTCTTTCTCTCTCTCTCAATAAGAGGTACATTATTACTCAAGAAGATTTTATCTCCTTCCAATAATGCTTTCATTTAATGGTCCATCGTTACAAGAAAGGTTTCGTTATAATCAAAGTAACTCTCCTTGTTTTTAAATACCATTTTACCTCACCATCCTCATTTGCTGCATTTCAACATGAGCAAATCTTCTGGTAATGCTGATACTAAAAAGGTTGATCTGCTGGAATCCAACTAGGATAAAAGCAGTGATCTAAAGAAGGTTAGTTTCAACATTGCAACAAATGTTGGAACATCAACCGGAGCATCCATGACAGAGAAAGCATCTGTGACAGAGATGAAATCCCTGAAGAAGAATCAGGTTTATTTACATGATTCAGATTAAGATGCTAATGAAGACTGGATCAATTTCATTAACTCGGGAGGGAGAATTGGATAGTTGATAAATGTTGTCTAATGTGTATATACTTAAAAAACGTGTGTTCTTTTGTGCGTTTCTATTTACTGAGTCAGTCTTGTTTAGAGTCTTTTATTTTTTTTCCTTTCTTTCTTCTTCTTCTTCTTCTTCTTCTTCAGTTTTAGTCAGTCCTAGTTAGTTGAGTCTATTTTTTTAGTCTGTTTGATGCAATTTCTCCTACATCAAGCTTTTAAGTCTTCTTTGTTTGTCTCGAGTCAATTCTTGCACGTGTTGATTCTTTTTGTGTCAGTTTCTTTTCACTCTGTTTTTGTCAATTTTTGGCTAAAAAGGGGGAGAAAACATTATTGTATTTCTATAGGTATAGGTCTTTTAAAGTGTTAATTGTTGTATGAAACACTTTAGGGGGGCATGATTGCCCATCATGTGAGTTTTTAGTCTATTCTTGCAGTTGGTTTGCATTAATGTTTCAAAGGATGTTCTAGCATCTTGGGTGTTTAGGTCTTATGTCTTATGTTCTGAGTTATAGAGGATAGTTGTCTCTTAAGCTTCCAGGGAAGTTTCTTCTTCCTCCTGAGAGGAAGATCTATCCCTCAGTGATGAGAATTTGTTATGGGTTTAGGGGGAGTGTCAGGCTATCTTATTCCTCGTGTACAAGTTGTTGGCATGTGTTAGGCTGTGTTCATATACAAAGTTTACATGTTTAGCATGTAGCTTGTGTTTGCATTCTATGGTTTTATTCCTCTCCGATTTTATTGGGTTTTGGTTGTTTTATCCAAAATTTGACAAATGGGGATATTGTTAGTACCATAGTTTTGGGAATTGGTAACTTTTGCTAAAACATGGTTCTGACCAGATGTTGAGCAAGATGTCGTGACATCTTTTTATGATATGTAGTAGGCATGCGCTGCTGTTTTTAAATCTTGACATATTTGATTTGATTCTATTATATTTACTTTGGATATATTTTGTATATTTTTTCAGGTCAAGAAGATTTATTTTGGAACATGTTTTATATCTCCAATTGTACAAAAGTTACTAAATTGGGCCTTGAGATAATTTAGGAAACTTTGTATCTTTTGTTCCAAGGTTGAAGGAGATTGGATGCACAATAGGTGCATCACTCAGCTTATGGATCAAGAAACTTCTGGACTCAAAATATCGAAGCCCATGGACTGCATAGGTGTATTTAAAGAGGAATCCTAACCTAATGTAATTTAACTCTTTCACAAATTGTAAAATTAGGGGAAGTTTTAGAAGTCTTAGGTTTTGAGAGTCTCTTGTGTAGTTGTAAGTCACCCATGTATCTTCGAATACTATTGGTAGGCTGATTGTTACTTGACAGTTTGTCAAGTTATTGTTCTCACTTTTAAAGCTTTTAAGCAAAAGAGTTTGAGTTTTGTATTTGAAGTGTAATCTTCTAAATTTGGGTTGCTCTTAATACAATCACTGAGATTGGGACTATTAGATATCACTGAGGTGATTTAGGAAGTGAGATGGTTATTTCTCATATCTAGGGAGGATCCTAGGTAGAAGTGCCACTGGGTAGTGATTAAGTGAGGG
The DNA here is from genome assembly GCA_948472305.1 of Vicia faba. Lineage (NCBI taxonomy): Eukaryota > Viridiplantae > Streptophyta > Magnoliopsida > Fabales > Fabaceae > Vicia > Vicia faba. Next base: position 112,589,758 of record OX451737.1, read on the forward strand.
GTTGTAAACTGGGACTATTTAGCTCTGAATTGATACCACTAATAATGGATTTCCTTCCTGGCTTGGTAGCCCCTAGCGTAGGTGATGTTTCACCGAACTAGGTTAACAACTCTATGTATTATTTATCATTCTGCAATTTTATTTTCAGTGTTAAGTTTAGTCTGATATGTCTGATATGTTTCCAAATGTTGTAATATTTGTCTCGACATTGTATGTTAAGACAGTTTTATTAGTGTGTGTTGCTTGTACAAAACATTTCAATAGTGACAAAATAACCTATGATGAGCTTCAGTTTTGCTATTAGAATCCTTTTTAATCAAATTATACATTTTATGAGGCTTTTCAACCCTTGAAGAATTAATAGCAAAAGTATAACATGGTTGTGATGCCTTGTCCACTTTTGTTTTAAGAGTACTCACCTCTTGTTGCCAAATTTGATAGGTTTCACAACCGAACCAACATGGTTCCTTACCCTCATTTTTATATTTTTTACTATCTTTAATGGGCCGTGTGATACGGTGGGAGAACTGACTCGAGGTTTTGCGTTTGTTTTTGCAAATGTTTCGGTTGAGCAAGAGTCGCCACCGACTTTTTATTTTATCCTAAGGAAAGGTTAAAAAGCACAGCAAAAACCTTTGAGATGTTTTCTTGGGTTCGGGGAGTAGATTATAGAAAGGGAAGGTATTAGCACCCTTTCTATCCATGGTTATCCATGGGCTCTTAGTTACTTGCTTAGATCAACTTGCCTTGATTTTCAATTGTTTGAAATGGTGCTTTCAATTGTTTGAAATAGTGCTTTGTGTGGGTGTTTGAAAATGTTTTGAAAAGAGGCCAATGTGGTGGCAACCTTTGTAATGATCCATGTTGGGATGTATACAAAGGTGTACGTCTTTTGAAAAGTTCTCAATGTTTTTGAAAGTTGTTTTTGAAAGTGTTGTGATGTGTGGTTTTGAAAAATAGGCAAGTGTTTTTGTTTTGCAAGTTGGCAAGTAACCAAGAGTTGTCTACTCCTAATTTTACTCAAAGATCTTTGCTATGTTTTTAACCCTTTTAACAATTTTGTTCCACCATTGTATTTGGTGGACAATCTTGTGTTAGGATGTGAACGGGACGGGCGCGGGTCATCGTTTAGACCATGATTGCAATGGTGCCAAGTGTCTTTGGGCAATTTTTCCTTTAAGGGACTTGATCATTTTTAGGCAACTTTTCGAAAGCGTCATCGAGGGACTATGCTCATTTGATATTGTCTTGTTTTGCCAAAGACACCTAACATGCAATATGGCCCATTATTGAAGGCAATAAGTGGAGTAACCCTAAGGGGTGAAGTGTGATTGGTGTTTGTTCATTTTCATGCTTTTATCTTGGAATTAGGTCAAGCTATTTGTTTAGTTGATTTTTGCATACAAAACCCTAATTCTATCATGGCATATTTAGAAAGCTTTTAAATGCGGAATTTAAAGGTCCTAAGTTATTACAACACAAATATGGGATGGGGGGTACAAATGTTCAAATGGGGATATTTTAGCAAGAAATTAAAACCTAAACTATTACATCCAAATTGAATTATACAAGTTATTTAATATACAATAATTAAATAAAAATACAATAAACATGCAAGATGTAAAGATGATTTTTTATATATATGTAAAAGTGTTTTTTTATGTGACAAATAAACAAAAATAAAAAGGATTGATTTTTGGTATTTTTGATGTTTTAGGGCAAACCCTAATTTACTAAATAAAAATGTATTAATTATTTATTATATGCAGTATTTATTAATTATATACAAAAAATAAATAAAAAGAAAGTATATTGTAAAAAAAATGATTTTTGAGGTCAAATATTAATAAAATGGAAAATGTATTATTTTTGTATTTTTAACCTAAATATACTAATAAATATATAAGTATTTATGATATTTTCTAAATATATTAAATATGTATAAAAATAAAATATTTAATATTTACAAAAAAAAAGTATATTTTTTATAAAATGTTTTCAAGAGATAAAACAAAATAAAATCAGAAAATAAAATGTATTTTGGATTATTTTTAGTATTTTTAAATAAAAGATATTATGTGTTTATTTACATATAAACTAAATGAAACAAAATAAATATCAAATAAAATGCAAAAAATGGGAGAAAAATATTTTTAATAGTTTTTCATGCTTAAATAAAAATATAGAAACAAAATCAAAAGGAAAAAATTAAAAATGACAAATATATCTCAAAATGGGCCAGGGGGTGCATGTGTAAAACAGTAGTGCAAAAAGGAAAAACAACACAGGCCCAGCCCAAAGAGGTTGTCTTCAACCTCCAGCAACAAACTTGTCAAAAACGCGCGCCTTTCCCACCTTGTTCAAACATCCTGATTCCTGGACTTTTAGCACAAACTTATAACATGAAAAATGTCAAGCATCAAGCCACGATTCCATACATACCAAGAACTTGATCTAACTCTCAGAAATGAGAGAGAATTTCTCCATCCCTAATTCTTAACCTAAGTTTTCTCTAATGTTCAGGTTCCAAATTCTCTCAGCACATGCAATATAAATGGAAAGTAAATATATGTGTAGCTTCAGGGCCATGAGTAGAGCATTTTTCATTCATAAACCTAAATCTAACTCTTCCTAGATTGAGAGATAGAAGTCCATGAACTTACCTGTTCAGCTTGGATCGTGTCTGACAATGGAGGCACTTTCAAGGCAATGTGAGGACTTGTACAGCTTGCTTGAAGTTCAGGGATACTTCTCCCACCTTTAGCTTGCTTTGAAACCAAATGAATCAAGCTATGGAAGTCAACCTGCAAAACAGAAAAAGTGAAAATGGTGAAGTTGGTTAGAGGTGTTACAGGTCGTGTCCAATGCTTGGGATAGTTTGTATAGGTGGTATGAAGTGTGTATGAACTGGTTTTGGCCAAGGCGCACGAATGGATTGAGTTATGGACCTCAAACTGCAGGGATGCCCTGTTTTTGTGCAGTACAATGGTGTTTTGAGGTTTAGGGAGGTATGGAAGGTAGTTAGCTCGTGCCTTAGCTCAGGTTTGATGTTTGGAATGTGTACAACAAGTTTGTCTAAGCTTGTGGTTGCAGCAATGTGAGATTGTGTTGGTTATGCAAGGTTTCTTCTCTCTTAAGCAAAAAATGACAAGTTGGTTTACAAGCTTTCCTAGGCCCCTCAAGTATGATGCCTCAATCCCTCTTGATCAGTGTGTTATGTCCATGAATCCCGTGTCCAAAGATATGGCCTTATACTTCTTGATTTGCAAACTTGACATAAAGTGTAACTTTTCAAAAATGGATAACTTGCTTTTTCTATTTAAGGCTTAATTCTTTATACAATGACCAAATGCACAAAATAATGCCTTGGCACAATGGATTGGCATTTAATTATTGAGTAAGAAAAGGATTAGAGGCCTGTAACTAGCTTGCTCATGCTGATTTGAAAAATTGCACAAGTTATGAACATGGAAATGGCTCATGAACAAAGTGACTTTTGTCCATATTGCCAAATTCGATTCTCCCTAACCACGAGGGTGTTTGAGGAGTTCTTGGACATTTTGGAAAGCTTGGAATGTGTACTACAATCCATCTTTGTAATGAAAGTTGAAATTCCAAGTGGAAGCATGTGAAAAGTGGCCATGAAGTTAGGCAAAAATCTTGCCTAGAATAGGTCAAAAATTTTCTAAGTTAAGAATGTTTTGCACCCTTGTTCCAAAAATCATAACTTGAGCTAAAAGCTTCTTTTGAGGAAACTTTGAATTAAAGTTGTAGATTTTGCAATGGACTATAACTTTCATGTTTTGAGTTTTCCTTGAATCCAAATGTATCTTGATGAAAAAGTAGGACAAAGTTAGGAAAAAATTAGGGATTTTCATAACTTAGAAAAATTCTAAGTTATGAAAATTCTTCATTTCAAACCCTAATTTGTGATTTTTGATTTCTTGGTGAATAAGTTTCATAATTTGACATGTCTTGATGAAAAATGAATCTTGACACTTGATTTTGACCAAAAAGTCAAAGTTTGACTTTTCAGTATACAGTCAAATTTGGCTCAGTTGACTGGAAAATTCATCTGTCAATCTTGTGCATTTGGGATCTTTTGAACTTGTTGAACATGTAAAGACAATGCCATTGAGTCCTTGAATCCATATGTGAGCTTGGTTTGCCATTGGCTAGGTCAAACAGTCAAAAATTGCCTTTGTGCAGTCAAAACCCTAAAAATGACCATTTTGCCCTTTTGGTGATCTGATCAAATTTCTTGTGGAATTGTGATCCAAACTTGATCAAATGGTCCATATGAGTTCATAATGTTTATGTGGGTCAAAAAATCATGAGGTTTGACTGTCAATTGACCATAGTTGACTTTTTCCCCAATACAGCTGATTTCTAGGTCAACTGTCTAATTGACTGGGCAAAGATTGGAATCAAGGCTTGAAACTTGGTATGGATAAACTTGTGAGTCCAACATGAAGCATGAAAGTCATCTTGGGCATTTTAGGTCAAAACATCTTTGTGCAAACACAAACCCTAATTTGGGTCAACAGTGCAAGGAGGAGTCTTGAGCAGAGCAAACCCTAACTTGGTCCTGAGCCCCAAGGGTCTTGGGATGAGAAAATGTTGAGGAAGTGGGAGGGAAAATTTTGGGGTACAACAGTTGCCCCTGTTCAATCTTCTTGAACCTGAAGAGTTAGATTGGCAAGTTTGCCTTTCGTGACTCGAAGGTAAAAGGAGATTGGAAACTAGAGTGCCCTGAAATTTGCACTCGCATGCTGGAGTATCAGCAATGTGATGGAGGGAATGGGCTTACAGATGCCATTCTGAGAGATGGTGGATAGGAGGATGGGCTTACAGATGCCATTTGGAGGTGTGACAGAAACTTGTCGGGAATGGGCTTATAGATGCCATTTGGAAGTGTTGATCGCGTAAGAGATTCCTTAGCGAGAACTTGCGTACTTTGAGAAAGGAAGATGTTTCCTGGCCTGTTACAGGTGTTGATCTTCAAACTCTTCATGCAGATATGCTCTGGTTAGATACAGGTATCGAATCTACAATTAGTTGCTCACATATGTGCCCTGGCTAGATATAGGAATCGAATCTGGAACTTCAAAAGGTTGTTTACAGACGTGCCCTGGCTGGATACAGGTATTGAATCTCTAAACTGTTTATGCATATGTGCCCTGGCTAGATACAGGTATCGAATCTGGAATTGTCGTCTACAGATATGCCCTGGCTGGATACAGGAATCGAATATGGAATTAGTTGCTCACAGATGTTCCCTGGCTGGATACAGGTATCGAATCTGGAATTGCAAAAGGTTGGTAGAGATAGCTTTCCTGGCTGGGTACAGGTGTAAACTTCTGACCTGAGAATGAAAGATAATTTCCTGGCCTGTTACAGGGGTTGATCTTCAAACTCTTCATGCAGATATGCCCTGGCTAGATGCAGGTATCGAATCTACAATCAATCACTCACAGATATGCCCTGGCTAGATACAGGTATCGAATCTGGAATTGCGATAGTTGATAGTAATCAACTTTGGATTGTCCTTTATCCTGAAAAGGCAAAACGTTAGTTGTATGCAATGTCATGATGTATGAGATGCATGATGTCACGATGCTCAAAATGAGATAGTGTTGTATGCACTTTATCATGTATGTAAGCAGGATGTATGAAATATGAAATGTCTATGAATGTATTTTCGTCTAGGAAAATAAATCCTTGACGAGTGTCGGGGATTTGTGGAATCCTGGGCTGATGTTGAAGAGTGGAATTCTTTGTTTCCGCTGGGGATAATGATTGCAAGAATAGACCGGTAGGAGAAGATGACTCCGTTGGGGAATAAATTTGTTGGAGAGATTACTCTGCGGGGAATTACTCTGTGGGAAGAGATGCTTCGCTGAGGTTTTAATGAGGACTCCGCTGGGTATTTCAATGATAAACTCCGCTGGGGATTCCGCTGATAAGTTATGTTGGGGAATTTGATGAACTCCGCTGGGGATAGGAAGAACTTTTCCGAGGACGAATTTTCCGTGGTGATTAGCTGAGGATAACCCAATTATAAGCCTTGGTGGGAAGGTAACCTTTGAATAAAGTTGGGGAGAGACGTATGTACTCTGCAGGTGATAAGCTTCCAGAATCTACTGGGGATAAGCTTCAGAATCTACCGACGGCTTCACTGGGGATGTGGATTCCACTCTCCTGGGGACACTTTAGATTGTACTGGGGGATGGTATTCCGCTGGGGAACAATCTTATATTAAGACTGTCGGGGATGCTTGCTGAGGAACGTCTATACTCTGTTGGGGAATGTTGAGATCTTCTGGGGATGCTTAACTCTCTTAAGGCTGACAGTAGACTAACTCTGCTTGGGGAGAGTATTGCTGACTTGCTGGGGCTACTCTGTGGGGAGTTGAGGTAACCTGGTTACGTTCTTCAGCCAAACCTACCTTGGTACCTTGGTGGACAAAGCAACTAGATCGCTTAGACAATTCTAAACTGCCCCTATTTCTGATGTCATATGTAATTAGTCTTTTGTTTCGTATGCAAATATTCATGATTAGCAATTAATGTCAAATGCATATATCAAAAATGAACATTGGACGTTCTTTTGCAAAACAAAACAGAAAAAAGGAAAAATGATGGGTAATTTGTCTGAAAAATTGAACTTGTATTGATTTTGAAATTTGCCTGTAAATAGGCGTTTTAGGTACAAGAGGCTGACGTCCTAGTAAGAGAACGCCGCCGAGCAAAATAGAGTTTATACAATTTGAAAAGGAAACAAAACAGCTATGTGAAAAATAATCCCACTGGGTTCCAACTCTGCTATTGCCTTTATGTCTTCAAACATCTCATCACTTTGCTGCTTAGTTGAAGATGAAGCTGATTGATTGTAGCCGAATTCTGGATGCAAGGTGATCCAACGAGACATAGTATTACGCTTTATCCCTAACTTTTGCCTGGACCGCCCTTTCGGGTTTTCAGCCCACCGGGATACCCATTTTTGCCTAAGCCGCCTTTTCAGGTTTTCGACTTGCCGGGTGTACAGATTTTTTTCATTTTCATCCCTTATTTTTGCCTGAACCCTTTTGGTTCGCCGGGAAGCCCTTATTTTTGCCTAGGTGTGTCAACCTAGCGGGTCTTTAATCATGCGTAGCATCTTTTACTATGTCTGCATTGGCAGGGTGAGGAAGGTCGTCACCATCCATGGTGGTTAGAATCATAGCTCCTCCTAAGAAGATATGTTTAACCACAAATGGCCCTTCGTACGTAGGGGTCCATTTGCCCCTGGGATCACTTTGAGGAAGAATGATGCGCTTGATTACCAGGTCTCAGACTTGATAGTCTTGTCGTTTGACCTTCTTGTTAAATGCCCTGATCATCCGTTTTTGATACGTCTGACCATGACAAATAGCGGTGAGTCTCTTTTCGTCGATTAGGTTTAACTGATCAAGCCGAGTCTGGATCCAGTCATCTTCGCTCAAGTTTGCATCCTTCATTATCCGGAGAGAAGGTATCTGGACTTCAATAGGCAAGACTGCCTCCATGCCATAGACCAAGGAAAAGGGAGTTGCCCCTGTTGACGTCCGTGCTGAGGTACGGTACCCATGAAGAGCAAACGGTAACATTTCATGCCAATCTTTGTAGGTCACTGTCATCTTCTGCACAATCTTCTTGATGTTCTTATTCGCTGCTTCTACATCCCCATTCATCTTCGGCCGGTAGGGAGAAGAATTGTGGTGCTGTATCTTGAATTGGTCGCAGAGCTCAGTGATCATCTTGTTGTTAAGATTGGTACCATTATCCATAATGATCCTTTCAGGTATACCGTATCGACAGATCAGGTTGTGCCGAATGAACCGTGCGACGACGCTCTTGGTTACGGTGGCGTAGGAAGCTGCTTCAACCCACTTCGTGAAGTAATCAATCGCGACTAGGATGAAGCGATTCCCGTTGGATGCCGTAGGTCGGATCTCGCCGATCATATCAATGCCCCACATTGCAAAAGGCCAAGGTGCCGTTAAGACGTTCAAAGGAACCGGAGGAATGTGCACCTTATCAGCGTAGATCTAGCATTTATGACAAGTTCGAGAATGTTGGTAACAGTCGGCTTCCATTGTGGAGCAGAAATATCCTGCCCGAAGGATTTTCTTTGCCATGGTGTGTCCACTGGAATGTGTTCCGAAAGTACCTTCATGTAGCTCTGCCATGATCCTTTCTGCTTCAGTTTTATCCACACAACGCAGTAAGGTTGAATCATGGTTTCGCTTGTAGAGAATTCCATTGCTGAGGAAGAATTTTGCCGCGAACCTTCTTAGGAACTTCTTGTCATTGACCGATGCGCCTTCAGGGTATTCTTGAGCTTCAAGGTACCTCTTCACCTCATGATACCAAGGTTTTTCCGTTACCTCTTCGGTCTCGAGATCGCAGCAATATGCAGGTTCATCTAATTTCCAGATAATGATCAGGGGAGCCTCGTTGTCTCATTTGACTTTGAACATTGAAGACATCGTAGCTAGTGCATCCGCTAACTGATTCTCCTCTCTTGGGAAGTGTTCAAAAGTTATCTCTTCGAAGTGGGGAAGAAATGTCAGCACATACTCCTTGTAAGGAATAAGATTTGGGTGTTTCGCATCCCACTCGCCTTTTACCTAATTAATCACGAGAGAGGAATCTCCGAAGACACTCAGAAACTTGATCCTTAAGTCAATTGCAGCTTGAAGACCCATGATGCATGCCTCATACTCCGCCATGTTGTTGGTGCAGTTGAAACATAGTCGGGCGGTGAGTGGAGTATAAGTGCCTTTAGGGGATATGATTACAGCGCCGATTCCATTACCCAAAGCGTTTGAGGCTCCGTCAAAGTGCATAGACCATCGGGATCCTTCCTCAGGTCCTTCATCCGGTCCAGGTACTTCACAATCAGTCACTACCATGATATCCTCGTCTGGAAATTCAAAGTTCATCGACTGGTAGTCGTCCACTGCCTGGTGTGCCAAATGGTCTGCAAATACACTTCCCTTGATTGCTTTTTGAGTCGTGTACTGGATGTCATATTCCGTCAAGATCATTTGCCATCTTGCTATTCTTCCGGATAGAGCAGGCTTTTCGAATATGTACTTGATTGGATCCATTTTTGAAATCAACAGAGTAGTGTGAGTCAACATATACTGTGTCAGCCGGCGAGCAGCCCATACCAGAGCGCAGCAAGTTTTCTCGAGCAGTGAGTACCAAGTCTCACAGTCGGTAAACTTTTTGCTCAGGTAATAAATGGCGTGTTCTTTTCGGCCAGACTTGTCATGCTGCCCCAGCACACACCCCATTGAGTTGTCAAGTACTGTCAAGTATAAGATTAGAGGTCTCCCTTCAACCGGTGGCATAATAATGGGTGGTTCTTGGAGGTACTCTTCGATCTTTTCGAAAGCGGCCTGACATTCATCATTCCAACGTACAACTTGATCTTTCTTCAGTAGCTTGAAGATTGGTTCACAGGTAGCAGTTAGATGCGAGATGAATCGGGCAATGTAGTTCAACCGTCCTAGAAAGCCTCTGACTTCTTTCTCTGTCTTGGGAGTTGGCATCTCTTGTATGGCTTTCACTTTGGCAGGGTCCATTTGAATACCTTTGTCACTTACGACGAAGCCTAGCAATTTTCCCGATCTCACCCCAAAGGTGCACTTGTTTGGGTTCAACCTCAGCTTGTACAACTTCAGACGGTCAAACAGCTTCCGTAGATGGTCAAGGTGTTCCTCCTCAGTTTGGGACCTTGCAATCATATCGTCGACGTATACTTCTATCTCATGATGGATCATGTCATGAAATAAAGCAACCATGGCACATTGGTAGGTTGCCCCAGCATTTTTCAACCCAAAAGGCATGACCTTGTAGCAAAAGGTGCCCCACTGAGTAACAAAAGTGGTCTTCTCCATGTCTTCAGGAGCCATCTTGATCTGGTTATAACCAGAGAAGCCGTCCATGAAGGAGAAAACTTTATGCTGAGCAGTATTGTCAACTAGAACATCGATATGAGGCAGAGGGAAATCATCCTTAGGGCTCGCTCTGTTCAAATCCCTGTAATCAACACACATTCGGACCTTACCATCCTTTTTCGGCACTGGAACCACGTTGGCAATCCACTGAGGGTAAGAAGTTACAGCTAGAAACCCGGTATCAAATTGTTTCATAACCTCAGCTTTGATTTTCTCGGACATTTCTGGACGCATACGGCGGACCTTCTGTTTTACCGGAGGGCAGTCTTCCTTGGTAGGCAGGTGATGAACCACAATGTCGGTATCCAACCCAGGCATGTCTTCGTAAGACCAGGCAAAGATTTCCACATAGTCATGCAGCATCTGAATCAACCATTGTTTCACACTGAGCTCTAGATTGGCACCAATCTTGACTTCCTTTATGTCTGTCTCAGTACCCAGATTTACCGTTTCCACTGGCTCTTCATGTGGATGAATGGCCCTCTCTTCCTGGAGTAGCAGTCTTGCAAGTTCACCAGGCACTTCGCAATCATCTTCACCTTCGTCTTCGGCTAAGTTGATCGGATTTCTGAAGTCATAACTGGCAGTAGCAGAGTCGTTACCAGTGAGATCCAGAGTGGATTGGAACCTGTATAAGTGAGTGTGTGTAAATATAGCTGTTTTGCAATATATAATAAAGAAAGAAAAAGAGCGCAAGATTTTGAAATGCAGCAAACGTCCAATGTTTTGATTAATGATATATGAAAATGTCATACAAAAGCCCTCACAAATGGAGCCACGGTGCCCCGGGTAGGACACCGAGCCATAAAAGTTTCAACATATTGTTTGTTACAAATTGAAAACAAAAGAGTTCATTACTGAGTGACAAAAGTAATAGGTGTGAAATCTTTGGCAGTCCAGTTGCTTGGTCCACTGTCGGTTGTTGGGTAGATCCAACTGTCGAATTCGGATTCCTCTACGTCGTCTTCAATAGCATTCACTCCCGGGTTGGTGACGAACACAGGAGGTTTGCCAATCCTTGCCTTACGAACAGCCTTCTGAGCCTCCGCAGTGAAGCCCAAACCAAACTTGTCAGTCTTTGGAGTGAAGTCAGGAAGTCGGCCCCAGTTTGCACACTCACCCTTCTCAATCACAGCCCGGGCATCCTTTAAGGAAGCCATCTTTAAAGGAGGGTCTTCAATCACAGTTTCAGCTGATGCCAGTGTCTGAGGCACCTCTTCAAAGTGCTGGAATGGAGTCTCAATGAATTCCCCATCCATTTCTATGTACCGGAACGAGTTTAGGTAGCTGACCATATACTCTTCTTCCCCTTGCACTGTCACAATTTTCCCTCTGACCGGGTACTTAAGCTTCTGATGTAGTGTGGAGGTCACAGCTCCAGCCTTGTGAATCCATGGACGACCCAGCAAACAAGAGTAGGATGGACGGATGTCCATCACATAGAAAGTAGAATCAAATACTTGAGAACCAACCCTGATCGGAATGTCAACTTCGCCATGTACCATCCTTTTCGAACCGTCAAAGGCTTAGACAACAATGTTACTGGGCTTGAGCTCCAGACCCTCACAATCCAGCCCGTCTAGGGCCTTCTTGGGCAATACATTCAATGAAGAACCGGTGTCTACCAACACATGGGCAAGAGTAGTGCCCCTGCATTCAATAGAGACATGCAGGGCGTCATTATGGTTCTTTCCTTTTGCAGTCAGATCGGCGTCAGAGAAGCCCAGACCATTATCGGCAGTCAAATTGGCCACACAATCAGTAAATTGATCAGCAGACGTTTCTTGTGGCACATGGGCCGTCTTCAGGAAGGATATCAGAGCCTTGGCGTGGGCCTCTGAACACAATAACAGTGATAGCATAGAAATTTTAGAGGGTGTGTGCCCCAACTGCTCAACAACATTGAAATTACTTTTCTTGATAATCTTGAGGATCTCCTCCATCTCTTGCTGGGAGGCTTCAATAGTGGTTGTCTTCGGTGCCTCCGTCAGGGCAGGCAAATCAGTAGCAATCCCTTTGCCCTGAGCGTCAGATGACTCGACAGCAGGGGTAGAAACAGGAACTTGATTAGGAAGTGGAACATGCACACTTGCAGGTGTGATGATAAGAGGTTTTTGAATAGCTGATGGCGAAATATCTGGTGAGAACAGCCTACCACTGCGAGTAATTTTGGCAGGCCCGGTGATGTTACTGACACCAGTACTTGTATCAAACTCTTGCTTTACTCCAAGAACATAAACATCTGCCCCATAGTGCCATGGGACAGCTTTGTCGGATGTATAGGGGAGGGGCCCCGGAACAGTAATGATGATAGGAGAAATCTTCTGAGTGGACATGATTTTGACAGGCTTCTTTGAAGGAGCCTTGGGAGGTTTGTTGAAAATAATGACAATAGAAACTTCTTCGGCAGGGACAGCAGGAACATCAATCTTCTCGAACAAGATTTCTTTGCTATCCATCAGGCTTTGGATACCTGATTTCAGCAAAGGACAACCAAAAGGCAAAACAGCACATAGAAGGCAATCTTCACCACATCCCGGGAATAAACCGGCTAGCAACAGATTCCTTTTAACAATCAACAACGGAGTAACAATCTCTTCCACGGAGGCTACATACCGGTCTTCTTCCACAGTGTTCACTCCATGCTGGGGCATAGGAGCAGTCACAACATTGGGTCTTTCGGGCGCCTCAAACTGTATTTCTTTAGCGTCAATAAGGTCTTGAACCTTATTCCTCAGAGCCCAGCAATCGTCCGTAGTATGCCCCGGGCTATCAGAGTGATAAGCGCAATGGGCGTTGGGGTTGTACTTTGGAGAAGCTGTGTTCACTACCTTCGAAGCTTCCTTGACAGTTACCAGATTGGTTGACAGTAGTTGCGGCAAAATTTGAGACAGGGTCATGCTGAGCCGAGTGTACTGCCTTTTGGGTCTCTCACCCCTTTGTTGATTATACTGCTGAGGAGCAGCAGCAGGCTTTGAGATTACCAATGCATTGACAGCTTGGCGGCGTTCTGGCTTAATTTGTCTTTTGGGACCATAAACAACACTGGCTTCCTTTTTGAAGGGCTTCTTCTCAATACTCGTGGAGGCACCTTTCTGTATCTTCCCCGACTTGATACCAGCTTCTATTCTCTCACCAGTCAAGATCAAATCTGTAAACCCAGCAGAAGAAATCCCAATCAGATGATTGAAGAACGGACCAGACAGGGTCCCTAGGAACATGTCAACAAGTTCACGATCAGTCAGCGGTGGCTGCACCCTACCAGCCAGGTCTCTCCACTTTTGCGCATACTCCTTGAATCCTTCGCCCGTCCCCAGTGACATACCCTGGAGTTGGGTACGCGTGGGAGCAAGGTCAGAATTGTACTGATACTGCTTGTAAAAAGCAGTAGCCAAGTTCTCCCAGTTTCGGATACTGGCTCCATCCAGCTGATAGAACCACTCGAGTTGAGCCCCTGAAAGGCTATCCTGAAAGAAATGGATCCATAGGTTCTTGTCCGCAGTGTAAGGTTGGATCTTCCTTACATATGATCTGAGATGCATCTTCGGGCAGGACAACCCGTCATATCTTGCGAAAACTGGCACTTTGAACTTTGGGGGGATCACAATTCCAACAACTAATCCCAAATCTTCGAAATCTAAGCCGAGAACTCTCTGCAGCTCCATAGCTGCCAACTTGTCTTCCAAACCCTTGTACTTATCATCGGCGGGTGGGTATTATTGATCAGAGTAGTCTTCGTCCTCTTCAGCCTCCTCTTCTTCAACCTCGGATTCGGAAGGTACCGCAGCCGCATTCCCTTTACTGGTTCCCTCTTCAGATGTAGGGGGAAATTCAAGCACTCTTCTGGCTTCACCCTCAAACCTTCTTCCTAGGGTAGCCACCCCGATTCTCTTCTTCTTCTTTTTCACTTGCTCTTTGTTCCCTAGCAGGGCCTTCAGATCCTCCTGACCCTTAGCCAAGGTCATCAGGAGATGTTGAAACTATGAGTTCTGAGACTGCAAGTCCTTGACCGTCTGTTCGAGATCCATCTTACTGAAATAAACAGCAGAAGGATAAGGAAACCTGGTGTGGAGACCTGCTTATGCGTATGATGAATGATATGCTTATGTATGCAATGCATTCAAGGATTTAGCAAATTCAAAATTGTTGTAAACAAAAAGAACGCACGTCATATTAATAAGAAGAAATTTGTCAGTACATAAATGCCCCATGGGCCAAATATTACAAAAAACTTCTCAAGGTAAAAAGACATTGTGCATCCTCTTTGGTGCGATGTAGGTGTTGAGGGTCTCTTCCTCGTGGAGTCGACGGGTAAGCTCCAAAACCTTCTTCTCACTGGCGTAGAAGCTGGCTTCAAAAGTGTTTCATTCCTACTTGAGTTGGATCCAACTCTTCTGCATCTCCTCCCACGATGTAGGCATGTCAGGATATAGGATGGTGTAGGGAACCTCTCCTTCCTTAACGGGCTCTTTAATAACAGGGAGAACATGAGGATAAGACATCATTAGACTCTGGGCTCGGGCTCGTACCCACTTGAGATAAGGCTCAAGAGGGATGGAATTCTTGTGTCCTAGTGTCTTGCTGTCTACCTTGTTAGGCATCCTTCAGGCTCTGATGAATCTTTGGCGAAGTCCTTGTGCATCGTTGTCGAAGTCAAAAACTAGGTCAGGAATCAACATGTCGTGAGGGCCATCTCTTCGTGCATATCTAAATTGTCTCAAAGCTAGACAAGGGTTGTAGGTAATGCCTCCCCTAATGCCAAGTAATGGAACATTAGGGAACTCTCCACAACGATCGACGATGATGACATTTTCTCTGGACCGAGAACACCAATGTACATCAGAGTGAGTGAGGGTCATCAATCGTTGTGACCACCTTAAGCCTTGGTCATTCTTCAAGACGGACTGTGGAAGGTGCGAAATAAACCACCTTGCAAGGAGAGGAGTACAGCACATGAGAACACCCCTCTTTCTCATTGTTCGTGTGTAAAATGAGTGAAGAATGTCCCCAAGCAATGTTGGTATTGGATTTCTGGATAAGAAGATCTTGACGGCGTTGACATCTACAAGCTGGTCAGGATTTGGGAACAAGACCAAACCATAGATGAGGAGGGCCACAATTTCTTCAAAGGCTTGTAGGTCCAATGAATTCCAACACTCTTGTGCCTTCTCAAACAAGAATTTTGCCAAGAGGCCTTTGACACCGCTTCTAGTTTCCCAAAGCCCCTTAATGTCAGATGGCTGTAGGTGTAGTGCTTGAGCAATATCTTCAGGCTTTGGTTCCTTTTCCGTACCGTTGTAGGGTAGTTGATTAAGAATAGGAATTCTCAGGAGTTGAGAAAATTCCTCCAAAGTGGGCACCAACTGGTAGTCGGGGAAAGTGAAACAGTGGTGAAGGGGGTCAAAGAACTGGAACAACACCTTTACCATGTCCTCTTCAATGCTGGTGTTGACTAAGATGAGCAGTCTACCATGTCTTTCACTGAAGGGAGAGCTTTCTGGAATTCTTGATGTGAGCTCCTTGAGTTGAGGAGGGATTCTCACAAGGTTGACTTGGATAGTTTTCCTGCGAAGAATTTCCATGACCTACAAAACAAGAACAAAGATGAAGATCTAAACCCTTGAAATGGTTAGTGAATGCATATGATGCTTTATGATGTTTATGATGTATGCACAAAACATATGTACAAGCAATTCACACCAAACCCTAGTTTCAGGCTTGCATGGGGTTTCATAGGTAAGTACCCTCTTGAGTGTAGTTGGCTTAAAAACCTGTCCTATAAATAGTAACCGGGTTCTAAGGAGCTCAATATCACTGGATTGTTTTCATTGTTCATTGTTTTGGTTTATCCACTTAACTAGCGACCAAAATATTCCAAGAAAACAACCCTCAATGAGTGTAGTATCGAGTATCTACTAACTTCGGACTGCACCAAAGCCGGTCATCTCACTACCCCTAATGAAAGGCCAAGATGGTCAAGTAAGGTTCTAGGTCATTAGTGCTTAGTGACATCACTCAGCGGCCCCGTACTCTCCTTGATTGAACTCAAGGGTTACCGGTACTCACAAATATGTCGCACTAATATAGCTATTGCTTCAACCGTGTCGGTATACCCTGCACAATTTCCATAACGTATTGCTATCTATGAATGTTTCCCCAAATCCGGGTGTAGGATTGTAAACCCAAACAAGAGAACCAAGATATAAAGCAATCAAAGCAAACAATTAGTGATGCAAGAGGGTGATCTAAGCCCTAAGGTTACTCCACTTTTTTTTAAAATTGTCCCCAGCAGAGTCGCCAGTTCTGGTGGTACGGTGGGAGAACTGACTTGAGGTTTTGCGTTTGTTTTCGCAAATGTTTTGGTTGAGCAAGAGTCGCCACCGACTTTTTATTTTATCCTAAGGAAAGGTTAAAAAGCACGGCAAAAACCTTTGAGATGTTTTCTTGGGTTCGGGGAGTAGATTATAGAAAGGGAAGGTATTAGCACCCTTTCTATCCATGGTTATCCATGGGCTCTTAGTTACTTGATTAGATCAACTTGCCTTGATTTTCAATTGTTTGAAATGGTGCTTTCAATTGTTTGAAATGGTGCTTTGTGTGGGTGTTTGAAAATGTTTTGAAAAGAGGCCAATGTGGTGGCAACCTTTGTAATGATTTGTGTTGGGATGTATACAAAGGTGTACGTCTTTTGAAAAGTACTCAATGTTTTTGAAAGTTGTTTTTGAAAGTGTTGTGATGTGTGGTTTTGAAAAATAGGCAAGTGTTTTTGTTTTGCAAGTTGGCAAGTAACCAAGAGTTGTCTACTCCTAATTTTACTCAAAGATCTTTGCTATGTTTTTAACCCTTTTAACAATTTTGTTCCACTATTGTATTTGGTGGACATCTTGTGTTAGAATGTGAACGGGACGGGCGCGGGTCATCGTTTAGACCATGATTGCAATGGTGCCAAGTGTCTTTGGGCAATTTTTCCTTTAAGGGACTTGATCATTTTTAAGCAACTTTTCAAAAGCGTCATCGAGGGACTATGATCATTTGATATTGTCTTGTTTTGCCAAAGACACCTAACATGCAATATGGCCCATTATTGAAGGCAACAAGTGGAGTAACCCTAAGGGGTGCAAGTGTGATTGGTGTTTGTTCATTTGCATGCTTTTATCTTGGAATTAGGTCAAGCTATTTGTTTAGTTGATTTTTGCATACAAAACCCTAATTCTATCATGGCATATTTAGAAAGCTTTTAAATGCGGAATTTAAAGGTCCTAAGTTATTACAACACAAATATGGGATGGGGGGTATAAATGTTCAAATGGGGATATTTTAGCAAGAAATTAAAACCTAAACTATTACATCCAAATTGAATTATACAAGTTATTTAATATACAACAATTAAATAAAAATACAATAAACATGCAAGATGTAAAGATGATTTTTTATATATATGTAAAAGTGTTTTTTTATGTGACAAATAAACAAAAATAAAAAGGATTAATTTTTGGTATTTTTGATGTTTTAGGGCAAACCCTAATTTACTAAATAAAAATTTATTAATTATTTATTATATGCAGTATTTATTAATTATATACAAAAAATAAATAAAAAGAAAGTATATTGTAAAAAAAAATGATTTTTGAGGTCAAATATTAATAAAATGGAAAATGTATTATTTTTGTATTTTAAACCTAAATATACTAATAAATATATAAGTATTTATGATATTTTCTAAATATATTAAATATGTATAAAAATAAAATATTTAATATTTACAAAAAAAAGTATATTTTTTATAAAATGTTTTCAAGAGATAAAACAAAATAAAATCAGAAAATAAAATGTATTTTGGATTATTTTTAGTATTTTTAAATAAAAGATATTATGTGTTTATTTACATATAAACTAAATGAAACAAAATAAATATCAAATAAAATGCAAAAAATGGGAGAAAAATATTTTAAATAGTTTTTCATGCTTAAATAAAAATATAGAAACAAAATCAAAAGGAAAAAATTAAAAATGATGAATATATCTCAAAATGGGCCAGGGGGTGCATGTGTAAAACAATAGTGCAAAAAGGAAAAACAACACAGGCCCAGCCCAAAGAGGTTGTCTTCAACCTCCAGCAACAAACTTGTCAAAAACGCGCGCCTTTCCCACCTTGTTCAAACATCCTGATTCCTGGACTTTTAGCACAAACTTATAACATGAAAAATGCCAAGCATCAAGCCACGATTCCATACATACCAAGAACTTGATCTAACTCTCAGAAATGAGAGAGAATTTCTCCATCCCTAATTCTTAACCTAAGTTTTTTCTAATGTTCAGGTTCCAAATTCTCTCAGCACATGCAATATAAATGGAAAGTAAATATATGTGTAGCTTCAGGGCCATGAGTAGAGCATTTTTCATTCATAAACCTAAAGCTAACTCTTCCTAGATTGAGAGATAGAAGTCCATGAACTTACCTGTTCAGCTTGGATCATGTCTGACAATGGAGGCACTTTCAAGGCAATGTGAGGACTTGTACAGCTTGCTTGAAGTTCAGGGATGCTTCTCCCACCTTTAGCTTACTTTGAAACCAAATGAATCAAGTTATGGAAGTCAACCTGCAAAATAGAAAAAGTGAAAATGGTGAAGTTGGTTAGAGGTGTTACAGGTCGTGTCCAATGCTTGGGATAGTTTGTATAGGTGGTATGGAGTGTGTATGAACTGGTTTTGGCCAAGGCGCACGAATGGATTGAGTTATGGACCTCAAACTGCAGGGATGCCCTATTTTTGTGCAGTACAATGGTGTTTTGAGGTTTAGGGAGGTATGGAAGGTAGTTAGCTCGTGCCTTAGCTCAGGTTTGATGTTTGGAATGTGTACAACAAGTTTGTCTAAGCTTGTGGTTGCAGCAATGTGAGATTGTGTTGGTTATGCAAGGTTTCTACTCTCTTAAGCAAAAAATGACAAGTTGGTTTACAAGCTTTCCTAGGCCCCTCAAGTATGCTGCCTCAATCCCTCTTGATCAGTGTGTTATGTCCATGAATCCTGTGTCCAAATATATGGCCTTGTACTTCTTGATTTGCAAACTTGACATAAAGTGTAACTTTTCAAAAATGGATAACTTGCTTTTTCTATTTAAGGCTTAATTCTTTATACAATGACCAAATGCACAAAATAATGCCTTGGCACAATGGATTGGCATTTAATTATTGAGTAAGAAAAGGATTAGAGGCCTGTAACTAGCTTGCTCATGCTGATTTGAAAAATTGCACAAGTTATGAACATGGAAATGGCTCATGAACAAAGTGACTTTTGCCCATATTGCCAAATTCGGTTCTCCCTAACCACAAGGGTGTTTGAGGAGTTATTGGACATTTTGGAAAGCTTGGAATGTGTACTATAATCCATCTTTGTAATGCAAGTTGAAATTCCAAGTGGAAGCATGTGAAAAATGGCCATGAAGTTAGGCAAAAATTCTGCCTAGAATAGGTCAAAATTTTTCTAAGTTAAGAATGTTTTGCACCCTTGTTCCAAAAATCATAACTTGAGCTAAAAGATTCTTTTGAGGAAACTTTGTGAATCAAAGTTGTAGATTTTGCAATGGACTATAACTTTCATGTTTTGAGTTTTCCTTGAATCCAAATGTATCTTGATGAAAAAGTGGGACAAAGTTAGGAAAAAATTAGGGATTTTCATAACTTAGAAAAAATCTAAGTTATGAAAATTCTTCATTTCAAACCCTAATTTGTGATTTTTGATTTCTTGGTGAATAAGTTTCATAATTTGACATGTCTTGATGAAAAATGAATCTTGACACTTGATTTTGACCAAAAAGTCAAAGTTTGACTTTTCAGTATACAGTCAAATTTGGCTCAGTTGACTGGAAAATTCATCTGTCAATCTTGTGCATTTTGGATCTTTTGAACTTGTTGAACATGTCAAGACAATGACATTGAGTCCTTGAGTCCATATGTGAGCTTGGTTTGCCATTGGCTAGGTCAAACAATCAAAAATTGCCTTTGTGCAGTCAAAACCCTAAAAATGACCATTTTGCCCTTTTGGTGATCTGATCAAATTTCTTGTGGAATTGTGATCCAAACTTGATCAAATGGTCCATATGAGTTCATAATGTTGATGTGGGTCAAAAAATCATGAGGTTTGACTGTCAATTGACCATAGTTGACTTTTTACCCAATACAACTGATTTCTAGGTCGACTGTCCAATTGACTGGGCAAAGATTGGAATCAAGGCTTGAAACTTGGTATGGATAAACTTGTGAGTCCAACATGAAGCATGAAAGTCATCTTGGGCATTTTAGGTCAAAACATATTTGTGCAAACACAAACCCTAATTTGGGTCAACAATGCAAGGAGGAGTCTTGAGCAGAGTAAACCCTAACTTGGTCCTGAGCCCCAAGGGTCTTGGGATGAGAAAATGTTGAGGAAGTGGGAGGGCAAATTTTGGGGTACAACAGGCCGCTTTAATGCTTCAAATTATTTTTTAGTTTTTTCAACCCTTGCTTCCAAGTATATAACAACTTTCTCATTGGAAGCTAATTTCTTATAAGCATGTAATGCTTTCTTTTGTAGACTTTCAAAAACATTTTTCAATCTAATAAAAGACAACTTATCAACATTAGAGTATTTAAAATGAGTTACATTATTTTTCTTGCCATGTCATTGATTTGCCTTAAAATAATAATTTGCCTCTTCATCACTCTCACTTGAGTTTTCCTTGCTTGAAGCATTGCTTTCGCTATCCTAAGCAACATAGGCTTTTCTAGGTTTCCTAGAATTGTTTTGTTGGCCTTTTCCTTTCTTATTAACAAGAGATGGACAATCCGGTCTATAATGACCCAACTTTCCACATTCATAGCATATACCTTTTCCCTTGTCCTTTTTGTTGTCTTCATCTTTAGAGGATGTAGATTGTCATTTGTATCTCACAAGATTTTTGTACGAGTGGTTGACACTATTCTTTTGAATGTATCGATTGTATCTCCTAACAAATAATCTCATTTTCTCATCATTCAAATTTTATTCATCACAATAATCATTATCATTAGTGTGCTCTACTTTTGAGGATCTTGAACTTGGAGCCCTAAGATCTTTATACTTTATTCCTTCCTCTGTATGGGCCTCTTTCTCCTTTTTCTTATTTTTCTCAAGCTTCTTTTCATATATATCAAAGCAATTGAGTTCTTGCTCGTGTTTTTCTAATTTTCTGAACAAAGTGGTGCGATCAAGTGTTATAAGATCATTGACTTTCTTGATGGTCATGACCTTCGGTTGCTAATTCCTAGTAAGACATCTCAAACCTTGTTAGTAGCACTACCATTGGAAATAGGATTACTTAGCAATTTTAAACGATTAATAAGACGTGAGAACCACTTTTGCATTTGAGCAATGGTTTCACCATGCTTCATGCGAAAAAGTTCGAATTCTTGATTGAGTGTATTAATATGGGCTTATTTGAACTCATTAGTTCCCTCGTAGGTAACTTGCGATAAAACTCATCAACACCGAGAGCGGATATAATAATGTTTTTCACTTTCCAAACATGTGCCCACTTCTTATTATCTTCCTCATTCCATAGTGCTTCGGGCTTAGGAACATCAACACCATCAACACAATGTGTTATTGGTGTAGGACCATTTTTGATAGCCTCCCAAACACCCTTATCATATGAGTTCACGTGAATTTGCATACAAGCTTTCCAATAACTGTAGTTTTCTCCCATAAAGATTGAGGCTCTTTTATAATCCCCTTTAGGTTCGTAAGCCATTTTCTAATAAGCATTTCAAAGCACTGAATGAACCGGGATCTTGATGCCACTTGTTAGACGATGACAACTTATCTAGAGTGGATTGAATAGATCACCAAGCCAAAATATCCAAATAAAATTTGGTTATGAAAGTTATTTGAAAATAAGTGCGCGCAAAAGGTTTTGGTATGGATCGACAAAAGTCGTCTATACGAACCTCGTTATTGGAACTCAGATATGCAATAAGCCAAACAAAATGATTAACACAATAAGTTGAATCTATATACTTGAATAAATTGACACTTTATTAATCACTTAAGCCAAGTTATTTGTAATGCTATTTCCAATGATAAAAGGCACAAAATATGAACTATGCAATTTATCAAACACTTGGTGTGTGAACGAATTTTCAGAATTTTTCTTTGTGTTATGTTGATATTGAAAACCACTCATAACCAAAAGTGATTATAAGCTTATCAACAACAATTTAAAACAAAAACAATTACAGAAAAATTCTTACGAATTGATCAATAATGCAATGCTATTTGACAAATTACTTAATGAAAAATAAAGCAAGTAAAGAGATAATAGAGAGATCGACACAATTATTTGTTTACGCAGTTCCCCACTTTCGTCCTTGCATGTGGGTACCTCTGCGCTTAATTCTAATATAGAATTAGGACACTTTCTTACTATGAAAAAAATTGATATACAAGAGAAGTGCTCAACAACAACCATACAAACACCACAGTTTTGTTGTTAATTTAACCCCTTCTCTTATTTTGATCTTGAGTAAGACCAAGACAACAATAGCTACCAATTGACTTGTCAATATTTATACTCCTTTGCATTCTTTATCTTCAAAGCTTTTACGCATGATCAATTATACCTATTACAACACAAGACTTCAATTTAATTCAACGTTCTCTCACTACTTCCTTTGTATTCTTTATCTCCAAAAGTTTTCACTTGGTTGCAATCCTCTCTTGAACACCTTGCATGAAAACCCCTAAATCTACCAAAGATCTTGGAGGACAAACCCGCGTTTTTTCTGGATGAAGACCCCTAGAAATCTCAACCCAATATTCTCGGCTACACAAGAACCGAATCAGACGTTATCAATCCTTATCCTAGATGGCACCCCAACAAAAGATTATTATGTATGATTTGTCAGTGTGTATACATAGTACAAAAGTTGAAGATTATGAGCAACTGCATGATATTTTTATGGTATCACCAGTTTGGAATGAAGCATGAATGATGTATTTATAATTTTGAAAGTTTCGTGGCAAAGATGTAATTTTAGGAATAAAAAAATATTTGAAGAATTGACTTAAACAAACAGCATGTGTCGGCCTGAAGAATGGATATGCCGACACATATGGTCAAGAGTAATAGTATGTGCCAACATGAAATGGGCTACGTGTTAACCCAAATGAAATAGAAGATGCTGGCTTATTTAGGATAGTAGATGTTTCTGCCTGAAAGTCGTATGTGCAGGCACATAAGACTTTGAGTTGCATGATGTGCCGACCTGAAACTCTTATGTGTCGCCTGAAACAAGACAGTAGCTACAAGCTTTAATATTGAGTTACATGCGCCGACCTGAAATGGTTATGTGTTGGCACATGCAGTGCATGTTTGGGCTGAAAACTATTTTTCATGATTTTGGCCAATTTCAAAGTGGTTTTTGATGATTCATAAGACCTTTAATGCAAGGGTGCCACATAAGCTTAAAGATATCATCCAATATACAGAAATGTGAAGTTTTTTCCTTGTTTTGACATCATGCGAAATATCTAAAGGTGGAGTTGCACTCACAACATCTACGATGTTGGCGACTTTATTCTTTGGTTTGGGGCGAGCATCATTTCTTATATCACTATTTTGTTGTGACCCAATTTCTTGATACTGGCGAGTTTCAACAAGAGATTAGCTTTGGAGTTTTCATCCTTAGGCACATAAGTTACTTCAAAGAAATTGAAGGGATTAACTAGCTCTTGAACTATCTACAAATACTTCACAAGTCATGCTTCTTTAGTCTGGTATTTACCAGCGACTTAACTCATAACAAGTTGAGAATCTTTTCTAGCTTAGAGGCCGGACGAGCCCATTTTTTCTGCCAAAGCCATTCTTGCAACTAAGGCTTCATACTCTGCTTAATTAATACTGGCTTTGAAATTAAATCTTAATTACTTATCAATCTTAATATTTCTCAGACCTTCTAGTACAACTAGGGGTGTTCGTTGTGCGGTTTGGGCGATTTTGACGCTAAAAGTCATATGAACCGCAAGAGAAAAAATATACGATTTGGTTGGGTTGGATTTTAGAGAAAAAAAACAAACCAAACCAAGACAAATCAATACAATTTAGTTTGGTTCAGTTGGTTCAGTTTTTTACAAATATTTTATTAAGTCGTACATATATATATATATATATATATATATATATATATATATATATATATATATATATATATATATATATATATATATATATATGATAACATAACTTTGTATTTAGTCATTCATACACTACTAAATAACAACAAAACTCATCATATTTGGACAACAATTTCCCATTTAATATGTAAAGATTAGATTAGATAAAAGTGAAATAATAAACATAAAATAATAACATAAAACAATATAAAAAATATTATAATGAAACAAAAAATAGAAGAGATGAAAGATTAGTGAAGATGAAAAAGAAAGAATATAAGAGATGAGAGATTAGAGAAGAAGATGTGCGATAAAAATGAAATTGAAAGAGAGAAAAGTTGCATAAAAATGAGAAGGTGAAATGGAAAGAATATAAGAGAGTAGTGATTAGAGAAGAAGTGACAAGATGTATGCGGCGAAGAAGGTGCGATAATTTTAGGAGAGATTTGAGAAGACTGAAACTAAAACCCTAAGTGTAAGGAAGAGAAAATCTTTCGTAATAGTAAGGCTAAGGTATAATAGGTTTAGGTTTGGGTTGGATTTGAGTTAAGTAAAATTTAGGTTGTAACATAATGTGGTTTGATTCGATTTGGTTTAGTTTACAAAATACAAACCGCAAACTGAACCGAACCATACAGTTTTGTTAAAAGATGTCCTAAACACATTCGAACCAAATGCGATTTTTTGCGATTTCGACTTGGTTTAGTTTGATTTGCGGTTTTCTATTGGATCAGTTCAATTTTGAACACCCCTAAGTATAACTATGGCTCCACTTCCTTTCAGATTAGATGATCCTTCATCAGATAAAATCCACGTGTAGCGAATGTCTTAGCCCATAAGAGAGTTGAATTCGACAAAAAAAAAGGTCAGAACTTGAGATTTTATACTATCTAAAATAGTATGATTGATAGAAATAAGTAATATTAATTCATTTATCTTAACCATAACCAATCCTTTTCATTTTGTAATATTACTTTTTAATATATCACATGTTATATATTACATCAAACGTACTGGTGGTTTATAGTATTAATAAAATATATATTTTGCAATATGAATATTCAATTCAAATTAAATCGTATAAAGTCAAATTAATACAAATCATTTTTTTTCCAATCAATCATCTATAATCAAATCAAACTCCAAATAAATTTATATTTAAATAAAATGAATTTTCATCTCAAAACCGATAAAATCGCAAGGCAAACACCCTCTCTCTACGTTTAATTATGACAAAATAATCCTATGATATGTCAGGTCTCGTGTTAGAAAATCATGACAACCCTTCACATCGTATCCAATGCGATTTTCATGTGACTTTTAGAAGGTAAATTCTTAGCTTCTAGCCATTCGCGCATTCACGCGCCTACCAACTTTCTACCGCAAAACCAAACATGCTATTAATCTATGCGTGTGATGTGATGAGAAAAGACATCTCTCATTAAATAAAGTGATTTTTCGCCTCAAAAGCAATAAAATCGCAAGGCAAATACCCATCTCTACATTTAACTTTGACAAAACAATCATATAATATGTATGGTTCCATGTTAGAAAACCACGACAACTCCTCAAAGCGTGTTCAATGTGATTTTCACGTGATTTTCAGAAGCTACAATTCTTAGGGCCTATTTGATTTGGCGGTGGAAATCTCAAAATCACGGTGGAAATTCACGATAGATCAAAAACTACCTTTTATTGCTTCTCCAAATCACAATGGAAGAGCAAGAAAATATGCGTTTGCAGCTGCAAACGCCAAAACAAACACACACTTAGCTTCTAACCATTTGCGTATTCCCGCGCCTACCACTTTTCCACCGCAAAACCAAACATGCTATTAATCTAAGCATATGATGCGATGAGAAAAGATATCTCTCATAAAATATCTTATGATTTTTTAAAACTAAACTAATTCATTTAATTTCTAGGTATAAAAACACCCGTTTTCTTTTCCATTTTTTTCTCAAAGGGTGCTGCGAAAAACCCCTCACTTTCTCACCGAAACACAGAACGCACAGAACAATGGGAGGAGAAGAGAAACGGCACCAGATGATGCAGAACCTCTTCGGAGATGAATCCGGTGAGGAAGAAGAACTCGAATCCGAGCATGAATCCAATCCTCAGCTCAATTCCGTAAGATCAATCACTCCGCATTTCCATTATCTCAATTTTTTTTCCATACCCTAGCTTAATTCCGTTTCTTCTTGAAACATTGCTCGATCTATTTGTTTCAAATTCGATTGTATACGTGTTTCGACGATTATAATCAAACTTTCGAAATTCAAAATATACAACTGAGTTTTCTGATGCAGGATGAAGGAGAAGGTGAGGTAGGGCAGGAAGGAGAAGGAGAAGTGGAAGGACAAGGAGAGGTGGAAATAGAGAGTGAAGGGGAGAGGGAGCAGATTTCTCAAGAGGTTGAAGTGGAGGTTGGTGATCAGAGGGAAGAAGAGAGTGGAGCTAGGGATTCGGATAGTGATGCTAAAGATGATTATAGTCAGCGCGTTGTTACGAGCCGGCTTAGGGATGTGGTTGAAAGTGGATCTGAAGAGAATCATTTCAATGAAAATGATGGTGAAGAAGAAGTTGATGCTGCTAGGAGCCTGAGGTATATCCATCTAGTGTTTTGAGTAGTTAACCACATTGTTGTGTATGTTATTTTTTATGGTTTTGTTACTCTTTGCTTATGTGTTGTGAATTTATTTAGTTTTTATGGGAGGAAATATTTTGCTTATAGCATCAGTTTTTATGGCGCGACACGGGATCTTCCATAAGTTTATTTCCAAAGATGTATTTATTTGCTCAAATTTGTTGTCCGGCGGATGGTATTTTTTCTGTCGGGAAATAAACATATGGAAAGTACCGTGTAGTGGCTAAAACGGGGGTGTCGAAAACTATGGGCCGTATTATGTTTTGCTATTGAGAGAATCTGTACTAAGCGCCGTTGGCGTGTATAAATCTACAATGAAATTGATGATTGGCATAGAAGAAGATGGAGAGATGGCAGGCTACTTGGTTAATTGAACTAGGTTTCGTTAGTCGTATATATTTGTTGTTCTTCGTGTATCTGCAACTTTACGATGGGTTCTGATAATGTTTTGTTATTGATTAAGACTTGGGCTTTGTTTGGATTGATGGAATCGGGTGGAGCGGAGGGTAAGGAATGAAATGGAGTGGTATTCCATTGTTTGGATGGTTTACAATTGGATGGAGCGGAGTGGAATTGAATGATATTGATTCCATTTCATTCCACCACTTACACCACCATATATCTCTTTCTCTCTGATTTGGACGGAATGAAGCTTGCCTCGTTCCGTCCTAAAATTTCCAAACGATGGAATGAAATCTTCATTCTGCTCCGCTTCATTCCACTCCGCTCCTTTACATTCTGCTACGTTCATTTTACGATATCCAAGCATAGCCTAAATTCAGATAATTTTTTTTAACAATTGTATAGGTAAAAAAGAAAAGTTAAAATGTTACAATAACCATAAGTGTTCTAAGATACAACTTTTAAATTTTCACGTAAGTTGAAATTAGTTTTTTGAGCCCAATTTTTTCTAGAGTGCTGATATTTTATCGTAGAAAATAAAGTTGGAATGTCTTAAAACGACAATTAGTCTTCTAAAATATAGTTTTTGACATTAGTTGGAATAAGTTTCTAGAGCTCAATTTTTTCCAAAGCGTCCTCATTTTATTTTATTTAAGTTACTTTTGTGAGTTAGGAACTAAATATTTCAAGAGCTCCACAAATAAAAATCCGAGTATAAAAAAGAAGTGAAGTTATTAGGTCACAGTATTCCTTTTCCCCTCCTCAGCAAACTCTCAAACCCTAGTCGCCGTTTTGCTTCCCCGAGCCCTCTCTTCTCACCATTAGAAAAAAAATAACTTGCACACAATAGCTTTAGAGATCGAACACCCTGAGAATGAAAGAGAGAGAAATAAACTTGCGTGCAAAGCAGAGACAAAAGCCGAGAGGGGTTTCTGGGTTGCGAGGACTTGCAGGCGCAGATGTTGAGAGCAGCCGCATCCGGCCCCCAAGGCTTAACATCACCAACAGTAGTCGATTCTATGTTTCCTCGAGAAAAACACGCAAATTTCACCCCGGTGACCGCTCTTCTGCAGATCCGCGATCCTTGAGTGTGAGAGTCGCGCCTCAGAAACCCCCAACAAAAAGGTTTCACTTTGCATCGAAGTTTCAATCCTTCCAACGACGGCGCGGGTATTAACTGTCTAGGTTTTTATATGATTTCGATCAAGATAGATCTGATGACATTATTATTTTTGTAATGTGTAAATTTGCTTCCCCAAATGACCAATCAATTATTGCATTTAGTTTTCTAATGGATGATGAAACTTCCTTTTCTGTTTTACATTTTAGCAGAAACTCCATGAATTTCATACCTAGTTATTGAAATTAAATACCAATGGAATCTATGATTTTGTAAGCGCGTTTCATTTCAGTATTATACAATTTTTAATGATTATATTTGAGTCTGACTCTAATTTATAGGATAGGTTGGCTGTGTTGTTCTGTTTCTTATTGTTTGTGTTGATATGCATGTTTTAAAGTTATCTTGAATTAGATGATCAAATAGAACATAGAAAATTACTGATAACCAAAAATTTATCATGCACAATTCTTTTATGTAGCACAATACTGACACTGAGAAATTGTCTTTTTTTATCTAAAAAAATATAGCGGGTCACCTAGAGATGACAATGATCAAACTCGTGATTTGCATTCTGCCCCGGAAATCCGTGATGTATTTGGTGATTTTGACGATGAAGAGGAAGACATGGGGTATGCAGCTCAGCAGGACATTGGACAAGATTCAAATGTGAGTATTAGGTGTCAATATTGACATATATTTCATTTACATGTTTATTGTTCAAGTTTTAAGAATTAATTATTTAGTTGATTTCTTGTTGTAGAGATACCCAGCGGATGAAGAAGGGAGTTATGGAAAGAGTCTGAGACCAGAGGATATACTTGCTGATGAAGATCGTCAATATGAATCAGAGGAGGAAAACATTGAAACGAAAACTAAAGATAAGCCACTTGGGCCCCCCTTGGAGTTAGAGATTCCATTACGTAAACCACCAGCTCTTCCTGATAAGGTCTGCCTTGTGTGAGACCTGTGTTTTATATGTTATTTTTTAAATGAAGCTGGTCAATACATTTAGTTTCTACTCTTCTTTTGTATACTTTAAATTTTGTGTTAGTTTAAAGTTGTTATTTGTATCAGTGAATGTATGTATTTTGAAATATTTATAGGAACATACATTTTTTGATAAATTTCTGATGTTATGTTTGGTGAAAGTGACCTAAGTGATGAGAATTGAACAAGTTTCGATAAAAAGGTTATAGTGAATAGATTTTGACATTTGGTATCACTCTATTGGAACCTGACTACAAATAGAACACATTTATTGTATGATATGCATTCCTGTAAACATCTCTCATATTTGTGGCAGATGAACTTGATTAAAGTTTCCAATATCATGGGTATTGATCCAAAACCTTTTGATCCTAAAACATATGAGGAAGAGGATACCTTTGTAACTGATGAACTTGGAAACAAGAAGCGCATACGCTTGGAGAACAATATTGTACGTTGGAGAGAAGTCAAAAACTCTGATGGCTCAACTTCTGTAAGTAATTGTATACTATTTTATTTTTAGTTTTTATTTATTTTTGTTTATATTCCTTCTTTTACATCCATGGTAAGTAACATTTACTCTCTTACTTGTAACAAGAATCAAAGTCTTTGACAATTAGGTGGGGTAGGCTATATGGATTATACAATGCCACTGTGTTCTTTCATGTACCATTTCTAGATTTAAACCATTTAATTCCAAATCTTTCCTAATGGTTTGGTCTATTGTATTTTTTTAATATTATTCATCTCCCTTATGCTAATGTTATAATGTCTTCTCATGAATCATATTTGAAGATAGTGAGATAACAAATAGCCTAACTATGAAATGGCATTTAATATGTATTACTGTTGATGTGGTGCAGAAAATTTACCTATGGAATGTGCAATACATATTCTTTTGCATTAATGTTCTTTTATTAAGAGTATTGGCAAAATGGGTTCATGTATTCTTATTTATTGTTAAATGGTTTTCAACCTTTTAAGGGCAGCTAAGTTTCAGTTGCACTACATCACTTATTTTGTAGTAAAAAAATATTATTCATGATCAGGTTGAAAGCAACGCTCGATTTGTAAGGTGGTCTGATGGCAGTCTTCAGTTGTTAATTGGGAATGAAGTTCTTGACATATCAGAGCAGGATGCCCAGCATGATCAATCACATCTTTTCCTTAGACATGGAAAGGTGAATTTCATTTTTCTCATAACATGCTTGATAATTTACTCTTTCCCCTCAATGGACTATGTGTACTTTCTTACAGGGAATCCTGCAATCACAAGGAAGGCTATTAAAGAAAATGAAATTTATGCCATCTTCCTTGTCCTCGAATTCTCATCGGTTGTTGACTGCTATTGTTGACTCAAGGCAAAGGAAGGTTTATAAGGTTAAAAACTGTGTTACAGACATTGATCCTGAGAGGGAAAAAGAGGAAAAGGAAAAGGTATAATCAATCATACAAATTAGTCGCATACTTATATTATGTCTCCACTACAATAATCCAATTTCCCTATCATTTTCAGGCTGAAAGTCAAACTATTAGGGCTAGTGTACTGCTTGGCCGTAAGCGTGACAAGGTGAATAAAAAATATGCTCCAACCGACAGGAGGCGTCAACTTTCTCCTGGGT
The DNA here is from genome assembly GCA_948472305.1 of Vicia faba. Taxonomy (NCBI): domain Eukaryota; kingdom Viridiplantae; phylum Streptophyta; class Magnoliopsida; order Fabales; family Fabaceae; genus Vicia; species Vicia faba. The sequence goes on from OX451737.1 coordinate 112,620,712, forward strand.
TTTTAGAGGATGCTTTGGATGAGGTATAAATTTAAGAATTGTTGCTGGAGACTCTGCTGTCTTTTAGATGTTACGTATTTGCTGCAATACTCTAAGCGTCTACTTAAATTGTGTCAGTTCCATTATTTATCAATGCTCCCTTTCTTCAGGATGATGAAGCAGATTATTACGACCCTCGTCGTAAACAGCGTCACTTTGAGGACGAATTGGAAGCAGAAGTCCGGGCAGAGAAAAGGATTATGAATGCTAAGAAGGTATTATTATTGTCTTTCGGAGTCGTATTTTGTTTTTTATATTTGTATTAATATTAGTAATGAGGGTTAATATCTGGAATTCTAGTCACAGGGACCAAAGAACATCCCTCGTAAGTCATCTTTTCCACCAGCAAAATCCTCACGGAACCCAGTGGGTTACCGGGATGAGAGAGAGGAATCTGAATATGAAACCGATGAAGACGAAGAAGAAATACCTCCTTCACGTACGAGGGATGATGATACTGAGCCGGAGTATGAGGATTCCGAAGAAGATGATGAAGAGACCGCTCAAACCGCTGCTGCTGCTTCAGACGAGGAAGAAGAGGAGGTACTGAAATGTTTTATTATGTAATCATTTTCTTTAATTTTAGACTCCAAAGTTATTTCTAATTATTTTCCGTTTACTTCTTGTTAGTGCACCATTTCCCTTGGTTCGGAAAAACCAATTTTATCTTTGTTTAGTTGACTATTAATGTACATATGTTTGGATCCTTATGTGCCTCGATTTATGTCGGGATCTTCAGAAGTAGAGTGACCATGGGTTTGCTTTGGTTTGGGTTACGGAAAACTCAGATCCAAACCAATCAAATTTGATTGCTTTGGATTTAAAAGTGGGCGACTGACCCGCCAACTCAATATTCTAATTGGTTTGAGTTGGGTCATCAGGTTTAATAATTAAGAGTAAGATATTATTATTTTTCTTATTTTGTAAAGATACCTCAACTTTTGATGAGGAAATCAAAGGTTGATATATTAACATATCCATGATATGTTAAGCATTACCTATTACTTATTCTTAACTGTTGATTTATTCATCTATTGTTGAGATCAGTGTTATCAAATAGCGGTGCCATGACCGCTATGATGGATATACATGGCAGTTTTTGGGTTTGCCGTAATGGTAAATATCGGTTGATATTGTTGGTTTTCTGCCATAATCCGCTATAATGGCGCCGCAAAGCGGCCAGTATGGCGGGATTTTAGCTCTCGGCTATCGACAACACTGTTTGAGATTACTTAATGTTAGGTTCTAACAGAATAAAGTAGAATTAAGGCAAAGAATAAAGACTGACAGAAAGTGAGGACTGTTTAATCATATGATTGCAAAGGGGATTTACAGAAGATTCAGTGATCTAACTGCCACAGAGCTATGCTCCTATGGAGTGCTTAACAGCCCCCCATCCAATGATTACTCTATGATTCTCTAAGGTGAGATTCCCATTCCCTTCCCCCATCATTTATGGATACAGTCTAACAGTATTGCTAGGACCACTATTCTCTCTCTTCCACCTCACATCTATCACGTGGTGTGAGATCCCCTTTTCCTTCTAGAATAAACCTGCCACGTCTTAGCATTCTTAGGCCCAATATGATTGGTCACTTCAATATCTGGCCCATCTTCCTTCTCTTGGTCCCTAACAATGCCCCCTTCTAGAAAAACTACCTTGTCCTCAAGGTTAAATTCAGGGAATTGATATGTTATGGTTTCCATGTCTTCCCAAGTAGCTTCGTCCACAGCTCTGTTAGTCCACTTAATTAAAACTTGTTTAACTCTCTGTTTTCCTAACCCATTGAAACGTGTGGCTAACACTCCTTCAGGCAAAAACTGCTCCACACAATTCCCTTCAGCTTCTTGGGGCAATTCACTCTCTACTGCATAGTCTCCAATTGCCCTTTTTAACAACGAGACGTGAAAAACTGGATGTATCCGTGATCCATCCGGTAATTTAAGCTTATATGCCACCACTCCAATTCTGCCCACAATCTGAAACGGACCATAATATCGAGCTGCCAATTTCGCATTAATCCTAGAGACTACGGATTGCTGCCGGTGTGGACGAAGCTTCAAAAACACCCATTCTCCAACAGTAAAACTGGACTCTGTCCTCTTCTTATCTGCAAAATGCTTCATGCGGTCTTGAGCTCTTTGGAGATGAGCTCTAAGCTGCTTGAGTGCTTCATCTCGTTCTTCCAACTCTTTTTGAACTGCAGCCACCCTTGTTTCACCTTGCAAGAGTCTTGTAATGATTGGAGGTTTCCTTCCATAGACTAACTCAAAAGGTGTGCTCCCTGTAGACGCATGAAATGTTGTGTTAAACTAGAATTCTGCCCACGGAATCCAAGATAGCCAAGATTTTGGTTGGTCCGCAATAAAACATCTCAAATAAGTTTCCAAACATCGATTGACAACTTCCGTTTGGCCATCTGTTTCCGGGTGATAAGCTGAACTCATCTTCAAAGTAGTACCCTGCAGCCTGAAAAGTTCAGTCCAAAAATTACTAATGAACAAAGGATCACGGTCACTAACAATTGCTGTAGGTAAACCATGAAGTCGTATAACTTCTCTTGCAAAAACTTCAGCTACTGTTCTTGCTGTATAAGGTCTCTTGAGGGGGATGAAGTGACAATATTTTGACAGTCTATCAACTACCACAAACACCGCTTCAAACCCACGAGATTTCGGCAGTCCTGTTATAAAATCCATTGAGACCTCTTCCCATACTGCTGACGGAATGTGCAGAGGTTGTAATAAACCCCCAGGTGCGGCAGCTAAGTACTTTTGTCGTTGACACACATCGCAAGCCTTCACATAAGCTTGCACCTTTGCTTTCATTCCTATCCAATATACATTAGCAGCTAGACGTCTGTAGGTACGATAAAACCCGGAATGCCCACCTTCCGGAGTAACATGAAATTCACCCAACATCTTAGGAATTAACGAAGATTGTGCGGACAACACTAAACGCCCCTCATAGAGTAGCACTTCCTGTTTGTACTTAAATCCTGGCCTTGAATCTGGTTTCTCCTCCAAGTCCTCTATGATTTTTAGAAAAACTTTATCCTGGTGGATTTCTTCCTGTATCACTTTGCCTTCCTCCCATATTGGGTACAAAACCATAGACGATAATTCACCTTCGGATAACCTTGAAAGAGCATCAACTCCTCTATTTTCCACTCCCGGTTTATATACTATATCAAACTGATAACCGAGCAATTTAGCGGCCCAATTCTGCTGATCCGGAGTCGTGATCCTCTGCTGCCATAACTGTTTCAGACTCTTTTGATCTGTTGTCACAGTGAAATGTCTGCCCAACAAATAAGGACGTCAATGTTGCACCGCTAAAGCTACTGCCATTAACTCCCTTTCATATGCAGATTTAGCCAAATTCTTTCCTCCTAAAGCCTTGCTAAAGAAAGCAATGGGCTTTCTCTCTTGCATTAAGATTGCACCTAAACCCACTCCGGAGGCATCACATTCTACTGTGAACTCTTTTTTAAAATCAGGCAATGCGAGTACTGGGGCTGTTGTCAACTTCTCTTTTAATACTTCAAAAGCCTTTTGAGCTTGAGGCCCCCATTTGAACCCCTCCTTCTTCGTCAATTCCGTTAATGGTTTGGCAATCTTCCCATAATCTTTAATAAACTTGCGATAGTAGCCCGTAAGGCCTAGAAATCCCCTCACCCCTTTAGCATTCTTAGGTATAGGCCATTGAATGACACTTTGCACCTTCGTGGGATCTACTGCTACACCATTTCCTGTGATCAAATGACCGAGATATTTTCTGGCCAAATCGACACTTTTTTCTATTCGCAACCAGTTTGTGTCTCCTCAAAATCTGCAACACTTCGGTTACTTCTAGGATATGCGCCTGCCACGATTTACTGTAAATGAGTATGTCGTCAAAAAAGACTAACACAAACTTCCTCAATAAGGGCCTGAACACCTCGTTCATCAAGGATTGGAATGTGGACGGAGCATTCATCAATCCAAACGGCATCACAAGGAATTCATAATGGCCGTCATGAGTACGGAAAGCCGTCTTATGGATATCCTCCTGTTTCACCCTCACTTGATGATACCCGGACTTCAAATCCAGCTTGGTGAAATATTGAGCTCCATGTAACTCATCGAGTAACTCATCTATCACCGGTATCGGAAACTTGTCAGGCACGGTGACCTTGTTAAGAGCACGGTAATCAACACACATTCGCCATGTCCCGTCCTTCTTCTTCACCAGTATAACGGGACTCGAAAAAGCGCTGCAGCTGTGTTGCACAATTCCCATTTCTAACATCTCTTTAATCTGTTTCTCTATTTCATTTTTCTGGTGGTGTGGGTACCTGTACGGTCTGACATTAACTGCGCCTTGTCCTGACATTAAATTGATCGCATGGTCTCGGGAGCGACGTGGAGGAAGACCCTTAGGTTCTTGGAACACATCATCAAATGACTTCAATACTCCCTGCATATCATATTGCACTACCAAGGTTTCTGCTTGCCTTACAGTGTTGCTAACTGTTGCATCTAGGGACCATCCATTCATGCAATACCCTTTTCCAGCCTTCCCTAAGATGCTTTGCAATGCTCTGGGATTGCTGCGGGCGTACCTTCTATTCCCCTCAACATTACCCACTTCCCATCATGCCAAAACTCCATTGTTTGCTTCTTCCAATTAACTATCATATCTCCCAAAGATTTCAACCATGCCATACCAACAACCACGTCCACTCCATCTAAATCAAACAAATACGCCTCGATTTCGCAAGTAACCTCCCCAGTTTTGAATAAAACTTGCTTACATTTTCCTCTGGTAATGGTTTGGAACCCATCACCTAACTTGATTCTCAAATCTGGAGTGGTCTCTACTTGCCATCCTAACTTCTGAACCATGGACATCGCAATGAAATTATGCGTAGCCCCACTGTCGACTAACACCACCACCGGTACGCCATTGATTGTTGCTCTGAGTTTGAGTGTTTGAACCTTGTCATGTTGTGACTCTTTTAGTTCAAACAGTGTCATAACACTCATTTCGCCGTCCTTCTCCTCCTCCGATTCGTCCACCTCCACAGCCAGCAAATTCCCTTCGTCCTCCCCTCCTTCCTCTTCATCTACAATCATGACACGGAGCTGCTTCTCTGGGCATTGATGGAGAGGATGATATGGGCCTCCACACTTGTAACACAATCCCTTTTTCTTCCGGTTCATGAGCTCTTGATAAGACAAATGGGTGAATCCCTTATCACGTGCACCCCCTTCCTTCTATCTGCAGTGTCCTGTTTGGGTTCACGAATTGGGCCACTAACACCTCTAGGCCCAACTCCATTATGATGTCCACTGTTCTGGCTCCCTTTTACAAAAACCCAGTCCGTACCACCTTGTCTCCCTGGGTTAACCCGGTTTGACCCACCTATTTTCGGACTTCGGTTCCAACCCGACCCACTACTCATCTCCCTTTCCACTGCTCTGGTGACGTGAAATAGTTTACTTCTTGTAAGTGGTCCCATAGCCACAAAGCTCCGAACCCTACTTCTGATTTCGTCCTTCAACCCATGTAAAAAATACCCAAGGTACTGTTTGTCAGGCAACCTTGGATCTGAGCCGTCAAACATTCAAATTCTTGTATATAGTCTTCCACATTGCCCTTTTGACGAATTTCTGAAAGTTGTTCATAAACATCTCCTTCCCCTAAACCACCGTATCTCTCTAGTAGCTCCACCTTGAACTCCTCCCATGTCAGATCTGGGTGTTCTTCCAACAACGAGTTAGAAGAAATGGATGGTTGGCCCATCCATACTCAATTGCGCCAAACTCACTTTCACGGTGTCACTTGTGCCTTGAACACGAAAGTAGATCTCCGCCCTAGATGTCCATCCCGCCGGATCGTCGCCGGAGAAAGCCGGAAGTTCGACCTTCTTCACGGACTGACGAAACTCCGTCAATGCATCTCCATGAAGGTTGTTAACCACGATACTCTTTGGCTCACCCTTTGTCGTCACCATCGGCGAGCCTTTATTAAAGACGCTCGCGCTTTCTTCATCAACTGTCAACGACTTGCCCAAACATTTTTCCAGTAGTGCTATCAAGTTGGCGTGGTTTGTTGTCGCCGTATTCTGCACCTCAACGAGAGTTGATCGTACCTCCGAGATCTCACTCTCTAAAGCTTCGACCCTAGCTTCCATCTTTGTGAACGCTGGCACCGTCACTTTCTTAGGTGGCATTCACTGGCTCCGACGTCGTAATCCGGTAGGTCGGACCAATGTTAGGTTCTAACAGAATAAAGTAGAATTAAGGCAAAGAATAAAGACTGACAGAAAGTGAGGACTGTTTAATTATATGATTGCAAAGGGAATTTACAGAAGATTCAGTGATCTAACTGCCACAGAGCTATGCTCCTATGGAGTGCTTAACAGCCCCCCATCCAATGATTACTCTATGATTCTCTAAGGTGAGATTCCCATCCCCTTCCCCCATCATTTATGGATACAGTCTAACGGTATTGCTAGGACCACTATTCTCTCTCTTCCACCTCACATCTATCACGTGGTGTGAGATCCCCTTTTCCTTCTAGAATAAACCTGCCACGTCTTAGCATTCTTAGGCCCAATATGATTGGTCACTTCAATATCTGGCCCATCTTCCTTCTCTTGGTCCCTAACACTTAACCTCTAAAGTGAATTATCCCATTAGCCAAATCCCTTTATGTTATTGATAATGTAAAATATTCACTTGGGATTGGTTATATAGGAATATGAGAGGTATTTCTTTTGTTTATTTTTGGTAGAGGGACAAAGGGCCATAGAACTCTATTTGGTATATTGTTCATTTGGGTTTGCAACCGAGTTCCGCGTGAAACTTAGCTTTTGTTTTACTTGTCTATTGGTATCCCAACACTGTATCCTTGTTTTTTTGGTTCTGTTCAATTGTACATCTGTTGTGAATAAGTTATTAACTGACATTGTTATGGTTTCAATACTATTTCGATGGTTACGTGCAGGAACCGAAGCATAAGGGTCGGGATTTAAAAGGTAAGGTCAAAAGGAAGGGGTTTGAATCTGAAGAACACTCTCTTCCTAGAAAACCAACCAATCGGCGAATGACCATTGTATCTGACAGCGACGACGAATGAAATTCCGTAAGTCAGATTTTCATTCTGTGCTGCCTTAACCTAAAATATAATTCATGATTGTGATAGTATCCTATGTTTTCCTTTCATTTTTGTCATCGATTTTCGGGTATGAGATTAGCTGTGCTGTTACTTGTTTCATTCTTTTTTCCTTTATGTTTCAGGTTCTTGCAATTGGAATTTGGAAGGAGCGATGCATTTTGCTGCTGCACAAGCTGAGATGAATCATTTGTTTTTTCCCTCTATATTCATGCTCATACAAACTAAAAATTTTAAGTTATAGACACATCAAGAAGAACCACAGGCACACATCAATTGGTAATTTGTCTCAGGTTTCTGTTGTATGTTTATTTCCAAAAACGATGGTCAAATCTTCTCCATAAAGTTGCAAAACTATATGGAAAGTGATAGGGTGATCAAATTCAAATAAAAACTGCAAGCCGATCAAAAAAACTGAAAACCTCAAAAAACCGAAATTTTTTGGACGTGTTTCTATTCCTTTTTATAAAAACCGCTTGGATTGGATTAGATTTCTGTTGTATGTTTGGATTTAGAAATGTAGTAAACTGGGGCCAAATAATTTGACTATATATTTAAACATCCGATCTCTGTTGTATGTTTTGGATGTGTTTCGAATATTTGACTGTATGTTTGTATATATTTACATAACAAAGGTGTATTGAGCATTTTAGGATCATTTGACAAAATCTTAGACCCCTCTTGAATAGAAGAGTTTATTAATTATTAGATTGAAAAACCTAATTTTTTTCTTATTAAAATATTCATTGGAAGATTTTTCCATAGTGCTCTCTAATAATTTTTTGATACAAATTAAAATTGGAATACAAAGTATATAAATTAAAGTTAGATACAGTCCTATATTTAGATGACAAGTAACCTATGTTTTTGTCTCAACTTATGTTTTTCTCTTTAAGCTTATTTAAATTATGAATTCAAATAAATAATTATTTCATAATGATCTCCTTAACAAATGATATCTACATAAAAACTTGCGCATCATTTCTCCTGTATCTAAAATACTTTTTTTTACTCTAAATAATTATCTGTTTCTAAAACACATATTTGACTCTAAATAGTTATGTGGCCTTTGCTCTTTTTATTGTGAACTCCTTAAAACTTTGTACTTTTTCAGTTCAACACTACATCTTTTGTACATCATTTAGTATTTAAATAACAATAATCTCATTTAGAGTAACTAGAAATGACAATACAATCTCTTAAAACTTTGTATTGTTCGAATCCAATCCGAGTTTGACGGAGAAAATCTGTTTTGACTAAGTGTTTCTCCGCGAAATAATTATTAGTCTCTTATTAAAGGTTATTTGCAGGATCAACTACAATAAAAATAGACTTAGTGTTTTGAGTGTTTTTGGGTTGAGAATTGATTGATATTGGATAAAAAGAGCAAAAGATAAAGACATTTGTAAAGTAGAGAAATTAAAGACAAGACTTGTAATTTCAAAGTAAAAACTGGAAATTGCTATGAATTTAAAGGTGAAAGCATTCATACATTGTTAAGCCTGAAACTCATTTCTCTCTTAAATGAAGATACTTTGAGTGTAATGCTCTAAATGTGAAGAAATGTGATCCTTGACACAAATACAAACATTTGCTTAAATAGAAATCTTAAATATGTAACCGTTGACGGTTACTAGTCCACGTTGGGCTTCTTGGAAAACTGTTTTGAATATTCTCACGTTCTCGCTGGCTTACACGTTGATAACTGTTCCCGCCAATATAAATCCTTGCTTCGTCGACCTCTGTTTCTATCGACAACTGCCTCTGAACCTTATGTCCTCGTCGACTGGCTCCCTTGGTCGATATCCTTTCCCTTGCTCGACATATTCTATTGTTTTCTATGAAACTTATGCTTTTTCAACTCTTTAATCTTACAACTTAAAAGCCTATGTCCATAGTCGAAAATTACTTGTCAACAAATTGTCCCTCAAAACGCCATGTTCGACATAGCCTTGTTGATGGGGGAGAACTTTGGCGTTTTCTCTTTTACGTTTTCAACTACACGCCTCTTTTTGGGATGACGTCATGCATAATCATGACTTACTTTATGCGCAACAGTTTTCTATGTCACCTAATCACTTCTCATGATTACTCTTAGGTTTTAGGGCGTGTGTTTTTAAACAACTCCACTAACTTTTCCACTTCTTTTGGCCTGCTCGCGCTTTTTGAGTGACATCCGTTTTACTCCAACGGTTCTGATTTTCCTTTAAATAGACTTCCAAAGCATTTAGTTGCTTTCTTCTCTCCTTCTGCTTCAATTTTACAATTCTGCAACTTACGAAAATCTTGAGGAACCTTACTCCACTTTCGTCATGGTTACTCCATCTGGTACTCTCTTCAACATCGATAACAACCCCATAGCTTTCTCACTTTCTAGGAAACAAAGTTTGAACTACGTCCCAGATCTTCCATCTGAAGTGGAATCCAAGATCCAGGCATGGCAACATCAAATGTTAATTCTTTTTGTTGTTGCGAAGAGTCTCTTCGCTTTCCATGGGCCTTATCCAGCCCAAGAGTCGCATCCTAAAACTGTCAATCAATATTTTCCATGTTTTCTTCCTGCTATCCCTTCTGCTTTCAACCATACACAACCCATTGACGTTAGGTTTATGGTCTCTGATATCGTAGTATTTACCTCCATACCCATTTCGGGTAATACAGTGTACCTTGCTTGGCTTGATAGAGTTCAAGAACAACGTAAATTTCAATGGGAAAAACTTGGTATCTTCGACGTAATTCAAATTTCACGGAGCGTCCATAGAATTGATCCCAACTTTATTCTCGCTTCACTTTTCTTTTGGGAAAGTTCGACTAATACTTTCCAACTTCCTTATGGGATGTTAACGCCTACCCTATTTTATGTGGTAGCCATCATTAGGCTTTCCCCGTTGGGTATGACTTTCAACCCATCCGTGTCGATGAAACATACATATTGCTTCGAACAATCAGATTTTACCAACTACATTATTGATCATCACCTTGTAGATACTAACGATGTCTCCGATACTGAGCACATAGACTTTATCACCCTCTGGCTTTCCCATTTCTTGTTTTGCACAAGATCCTTTACCACAACTCAGGATTTTATACCTCTGGCAATTCAACTCCATGAGGGATAAAACATCTCGCTGGGAAAGCTTTTACTAGAGATTCTTTACCAAAATTTGGGCAATGCTTCCATGCAACTGAAGGCACTCTTTGATCATGACAAAGGATTCACTCTTTCAGGACCCTTTTGGCTTTTGCAACACTGGCTAAATGCCACATTCGAATTTCAACTGGGTTATCTTGTTTCTGAAAAAAAATTGCGTCTTAACAAAGTTAGAGCCATGAAGGCCCGGGGTTATCCTTGACCACTCCCCTCCATAAATTTGATCGATTTGTGTTCATGAAGTATATCAATATGTTCATCGAAACAAAGACATTTGTCTCAGCCATGTCCCCTTTTGTGGAATAGTGATTTAACCCAAACTGGTTTCGAGAACCTTTTCCTAATACTTATCCAAATGCCGCTCGTATAAATGCAATATGGAGGACTTTTCTAACACCCACAATGCTTTCTTGTCAAATCAACATTGACTCGATAAGGTATGGTTTCATTGGTTACCAACCGAACTTGGTATCTTGACAGTTGGGACTTAGCCAAATGTTGCCTTCGTCCTTGTTCTACCGCTATTCTGACATCGTCTGGGTGGGTAGACGACTCACTACTGAGGAACATATGGCTTACCTTAAATTCCATCGGGCCACTCAAACTCTTGAACTTCCAGTGTTCAACTTCAAACACTCATTCTTCACTTTAAAGCTATTTGACCAGTGGTGGCCCCAATATCAAGAGAAATATTTCTCCATACCCAAATTTCTTCAAAGGCTCATCGACGCCTTTAGTTCTCTGGACACTCGACTACCTCTTGCATCGTTGATCCATCAGGACAGGAGCGACCTTCGTCGGTCGAATTGAACCAAACTTCATCTTCTGGACAAATTCATGAAATGACTCCCTCTTTCTTTGTAGGCTCCTCACAAAAGCACAATGTTGTGTCACCAAACTTAGCAGTATCTCTCTTTCTCTTGTTTTTCGCTTTTAATCTTGTTCTTCATGCTAACTTGGAAATCCTCCCTAGGGGCCACCTTGTGCAGGTGACGTCGAGTTGAATCCAACTAGGAATGCTCCTGTTGGTGACAACATTGCAAAGTCCAGCCATCCATCTTCATCAAACCTATCTGTTGTACCCCAAAATTTTCCCTCTCATTTATCAAGATTATTCTCACAAGATCTCTTTGACTCAAGACTGGATCAGGGTTTGACCAGCTCAAGACATCTCATCTTACACTGATGACCCAAAATTAGGGTTTGAGTTTGCACAAGGATTTTTGGACTATCAATGCTTCATATGACTTTCAAACATAATTATGGACCCCTAAGATTACTCATGACAAGTTTCAAGCTTTGAACCATATTTTTGATCAGTCAATTGGACAATTGACCTAAAAATCATCTATATTAGGGAAAAAGTCAACCATGGCCAATTTACAGTCAAACTTCATAATTTTAATCCACATCAACATTTTAGACTCATATGTATCATTTGATCAAGTTTGGACCATAATTCCTCAAGAAATTTGATCAAATCATCAAAAGGGCAAAATGGTCAAAATTAGGGTTTTGATTGAGAAAGGGCAATTTCTGATTTTTGACCTAACAAATGACCAATTGGTTTGAAGCATGATTTCAAGGGTTCATTTGTATCATCTTGACCTAATGACATGGTTCAAAACATTGCAAATCCATTGGATAGACAGATGAAATTTGCAGTCAACTGATCAAAAGTCAACTGTATATTGAAAAGTCAAACTTTGACTTTTTGGTCAAAATCAAGTGTCAAGGATCACAATTCATCAAAACATGTCAAAATGTGAAACTTGTTCATCAAGAAACTAAAGATTGAAGTTTTGATTTTGAAATTTGAAATTTTTCTTAACTTAGAAATTTTTCTATGTATAGAAAAATTTCTTATTTTTTCTCAACTTTAAGCCATTTTTTTCACCATGGTACAAGATGATTCAAAGAAAGTTCCCAACATGAAAGTTGTAGACCTCCATGAAATATACAACTTTGCTTCACACATTTTTTCCTAAAGATGCTTGGATCTCAAAATATAATTTTGTGAATACATGCCCATGAACTAAAGTAACTTAGTGAAATTTTGCCCTAATTTAGGCAGGTTTTTGACCCAACTTCATGGCAATTTTTCACCTAGTTCCAAGAGTAATCTTGAAATTAATTTCAAAGATGAGTTATAGAGCACATTGCAATATTTCCAAAATGTCCAAGAACTCCTTGAGATCATTCTTGAGTAGGGAGAATCGAAGAGATGGAGTTGGAAATTTCTCACTTTAATCTCAAGCCAATTCATGAAGAACAAAATTCAAATCCTCAAGCATGCTGTACAATCTTCACTTTTCAGGACTCAAACTCGTTTTTCACTCCACCATTAATGGATTGCACAAGATTTCATGCCCTAAAGCCAAGCAATCAATGCATTGTACAAGAAAATAACCATTTATAGAAGAAAGGCAACATTGCCATTTTGGAAAAGCATACTTTATGCATTTTTTCATTTCTTGAGCCTTGGACTTGTTCTTTCTGCACAAACCAAGCCTCTAAGCCTGAACAAAACATGTTTAAAGCTTCACACTACCCTAAAAGATCAAAACCATGCATTAAGAAGTCATTTCTCACACTTGCTTCAAAAACAAGAAATGTAGCAAGACATGTGATCTTGTACTTCTGAGCAAGCACAAGTCCTCCAATCTTTTGCTCTATATAAAGCTATCACTTTGCAACTAAAAGAACGAATGCCCAAGCCTTGAAACACCCTAGAATCAGAAATTGCATACCAAGCTTCCAAACTTGCCATTTCTGACTTGTGAATTGAATCTTCCATTCCACTCGTGCGTTTTCAGGCCTTTTCATTCCCTAAGCTTCCTTACCTTACAAGAAAACCATCTCACACCCTGAAACATCACTATAACTCCATCTTCCCCATTGTTGAACTTCAAAAACAAAGTAACACAAGTGGACTTCTAGAGATCGTTCCAGCCACCCTCAAGACAAGCTAAGCATTGCATTAGCTTCCTAGAGGTTCAAGGAAGCTAACCTGATCATCACAGCATCCTAAAGCAGGCTCATTTCCAAAACACGATTTCCATTTTCAAGGTGAGTTTTCTGTTTTTCCAACTCTTGATACAGGCATAGTTAGCTTTCCATTTGTGAATATACAATGTAGACATCATTGCTACGAAGCTGTACATATCCATAACTTGCATTTATTTGGCCTGAGTTGAGAGAATTTTGAGTTTGAAGTTTCTGAAAAAATTAGGTTAAGAATTAGGGCCATTAAAATTCTCTTTAATCTCGGACTTATAGTTTTAGTTATGCACATGGTTAGAATCGTGAGATAAAATGCTATAACATTCGTGTTATCAATTTCCATTTTTGTTGAGAGATGAAAGAGTTACAGGAGGTCTGGCTAGCTAGAGGAAGAAGACGAAGTACAGGGCCAAGAAAGCTTTTTGTGTTATGTTTTTCTTGTTTCACATAAACTAACAGATGTACAGCAACCCCAGTGACAAGGTAGCGTGCTGGAAATGCATAGGTCGTGGATTCGAACCTTGGCGCTACCTTTTGTTTTTTTTTCTTCATATTTTTCCAGTTTAATTTTTGGCTGTTTGCAGGATGGGCTTCAATATTTGGGCCTTAGCGTTTTTTGCTAACATACTACCCCCTGTTTGCTTGCAGTACCACTGGCCCATAATTTTTATTATTCACTTTTATTTTCATTTCTATTTTATTAAATATATTTTCCTTAATATTAGAAATCATAAAAAATATAAAAATGCTAAATTTATATTTTTGATCCATTTTATTTTATTTTATCTCATAAAAAATATATTTTATTTTAGTTACATATCATATATATATATATATATATATATATATATATATATATATATATATATATATATATATATATATATATATATATATATATATATATATATATATATATATATATATATATATATATATATATATATATATATATATATATATATATATATATATATATATATATATATATATATATATATATATATATATATATATATATATATATATATATATATATATATATATATATATATATATATATATATATATATATATATATATATATATATATATATATATATATATATATATATATATAATAAACTTATAAACAAAAAAATAGAATTAGTTTAATCATTTATTTCTTTTCTCTCACATTTATAAATATTTTTTTAACATACAAAGAGACTGAATACTTTCATAAAATATTATCTATTTTCAATACAAAAAAATGCACAAAAAATAATAGTTAAAGAATTTTATTTTCTTTTAAATTAGAAATTAGGGTTAACTATTTTTCAAGAATTAATCTCCTTTTCTTAAGTTATTAGGTTTAGTTCAAAATTTCTTTTCACATAAAAAACAAAACAAAAATCCTTTTCTTGCATTTATATATCTTTGCATATTTAAATTGTCTTGTACATTATTTATTCCAATATTTGTACAAATTCGATTTGGTTGTAATAGCTTAACTAGATTTACATTATTGCAAATCCCCATTCATAATTTGTATTCCCCCTCCCATAAAATGTTGTAATAGCGTAGTAATCTTTAAATTACACAATTTACCGCTTTTACATACCATGCTAGTAATTAGGGTTTGAATGGCAAGATAAAAAAACAAATCAAATAGAAAACCCTAAATCCAAGACAAAATCAAAGCATGAAAATAACACACTTTCACACAAGCATCCTTAGGATTTCTCCACTTGGTTGCCTTATACAAAAATAGCCATATTACGCATGCGAAGTATCTTGGCAAAACAAACAAATATAAGATCATAGTCCCTCGATGACGCTATTCAAAATTTCCTTACAAAATGATCTTGGTCCCTCAAAAATGCTAAGATACTTTGCAACATTTCTAATCATGGTTATACGATGACCCACGCCCGTCCCGTTTACATCCAAAGATAGGGTTGCTTACCAAATCAATGGTAAGACAACAATGTCAAAGGAATAGAAAATGAACAAGAAAGATATTTGAGTAGGTAGATTGCTTCTAGTTACTTGCTCTATTTTCAAACAACTATCCTTGCTACTTTCTAAAACCAACACACACATTTCAAAAACATCTTACAAATAATGAAAACATTTTCAAAAAGACAAACATCTTTGTATATATTCTTACGAACGAGAATCATTACAAAGATTTCCTAAACAATGGCCTCTTTTACAAAATACTTTCAAAACCACACCAAACACAATTTCAAACAACAAAAGCAAGTGATCTAGCAAGTAACTAAGAGCCCATGGAAAACCATGGATGAAAAGGGTGCTAATACTTTCCCTTTTCATAATCTACCCCCCGAACTCAAGAAACAATCTCAAAGGTCTTTCCTGTGTTTTTTCACCTTTCCTTTTGGATAAAAGAAAAGTCGGTGGCGACTCTTGCTAATCGTAACATTTGCAATAAAATGCAAAACCCTCAAGTCAGTTCTCCCACCGTATCACACTACCTATCATATTTTGAATGATACTCCGTCCCTTGACCCTTCCATCCATAATGAGATCGAAGCATTGAAGAAACAAGATCCAGTGGCAGCATTTAGGAAGATTCACCTTCTTCGACATACCCCAATTGCTTCACCAAACCTTGGTTCGACGTCTCTAACCAACGATGAGCTAGACACTGAAGTATTCCACATGCTTCACGAACTAAGGTTTTATCTGCTTGAAAGTGAGTTTTTAGCTGTCGTCGAAGAGGACGCTTTCATGGCAGTTGCAATTTTTAAACTTCTCGACACCATCTCTCAATATCCTCTTCCCGATTGTTTGGCTCAGTACTTAATAAATTTTGAGTCTTTCTTCAACCAACTCGCAAAAGATCTCTCATTCCACCGACACACCGATCTCCAACTTAAAACCAAAGTAAATGAGATGAGAGGTGAGTGGGATTTGATTGAAATTTGTATGCAAAAGGCTAATGACCTCGAGTCTAAGAGAAAAGACCATCCAGATCAGCACTCTGCTTTGGACCAAAATATCATGGGCTATTAAAACCAAATTGCAACGCTCAATCAGAAGGTTGTCGACCTTGAGCATCAGAGCCCCTATTGGATTCATCTAATGATCCTTCATTTGATGCAGTTCAACAATCTACTCTTGAAGGAATAACTCATGGCGAGAAAGCCCTTAAGCTGAGGAGCAAGATTCACCACCTAATAGCTAAGAGGGTTTGTCTCGACCAAAAGATTACCTACGAGAGAGCCCATTTGGAAAACCTCAAATCTTAGTTTCCTTTGTAATTCCGTTGTTACCCATGTTTCAACTGGAATTTCTTTTTTTCATATGTAACCCCATTTCGAAATTTTAGTAGCCATTTTGGCATTTGTCCATTTTGGCTAATGCTATTTTGGTACGCTCTATTTTGCAGTAATTCAAATCTCTTGAAGTATAAGTTTATACTTTTTCAAATATTTACCGCTTACTTTCAAGATTCTTTGATCGAATCCTAAATCTTCGATCTCATATGCATTATTGGTGAACACCCGTAGTACTTGGAATGGTCCTTCCCAATTTGGTGACCACTTCCCCAAAATTCTATCTTTCCTATCCATGGAAAGAGTCACTTTCCACACATAGTCGCCAACTACGAACGTCTTTATTCTGGCCTTTTAATGTAGGCCCTTGCAACCCGCTCTTTTTTTTGGATTAGCACATCCAGCGCAACTAATCTTTCTTCATCTAGTTCTACTATTTCGTCAAACAACATATTCCAATACTGTTCTAATGAAAGTTCGTGTTGTCGTTGTACTCGCATTGATTGTAAGTGTATTTCAGCTGGTAAAACCATATTGTGTCTAAATTCCAATTAAAAAGGCGTCGATCCAGTTGCTTCCTTGGGAGACGTTCAATAATCCCACAAAGCTTGATCCAACGTCTTATGCCAATTCTTGGGTTTCTTAGAGACATGTTTCTTAATTAACCAAATTATCATTTTATTGGAAACTTCGGCCTGACCATTGGCTTGAGAGTAATAAGGCATAGATGTTACCAAATTAAAACCTATTTCATACGCAAACTCTTGCATCTTACGCCCAATGAAAACCGACCCTTGATCTGTAGTGATCATCTAAGGAATTCCAAATTTATAAATGATGTGCTTTTGAATAAAGTCAATCACTTCTTTTTGGTTGAGACATTGACCAATGGTATTTCCTCTATTCATTTAGTGAAGTAGTCTATCCCTACCAGGATTTTTTTTTTGTTTCGACGAGGCTGGTCGAATCTCTCATATGATATCCAACACCCATCCTCGAAACGGCCACGACTTAATAATTATATGCAATTCGCTTGTAGGTACATGTTAAATCCCTACGTGCTTTTGGAATTCTTGACACCCTTTGGCAAACTCAATATAATCTTTCAGATTACTTAGCCAATAGATTCCCGTCGGAATAACAACCATTTCATTTTATGTTCGGCTTGGTGGGCACCAGAAGCTCCACTATGGGCTTCGACTATTGCCAAATATGCTTCAGTATCTCCTAAGCACTTGAGCAAAACCCCTTCAGGAGTCTTCTTGAGCAATTCATTGCCCATGCACATGTAGCTCAAAGATCTGTACTTTATTTTCCTATCAACATTTCCAGTTGGATTTTCCAAATAATTCACAATTTGCTCTCGCCAATCCGTGTATGACAAATTGTCAATGGCAAAAACTTCAAAATTTTCAAAATTTTCATATTTTGCACAGTCATCTTCCCCCCTCCCCCCGTTTTTGGGATTGACAATGTTGATAGCAGTGTGTTGAAACTATCTTTTCTCTTACCTCAGCAAAACTTTTCAGTTTGTCAGTTGATACTTTGTACCAAGAGGCAATTTGTGCCAAATCATTATCCACGTGATTTTCCAATTTGGGCATATGTGTGATGCTTACAACTTCAAAACATTCTAACAATTGATTAACTACCGCAAAATACAAACACAAATTTTCTTTAATGCACTTATATTCTCGAGTTATTTGCTTAATCACTAGCTCTGAATCACCTTTGACTTCGACCCTCTTTGTGCCTAAATATTTTAAAATTTTAAGCCTAGTAATCAAAGCCTCATACCCTTCTTCATTGTTGGAACATTTTACATCTACCTTACATTTGAATTTTGTTGGCACTCCTTTTGGAGAAATAATTAGAACTCTGACACCAGTTCCATTCTTATGGCTTGACCCGTCGGAGTATAATTTCCAAGGGTCAGTGGCTATCAGATTTACTGATGGCTCTATTATGGCGTGATCGACTATAAAGTTTGCCACAATTTGGACTTTCATGGCCTTTAAAGGACTATAAATAATGAAAACGCAGTTAAGGCTAGTGCCCAGTTGTCAATTTGACTATGCAAAATTGGTTTGGACAACATATGTTTAATGACATCACAATGAGACGAGACATAAACATCAACTGGCTTAATATATTGCTTAAGTTTAACACATGAGAAATAAAAACATAGGCATAATTTTTCTATCAAGTTATACCTAGTTTCTGCATCTATCAATACACAACTAAGATAATAAATGGGTCTTTCGACTCCATTATCATCCTCTTGGACTAACATGCTCCCTATTGTTAAATCAGATGCAGCTATGTACAATCTCATGTTCTTATTTCGACTAGGTGGAAATAAAATAGGAGGCCTTGTTAGATATTCTTTGATTGTGTCAAAGGCCTCTTGTTGTTCCTTTCCCCGGTGAAAGTCACTTTCCTTCTTGATCTTTAATAATGGCGAAAAAACCTTCATTTTGCCACTTAGATTTGAGATAAATCTTCTCAAGAAGTTGATTTTCCCCAACAAATATTGCAACTGTTTCTTTGTCGAAGGAGGCTTGAGATCTAAAATTTCCTTTGTTTTGCTTTGATTGATCTCAATACCTTTTTGTGTACTACAAATCCTAAAAAATCTCCTGCACGCACACAGAAAACACATTTTAGTGGATTCATTTTTTATCCATATTTCCTCATTCTGTCAAAGGATCTTCGAAGATGGTCCAAATGACCATTCTCAGATGAAGATTTTATCACAATGTCATTAATATATATTTGCATGAAATGTTCTATAAAATCATGAAACATGGAATTCATTGCCCTTTGATAGGTGGCTCCAGTATTTTTCATACCAAACAACATTACCACCCATTCATATGTTCTTAATTCCCCTGGGCATCTAAATGTTGTTTTGGGCACATCCTCATATGCTATAAAAATCTGGGTATAACCAGAATATCCGTCGAGCATGCTAAGATATTCATACCCTACAGCCAAATCGACTAACATTTCTGCCACAGACATTGAATATTCATCCTTAGGGGTAGCGTTATTCAAATCCTTAAAGTCTATACAAACTCTAAGAATTTCATTTTTCTTAATAACATGAACAATATTTTCTAACCACTCGGCGTACCTTGCAATTATGATGAACTTACTTTTGAGAAGCCTTTTAATCTCCTGTTTGATCTTCAAAGTAATCTCAGGGGCGAACCTACTAGGATGCTACTTCACTGGCCTTTTACCTGGATGAATAGGCATTCAATGTTCCACCACTTTCCGACTTAAACCAGGCATCTCCCCATAGTCTCAGGTGAAACAATCTCTATACTCCTTGAATAGCTTGATCAACTTGACTTTCATTTTCGACTCAACTTCAGTGCTGATGTAAGTTGGTATCTTTGTTACGCCGTCTCCCAGATCAACTTTCTCTAATCGATCTTGGGCTTGCATCTTATTTATTACATTCATTGGGTTCTTTCAAACCCCAAAGGTTTATTGTCATATATATAATCTAACCTCCAGCTTTCTAAATATGTTGTTTGGCCCTATTGGCCTTTTTCTTGATTTTTTGTTTTAGCTTCGACATCCATAGTTTGTAGCTTTTTAGCTTCCAAAGCCGATTTCCTTTTGTTTTCATCCACGTAAACTGAAATTCGAGCCAAACTTTCTGACTCACTGGTTATCGCGTTCGACCACAAACCACCCCATAGGGGGAATCGACTCCTTAGGCATTGTCGCCTCTTCAGAATCCCAAATAAAACCATGATCAGGATCCAAACTTAGAAAATGATTTGATATTTCATTGGGAGTGTAATTCTCATCATCACAAGGCGCTACATTATCCAAATGTTGGTCAAAAGACTTCCTTCCATTTTTAACCTCGTCGACATTATAGTCGCTCTGATCAACTTCTATATTTTCCACTATGCTATCTTTCTTCCAAATGGAAATCCTTTGATGCAAAGTCGAAGGAACTACACCAATTCCATGGATTCATTCATGTCCAAGTAATAAATTGAAGTTGGCCTTGGATTTTATGACCATGAACAGAGTCGACCTGGTTGTTGTTCCGACAACCAATTCAACTTGAATGACGCGCAGTATGCTACTGGTTTTTTCTTCATAGTTTAATAAAACCATGTTATGAGGTCGAAGCTCTAACCCACACTTCCCCATTTTCTTAAACAGAACACGTGGCATTAGATTTATAGCTACCCCACCATCGATAAACACTTTGTTTACCGACATGCCATCTATCTTCTCCCTTACAAATAAAGGCTTGAGATGATACAACATCCCTAAGCTTGGTTTCTCAAACATAGCCTTAAATTCTTTGACCACGCCACTATTCATCATATAGTAACATAGAGGCTTTTCATCAGCCGCTTCGTCGGAGGTAAAATCTTCATTTTTTGATACCTCTGAGGCCCTGTCATATTCTGCAGACAAAACTAACATAATTCCATAATTAATGATGAAGTCTTCACCATAATCATAGTAATTATCCACCATATAATTTTCTAGCGACAGTTCATAGTCAGGTTCTTCCTCTTCTTCATCTTCAGAAGTAGGAGTATACTCAGGTGTAGGAGTATATATGACACTATGTGTTACCACCAGTTCATTGTCACCTAAAGAAGTTACCTTTATCGCCAACCTATGATTAGCAGTAACCTTTTATTTTTCAGTTAACCTTGACCTTGGATAAGATCCTTTCTGAACTAGAACTTCACCATGCTTCACCATTTCTGCTAGTTGAATGCTCTTGACACGCTTTGTATTCTCGATAGGTTTCGACTTGGAAGTTGAAACCTTCTTTGCAGCTTTTTTGTTCCTCTAATAACGCCTCCATTGTGTCCTTGTTATTGGATTTTCCTCCTTATAATTAGGAGAAACTTGATAACCCTTCGATTCAGCTTTCCTTTGTTGGGCCTCAGCTTCATGCATAATTACCTTCCACTTTGGCCTTTTGCCCCCCCGGCTCACTGGTTCCACCCATTTTTCTTGTGGGGTGTCCGATGGAGGGAGAAAGGTTTTCGACTGTGGTTGCTGGAACAATCTTTTGTATTCCTTGTTGCATAAAGGCACCACTTCCTTGTCGAAAACAAATCTTAGAACTGGAGGCTTCTCTTGCTTAAGAGCCTCTTTTTTTACAGTTTCATATTTCTCAACTGCTTCCTCATCAAACACAACATTTCATCTTGGGCATAATTTTTCCTTCGAACCTTTCACTCCGCATTTCTCTTGAAAGTCAGCCAAGCTTTCTTCAGGCTGAGGGCACACTATCTGTAATCCCTCTTCCATCTTTAGGCCGAAACTATCATTAGTTCCAACCATCACGACTTCTATGTCACCAATCATTATGACTTCTTTGTTGAGACCCTCAGTAGCTTCGACCATCATGCAATCCAGAGGTTCCGATTATAAAGAATCTTCCACCTTCAAAGGATCAGTGTCAACTCGTATCTTTGGCTTTTCTCCAAACTGAAGTCTGCCACCTTTTAAAGCTTTATGCACCAAATCTCTAAAAAGGACACATTGAGAAGTTTTATGACCAAGAAAATTATGAAATTTATAGAATCCCCTTTTCTTCTTTTTTTCAAGTGGGGGATTCTTTAGGCCCTGAGGGACCACAATTTGACCATCAGATACTAATAAATCAAATATTTCACCATATTCGGTTATATAAAAAGTATAGGTCTTGGTGATGGCTTTGCCATTCTTTTCGGTTTCGACGGGGTTTTTCTCGTTCGATGGTTTCAAAAGTTTATACACATAAGGGGGTCCAGGTTGGAGTTCAACCACGTTAACCTCTATTTCTTCCTCTGACTTATTTTTGTCAGAAGAACATTCACCACTTGCCACATAAGCAACTTTCCCTTTATTATGATACTTGTCTGGCTTGGTTTTTTCAGCTTTCAAACGTTCGATCAGTCGAACTTTGATAGCTAATTGATCCATATCCTTCAAAGACTGAGTATCCAACAATTTCTTCCTAATGGAGTACTCTAACCCATTTGTAGCCATTTTAACCAACTCATGTTCAGGGACTTGTGTAAAGCACCGCACTTTCAGAAGTCTAAACTTGTTAAGGTATTGGTCTATTGAATCAGTTCTTTTTCGTTTGAAACTGGACAATTCTGTTAGGCTTATTTTTTACTTCCCCATGTGGAATTATTCATGAAACAATTTCTCTAACTGGGTCCACGTGTTGACTAACTGTGGGGGAAGCATTGTAAACCAAGTGAACGCATTCTTTGTAAGGGAATTGGGAAAATACTTCATCATTAAATCCTTGTTCACTACTAAGTCACCAAGTTTTGTTTGGTATCTGGCAACATGTTTTACAGTGGATTCTTCGACATCCCCTGCAAACTTAATGAACTTTGGGAGTTTTCAACCTCTTGGTAACTCCATTTGTAGCATAAAATCTGGCAACAGAGAAACATATGTAGTCTTATAAGAGCTAGTATTCATCACATTCCTAACCATAATTCTTTCGACAATAGCTTCTAGGTTTTGTTTCCCGACCACTGCTTCTCGTTGGACTTGCATGACCATTGTATCGACATTCTGGTTTCGGTTCTCTATTATTATTGGGGGTTGTTGTACTATCCTAAGTATAGGGTCGACACGCTGGGGAGTTGGTGTTTCTTGTTTGACTGCTTTATCGACCACCTCCTCGTACTGCACCAGTTCCTCACGTGGGGGAGGCGCAACTTATCGAACTGCCACTCTTAGGGCACCAAGTAAGTCTCCGATGCGAGTCATTTGGGTCGCTAACGTCTGAAACTTTGCATTGGATTCTCAATTAAAGGTCTTAATATGAGACTCATCTGTTGAGTCAACATATTGACCATTTCATGGTTACTTTCATCCATCTGTTGCCTCATGATATCAACAATACTTGGGGTGAAAGTAGACATAATTTGGTTGGAGAATCCCAACCCAATCGAATCCCCAAATTGGTTTCCTGACATCCCCGAAGCACGATATGGGGAAAATGCAGATTTTTTGCGAAATGTTGGACTGCTAGTGTGCAGTCCTGCCATTATGTTTGTGGCTATTCCATACTCATTTATATTTCTTGCAAAACTAGGTACATATTGCCCAAAAGTTGGAATCACACCATCGTGTGTTTCTCTTGCAAAGCTAGGCACACATTGCCCAGAAGTTGTGACAATTAATGGTCTTGCAGTTACTGTCTATGTTGTGGTAACTATGCTTGGTGAAGTCGAATATATGACCACCGGACTGGAACCTACACTCTCCGCCGCACTGGTATTTCCTCTCAGATTTTGATTCCTTTCAAGAGTTCTAGGATCTACTATTCTTATACCACCTCTTAATTTCATGTACGAAACAAGAAGACTCAAACACAAACGTGTCCCACCAGATGTACCGATGTGTTTCTCTGTGAAATAATCACTAGTCTCTTGTTAAATGTTACTTGTAGGAGTGGCTACAATAATCCTAGACTTACTGTTTTGAGTGTTTTTGGGTTGGGAACTGATTGATATTGGATAAAAAGGGCAAAAGATAAAGACAAGACTTGTAATTTCAAAGTAAAAACTGGAAATTGCTATGAATTTAAAGGTGGAAGCATTTATACATTGTTAAGCCTGAAACTCGTTTCTCTCTTAGATGCGGGTACTTTGAGTGTAATGCTCTAAATATGAAGAAATGAGACCTCTGACACAAATACAGACATTTGCTTAAGTAAAAATACTAAATATGTAACCGTTGACGGCTACTAGCCCACATTGGGCTTCATGGAAAACTCTTTTGAATATTCCCACGTTCTTGCTAGCTTGCACGTTGATAATCGTTCCCGCTAATATAAATCCTTGCTTCGTCGACCTCTGTTTCTGTCGACAACTGCCTATGAACCTTATGTCCTTGTCGACTGGCTCCCTTGGTCGATGTCTTTTCCCTTGCTCGACATATCCTGTTGTTTTCTATGAAACTTATTCCTTTTCATCTCTTTAATCTTACAACTTAAAGGCCTATGTTCCTAGTCGAAAATTACTTGTCAACACTAAGTTCAAGTATGAGTTTGAGTGTTTTCCAATTTTAAAATACAGATACGGGGAGGACAATACATATATTAGTATCCATTCCAAATTCGTTATGTTGATAATTTAGAATACTTTACTTTAATAATTTATAATGATTGATATTTTAGTTCATATTTTATTACTTAAAACGTATTTTAGAAATTTTTTATAATTGTTTAATTTATTATTTCTAATATTTGTTAGAATTTAAGACAAATTATTAATTTGAAGAAAATAATTATTTCAATTTAAAAAATTTATTCTGATGCAGAGATGTGAGAGAACGAGGGTACCAGACATGTTTGAAACCAATTTTAAGTTTAATTATTTATTTTTGTTTGAGTTTGAGGCATAAAATGGGATTTGAGCAGGTATAGAAAAGACAAATTTCACCCATGCCCGCTTGTTGCTATTAGGGTTGAAAATATGTCAAGTCGTCCTACTAAATCTATAACTTAGCTTATTTAAGATCATAGCAATTTAATTAAAAGATCAGGTTTAAGTTTTTTTAAAAATCTATTTAATTAAATAGGTCAAATTTAAACTATTAAAAAAGTGTAGGAAGACTTATAGAACGACCTATATTTTCATATATTAAAAATAGTATATATATATATATATATATATATATATATATATATATATATATATATATATATATATATATATATATATATATATATATATATATATATATATATATATATATATATATATATATATATATATATATATATATATATATATATATATATATATATATATATATATATATATATATATATTCGAGAAAAAAATATTAAATAAGTCGGTCTATATATGCGTATATATAAGCCAATATATAAGGCTCCTTAAGTAATATTACCTTTGTTTTTTATTATAAGTCGTTTTGGACTTTTCACACATATTAAAAAAAGAGTGAAGACCCATTTCGGTCCCTAATAAAGATTACACAATTCAAATTAGTTCTTAACAAAAAAAGACTTGATTTAATCCCTTACAAAATTTAATCAGACCATCAATATTTTTCTTAAACCGCTTTTTTTCTTCTTACTTTTAAATCGTGACTGGATTGTCAAGTTGGATTTTATTTTTTATTTTTATTTTTTAAATACCAAATTGATTTTAATTTATAATTTCATTTTAAACAATTCTAAATTAATAATATAAAAATCCAAAATTGTTTTTCATAAGGAATTGAACGAATGACCTTTAAACCACATCTTACATTTTTACCACTTAGCCAATGTACATTCATGTGATCAATTTTCATGATTTCTAAAAATATTAAATAATTATGAATTTAAAACAAAAAATAAAAAATTTAAATTCATTCAAATTAAATGATAGTCATTTTCCAACTATACAAATCAATTTCTATCGTTAATATTTCTAATAATGAATACTTAACTTAATAACTCAGAACCAACATTTATTTATTTCAAATAACACACAAATAAATATTTACTAATTTCAAATAATACACAATTTAAAATAAAATTAATAAAATATAAATCCTAAATGTAATTAATCAAATAGAAATAATTTAATTAATATTTAATTAAATTACTATTAAATTAATTAATTACTATTTAGTTTGAATTAATTAAATAATTTAAAAATTAATTTATTATTTAATTTAAATTAATTAAATATTTTAACAATTAAGTGAATTACTAGTAAATTAATAAATTATTTTTTAATTTGAATTAATTTGAAATAAATAAATATTATTTGTGAGTTATTTAATTTCAATCTTCTTTTATATTATGAATCTTCTTTAAAAAAATTTCAATTAGATATTATTTAATTTAATTCTATTTAATTAATTATGTTCAGGGATTTATATTTTATTAATTTTATTTTTAAATTTGTGTATTATTTGAATTAAGTAAATATTTATTTGTGTGTTATTTGAACAAGTAAATAAATAAATGTTTATTCTCAATTATTAAGTTAAGTATTCATCATTAAAAATATTAATAAGAATTGGTCTAGGTATGAAGTGAATATCATTTAATTTGAAGGGAGTTTGACTCATGATCTCATGCGTATAAATTATATATATATTTTTTTAAATTCTGAATTGTTTAATAGTATTATAAGTCATAAGTCATATGTACAAATGTATATTGACATAGTGGTAAAAGCATAAGATGTGATTTGAATATCTTGGGTTCGATTTCTTATATTAAACAATTTAATCCAAATTTAACAGTAAGAAAAAATATTTGCGAGAGACTAATTTGAGTTATATAAATTTTGTGAGGGACCAAAATGAGTGTCCACTGGGTCAAATATCTTTTTTTCGTCTTGTATGTTAAGTCAAGATTCATTTTGATCCTTTAACTTAAAAAATATTTATATTGATTCCTTAATTCTTCAAAATGTTCCATTTTAATCCTTTTTGTCTAATAATTGTTGTTTGAAAATGAGAATTTAAGATGATTTTTACAAAATTGTCCTTCATTAATGACATGTGAAATAATAAATATTTAAGGTTTTTACATAATTGAAAGGAGGGAGAATAATAAATATTTAATGATATAATAGAAAAAATATCATTAATTATTCATTGAAATTGTAAAACCACTTATAATGTTGTACAATTTTTTTTCTCTAAAATGATTTATAATAAAAAATGGAGAGAGTATTAATTATTGAAAACTTTAATGAAAGACATACTTTTTAATAAACTTTCAAATCAAATCAGACTTTTAAAAAGGTCAAATTAAATCAAATAAAAGAATTTATAATAGAACATTGATCAAATTCAAATCTTTTAAATTTATTGTAGACCAAAATTATATCTTGTTAGGCTTAATCTAACATATCCTAGTTTCACTAGTAATGCAACAATTTCAGTCGTACAGATTTTTTTATTACCCCTTATAATAGTGTGGAAATTTCTATATTACCCCCTTATTTGTTAAACGCCACATGTTTAAAATGGGGACATTAAATGTGGATATTTGATGTTGTAATATTCTTTCTATTTCAATAGTAAGGAACATCTTTTGTTCAGTTAAGTGGTTGTTGGCATTTACATAGTAATTGCCTAATTTGTGGCTTTTTTCTAACAAGAGTTTCTAAATTATATTTCCTTTTCAAGTCTATTCCCTATAAATTAAGTATTATACAATCAACTAGTAAAAGATTTTTGTGAATGTACGAGTCGTACAAAATCGATATAAATATTTGGTCGTACCTAATCAGAAGAGGTTGTTAAAGCCCGTAAGTTTTAAGTCGAGTAACGGTTGAATGTAAAGTGGGGTGTCTGCAAGACACTCTGATGCCAAAGTATGGTTCAGAGTAAATGCAAGTAGAATGTGAAAGTATGGATGAATGAATGAATATCTGATCCTCTCAAGTGAGAGGGTATTTATAGTCCATAGTGTTGGGCCAAAGTCTTTAGTAATGGGCCACAATGATGCCCAATAACAAAGACGGCCAAAATTTACGAGTGTATGGAGTTTAACACGTGGCCTCCTCTCTGGTCAACTGCTCCGAGACAACAGAGAAGTTGAACCTGTTATTCTCAGAGGGCAGGATAATGACGTTATGGACACATGAGTCATGTTCTCCTAGTGGACACATGGAAAAATGCCCAATAGTCCTTAATTTGGACTGCACGCTTTTGGGCCTTTGTAAAGGTGCTGAATTGAGCCTCCCCAATGATGGAGCAAGTGTCGGCCCAGTCTAGAATAATATTAAATAAATATTATATAATTATGGTTAAGAAATGTATATAAAAATATATACGAAATAAGAGAGAAAAAGTTTAAACAAATTTAATTTATCAAGTTGTAGTAGTTGTCAGGATATACATAAAAATCATGTTGAAAAATATATGAATATATGGTGTAGTACACTTCACACCCATATAAAATGGATTATCTATATGTGCGTTTGCATTAATCGTGTAATATTGGTACAAATATGCAATGTCCGCGTGTTCGCCCCATCCCGCACCCATGATTTTGCAGGACGGAGTAAGGTTTTTAGAATCCATATGTCCATTAAAAAAATATATGTCACTTATTTCTACTTATGAAAATAATTGTATCAACAATTGACTTTTTCCGTTAATAAAAATATTTGTAACTTATTCCCATTTATAAAAATAATTGTATCGACAATTGAGTTTTTCTGTTTATAAAAACATTTCTAATTTATTCTTGTTTATAAAAATATTTATATCCAGGTTGGAGGGATTGCTGGGTGTCCATTCTACATTTACCGATAAAATTCACACATTAAATATAATTGAATTTTTAATAATTTATAAAAGGTCAACAAAAAAACATCAAATAGTTAACATGCATTATACTTTCTCTATTATTTTCTCTCTTCCATAATTTCACCCTTAATCACTTGCATGAACAAATCCAAAAGTGGCAGGTTCACCCTTAAGTGTACAATGCTGCTATTGTTTATAAAATCCGAACTATTAAATTTTAGATGTTAAATACACATCTGCATCTTTATGTTGAATGATGCAAATTTTATTTAATTTCCTCATGTCAATGGAGGGTATACAATAAGCGAATTTGTTAGAGCTAGTAGAGGAGGATTATTGTCTATTATTTTTTATTGTTAATGTTATATATTTTGTATTTTTGATTAATTTATAAATTACTAACATTTTAGGTATTTTAAATATATCAGTTTACATTATTTTTTGCTTATTGATTAATAATTAAAATTATAATTAAAATATGATATTATTTATATAATATAAATCTCAAATTAAAATATTATGTTAAATTAGAATTGAATGACTTTGAAATTTTGTTTACATGAATAACTACTCTAAGAAATATTTAATGAACTAAAACATGTTTTATATAATATTTTTTTATAAAATTTGTTAATCAAGATAATCTTATTTATTAATAAATGAATAATTAGCTAAAATGTCCCTAAGGCACCATTTCTATAAATATATTCCTAAATTGAATAAACAATAAAAACTGCTCTAAAAAATTCCTTCAAATATAGAAACTATATATTTAATATTTTTCACTTTTCAATGTTCATAATTTCTCTGCCATCCGTTTTCAATTTTGTTTACTTTGTCTTATTCGTTCATTCAAATTTTGATGCATAATGGAGATAGAATCTATCCTAGAAAGAAAATAAGACACATTTATTTAGAATTTCAAAATATATCACGTTGTCTATAAATGGATATTAAAAATATATCATAATCACTAACATGATTAAGAGTATTAAAAAGATATAAATTAATATTTATCTTCTCATATTCCTTACCCACTTTGCAATCAAACACACTGAATCAATTAAAAAATATATTGTGCCAAAAACATTGAAAATTACTCCTATGACAGTTGAAGAATGACAACACCATTAAAATAAAATAAAAATATACAAATGTTCTTTTCATTTGAACAACTGTCTTATGCCAACTTCTATTTGTACTTTGTCTATTTACAAAAGTTCTAAGTGAAATCAATATTATTGAAAAAAATCTCAATGTGTCAATTTTCATTATGAAATATCAAAAATTGCAATTGCAATTATTATTGTTGCGAAGTGCTAACAATGTTCCTAGTATCTCCCCCAACATTAAGGTAATAGGTGAGTGGGTTCTTCCACTTATATATGTTTAAGTCTCCACATTTCTATCCAATGTGGAACTATTTCTCCACTTACTCACACTTGCTATATTATTCCAACACTCCCCCTCAAGTGTGAGTCCACAATGCTCCTCTACCTGTACCGCCATTGTCATCTTGCAACGGAACACCACTTCCTGGGCGAATTTCGATACAAGTATCTTTCGGTCCCTTTCTCGAATCAAAGGCTCATGATACCACTATTGAAGAGAGATACTAGGAGCATTGATACATAGTGTAGGACTAAGCACCTTTGTGAGAGGCACACCACTTAAGGTTTTAGGTAGATAAGTGGTGTGTCTCTCACAAAGATGCCTAGTCCTACACTATATATCAATGCTCCTAGTATCTCCCCTCAACATAAATAATGTGTAACAAAGTATCTGCTTTGGACAACTTAAATTCAGTTTCATCTAAGTGTAATGACTAATGAGTATTAAAATTGTCCCGTGGCCTTGACATGCTATTGATTAGCTCTCATCCAACTACGATCCATACCTATGTTCTGAAATTAATGAATACATAGTTAAATCATTAGAAATTTTTATTTCTAATATACTTTTTTAATAATTAATGTTTTTTTAAACATTTTTTACTTGTTAGATCACTCCACAAGGACTTAATATATGAAACTCCGTCACAAATAATATAGAATTAGGATACACCCTACTTAACTGTCCTTGAATGTTACTAGTTTGGGTTGAAATATATATTTATAAGTCCAGCGGAAGAGTAGCACTACTACAAGAATCCATAAGGGATTCTTTTAAACATAAAAATTGTAACATAATGTGATGTCGCGGGATTGAAACTTGGTTGGTGATTAGCATGCAAGATTAAATAAAACTAACCACCAAACCACCGTTAAAACATGTTCTAAAACAATCGAAATACATGTATACATATTAAACAAACTGTCCCACTCACAAATGGTGGTTAACAACAACATTTTAATTTGTTCTAATTTAAATTCATTCCTTTAGATAAAATATAATATAAATCTAGATAACAGTAACAATAATGATAAATCTAACTATCAGAAATGGAGGGAGACGATGTCGGAGGCGGAGGGAGACGGAGGGACACAAATGTCGTATGGGACGAAGGCCTGAGTCGACGACCGAGGGAGACGGAGGGAGTATGATGGCGGAAAAGGAAGGGAGATAACGTCAGAGGCGGAGGGAGACGGAGGAAGACAAATGTCGTATGAGACGGAAGGAGACGCAGCTGGTCGAGAGAGATGAAGGCGCGCGGCGAAATGAACATTTGATTAGGATATTAGGGTTTTGAGAAATAAGAGGGGGTTTTTACATCGGTTGGGCAATGGGTCCGATGTAACAGTCAATATATTACATCAATTGGGCCTTAAACCGATGTAAAGTCCACTTTTTTTTATAACAAAAACGTATTTTATTTACAAAAATGCCACTATATTTTTATTTTTTTATCATTGGATTTTTTATATCAATTGGACCTTTATAAAAATTTTCATTTTATTTACCAAACTGCCACCTTATTATATTTTCATCTAAATCACATGTTTTTGATAACACGGGAAATAAAAGTCTGATGTAAAATCTTTTGACAAATATTTTTCACATCATATATTTTTATACCTAATATAAAAATCTTTTCTCAAATATCATATTTTTAGTACTGTGGCAATAAGAAAAAAAGATGCACATTAATGTATAATTGATTACATTCTTCCTTAGATTTCATAAATAATTTTTAAGTTGTTCTAATGGATTTGTGTACCCTTATACTCATACTAATTAATTAATTTATTTAACTTCGCTTATAAAAAAAATCACCACTACCGCACATTATATACTTTATACCATAATTTTTCTGAAAGCTGTAACTTTTTAATAATACCAAACATTGGTTAAGAAAACAATGAACTCCTTTATTGAGTTTGACTAAAATCACAACTATTCCAAAAATTATATTATATTTCCTTCACTATGTCCAATCTTACCTAAGTGCTATTTTTATTTTACTCTTGGTCTCTTTCTGATGCTCTATGACTCCTTTAGGTTTTATGTTTGAGAGATTGTATACTCTGATTTCTTTTTAAATGTGCAGACATAACTTTAAAAGTACAGTAACATTGATAATTGATCAGTCTCAAACAAAGATACGAGGAGTTTGATGTTTATTCATTATCCCTAATTAGACAAGGAGACATGCACCATAGTGAAAAATGAATGGATCATAAAGAACTCAGATCTAGGGAAATCTTCTCTAAAAATAGAAATCACCATCCATTTGATATATATTTTTCATACACTTTACACTTATATAGAATATTGTGACTCTCACCGGTCTAGCACCGATAGAATTATCAAACTAGTGTACTCTATGTGTACATTTGGCGCTTACCGTAGGACTTGATAAAAATGACTCAGATTGTACACCATATATAATTATTAACCTCTTATCATCCCACGGGGGTAAGGGTAATATCTAGCAGCACCAACAATGATGATCGAGCCACCTTAGCAAAAATGTTTGTCGCTATGGAGGAACCACGTCATCAGAACGAGACACTTCAAACAGGGCCGACCCAATACTTATCGAGGCTAAAGGTGAATTATAAACATATTTAATATAAAATATGTAAATTCTATTTTTATACTTTTAAGGCTCATATTTTAAATTAATTTTATTTAATATGCCTTTCTCAATTGATAATAAAATCAATTTATTCGATCTTTATTATTATTATTATTATTATTTTACGGTAAACAATGAGAGTACAAACATAGAGAAATATAGTGTTAGGGAACTTTCCATCCACAATTTAACAACAATATTATTAATTAAGTTAAACAAGCTATGGAAATAAAAAAGCTTTGAGAAATTAGAAACCAATAGATAGTTATCAATCCAAATCCTTAATCCAAACAATCAAGGAAAATTCTTCTGTAAGAGCCAAGTGAATTTTGGAACCACAATCTTTAAATCTATTCAGTTACAGATAATTTATTTAGCTTTATCATGCATAATTCGATTATACAGGTTCTCAAGTTTGATTAAACTTACAATTTATGGAGGAATCATTTGTTGACCGGAGGGAGGAGTTTGATTTGCAACAACCCTAGTTAGCTTCTCACTCATAAACACATCTCCTTCATCCAGACTTCTTTGAGACATTTCATCAAACACCCTAAGCACAAATTTACAATAACTTAAACCTAAGAACAACACACACAACTGAATAAACCCAACAAGTAACAACTGAACCCACAACAATACAAACACAATAATAGTAACCATTACAGGTACACACACATAAACTCGTGAGTTTCATATTTTTGGTGGTGGAGGCTCTGGTGGAGGTCATTTTTCATAACCGAACCACTTTGACCCATCGGTTGG
Organism: Vicia faba; assembly: GCA_948472305.1. Classification (NCBI taxonomy): domain Eukaryota; kingdom Viridiplantae; phylum Streptophyta; class Magnoliopsida; order Fabales; family Fabaceae; genus Vicia; species Vicia faba. Next base: position 112,654,434 of record OX451737.1, read on the forward strand.
TGGAGATGATTTTGTAGTTACCAGTGTTTAATCGTTGATGGCGGAGAGGAGAAAAAACTTGATGGAGGCCGTTGGAGGTAGAAAAAGGTGCGAGAAAGGAAAACTTACAGTGGGGAGAAAACCTCCATTGAAGAGGAGATAACCACCATACTGGCGATAAATAACTCCGTTGACGGAGGAGGAGCCCATATAAGAGGAGATGCAACACTCACCAAAAAATGAAAATCCAAGTTTTAGAGAGAAGCTTCACTCTCTAAATATTATCGGTGTGTTTGATTTAAATTTTATTATTATTAGTTAATAATAATAATAATAATAATAATAATAATAATAATAATAATAATAATAATAATAATAATAATAATAATAATAATAATAATAATAATAATAATAATAATAATAATAATAATAATAATGTGATTTTATAGCATAAATTGGTAAGACAAAAATATTAAATTATTTTACAAATATTACATAAGAAAGAAGAAGATATATTAAATTTTATAGTGTTTGTTGGGTCCATATTATTTGTATAAATAATAATACATTTTAATAATAAAAATAATGTGCAGTTGTTCTCTAGTTTTTTTTTTGTTGACAATTTTCTTATTTATAATCTTTTTAATGATTCTCTCCAAATTAAATTCAAGTTATTAAAGTAATGCAACCTAAAAATTTTAGGAACTTTTCTTATTATGACTAATAAAAAAAATTAAGAACTAGTATACTAAAACCTAATATAAAGAGAAAAGAATGAGAGGTTCAAGGTAGTAGCCTATGTGACCTACCCTTTAGGCCAGGCGTGACTGCAAGACAATGTATGTGATATACAAAATAACTATAACTTGTAATTGATGATCAATAAGACTTAGTGGATCCCCAATCTATATCGACAGAGATATGGGATGCACAAGTCCCAAACAACTTCAAACCTCCTTCCTTAACGATGTTCAACGACAAAATGACTCTCAATTACATATTATTGCCATCCACACACAAATGACCATCATTGAACATGTTGACTCCCTCAAATGTAAATAGATGGTTGGGACAATAAAGGAAGTGAATCTCCAATGGTACACGAGCCTTCTAAGGTTCTTCATCACTAGTTACCAGGACCTGGCAAAATATATTGTCCAACACTTCTTGGCTAACAAACACATGAAATTCTCCATCTTGAGCTTTTTAAACGCTCGTCAAGATTATTCCAAGACTTTAAGGGAATACTAGGCACACTTAAATGGAGAAAATATCAAGGTCCCCTACCTGAATCAAAATATGTTCGTAGGGGGGCTTCCATAATGGTTTAAGGGTGAAACATTTCAATGAATCTGTAGTACAGAAGTCGTCATCTTTGATTGAAGAAATCTTGGCTAGGGTATAATTTTACATCAAAGAAAAGAGAGTAATCCAAATAAAAGTTGCAGGAACGTGAATGAACGAGGTGGTAAACCGAAATTATCTAGGCATAGGAAAAATTAAAACACTATATCGGTTCGTGAAAAATTGTTTTCAAGCCCGTCTGAAAGCCCCTCGAACGCTTCACCCCCATACAATTATAGGAGGGAATGGATCTTGCAGGATGGTTACCACACTAAAATCATGTAGATTATCATATATGTGATTCAAAGAAAACATATATGAGTCATGGATTGCTATGATTTGAATCAAAAATATAGAAACAAGATCTTGTTTTTCAAAAATGTGTTTGATTCGAGTCAGGTAGTTCTTTGAATTGAATTAGACTCACATATGCAAATTCTTGATTTTTCCACACAGTTTGTGTTAGAAGATAGGACGTATCTAGAAGAGGGGGGGGGGGGGGGGGTGAATAAATACCTTGATTTTTAAAATCAGTTTTTAAGAAAAACTTGAAGTGCAATGAAAGTTACCCCGATACACTCGTCTAAAACGATCCTCTATTGAAAAGACTGAATATGCGAAAAACCGAATGAAATGAATCAATGAGAATTATTAACACTTAACTCAATTATAATTGATCGCTTATAGTCTTTAAATATTTCCAATTACTTCCAATGAAACGTTGAGAAGAAAATACACAAATTTTCACTTTTGGACTTTTATCGAAAACTTGGTGCGCTTAATTTCACCAAGTCCAATCTACCTTAATTTGTAGTGTTGAAATCAATTTTAGAAATCAAAGTGATTACTATAGTTTTTAGTAACAATTCTATTGCACTATAAATTAGGACCATTGGAACCACAAGAGCAAATTTTTAGATTATTGCAAATAAACGGTAAAGAGCGAGAAAGAAAGACGAGCGATTTGTTAAGGCAGTTCCCCCTGTCGTCCTCGTGTGGGGTACGTCTGCCCCTAATTCTAGAATTTAGAATTAGGATAGTTGCTATTATGATTACAAAGTTTATACAAAAGATAGAAAATAGTCACCACAATTCAAACCCAATATGTTGAGTTGAAAACTAAGCTCTTCTCTTCCCTTGATTCTATTTGAATCGAGTATGTCACTAATCTTTGATAAACCTCCGGTTGTAGCTACCTTGTTGAGAACCCAAACAGTTTCTCAAACCCTCTGCTCGGCTGATTTGATCGCAAGATGATGAACCCAATTCTTCCTTCAAAATCCTCTAATTGTAGCTACCTTGTTGAGCGAACCCACAGTTTCTCAATCCCTTAAGCACGACTGAATTTGATGAAGCAAAGAATTGTCAAAAACCCCCAAATACCAATGATATTGGAGGAAAAAACCCTAATATTTTATTCAAGAAAAACCCACAATTACTCAACCCGAACAAGATCGCAATCTTCTACTTCGGACATTGTCAACATACGCTCCGCACCTTGATCGACAAAAATAATTATGTGTAGTTGTCAATGGATGAGTGAGAGGTTGAAGATGATGAGTACCTTGTGTATCTATTTCACTTTTCTTGTTAAAACCAAATGAAATAACCAAAAAAGTATATATATGTTATCTAAGGTCAAGACCCAAACTAACAGACTGAAAAACAGTTTTTACGAGCGAACGATCTACCTATGCAAGAGGGGACTAAACATGAGCTTTCCCATAAGTGCCATATGACAGTGTATACAAGCTATGGTTCGACCTATTAAAAAGAGGTGACTCGACCTGAGCATTCCCGAAGGTGCCATATGACAGTGTTCATGATCCATGTGTCGACCTATGCAGAAGGATGACTCAACCTAAGCATTCCCGAAGGTGCCACATGACAGAGTGCAAGAACCATGCATCGACTGCTCCAGGGGTATGCGTCGACTCATAGTTCCTAAACATTGCTTTCAGGATGAGTCAACCACATAGTCGACGTGAGCAAACCTGAGACTTCTCGAAGGAGCAACTTTTAGTCATGCGTCGACCTGAGCTTTCTTTGAGTCGACTCATATAATATAAAATTTCAAAAATACCAATTATTGAAGACTTTTCATGCTACTTTGTCCATAATATCATCTAGCAACATTTCCAACATAGTTTTAACACCATTGAAATCTTGCCCTCACATACTCCCACTTTTTGATGATGGCAAAACTTGTCCTTAGCACCATGTATCTGGAATGTTAATCTTGGATATTTCCCCCTATCCATGTGCACCCTTTCGTTTCATATTAGCACCATGTATCTGTTCTTGACTTCCACATGCTTCTCCCCCTTTGACAATATCAAAAAGAGTCAAAGCAACATGTTAAAGTAATAACAATCAATATAAGCAAGGTTAGATCATTATCTACTTTGACAATCAATAACTCTAACAAACAATCACATAAAGAGATGTTAGAGAAGGACATAGGAAATAAATAGACACCAATCATATAGTATGGTTACAATCCGGTGTTCAAAGGAAGACAAACACAAAGTAAGTCATAATTAAAAAAATTAAACAACGAATACAAGCTAAAATTCATGAAATTTGCAAAGTACAAAAAAAAAAAATTAAAATTTCAATTTTGCAGATATTCATGAATTTTAAGACATAATACAACATAAATATCTACCTAACCATGGATCACACATCACAAGGATTGAAAAGCACTTATCACAAGGAATTTTGAATTTTCGAGTTTACCAAATTGAGTTATCAAGAATAGAGTTAGAGTTAGAATGATATTACCTATATGATGCGGGATGATAATTTGTCCTCACAAGTAACTTGATATAAGAGTGTAGATAATTCGTGAGAGTACAAGTATAAATAAGAGTAATGCAACTAATGTAGTTACATCCTATCTGAAATATCGATAACACCAAGTTCCCTATGAATATGGAAGAAAGGCTCGGTCGCAAGAGGTTTTGTGAAAATATCTGCAAGTTGATTTGTGCTATCAACATGTTCAAATATGACGTCACCTTTTTCTACATGATCCCTAAGGAAGTTATGTCTAATCTCAATATGTTTGGTGCGTGAATGTAAAACCGGGTTTTTGGTTAGGTTTATGGCACTAGTGTTGTCACAAAAGATCGGAATATGATCGAGTTTGACATCAAAATCAAGTAATTGTTGTTTGAGCCACAAAATTTGGGCACAACAATTACCGGCTACGACATATTCCGCCTTGGCAGTTGACAAAGCAACAGAAACTTGTTTCTTGCTATGCCAACTTACTAAGGAATTTGAAAAGAAATGACACGTACCACTAGTACTTTTCCTATCCAACTTGCATTCGGAAAAGTTGGAATTGGAAAAACCAACCAAAGAGAAATCACTACCCTTAGAGAACCATAACCCATACTTAGTCGTACCATAAAGACACCTAAGTATACGCTTAACTACTTTTAAATGTGACTCCTTGGAGTATGATTGATACCTAGCACACATACATACACTAAACATAATGTCAGGACGGGAAGCGGTAAGGTAAAGAAGGGAACCGATCATACCTCTATACCTTTTTATATCAACCGGCTTACCATGTTTTTCACGATCAGATTAATCACGGTAGGCATTAGAGTGTCAATAATCTTTGATTTTTCCATATCGAAGCGCTTTAATAGTTCTTGACAATACTTGGTTTGACTCACAAAAGTCCCTTCCTCGAGTTGATTAATTTGAAGCCCAAGGAAGTACTTTAATTCACCCATCATACTCATTTCAAATTCTCCATGCATCAACTTAGAAAACTCCTTGACCAAGGATGTATTAGTATAACCAAATATGATATCATCTACATAAACTTGTACTAGAATTGAATGTTTTCCTTGTCATTTAATGAAAAGAGTTGTATCGACCTTTCCTCTTGAGAATCCTTGTTCTAACAAAAACTTGCTAATGTGTTCATACCAAGCCCTAGGGGCTTGTTTGAGACCATATAAAGCACGTTTTAGTTTGTAAACATGGTTAGGATGCTCAAAGTTTTCAAATCTGGGAGGTTGAGATACATACACCTCTTCATTTATATAGCCATTTAGAAAAGCACTTTTAACATCCATTTGATATAAATTGAAATTTTGTGAACATGCAAAGGCAAGCAAAAGGCGTATAGCCTCGAGTCGGGCGATCGGTGCATAAGTTTCCTCATAGTCGATGCCATCCTCTTGGTTATACCCTTGAGTAACAAGGTGGGCCTTGTTGCGAGTTACTATTCCATTTTCGTCCAATTTGTTCCTAAACACCCATTTAGTGTCGATTACACGACGGTCTTGCGGAGGAGGGATAAGATCCCAAACCTCATTTCTCTTGAATTGGTTCAGCTTATCTTGTATAGCTAAAAACCAATGTTCATCGAGTAAAGCGTCTTTGGAGTTTTTAGGCTCAACTTGTGAGACGAAAGCAAAATGATAACAAAAGTTACTTATCTTAGACCGTGTAGTGACTCCTTTTGTGATATCTCCAAGGATATTATCGATGGGATGATCCTTGATAGATTTCCATTCCAATGGGAGATCATTTTAATTGCTTTTAGTATCTGAATCTTTTTCTTTGATAGATTCACATTCTAATGGGAATTATTTTCATTGCTTTCAACATCCAGATCTTTAAGTATACTTTCCGAAGATACACATGCACCATCAAATACAATACCTTTTCAGACCGATCTCGGACAAGATTCATCAAAAGATACATGCACGGATTCCTCAATAATTTGTAACCTTTTATTAAATACTCTATAAGCTTTACTAGATTGAGAGTATCAGAGAAAGATACCTTCATCTGCTTTTGAATTAAACTTACCAAGATTTTCCTTTTCATTGTTCAACACAAAACATTTACATCTGAAAACGTGAAGGTGTGAAATATTAGGCTTTCTTCCTTTTAGTAGTTCATAAGGAGTTTTGTTTAGAACTGGACGGATTAGGATCCTATTCAAAACATAACAAGCCGTACTTATGGCATCGGCCCAAAAATACTTAGGAAGGGCATGTTCATTGATCATAGTTCTTTCGAGTTCTTCTAAAACACGTTTTTTGTGTTCCACTACTCCATTTTGTTATAGAGTGCATGGTGCGGAAAAATTATGATCAATGCCATGTTTTTCAAAAAAATCCTCAAAGAGATGTGTGATACGGCGGGAGAACTGACTTTAAGGTTTTGCGTTTGATTACAAATGTTGCGGTTAGCAAGAGTCGCCACCGACTTTTCTTTTATCCAAAAGGAAAGGTAAAAAATCACATGAAATACCTTTGAGATTGTTTCTTGAGTTTGGGGGGTAGATTATGAAAAGGGAAGGTATTATCACCCTTTTCATCCATGGTTTTCCATGGGCTCTTAGTTACTTGCTAGATCACTTGCTTTTGTTTGAAAATATGCTTTGTGTTGTGAGTTTGAAATTATTTTGAAAATGTCTTTGTAATGGTTCTCATTTCTATAAGAACGCGTACAAAGTGTTATTTCGAAAATAGTTCAAAGAGGTGTTTGTCGAATGTGTTTTTTGAAAGTGTTCTTGAAAATATGTTTTTGTAATAGTTCTTGTCTCTATAAGAACGTATACAAAAAGCTTTTGTTTTTTTTTTGAAAACAAGGTTTTAATGTGAAAGTGTTGGTGTAAAATGTTTGGTTGTGAGCAAGCGAGCAACTAGGAGCGAATCTACCTACTCAAAAAGGTCTTAAGTGTTCTTTTCCTCCTCCTTTAGATGTTGCTATCTTTCCATTGATTTGGTAAGAAGACCCATCGTTGGATGTGAAGGGACGGGTGCGGGACGTTTGTATAGTCATAGAAGGCAACCCATGGAACATTTTAGCAATGTCGTTTTTAGGGACTAGATCGTTTACCGAAGGCAACATCGAGGGACTGTGATCTTTTATCGAGGGTCTTTGCTGAAACGCCCAAGCTCGAGGGACATGACTATTTTTCTGATAGGCAACAAAGTGGGATTACCCTAAGGGTGCTAGTGTGTAAGTGTGCGTGATTGCATGTGTGATCGGTGGATCTGGAACTGACTGTTTAACGCTGGTTCGCGAAATGTCGCGGAAGCAAGAGTCGCCACCGTCTTTTATTTTCTCCTAATGGAAAGGACAAAAGCACAGAAAAATTCCTTAAAGAGATTGCTCTCGGTTCGGGAGGTAGATTATAGAAAGGGAAGGTGTTAGCACCCTTTCTATCCATGGTTATCCATGGGATCTTAGATACTTGCTCATTGTGTTTTCAAAAATGGTTTGTTTGCTTTTCAACTGTGAGTGGGTTTGAAAAAGTTTCGTTTAAAGATTTCAGATCGACTCTCGTATCAGTCCTCAAGAGTGTTTGAAAAATTGTTTTGAAAGCTTTTTGAAAGTGTCAGTGTGAAAAGAGTTTTTTTTTTGTTTTTGAATAGAGCAAGTATCTATGAGTCATCCACTTACCCTAAGGAATTAAGCTGTGTAGATGTCCTTAAGGTAGTGCCATCCCACCATTGAGAGATAGGTAGCACCACCGTTGGAGGTGTTCGGGTCAATTCGGATGTTCGGGACATGGTGATCACCGGAGCAATGGGAAGATACCTTAGAAGCTACCCTCATGCCAGGTTCCCGGATCATGAGGACTTACTAAGACATCCTCTACTCGACGATCACCTTTCGAGGCAAGGCAACAGCGAGGCGTACCCTAAGGGTGGTGTGTGATTTGTGTGTCATGTTCATTTGCATTTATCTTGTTCATGTCAAAGTGATCTATGCGTTTTTTTTATTTTAGGCCATTCATTCTTGCATGCATTTATTTAACAGTTAAAAGTTGCGGAAATTAAAAGTTCCTAGACTATTACAAAGGCGCGGGTCCATATCGCCAAAATTAAAATCCAGGACCCGATTTGACAGAAAGTAAATAATTAAAGTAAAGTGCGAGAAATTTAATTTACACGGCTTCGGGAGAGTTACATTAATATTTACAAGAAATAAAATAAAATGCGCGAATCGGAATTAAAATTGGAAGCGAGGGCGTTGGGCCCTTTTTAATGAAATTAAATTAAATGATTAAACTAATTAAATTAAAATAAAAAAAGTTGTTTTTGAGGTTTTTATATTTATGAATCTTTATGAGAAAAATTAAATTAAAATATTAACCCTAATTCTAGTTGTTTTTTTAATTTATTAAGAAAACATGTTGAAATTAAACCTAAGACTAATCTAATTATTTACATGCAATTTGATTTATAAAAATAAATAATATTTAATAAGTAATTATGGTGAGAAAAAAAAGAAAAGAATGGAAAATTATTTGAAACCCTAATTCTACCAATTTTTAGGTTTTATTGAAAAAATATTAAGATTAATCCTAGATTTAAAAAAGCTAAATTAAATTAATGAGATTTATTTACAAAATATAACATTAAATAAAAATACTTATTTTTTGTCTTTTCTGATTTTTATATTGTTTTTATGTTTTTTATGAAAATATTAAATCAAAGAATTAAAAGAAATTAATTAAAACAAAGAAAAGAAAAATATAAGAAAAGAATAAAAGAAGCAAACCCTAGGGGGTTCTGTCCCCAAATTGGGAGGTAGAGTCCAGTATTTCAGGCCCATTAAGCCTTTGGCCTTGTTGACTTTTTGACTAGCGTGTGGCATGGTTGACCAACGAGTATGGTGCTCCTCTGATCAGGGCCATTGGATTAATCTCAGTGGGCCGTGGCATAGTTGGACCAAGGGGTGTATGATGGTCTTCAGGGTTGAATCTACATGGGATTAGATTGATAGAAAAAATATTGAAAGAGAGTGGGGACCTGGGATCGAACCCAGGTCCTGGAGGTTACCAATCAACTGCCTTGCCAATGGAGCTCCTAGCGCGTTTTGTATATTATATGACAAACAATTATTATAAGATAAAACAAATCGTTAGTGACTTTTTCGCGCGAAATTTTGAATTACTCAATCAGATGGTGACACTTCATCATTTTCTCCGTTTTGCTTTTTTTCCTGAAAACATAAAAGAGGTTAGCGAGGGTTTTAAACCCCCCCAAAATATGCTTGTTTTCAAAATAACGATTAGGCCATATGGCCACATAAATTAGGCGCGAGGGTTCTGTTCAAATCGTCCAAGCATGCTGAGTTCGGTCATGGTATTGAGGTGTTCCAATTTCACAGCATTTAGAAACGCCCAATTCCACAGCTTGGTAACCCTAGCATGTATCCATGATGAAATCGCGTACAGTTCATAAAAACTCAATCAAATTATAGGGTTAGCTTCAGAATCATGAGAGCAACACAAAACAAGTATTAGAATTTCAAATCATGCCATGAATGATAAAATACGATTTATGCAAAAAAGTGAAAAAGCTTGAGTTCTATTCACCAATTCTGGGCGTTAGGGACGTGGAAAACTGTTCAAACACGTTTCTTGATGTCTCAGGAAGGTGATGAGATAATTCTTTTGGCTTCAATCGCACTGGAAGACAGTTTTCAGTATTTGGAATTTTTGTCAAAAACTCAAGTTTGGTTATGGAGGTATGGCGCGGCTTTTTGGTCCTGAACACTAGGGTTTGCATCAGTATTTATGTGTGAATGATTAGGGTTCAATTTTTTGTCCAAAGAATCCTTGAATTGATGGAGAAGATATTTGATTTTCAAGCCATGAGTTTTCAATCTTTTTCATGCTATTTTGGTTCAAATCATGTCCAATTATCAAGATTCTTTCCAAATCTGATTATACACAAAATCTTGAGACTATTTCATGCACAAAAAGATTTAAAAAGTTAGGCTTAGTATTTTCCACATATTTATTTTAATTAAATGAATTATTAGCATTTAAAAATTCAAATAAATAAATAAAAATGATGAAAAACTTCCCTTTGGGCCAAATGGTCGTGCACATGCTTAGGATGATGATTCTTGGAAGAAAAAGAGGCCCATTAGCAATTTTAGGACATTTGAAGCAATGTTGACTTTTCAAAATATCCAAAAATTTCCCAACTTCCACAAGGCATATCTTGCTCAATTCTTAAGCTTTGCTCATGTTCTTGGACATTTTGGAAAGGTCTTTGAGTCCTCTAACCAATGCCTTTGGTCCCATGTCATTTTGATTTACCAATATCAAGTTATGGCCTTTGACTTGAAGTCCCTTTTTGTTGACTTTTGAAAATGACCTATAATGTTGAAATTGATAACTTTTTGTGAGAGCATTTCTTGGACTTGAAGTGTGAAGAGGAGTTGTAGGAAATGTCTTTATCTTCAAAATGAGCTTTGGATGGAGTTTTTTTGATAATCCATGTGAAAGATATGCCCTGGTCAATTTACAGTTGACTTTTTCAACTGTCCAAATATGGAAACTTTTGCATCTTGATGTTTTTTGAGCCAAGCTTTGAGAATCATGATCAAGCATTGATCAAATGATGTTTGTGGCTTCAAAATGAGATGTTGACCAAAAATTTGAACCTTTGACTGTCAAATGACCATTTTGCCCCTGCAGTTGACTGTAGTGCAATTAGGGTTTTTGACTGTGCAATCTTGTGCTGTAAGTCTTGAAACTTGGTATGAGGATGCTTGACCATGTTTATAAGCATGTGGGACTTGATTGGACCCTTGGAAACTTCATTTTCTTTTCCAGAACCAAAACCCTAATTTTTGACTGTTAGGAGGCCCTTGAACTGTGCAACCCTTGGGGAATTTTGAAGCATACTCTTTGCAAATCTTGAAGAATATGGGAGGGAAAATTTTGGGGTGCAACAGTTGCCCCTGTTCAATCTTCTTAGACCTGAGGATGCAGATTGGCTGACGTGCCTTTCGTAATCCGAAGGTAGAAGATGATTGAACACTAGAGTGCCCAGAAATTTGCGCTCACATAGTAGCAGTGTGATGATGGGAATGGGCTTATAGATGCCATTTGGAGATTGATGGATAGGATGATGGGCTTATAGATGCCATGCTAAGGGATGATGGATAGGTGGATGGGCTTTATAGATGCCATCTGGATGTTGATCGCGTAAGAGATTCCTTAGTGAGAACTTGCGTACCTGCAAAAGAAAAATGATTACCTGACCTGTTACATGAGCTGGTCTTCCAATGCTTTGTATAGGGGTGTCCTGACTGGTTACAGGAGCTGGATCTGGAGCTTCAAACGGTGATGAATAAACCAGGGGTGGTTACTACCTCAACAGGAACGGTGAGAGAACCTTAGGCGACTTCAACCTCAACAGTAATCATTGAGAGAATCTTGGGCGACTTCAACCTCAACAGTAATCATTGAGAGAGTCTGGGGATGATTACTACCTCCGTAGTAACATGGAGAGAACCATAGGCGTCTTCTACCTCAACAGCAATCATTGAGAGAATCTTGGACGACTTCAACTTCAACAGTAACGCTGAGCGAATCTGGGGATGATTACTACCTCCGCAGTATCGGGGAGAGAACCATAGGCGACTACAACCTCAACAGCAATCATTGAGAGAATCTTGGACGACTTCGACTTCAACAGTAACGCTGAGTGAATCTGGGGATGATTACTACCTCCGCAGTATCGGGGAGAGAACCATATGCAACTACAACCTCAACAGTATCATTGAGAGAATCTTGGACGACTTCGACTTCAACAGTGACGCTGAGTGAATCTGGGGATGATTACTACCTCCGCAGTATCGGGGAGAGAACCATAGGCGACTATAACCTCAACAGTATCATTGAGAGAATCTTGGATAACTTCTACTTCAACAGTAACGCTGAGAGAATCTTGGGGCGATTACTACCTCCGCAGTAACGGGGAGAGAACCATAGGCGACTTCAACCTCAACAGTATCATTGAGAGAATCTTGGACGACTTCAACCTCAACAGTAACGCTGAGAGAATATGGGGACGATTACTACCTCCGCAGTAACGGGGAGAGAACCATAGGCGACTTCAACCTCAACAGTATCATTGAGAGAATCTTGGACGACTTCAACCTCAACAGTAACGCTGAGAGAATCTGGGGACGATTACTACCTCCGCAGTAACGGGGAGAGAACCATAGGCGACTTCAACCTCACCAGTATCATTGAGAGAATCTTGGATATCTTCTGCTGAGTCTTCATCAGGAAAATCTGTTAGGGGTCGATTTAGCTGGACTAGAGAAGGCCTTTGACTGGATAAGAAACAGAGAAATCTCAGGGTCGATTTAACTGAACCGGTCTAGGTCTTGAAATCTTCAACTGGATAAGAAACAGGGAGATCTTAGGGTCGATCTGACTGAACCAGAGAAGGCCTTGGACTGGATAAGAAACAGAAAAATCTTAGGGTCGATTTAACTGAACCGGTCTAGGTCTTGAATGTCTTCAACTGGATAAGAAACAGGGAGATCTTAGGGTCGATCTGACTGAACCAGAGAAGGCCTTTGACTGGATAAGAAACAGAGAAATCTTAGGGTCGATTTAACTGAACCGGTCTAGGTCTTGAATATAGCTGAGAACTTAACTGGATCTTTCCTGAAAGGTAAAGGTCAGTCATATGCAATGCATGATATGGATCAAGCAATGATGTTCTCAATATAAATGAGATTTGTAAGATATGATGCGTATATGCATGCTATAATGTATGGAAATGTGATGTTTATGAATGTATGTTTTTCGTCTAGGAAAGTAAATCCTTGACGGGTGCCGGGAAGTCACTCCTGGGCTGGTGTTGGAGAATAGATTTTGCTTCCGCTGGATGATAATTGCAAGAATACCGGTAGGAGAAGATAACTCCGTTGGGGAATAAACTTGGCGAATAGATTACTCTGCGGGGAGAAAAGTACTCTAACGATCTTGCTGGGAAGCAATACTCTGTGGGGAGAGAGACACTTTGCTGAATGTTGATAATAACTTGCTGGGGATACCCTTGTTGTGTTGGAAGTGTTGATAGACTTCGCTGGGGATAAGAAGACTTCGTTGAGGACGCTCTTTCCGTGGCTTTTGGATGAGGATAACCCAGTTATATCCTGGTAAGGAAATAACTCTTTGAATAAAGCCGGGAGACGCGTTCGTGCTCTGCGAGGATAAGCTTCCAGAATCTACTGGGGATAAGCTTACTGCTTGGGGGAGATGAATTCCAACCTTCCTGGGGAACTCTTGATTGGACTCTCCTGGGGGAGTTTTGAGATGTATCGGGGAAGTGAATCCATCAAATGTTTGATATACCGCCGGGGAACAATCTTTAGACCAAGATTGCCGGGGATACTTGTTAAGACTGTATATATACTGCTGGGGAATGTTGAGATCTGCTGGAGGATACCCAACTTCCTTAAGTTTGATAGTAGCTTTGCTTGAGGAGAGTGTACTGACTTGCTGGCTCACTCTCTGGGGAATTAAGATATACTGGTTATGTTCTTCAGCTGAACCTACCTTGGAGGACAGAACAATTAGATTGCTTTAGACAACTCTTTACTGCCCCTGTTTCTAATGTTACCTATAATTAGTCCTTTGTTTTGTATGCGATTATTCATGAGTTAGCAAATTATTGTCAATGCATATATCACAAATTGAACCTTGGACGTTCTTCGCAAAACAAAAACAGAAAAAGGAAAAACAATTGGCAATTTTAACTGAAAAGTGTATTTGTATTGATTTTTGAATTTGCCTGTAAATAGGCGTTTATGTACAAGAGGATGACGTCCTAGTAAGAGAACGCCGCCGAACAAAAGAGTTTTATACAAATTTTGTACAAGAGAAAATAAAACAGCTGTGTGAAATGAATGATCCACTGGGTTTCAACTCTGCTATTGCCCTTATAACTCCGAGCGTCTCATCACTTGATGACCTTAGTTGAAAGCGAAGCTGACTGATCGATGCCGTCTGAACTTGCTGAAGATACCGGATTCTGGATGCAAAGTGATCCAATGAGACATAGTATTACGCTTTTATCCCTAACTTTTGCCTGGACCGCCCTTTCGGGTTTTCAGTCCACCGGGATACCCATTTTTGCCCAAGCCGCCTTTTCAGGTTTTCGACTTGCCGGGTGTACAGTTTTTTTTCATTTCATCCCTTCATTTTGCCCGAACCCTTTTGGTTCGCCGGGAAGCCCTAATTTTTGCCTAGGCATGTCAACCTAGCGGGTCTTTTTCATGCGTAGTATCTTTTTACTATGTCTGCATTGGCGGGGTGAGGAAGGTCGTCACCATCCATGTTGGTTAGAATCATGGCTCCTCCTGAGAACACATGTTTAACCACAAATGGCCCTTCGTACGTAGGGGTCCACTTGCCCCTTGGATCACTCTGAGGAAGGATGATTCGCTTGATTACCAGATCCCCAACTTGATATTCCTGTGGTCTGACCTTTTTGTTAAATGCCCTGATCATCTGCTTCTGATACGTCTGACCATGACAAATAGCAGCAAGCCTCTTTTCATCAATAAGGTTTAACTGATCAAGTCGTGTCTGGACCCAATCATCTTCGTTCAGATTTGCATCCTTCATTATCCGGAGAGAGGGTATTTGTACTTCGATTGGTAAGACTGCCTCCATACCATAAACCAAGGAGAAAGGAGTTGCCCCGGTTGACGTCCTGGCTGAGGTACGGTACCCATGTAGAGCGAACGGTAACATCTCGTGCCAATCTTTATAGGTCACTGTCATCTTCTGCATGATTTTCTTGATATTTTTACTTGCTGCTTCTACAGCCCCATTCATCTTCGGTCTGTAAGGAGAAGAGTTATGGTGTTGTATCTTAAATTGCTCGCAGAGCTCAGTGATCATCTTGTTATTGAGATTGGTACCGTTGTCTGTAATAATTCTTTCTGGGATGCTGTATCGACAGATCAGGTTGTGCCGAATGAACCGTGCCACAACAGTCTTGGTTACCGTAGCATAGGATGCTGCTTCGACCCACTTCGTGAAATAATCGATCGCTACCAGGATGAAGCGATGCCCGTTAGATGCCGTAGGTTTAATCTCACCGATCATGTCTATGCCCCACATTGCAAACGGCCAAGGCGCAATCAGAACATTCAGAGGAACTGGAGGAACATGCACCTTGTCTGCATAAATCTGGCATTTGTGGCATGTCCGGGAATGTTGGTAACAGTCAGCTTCCATGGTGGACCAGAAATACCCTGCCCGTAGGATCTTCTTTGCCATAGTGTGTCCACTGGAATGTGTACCAAAGGTCCCTTCATGTAGCTCTTCCATGATCCTTTCTGCTTCATTCTTATCCACACAACGCAGTAAGGTCGAATCATGATTTTGCTTGTACAAGATGCCGTTGCTAAGGAAGAATTTCGCTGCGAACCTTCTCAGAAACTTCTTGTCGTTGACAGATGCACCTTCAGGGTATTCCTGAGCTTCCAGATATCTCTTCACCTCATGGTACCAAGGCTTCTCAGTCACCAATTCAGTCTCAAGATCACAACAGTATGCCGGTTCATCCAGTTTCCAGATGATGATCCGGGGAGCCTCATTATCCCATTTGACCTTGAACATAGAAGACATTGTAGCTAACGCGTCCGCCAGCTGATTCTCCTCTCTCGGAAAGTGTTCAAAGGTTATCTTTGTGAAGTGGGGGATCAAGGTCAACACGCATTCTCTGTAAGGAATAAGATTCGGATGTTTCGTATCCCACTCTCCTTTGATCTGATTGATCACAAGAGCGGAATCTCCGAAGACACTCAGAAACTTGATCCTTAAGTCGATCGCAGCTTGGAGACCTATGATGCACGCCTCATACTCCGCCATGTTGTTGGTACAATTGAAACATAGCCGGGCAGTGAGTGGAGTATGAGTGCCTTGAGGTGATATGATTACAGCGCCGATACCGTTACCCAAAGCATTGGAGGCTCCGTCAAAGTGCATAGACCATCGGGATCCTTCCTCAGGTCCTTCATCCGGTCCAGGTACTTCACAATCAGTCACAATCATGATGCTCTCGTCTGGAAACTCGAAATTCATTGATTGATAGTCGTCTACGGCCTGATGTGCCAAGTGGTCTGCCAATACACTTCCCTTGATGGCTTTCTGGGTTGTGTATTGGATGTCGTATTCTGTCAAGATCATCTGCCATCTTGCTATTCTCCCAGACAGAGCAGGCTTTTCAAATATGTACTTTATAGGATCCATCTTTGAGATCAACAAGGTAGTGTGAGTCAGCATATACTGTCTCAGCCGGCGAGCAGCCCATACCAAAGCGCAACAAGTTTTCTCAAGCAGTGAGTATCGGGTCTCACAGTCGGTAAACTTTTTGCTAAGGTAATAAATGGCATGCTCTTTTCGGCCAGACTCGTCATGCTGCCCCAGCACACACCCCATTGAATTGTCAAGTACTGTCAGGTATAGTATCAGAGGTCTCCCTTCAACCGGTGGCATAAGGATGGGTGGTTCTTGGAGATACTCCTTGATTCTGTCAAAAGCAGCCTGACATTCATCATTCCAATGTACTACCTGATCTTTCTTCAGCAGCTTGAAGATTGGTTCACAAGTAACAGTTAGATGTGAGATGAATCGAGCAATGTAATTCAGGCATCCTAAAAAGCCTCTGACCTCTTTCTCTGTCTTAGGAACTGGCATCTCTTGAATAACTTTAACCTTGGCAGGGTCCACTTGAATACCCTTATCATTTACAATGAAGCCTAGCAACTTTCCAGATCTTACCCCGAAGGTGCACTTGTTCGGGTTCAACCTTAGCCTGTACAATTTCAACCGGTCAAACAACTTCTGCAGATGATCAAGGTGTTCTTCCTCAGTCTGGGACCTTGCAATCATGTCGTCAACATACACTTCTATCTCATGATGGATCATGTCATGAAATAAAGCAACCATGGCACGTTGGTAGGTTGCCCCAGCGTTCTTCAGTCCAAAAGGCATGACCTTGTAGCAGAAGGTGCCCCACTGAGTAACAAAGGTAGTCTTCTCCATGTCTTCAGGTGCCATCTTGATCTGATTATAGCCTGAAAAGCCATCCATGAAAGAGAACACCTTATGCTGAGCTGTATTGTCAACAAGGACATCAATGTGAGGTAGAGGGAAGTCATCCTTGGGGCTGGCCCTGTTCAGATCCCTGTAGTCAACACACATTCTGACCTTTCCGTCTTTCTTTGGTACCGGCACCACATTAGCAACCCACTGAGGGTAAGAAGTCACTGCAAGGAACCCGACATCAAACTGCTTCATAACCTCGGCTTTGATCTTCTCAGACATCTCTGGACGCATACGACGAACCTTTTGCTTAACCGGAGGGCAGTCTTCCTTAGTAGGCAAATGATGGACCACAATATCGGTATCCAACCCGGGCATGTCCTCGTAGGACCAGGCAAAGATCTCCATATAATCATGTAGCATCTGAGTCAACCGTTGCTTCACGCTGAGCTCTAGGTTGGTACCAATCTTTACCTCCTTTCTGTCTGTATCAGTACCCAGGTTTATTGTTTCCACCGGCTCTTCGTGTGGTTGAATTGCCCTCTCTTCCTGAAGTAACAGTCTTGCAAGCTCGCCAGGCACTTCGCAATCATCTTCACCTTCGTCTTCGGCTAAGTTGATCGGATTTTCGAAGTCATAACTGGCAGTAGCAGAGTCGTTACCAGTGAGATCCAGAGTGGATTGAAACCTGTATGAGTGAGTGTGTGTAGATACAGCTATTTTGAAATATATATAAAGGAAGGAAAGACAGAAAAGGAGCATAAGATTTGAAATGCGAGAAAACGTCCAAGATTTTTATTTATGATATATGAAATGACAATTTATATGCCCTCACAAATAAAACCACGGTGCCCCGGGTAAGACACCGGGCCATAGAGTTCGATTTATTGTTTATTACAAATAACAAAATAAAGAAGTTTATTACTGCGTAACAAAAGTAACAGGAGTATGGTCTTTGGCAATCCAATTGGTCAATCCGCCATCAGTTGTCGGGTAGATCCAGCTATTGAATTCAGCTTCATCCACTTCATTATCCTCCCCAACAGCATTCACTCCATGAGCAGGCAGAGGAGCTGCCACTACATTAGGTTTCTCAGATGCCTCAAACTGTACCTCCTTGGTGTCAATAAGATCCTGCAGCTTGTTCCTTAAGGCCCAACAGTCATCAGTGGAATGCCCCAGGCTATCGAAGTGATAAGCACAGCGGGCATTTGGATTGTATTTGGGGGAAGCAGTGTTTACAACTTTTGGGGCCTCCCTGACAGTCACTAAGTTGGTGGATAGTAACTGCGGCAAGATTTGGGATAAGGTCATGCTCAAACGGGTGAACTCTCTTCGGGGTCTTTCAGCCCTTTGAGGATTGGTTTGCCGAGGAGCAGCAGCAGGCTTAGCAATCATCACCGCGCTGACAGATTGGCGGCACTCAGATTTCTCTTGTCTTCTAGCCCCATATACAGCACTGGCCTCCTTCTTGAAGGGTTTCTTCTCAGAACTAGACGATGCACCCTTCGGAATCTTACCAGACTTCAACCCAGCCTCAATTCTCTCTCCAGTCAGAATAAGATCAGTAAACCCTGCAGACGAGTTACCGATAAGATGGTTAAAAAATGGCCCAGATAGGGTCCCCAAGAACATGTCTACCAACTCCCGATCAGTCAACGGAGGCTGCACCCTGCCAGCCAGATCCCTCCACTTCTGAGCGTACTCTTTAAAACCTTCACTTGAACCTAGCGACATACCCTGGAGTTGGGTACGTGTAGGGGAAAGGTCGGCATTATATTGATACTGCTTATAGAAAGCAGTAGCCAACTCCTCCCAGTTACGAACCTTGGTTCCATCCAGCTGATAGAACCATTCGAGATGAGTCCCTGAAAGACTCTCCTGGAAGAAGTGGATCCACAAGTTCTTATCCACTGAGTACGGTTGAATCTTCCGCACATAAGACCTGAGGTGTAGCTTGGGACAAGACGCCCCGTCATATTTGGTGAAAGATGGTGCTTTGAACTTATGAGGAATAATCACACCAGTAGACAAACCCAAATCTCCAAAATCCAGCCCAGGCACTTGTTGGATCTCCATAGCATTCAGTCTGTCCTCCAACTGCTTGTATCTGTCTTCTGCAGGAGGATACTGCTCCTCATCAAAATCAGTCTCGTTGTCAGAGACTACCGGACTAGGACCCTTTCCCTCTTGAGGAGTACCCTTGCCTATAGAAGAACTAGCCTCTTCATTCTGCAGAGTGTTGCCAAACCTTCGGCCCGTGTTGAAAAGAACAGTTCTTCTCTTCTTCTTCTTTTCCTTCTTCAGGAGCAGAGCCTTCAGCTCTTCTTGGCCCTGAGCCAAACCCATGATTAATTCCTGAAATTGCGCATTCTGCGCCTGAAGAGCCTTGATGGACATCTCGGTTGATGATGAGTCAGGATTCATGATGCTGAAATAAACAGCGAAGAACGGTAAGCAACCTGAAAAGAAGAAAACCTGCTATGCACATGATGAATGATATGTGTTTATGAAATGCATTCAAGGGTTTGAAAGTTCAAATTTGTTGTAGACAAAAAGGAACACACGTTATCATTAAGGAAATAATTATTCAGTACATTAAAGCCTCATGGGAAAAATAATACAAAAGCACATCAATCCCAGAAGACACTACGCATCCTCTTTGGAGCTATGTAGGTGTTGAGATTCCTCTCCTCATGCAATAGGTGGGTGAGCTCCAAGACCTTCTTTTCACTAGCATGTAGACTGGTCTCAAGAGAATCCCGTTCTTCCTTAAGCTGGATCCAGCTCTTCTGCATCTCTTCCCAGGATGTGGGCATGTCAGGATGCTGAATAGTGTAGGACACTTCTCCTTCCAAGACTAGCTCTTTGATCACTGGGAGCATATGAGGATAAGGCATCACTAACTTTTGGGAGCGGGCTCGTACCCACTTGAGATAAGGTTCCAATGGGATGGAATTCCTGTGCCCTAGTGTCTTGCTGTCTATCCTACTGGGCATCCTCCAGGCTCTGATAAATCTCTGGCGAAGTCCCTGTGCATCGTTGTCGAAGTCAAAAACTATGTCAGGAATTAACATGTCATGGGGGCCATCCCTCCGAGCATAACCAAACTGTCTCCAAGCCAGGCACGGGTTGTAAGTAATACCTCCTCTGATTCCAAGTAAAGGAACATTAGGGTACTCCCCGCAACGATCAATGATAGTGACATCTTCTCTTGATCTAGGGCACCAATGTATATCTGCATGTGTAAGAGTCATCAACCGTTGTGACCATCTCAAACCCCGCTCGTTCTTCAAAACTGATTGCGGAAGGTGCGAAATAAACCACCTTCCCAGGAGAGGAGTGCAACACATAAGGACACCTCTTTTTCTCATGGTTCGAGTGTAACATGAGTGAAGGATGTCCCCCAGCAACGTAGGTATAGGATTCCTGGACATGAAGATCTGGACAGCACTGATATCTATAAGCTGATCTGGGTTAGGGAACAACACCAAACCATAGACAAGGAGGGCCACAACTTCTTCAAAAGCTTGCAAGTCAAGGGAGTTCCAACATTCATGGGCCTTTTCAAACAGAAACCTGGCTAAGAACCCTTTTATACCACTTCTAACTTCCCAATGTCCCTTGAGGTCAGATGACTGTAGGTGCAAGGCTTTAGCAATCTCCTCAAGCTTGGGTTCCTTTTCCGTACCGTTGTAGGATAGTTGATCAAGGATAGGGATCTTCAGGAGCCGGGAGAACTCCTCCAATGTAGGTACCAGCTGATAGTCCAAGAAGGTGAAACAGTGATGCAGAGGGTCAAAGAATTGGAACAGGACCTTTATCATATCTTCCTCAATGTTGGTGTTGACCAAGCTGATGAGTCTTCCATGTCTCTCACTGAATGAAGAGCTCTCGGGAATCCTGGATATAAGTTCCTTAAGCTGAGGAGGGACCCTTACAAGACTGATTTGAATTGTCTTTCTGCGAACAGTTTCCATGTCCTACAAAACAAGAACAAAGATGAAGATTCGAACCCCTGAAACGGTTAGTCAATGCATATGATGCTGGATGATGTCATGATGCTATGATTAAACACACCACATATATTTACAAAGACAAACATGTAAGGCACACAAGGCACACAAGACAAGCCCTTAGGGTTTAAGGCCAGCATGGGGTCTGGGTAGTACCCTCTTGAAGTTGGTGGGTTCAACCTGTCCTATTAGAAGTAACCGGGTTCTAAGGGTCCCAATATCACGGGATTGCTTTCATTGTTCATCGTTTCGATTTAGCCACTGAACTGGCGACCGAAATATTCCAGGAAAGCAACCCTCAATTGAGCGTAGTATCGAGTATCAACCAACCTCGGACTGCACCAAAGTCAGTTATCTCACTACCCTAAAGAGGCCAAGATAGTTCAATTAAGGTTCCTAAGGTCAGTTGATGCTTCACGACACCATATGGAGGCCCCGTACTCTCCTTGACTGAACTCAAGGGTTACCGGTACACACCAAAGTGCCACATCAACGTAGCAGACTGTTTCAACCATGTCGGTATACCCCGCACAGTTCCCTCACAGCCTTGTTGCTACTTTCTAAGAAGGTATCCCCCAGATCCGGGTTAGGATCTATAGAACTCCCAAGCAACCCACAATAATAAAGCAAGCAAGGAAAGCAATTGAAAACACAGTTATGAACTAACCCTAAGGTACACCTCACTTTAAGTATATCCCTAGCAGAGTCGCCAGTTCTGTGATCGGTGGATCTGGAACTGACTGTTTAACGCTGGTTCGCGAAATGTCGCGGAAGCAAGAGTCGCCACCGTCTTTTATTTTCTCCTAATGGAAAGGACAAAAGCACAGAAAAATTCCTTAAAGAGATTGCTCTCGGTTCGGGAGGTAGATTATAGAAAGGGAAGGTGTTAGCACCCTTTCTATCCATGGTTATCCATGGGCTCTTAGATACTTGCTCATTGTGTTTTCAAAAATGGTTTGTTTGCTTTTCAACTGTGAGTGGGTTTGAAAAAGTTTCGTTTAAAGATTTCAGATCGACTCTCGTATCAGTCCTCAAGAGTGTTTGAAAAATTGTTTTGAAAGCTTTTTGAAAGTGTCAGTGTGAAAAGAGTTTTTTTTTGTTTTTGAATAGAGCAAGTATCTATGAGTCATCCACTTACCCTAAGGAATTAAGCTGTGTAGATGTCCTTAAGGTAGTGCCATCCCACCATTGAGAGATAGGTAGCACCACCGTTGGAGGTGTTCGGGTCAATTCGGATGTTCGGGACATGGTGATCACCGGAGCAATGGGAAGATACCTTAGAAGCTACCCTCATGTCAGGTTCCCGGATCATGAGGACTTACTAAGACATCCTCTACTCGACGATCACCTTTCGAGGCAAGGCAACTGCGAGGCGTACCCTAAGGGTGGTGTGTGATTTGTGTGTCATGTTCATTTGCATTTATCTTGTTCATGTCAAAGTGATCTATGCGTTTGTTTTTATTTTAGGCCATTCATTCTTGCATGCATTTATTTAACAGTTAAAAGTTGCGGAAATTAAAAGTTCCTAGACTATTACAAAGGCGCGGGTCCACATCGCCAAAATTAAAATCCAGGACCCGATTTGACAGAAAGTAAATAATTAAAGTAAAGTGCGAGAAATTTAATTTACACGGCTTCGGGAGAGTTACATTAATATTTACAAGAAATAAAATAAAATGCGCGAATCGGAATTAAAATTGGAAGCGAGGGCGTTGGGCCCTTTTTAATGAAATTAAATTAAATGATTAAACTAATTAAATTAAAATAAAAAAATTTGTTTTTGAGGTTTTTATATTTATGAATCTTTATGAGAAAAATTAAATTAAAATATTAACCCTAATTCTAGTTGTTTTTTAATTTATTAAGAAAACATGTTGAAATTAAACCTAAGACTAATCTAATTATTTACATGCAATTTGATTTATAAAAATAAATAATATTTAATAAGTAATTATGGTGAGAAAAAAAAGAAAAGAATGGAAAATTATTTGAAACCCTAATTCTACCAATTTTTAGGTTTTATTGAAAAAATATTAAGATTAATCCTAGATTTAAAAAAGCTAAATTAAATTAATGAGATTTATTTACAAAATATAACATTAAATAAAAATACTTATTTTTTGTCTTTTCTGATTTTTATATTGTTTTTATGTTTTTTATGAAAATATTAAATCAAAGAATTAAAAGAAATTAATTAAAACAAAGAAAAGAAAAATATAAGAAAAGAATAAAAGAAGCAAACCCTAGGGGGTTCTGTCCCCAAATTGGGAGGTAGAGTCCAGTATTTCAGGCCCATTAAGCCTTTGGCCTTGTTGACTTTTTGACTAGCGTGTGGCATGGTTGACCAACGAGTATGGTGCTCCTCTGATCAGGGCCATTGGATTAATCTCAGTGGGCGCGTGGCATAGTTGGACCAAGGGGTGTATGATGGTCTTCAGGGTTGAATCTGCATGGGATTAGATTGATAGAAAAATATTGAAAGAGAGTGGGGACCTGGGATCGAACCCAGGTCCTGGAGGTTACCAATCAACTGCCTTGCCAATGGAGCTCCTAGCGCGTTTTGTATATTATATGACAAACAATTATTATAAGATAAAACAAATCGTTAATGACTTTTTCGCGCGAAATTTTGAATTACTCAATCAGATGGTGACACTTCATCATCTTCTCCGTTTTGCTTTTTTTCCTGAAAACATAAAAGAGGTTAGCGAGGGTTTTAAACCCCCCCAAAATATGCTTGTTTTCAAAATAACGATTAGGCCATATGGCCACATAAATTAGGCGCGAGGGTTCTGTTCAAATCGTCCAAGCATGCTGAGTTCGGTCATGGTATTGAGGTGTTCCAATTTCACAGCATTTAGAAACGCCCAATTCCACAGCTTGGTAACCCTAGCATGTATCCATGGTGAAATCGCGTACAGTTCATAAAAACTCAATCAAATTATAGGGTTAGCTTCAGAATCATGAGAGCAACACAAAACAAGTATTAGAATTTCAAATCATGCCATGAATGATAAAATACGATTTATGCAAATAAGTGAAAAAGCTTGAGTTCTATTCACCAATTCTGGGCGTTAGGGACGTGGAAAACTGTTCAAACACGTTTCTTGATGTCTCAGGAAGGTGATGAGATAATTCTTTTGGCTTCAATCGCACTGGAAGACAGTTTTCAGTATTTGGAATTTTTGTCAAAAACTCAAGTTTGGTTATGGAGGTATGGCGCAGCTTTTTGGTCCTGAACACTAGGGTTTGCATCAGTATTTATGTGTGAATGATTAGGGTTCAATTTTTTGTCCAAAGAATCCTTGAATTGATGGAGAAGATATTTGATTTTCAAGCCATGAGTTTTCAATCTTTTTCATGCTATTTTGGTTCAAATCATGTCCAATTATCAAGATTCTTTCCAAATCTGATTATACACAAAATCTTGAGACTATTTCATGCACAAAAAGATTTAAAAAGTTAGGCTTAGTATTTTCTACATATTTATTTTAATTAAATGAATTATTAGCATTTAAAAATTCAAAAAAATAAATAAAAATGATGAAAAACTTACCTTTGGGCCAAATGGTCGTGCACATTCTTAGGATGATGATTCTTGGAAGAAAAAGAGGCCCATTAGCAATTTTAGGACATTTGAAGCAATGTTGACTTTTCAAAATATCCAAAAATTTCCCAACTTCCACAAGGCATATCTTGCTCAATATTTAAGCTTTGCTCATGTTCTTGGATATTTTGGAAAGGTCTTTGAGTCCTCTAACCAATTCCTTTGGTCCCATGTCATTTTGATTTACCAATCTCAAGTTATGGCCTTTGACTTGAAGTCCCTTTTCGTTGACTTTTGAAAATGACCTATAATGTTGAAATTGATAACTTTTTGTGAGAGCATTTCTTGGACTTGAAGTGTGAAGAGGAGTTGTAGGAAATGTCTTTATCTTCAAAATGAGCTTTGGATGGAATTTTTCTGATAATCCATGTGAAAGTTATGCCCTGGTCAATTTACAGTTGACTTTTTCAACTGTCCAAATATGGAAACTTTTGCATCTTGATGTTTTTTGAGCCAAGCTTTGAGAATCATGATCAAGCATTGATCAAATGATTTTTGTGGCTTCAAAATGAGATGTTGACCAAAAATTTGAACCTTTGACTGTCAAATGACCATTTTGCCCCTGCAGTTGACTGTAGTGCAATTAGGGTTTTTGACTGTGCAATCTTGTGCTGTAAGTCTTGAAACTTGGTATGAGGATGCTTGACCATGTTTATAAGCATGTGGGACTTTATTGGACCCTTGGAAACTTCATTTTCTTTTCCAGAACCAAAACCCTAATTTTTGACTGTTAGGAGGCCCTTGAACTGTGCAACCCTTGGGGAATTTTGAAGCATACTCTTTGCAAATCTTGAAGAATATGGGAGGGAAAATTTTGGGGTGCAACAGCATGCATCTAGTTTTGATTAGGGTGATCTATTTGTCAATTTCATGTCTTGCCATACACACCCTAATTACTAGCATTATATGAAAGCAATAAAAAGTGAAAAAAATAAAGATTCTACGCTATTAAAATCATTGCGGGATGGGGTGTACAAATTTACAAATGGGGATTGCAAATAAAATTAAGTCCTAAGTTACTATTACAACCATATTGAATGGATAAGAATGTACAAGAAAATGTGAAATGGACTTATTTTGTTTAAGAAAAGAAATAAGTTTTGTTTAAGAAAATACTTTTGATCTTTTTTTTAAGAAATAAAATAAAGCATGTAAAAATGTTTTTGGTGTTTTTGATTAAATAAAGGTGATGGTAAAAAAAATAACAAAGACAAGGAAGGCAGGATCAACGCCAAATGCTGAAATAGGAGAGGTCAGAAGTTCCGACTTTGACATACTGCACAAACAAAAACAACATTAATAGAGATAGGGAAGGTCAGAAGTTCTGAATCCGCTGGGAACAAAGAAGTTTTCAGAAGTTCTGATGTTACTGGCAGAACTTTGTTTCCCTCTCCATGCTAGTCAGAACATCTGCAACTTAGTCATTTCTTAACAGAACAAAAGTTACACATATAATAGTCATGACAAGTTTCATAATGTTTCAGAAGCAAGAAATATCAGCAATATAGATCATAAGCAAACATGAATTTGCTAATCCTAATTCTAAGTCCTAATTTCTTCATGAAGCTTCTGAACTGGAATTCCCTCTACTTAGGCAGGCAGATGCATGAAATCTCAGAATATGTACATCATCAGAATCAGAATATCTACATTGTATTTTAAACATGCAAAATATGACAATGCCTAAGTAATATAATGAGAGTCAGTAGGAGCTTACCTTACAGCTGGAAAAGATTCTGTGAACTGGAGGTTGGTCTTGAACTCTGGTGATGTTCTGAACAACTTCTTCACGTACTCAGCAGGTTGGAAGTTTTCAGCTTCTGGAACAGCCAAGGGGTGATGTTCCGACTTCTTTGAGGTGGAGGTGGATGGAGAGTGTATTGCAGTATGAATACAGAAGTTAGAATAGCTTCTAATATGTGAATCAGAAACTGTGTGGATGGTTTTAGTCAAGAAACACTTGAGAACAAATGGAGTTCAAAGGTTAACAGGTTTTGTATGTTGTGTTTATAGTTTTTGGACTCTTGGAATTTTAGCAAGGATTTCGGGCTTTTCTTTCTCAAATTTCTGACCTCTTTACCATTGCCAATGGCTCTCAATTTATAGGCAAAAATCTTGTAGCTTGGAGAAATCAAAAATATAGCCATCATATGCTAGGCGTTGACGTGTTCTTGAAGCAAGTTCAAACAAGTATGGTTCAAGGCATAAAGTAAGGTGGTTAACAACTTTTAGCCGTGCCTATGCTGGATTTGTAAGCAAGAATTAAGGAAAAGTAACTTCCAAAGCAAAAGTAACGCATGGGCCCAACATACTCTTGTACAAGAGTTTGCTTTTCCAAGACAACAATGGTACTTTTATGCCACGCGTGTGGAAATCCTTTGGATAAAGACTCAAAAGTGGCTGTGAGCATTAAATGAGCATTAAATGATGATGAGATTTATCAAATTAGAAATCCCGCCATGTGAAACTCTGCCTCATTTGTTTATTTCTAGATCAGAAGTTCAGCTTCAGCATAGCTTATAATAGACATCCAATCTTCTGATCCTTGTATCTCCTAGCTCCAGCATGTTCTGAAGGAGCTCTCAGATTTTCCAGGAAGCTTGCAGCACGCTTTGTAACCTTCTTTGAATTGCCCCTTGAAAACTCTAACTGAACCTTTATGAAAACTGGCCCAGAAGTTCTGACCCAATTCTGTCTTGAAAATGTCCAGAATTTGCTGAGTGCTTTAGTTTCATGGACGTATCTTTGAACATTTATAACTTGAGATTCCAGCATTTCCAGGGGAAGTTCTGTTCTACAATGTTTTAGATCTTATTGAAATTTATAATTTTTGTGCCAGAAGTTCTTCCAGAATCAGCTTGCATTATGGTGATAATCTGATCAGAAGTTCTGAGCTTGCCATATTTCTTAAACACTTAGAAAAATTCTAAGTGTTTAGAATTTTGACTTTTGAATTTCTTGATGAAACAAACTTCATATTTCAACGTGTCTTGATGAACTCTGACTCTTGAAGCTTGATTTTGATCCAAAATTCAAAGTTTGACTCTTCAATGCGCAAATGACCATTTTACCCTCGTGAGTGACTTTCTTGGAAAATTTGTAAATCTAGGCTTGAAATTGGATGGAAGCAAACCTGAGGGTTCAGGGTGATCCTTTGAGAAATGAGAGGGCAAATTTTAGGGTGCAACAACTGCCCCTGTTTAATCTTCTTAAGCCCGAGGATGTAGATTGGCTGGCCTGCCTTTCATGATCTGAAGGTGGAAGACGATTGAACACTAGAGTGCCCAGAAATTTGCACTCGTATGAAGTAATGCTGATTGATGATGTCAGGAATGGGCTTACAGATGCCATTTGGAAGGCGACGAGGAATAGTCAGAGATGGGTTTAAATATGCCATCCAGAAAAGATCGGTTGCATAAGAGGTTTCTTGGTGATAATTCCTGTACCTGCTGTTGAGGGGGACTCTGCCGAGGAATGTTGATTCATGCCCTGGGAAGTAAGATCTAGGAGCTTTAGTTTTCCATTACTCTACTGGGGAATTAACTCTTGATTGAGGGAGTGAAAGTAGAATGTATACCTAGTTAGGGTCTAGGTTGTACATCGACTGTGATAAGGTGGGAGAACTGACTTGAGGTTTTGCGTTTGTATTCGCAAATGTTGCGGTTAGCAAGAGTCGCCACCGACTTTTCTTTTATCCAAAAGGAAAGGTGAAAAAGCACAGGAAAAACCTTTGAGATTGTTTCTTGAGTTCGGGGGGTAGATTATGAAAAGGGAAGGTATTAGCACCCTTTTCATCCATGGTTTTCCATGAGCTCTTAGTTACTTTCTTAGATCACTTGCTTTTGAAATTGTGCTTTGTGTGGTTTTGAAATTATTTTGTAAAAGAGGCCATTCGTTTAGGCAATCTTTGTAATGATTCTCGTTCGTAAGAATGTATACAAAGATGTTTGTCTTTTGAAAATGTTTTCAATGTTTGTAAGATGTTTTGAAATGTGCGTGTTAGTTTTGGAAAATAGCAAGGATTGTTTGTTTGAAATAGAGCAAGTAAATAGAAGCCATCTACCTACTTAAATGTCTTTCTTGTTCATTTTCTATTCCTTTGACATTGTTGTCTTACCATTGATTAGGTAAGCAACCCTATCTTTGGATGTAAACAGGACGGGCGTGGGTCATCGTATAACCATGATTAGCAATGTTACAAAGTATCTTAATATTTTCAAGGGACTAAGATCATTTTATAAGGCAACTTTGAATAGCGTCATCGAGGGACTATGATCTTTTAATTTTGTTTGTTTTACCAAGATACTTTGCATGCGTAACATGGCTATTTTTGTATAAGGCAACCAAGTAGAGAAACCCTAAGGGTGTTTGTGTGCAAGTGTGTTTGATTGCATGCATGATTTTATTTTGAATTAGGATTTTCTACTTCATTGATTTTTATCTTGCCATACATACCCTAATTGCTAGCATTTACATTTGAAAGCGATAAAAATGCGGAAATGTAAAGTCCTACGCTATTACAATATTTAGGGAGTGGGGGTACAATTTTATGAATGGGGAATCCAGCGAGAAAAATAAAGAAAAATAACAAGGGGAAGAAGAAAAGGAAGAAGGAGAGAGTCAGCATGCTGCTGAAGGGAAGTCAGAAGTTCTGACTCTGGCCTGTTGCTGGATATCAACCTGTTAATGAAAATGTATAGGTCAGAACTTCTGACCCTGGTGCGCTGCAAAACAAAAACCTGTTAGTGAAAATGTATGGGGTCAGAAGTTCTGACCCTGTTGGGCACACAGTAATTTTCAGAAGTTCTGAAATTACTGATGACAAAACAGGCCTCAGAAGTTCTGGCGCCAAAGTCAGAACTTGGTCTCCCCCTGTGCTAGTCAGAACATCTGCAATTTGGTTATTTTTCCATAAAACAAAAGGCATGCCTAGGCCAGCTTCATCAAGCAAGTCAGAACCAAAAGTCAGAGGCAAGTTCTGTACTGATTCGGTCTCTACTTAGGCATACAGATGCGTGAAAATCTCAGAACATGCACAACATCAGAAGCATGGTGTCTACATTGTGTTTTGAGCATGCAAATTTGATTATGCTTAAGCAGTGTGGTGAGAGTCAGCAGGTGCTTACCTTGCTGCTGGAAGAAATTCTGTGAACTGAAGTTAGCCTTAACTCTGATGATGTTCTGAACAGCTTCTTTGAATGGATGGATGGAGGGTATATAGTGGTATGAATACAGAAGTTATGGCAGTTTCCAACGCGTGGGTCAGAAACTGTATGGAAGGTTTTTTTTGTCAAGAAATATTTTGAGGACAAATGGGGTTTGAAAGCAGGAGATTCAAAGTTGTGTTTAAGACTCTTGAAACACTAGGAATTCTGGCAGAGTTTCAAGGTGTTTTCTTGCTAAAATTCTGTTTTTCTTTTCTAGCAATTTTTCTTGGGTTTTTCTCTCTTCTCATCTTTTTCAATGGACAATGGTGCTCTATTTATAGGCAAAAGCTTTGTGGTTTTTAAAACGTTAAGTGGCGCAAATACCATGCAATAGAGGCTGACTTACTCTTGGAGAAAGTTCATAAAAAGTTGTGATGATTGACAGCTTTTAGCCTAGGCTGGGTTAGTAAGCGAGGATTAAGGAAAAGTGACATCCATGAGCGAAAAGTAGCGCATGAACCCATACCTATACCTGCACAAGAGCGTTGTTATGCTGCACGTGGAGAGACCCTTTGGACAAATGCTTAAAAGTGGTTGTGAGTATTAATGAGCATTAAATGGTGATGATATTGGTCAAGACTAAGAAATCTTGTAATATGAGATTTGCATCATTACTTAAATCTGAGCCAACAGTTCTTTGTTCAACATAAGCTTAGAACAACGTACCCAAGTTCTGATCTTAGTATCCTGTTTCCTCAGCAAGTTCTGAGGATTTTCCAGACTTTCCAGCATGTTCTTTTGATTTGTCTCTGAAAGCTCTGGACTTAGAGGTTCTGCTTCAGTGTAACACCCAATCTTCTGATCCCTTTACCTTCTGATTCCAGCATGTTCTGAAGGAGCTTTCAGGCTTCGTTGCTTTCTTTGCATTCCTCTAGCAAAATCTGACTGAACTTGCGTAGCTGCTGAAGAAGCCATGTTCTGATTGAAGGTTATGTGCTGAACCACGTTTACAACTTCTGACTGAGATGGTGTAGCTGCTGAAGAGCCACATTCTGACTGAATGTTATATGCTGAGCCACGTTTATAACTTCTGACTGAGATTGCGTAGCTGCTGAAGAGCCACATTCTGACTGAATGTTATATGCTGAGCCACGTTTATAACTTCTGACTGCTCCTGCCTGGAGGCTGGCTCAAAAGTTCTGAAATGTCATTTTTTCTTAAATACTTAGAAAAAATCCCAAGCATTTAAAAATTTGGCTTTTTCCATAGTGATTTTAACTTTGAACCGTTTGATGATACAAACTTCATATTCCAACATGTCTTGATGGAATATGATTCTTGAAACTTGGTTTTAGTCCAAAAGTCAAAGTTAGACCTCTCAGCATGCAAATGACCATTTTGCCCTTGTGAATGTTTTGCTTGGAAAAAATGATAATTCAAGGCTTGGAATTTGTATGAGAGAAAACTTAAGAATCCAGAATGATTTCCTTGAGGAATGAGAGGGAAAATTTTTGGGGTACAACAGCTTCCCCTGTTCAATCTTCTTAGACCTGAGGAGTTAGATTGGCGAGATTTTCCATTCGCGACTCAAAGGTGAAAGATGATTGGACACTTAGAGTGCCCAGAAATTTGCACTCAGCTGTGATAGGAGGAATGGGCTTAAAGATGCCATTCTGAGAGGTGATAAAATCTGGTTGGGGATGGGATTGTAGATGCCATCCAAGAATGCTTGTTGAGATGTAGCTTGTATATTAGAATGGCGTCCATGTCTGGAGCGTATCTAAAGGCGTCTTTGAGTGAGTATCAGAATGGCTTCCAGGTCTAGAGCGTATCTGAACTGTATCAGGAGTTAAAATCTGAGTGAATATCAGAATGGCTTCCGTGTCTAGAGCGTATCTGAACTGTATCAAAAGGTTGAATCTGAATGAGTATCAGAATGGCATCCGTGTCTGGAGCGTATCTGAACTTTATCTGAATGAGTATCAGAATGGCATCCGTGTCTGGAGCGTATATGTACTGTATCTGAAAATTGAATCTGAATGAGTATCAGAATGGCATCCGTGTCTGGAGCGTATCTGAACTGTATCAAGGGGTTGAATTTGAATGAGTATCAGAATGACATCCGTGTTTGGAGCGTATCTGAACTTTATCTGAATATTGAACCTGAATGAGTATTAGAATGACATCCGTATCTGGAGCGTATCCGTATTGTATCTAGATTGCATATTGTTAATGGTAGCTTGTTAATCTTATCCTGAAAAGGGTAAAATGTTAGCTGAAACATAAAATTATGTTGCATAAAATGTATGATGCAATATATGTGTTTTATTAATGTTTATGATATGTGGATGTAATGTATGCGCATGTAAGCTGATTCGCTGTATTGCTGAGGAAAATAAATCCTTGACTGCTGCTGATGATATGTAGATTCTTCATACCTTGAAAGTGGAGTATTTGACAAAAATGCTGTTGTGAGCAATGCCACATACTGCTTGAGTAATCTGCTTGGGGAATCCAGAGAATTTGATGACTTCTACTGGGGATAAATGGGAGTCTTTGTTCCGTTGGGGAGCATTGAAAACTCTGTAGGGGAAAAGCTTATTCCTGTCTGGGAAAAAGTTCAGGAGTTTCGGTCGTCTGTCACCCTACTGGGGAGTTATCCTAGGTTGGGGAGAATCAGAAGTTAACTGTTATCCAGTTGGATTTCAAGTTTCAAAACGACTTGCTGGGGAATTTGGAGGAACTGGATGGTTTCCACCGGGGATTAACAGTTTGAAGTTTTTAGTTCTGCTGGGGATTGAAGTGACCTACTGTGGGGAATGCTCATGGAATAGCCTAAAGATATTTTCCTATTCTTTCAACCTGCCAGTAATTGTTCTTTTCCATTTTGTTTATTTGTAAACAGTAATTATGTTCAAATGCATATGTTCATTAATGAATCATTAGACGTTTTTGCAAATAAAACACAAGTGTAAAAGAAAAGGAAAAATAGTTTCCTGTACTTTAAAGATATATATTTGTATTCACTTTGAATAAGTATTTTGTACAAAGGAGACAGACATCCTAGTAAGAGGATGGTGTCATAAGAAAAATTTATACAAAGAAAGATAGCATTGTGTGATAATCCCATGGGGTTCCCATTCTGCTATAGCCTCCGTATCTCCGAATATCTTATCTATTTATTGCTTCGTCCGAAGATGATTGAATTGATCAGAAGCTCTGAATTTGTCATTGAAGAGATTGTCCTCAAAGTGATCCGAAGAGACATAGTCATACGCTTTAATTCCCTAACTTTTTCCTGGACTGCCCTTTCGGGTTTTCAATCCACCGGAAAACCCTTTTTTGCCCAAGTCGCCCTTTCGGGTTTTCAACTTGCTGGGTGTTCAGATTTTTTTATAAATATTTTATCCCAAATTTTTTCCCGAACCTTTTGGTTCGCCGGGATACCCTTGTTTTACCTAGGTGTGTCAACCTAGCGGGTCTCTTATGCGTAGTATCTTTTGACTATGTCTACGTTTGCAGGGTGTGGCAAATTGTCACCGTCCATGGTTGTTAAGATCATTGCCCCACCGGAGAATATGTTCTTGATTACAAATGGTCCCTTATAGGTAGGAGTCCATTTTCCCCTGGGATCACTTTGTGGCAAGATAATGCGCTTGATCACTAGATCTCCAACTTGATATACTTGGCGTTGGACTTTCTTGTTGAAAGCCTTGATCATCCGTTTTTGATACATCTGACCATGGCAAACAACAGTAAGTCTCTTTTCATCAATTAAGTTTAGTTGATCAAGTCGGGTCTGGATCCAATCGTCCTAACACAAACCTGCATCCTTCATAATTCTTAAAGAGGGGATCTGAACCTCGATAGGCAAGACAACCTCCATGCCATAAACCAAAGAATAGGGTGTTGCCCCAGTTGATGTACGAGTCGTGGTACGATACCCGTGGAGAGCAAATGGTAGCATCTCATGCCAGTCCTTGTAGGTGACTGTCATTTTCTGTATGATCTTTTTAATGTTTTTATTAGCAGCTTCGACTGCACCGTTCATCTTCGGCCGATAGGGGGATGAATTGTGATGCTGAATCTTGAACTGCTCGCACAAGGTGGTGATCATAGTATTGTTAAGGTTTGTACCATTATCAGTGATGATCCTTTCGGGGATACCGTACCGAAAAATGAGACTCTGCCTGATGAAGCGGGCAACAACATTCTTAGTAACGGATGCGAAGGAAGCTGCTTCGACCCATTTTGTAAAATAATCAATGGCCACTAGAATGAAGCGGTGTCCATTGGAGGCTGTAGGCTTGATTTCTCCAATCATATCGATTTCCCACATAGCGAAGGGCCACGAAGCTGTCAAGACATTTAGAGGAATCAGAGGCACATGCACCTTGTCAGCATAAATTTGACACTTATGACAGGTCGGGAGTGTTGATAGTAGTCTGCTTCCATGGTAGACCAGTAATAGCCTGCCCGTAGGATTTTCTTCGCCATCGTATGCCAACTAGAGTGAGTGCCAAAGGTACCTTTATGCAATTCAGCCATGACCTTTTCAGCCTCAATCTTATCCATACAACGAAGCAGAATAGAGGCATGATTGCGCTTGTACAGGATGCCATTACTCAGGAAGAACTTAGCAGAGAACCTCCTTAAGAACTTTTTATCATTGATTGAAGCTCCTTCTGGATATTCCTGAGCCTCGAGATACCTTTTGACTTCATGAAACCAAGGCTGGTCCACTACTTCTTTAGTATTAATCTCGTGACAGTGTGCTGGTTCATCCATTTGTTCAATGGTGATCTAGGGAGCTTCGTTATCCCAATTAAGTTTAAACATATATGACATTATGGCTAGAGCATCTGCTAGTTGATTTTCTTCTCGCGGGAAATGCTCGAAGGTAATCTGCTCGAAATGTGGTAACAATGTCAAAAAATGTTCTTTGTAAGGGATAAGGTTTGGATGCTTAGTGTCCACTCTCCTTTGATCTGACTGATGACCAAAGCTGAATCTCCAAACACATCTAAAGATTTGATTCCCAAGTCTATGGCAGCCTTGAGACCAAAGATGCATGCTTCGTATTCTACCATGTTGTTCGTACAGTTGAAGCAAAGTCTGGAAGTGAAGGGAGTATGACACCCTTCCGGAGATATGAGTACATCGCTGATACCTTTACCAAGTGCATTGGACGCCCCATAAAAGAACAGGGTCCATCGGGACCCTTGTCCAGGTCCGTCATATGGTCTGATTTCTTCACAATTGTCTAATGTCATGATGTCCTCGTCCGAGAATTCAAACTTCATGGACTGATAATCTTCTACAACTTGATGAGCAAGATGATCAGCTAACACACTGCCCTTTATAGCTTTTTGGGTCGTGTATTGTATGTCATATTCTGTTAAGATCATCTGCCATCTAGCTATTCTTCCAGACAGAGCAGGCTTTTCGAAGATGTACTTTATCAGATCCATCTTAGATATCAACAAAGTGGTATGAGTCAATATATACTGTCTTAGCCGGCGAGCAGCCCATACCAGAGCACAACAAGTTTTCTTGAGCAGTGAATATCTGGTTTCACAGTCAGTAAACTTTTTGCTCAGGTAGTAAATAGCATGCTCTTTTCGGCCAGACTCGTCATACTGCCCCAATACACACCCCATTGAGTTCTCTAAAATGGTCAGATACATGATTAGTGGTCTTCCCTCGACTGGTGGCATCAAAACAGGAGGCTCTTGTAAATATTCCTTGATCTTGTCAAAAGCAATCTGGCATTCGTCGTTCCATCTAACTAGTTGATCTTTCTTCAACACTTTGAAGATTGGCTCACAAGTAGATGTTAGGTGAGAAATGAATCTGGCAATATAGTTCAGGCGTCCCAAGAATCCTCTGACTTCCTTCTCAGTACGAGGAGCAGGCATTTCTTGTATCGCTTTGAACTTGGCAGGATCAACCTCGATGCCTTTGTTGCTGACAACGAAACCTAAGAGTTTACCGGATCGGACCCCGAATGTACACTTGTTTGGATTCAATCTTAACTTGTACTCCTTCAACCTCACAAACAACTTTTTCAAATGATCAAGGTGCTCTTCTTCGGTTTGTGATCGGGCTATCATGTCATCTACATAGACCTCTATCTCATGATGTATCATATCACGAAACAAAACTACCATGGCGCGTTGATAGGTCGCCCCAACATTCTTCAGTCCGAAAGGCATCACCTTGTAGCAGAACGTGCCCCACTGTGTGACAAATGTAGTTTTCTCCATGTCCTCAGGTGCCATTTTGATTTGGTTATAACCTGAGAATCCGTCCATGAAAGAAAATACTTTGTGCTGGGCTGTATTGTCAACCAGGATGTCAATGTGGGGAAGTGGAAAATCATCTTTAGGGCTGGCTCTGTTTAAATCTCTATAATCCACGCACATTCTTACTTTGCCATCCTTTTTAGGCACGGGAACAATGTTGGCAACCCATTGAGGATAGGAAGTGACGGCTAAAAACCCAGCATTGAACTGCTTCATGACTTCTGCTTTGATCTTCTCTGACATGTCAGGTCTCATGCGGCAGACTTTTTGCTTCACTGGTGGACAGCCTTCTCTTGTGGGTAGACGATGTACCACGATGTCTGTATCAAGTCCTGACATGTCTTCATATGACCAGGCAAAAATCTCAACATAATCACGCAATAGCTGAAATAGACGCTCCTTGACACTCGGCTCTAGGTTGGCACTTACTTTGATTTCCTTTTTATCTTCCTCGGTACCCAAGTTAATTGTATCCAACGGTTCCTCATGAGGCTGAATAGCTCTTTCCTCTTGTTTTAGTAGTCTGGCCAATTCCCCTGGCACTTCACAATCTTCTTCACCTTCGTATTCGGCTTGATAGATTGGATCTTCAGAGTCACTGAAGGTTATAGCAGTAATGTTACCCATGGGATCCGGAATGGAGGGGTACCTGCATTTGTGAGTGTGGGTGTGTGTAAGGGTATAGCCATCTTTAAACAATAAAAATGTAAAAGAAAGACAATGAGCACAAAAGGTTTGTATGTGAAAAAGCGTCCATGATTCATTGAATGTCATATGAAGATGAAATAAAAACCCTTACAAATGGACCATTGTGCCTCGGGTAAGACACAAGGTTTTTAAAGTGCGAATTATTTGTGAATATTACAAATCCAAGAGACATGTAAAAGATAAATTACTGAGAGATGAAAGTTATTGGGACAAAGTCTTTGGCTTCCCAGTTGCGAAGTCCTCCACTGACAGTAGGAAATATCCAATCTTCCAAGCTGCCATCTTCTTCAACATCTTCCACTGTGTTGACCTCTCGGTTACTAATCTTTAAAGGTGGCCCTCCAGCACGACCACGACGCACAGCCTTCTGAGCAGTTGAATTAAACCCCAAGCCAAACTTGTCTGATTTATACGGAATATCCGGAAGCTGCCCCCAGATGGTGCATCCACCCTCTTCTACTACTGCCTTAGCGTCTTTTAGAGATGACATTCGAAGCGGAGGTCTTGTGATCTTGGGAATCGAGGATACCGCCTTGGTCACCGCTACTTCTTGATAGACTTCTTCAAAATGTTGGAAAGGGGTTTAAACGAACTCACCATCCATCTCCATATATCGGAAGGAATTCAGATGACTAATCATATACTCCTCCTCTCCATGGACAGTTATGATCTTTCCTTGGACCGGGTACTTCAGCATTTGGTGTAGTGTGGAGGTGACGGCACCGGCATTATGGATCCAGGGGCGTCCTAACAGATAGGAGTAAGAGGGACGGATGTCCATCACATAGAAGGTTGAATTGAAAATTTGAGTTCCCACCTTTATTGGGATGTCCACCTCTCCGTGAACCATCCTCTTCAAACCGTCAAATGCTCTCACAACTATGTTGCTGGGTTTTAGAGTCAGCCCTTTGCAATCCAATCTGTCAAGGGCTTTCTTCGGTAAGACGTTCAAAGATGAACCTGTGTCTACCAATACATGAGCCAGAGTCGTTCCTCTACACTCTACAGAGACATGTAATGCCTCGTTGTGTTTTCTCCCTCTGGGTGTCAAATCAGCATCAGAGAAGCCTAAGCCATTATTAGCTGTCAAACTGGCCACACAATCTTGGAATTGGTCAGCGGATGTCTCTTGTGGCACATGGGCTGTCTTTAAAATTTTTACCAGAGCTTTTGCATGTTCCTCAGAGCACAACAACAATGTTAGCATGGAGATCTTGGAGGGAGTTTTCCCCAGCTGTTCAACCACATCATAGTTACTCTTCTTTATTATCCTCATGATCTCTTCCATTTCCTTCTTGGATGTTTCGGGGATAGCTAATGGTTGAGCCTTCATCCGGACAGGCTCCTCTTGAATACTTTTTTCTCGATTTTCAGCAGTAGGGATAACAACAGGGGTCGCGCCGTCTTTGTCGGTAGGTGCACTTGCAGGCATGGTTATTGGTATAGAGGTAATTTTCAGAACGGTCACGGGTCCAAAAACTGCCTTTGGAGGGGAAATCTCTAGAGAGAAGATTCTACCACTACGGGTAATCTTGCTGGTTCCGGCAATATTGCTGATGTCATAATCTTCTTCTTTGGAGCTCACTTCTTCGGTGGTCAACCCATCTTGTTTAATACCATGGTAGTAGATTTCTCCACCGTAATTCCACGGTACTGTTTTGTCTGATTCGTATGGGACCGGCCCGGGCATTGTAATTATGAGAGTAGTCTTCTGAACTGATGTAATCCTAACGAGTCTTTTAGGGGCCCTGGAAGGATTGGCGGAGATGGTTATGATTGAAATGTCTTTAACTGGAACAGGTGAAACAGGAGCATTCTCAAACAGAATTTCTTGGTTGTCAATCAGGCGTTGGATACCTGTCTTCAATAGAGGGCAATCAATTGATGAGGATAGGCAAACCTGACAGTCTTTATCACAACCTGGGAATATACCAACCTTCAACAAATTCAACTTGATGACCGGGAGCGGAGTCAAGAGTTCATCTACTGTAGCAACAAACAAATCTTCCTCGATAACATTGGCGTTGTGACCATGTCTAGGCATAGGAGCCGAAATGACATTTGGCTTCTCGGGCGCATCAAACTCGATTTCTTTTGCATCTATAAGGTCTTGATTCTTGTTCTTTAAAGCCCAACAGTTATTGGTGTCATGGCCCGGGCTTTCGGAATGGTATGCGCATCTGGCATTTGGGTGATAATGAGGGGACGCAGTGTTGGGATTCTTTGGAGCTTCTTTTAAAGTTGCCAAATTAGATTTCAGCAGATGTGGTAAAACCTGGGCTAGAATCATATTGATTCTGGTGAATTTCCGGACTGGCCTTTTCACCCTTGGTTGGTTGCTTCTTGGTTGATCAGATGTAGGCTTTGAGATCATAACAGCTCCTACCATTGGTCGACGCTCAGCTCTCCCTTGGTTCTTTTGTGAATAAACAGCAGATACCTCCTTCTTCCCAGCGAAAGGTTTTCTCACAGCTGTAGAGCCAGATGAATCCTTCTGAATCTTTCCACTTTTGATGCCAGCCTCCACCCTTTCTCCAGTTAATATTAACTCAGTAAACCCAGCAGATGAACTCCCAATTAAATGGTTGAAGAAAGGGCCCGATAGAGTGCCTAAGAACATGTCCACCAACTCCCTTTCAGACAGAGGGGGTTGCACTCTCCCAGCTAGATCTCTCCATTTTTACGCGTAATCTTTGAAACCTTCATTTGAAGCCATAGCCATACTCTGAAGTTGAGTACGGGTAGGCGCCAAATCTGCACTGTACTGGTATTGTTTATAGAAAGCTGCGGCAAGATCTTCCCAGTTATGGACGTCGATCCTTTCTAATTGGTAAAACCAATCGAGTTGTGTTTCGGATAAACTATCTTGGAAAAAATGCACCCACAGGTCCTTATCGGTAGAGTGCGGCTGAATCTTTCTGACATATGATCGGAGGTGCATTTTAGGACACGACACTCCATCGTATTTTGCAAATAATGGCACTTTGAACTTTGGCGGGATTACAATTCCTGACACCAGCCCCAATTCTTCAAAATCTAGACCCGGTACCCTCTGGATTTCCATAGCGCTTAAAAGCTCTTCAAGATGTCTGTACTTGTCATCAGCCGGAGGGTATTTCTCTTCAGAGTAGTCTTCCTCTTCTTCCTCTTCTTCAGATTCTGATGGTACTGTCGTTTCTTTTCCTTTCCCTTCTCCAGAAGTGGTTGCAAAATTCAAAGTTCTTCTAGTCTGTCCCTGAAATCTTCTACCCATGTTCAAAACCCCAGTGACCTTCTTTGTTTTCTTCTTTCTTTCTTCGGCTAAAAGAGTCTTCATCTCCTCTTGCCCCTTGGCCAGGGTCATGAGTAACTGCTGAAACTGAGTGCTTTGAGCTTGAAGATCTTTGACCGTCTGTTCGAGATCCATCTTACTGAAATAAACAGTAGGGAGATGAGGAAACTCGTTGCAAAAGACCTGTTTATGTCATGATGAATGATATGTATTCATGCAATGCTTTCAAGAATTTAAAGAAATTCAAATTTGTTTTAAACAAAAAAGAAACACATGTTATATTAATAAGATAGAATTTGAGTACATCAATGCCCCTTGGGCAAAATAATACAAAATTCTAAGATAAAAAGACATTTCGCATCCTCTTTGGTGCAATGTAGGTATTTAGAGTCTGCTCCTCATGAAGTATCCTAGTGAGTTCCAAAACCTTCTTCTCGCTTGCGTAGAATTGGGCTTCGAAAGTATCACGCTCTCCTTTGAGCTGTATCCAATCCCTTTGTAGGTCTTCGAGTGATGTAGGCATGTCAGGATGTAGGATAGTGTATGGAACTTCTCCCTCCTTAACAGGCTCAATAATCACTGGGGGAATGGAAAGATAAGGCATCATAAGACTTTGAGCGCGGGTTCGTATCCACTTGAGGTAAGGCTCAAGAGGGATGGAATTCTTGTGTCCCAAAGTCTTGCTATCTACCTTGTTTAGTATCCTCCAAGCTCATATGAATCTATGGCGAAGACCTTGATCGTTGTTGTCGTAGTCGAAAACCAAACCTTGAATCAACATATCATGTGGGCCATCCCTTCAGGCATAACCAAACTGTCTTAGAGCCAAACATGGGTTGTAAGTGATGCCTCCCCTAATGCCAAGTAGAGGTACATTAGGGAATTCCCCATAACGGCCAACAATGATAACATTCTCTTTGGATCGAGAGCACCAATGAATATCTGAATGTTTGAGCGTCATTAACCTTTGTGACCACCTTAATCCTTGCTCATTCTTTAAGACTGATTGGGGAAGATGAGAAATAAACCATCTTTCTAGGAGGGGAGTGCAACACATAAGGACCCCTCTTTTCCTCATTGTACGAGTGTGAAAAGAGTGTAGGATATCCCCTAGTAATGTAGGCACTGGATTGCGTGACATGAAGATTTTGACGGTGCTCACATCTATGAGTTGGTCAGGATTAGGGAACAAGACCATCCCATAGATAAGAAGAGCCAGAATCTCCTCAAAATCTTGTAAGTCTAGAGAATTCCAACAACTTTGGGCTTTCTCAAACAGAAACTTTGCCAAGAAGCCTTTGACACCACTTCTAGTTTCCTAATGGGTTGTGACATCAGATGAGTGCAAGTGCAGAGCTTAAGCAATCTCTTCTGGCTTTGGATCTCTTTCCGTACTATTGAAAGGTAGTTGATTAAGAATAGGAATCCTCAAGAGTTGAGAGAATTCTTCCAAAGTAGGCACAAGCTGATAGTCAGGAAATGTGAAGCAATGATGCAAAGGGTCAAAGAACTAGAAGAGAACCTTCATCATATCCTCCTCTGTGTTTGTGGTGACCAAGTTGAATAGACGACCATGCCTCTCGGTGAATGGAGAGTTCTCAGGGATCCTTGAATCTATCTCCTTGAGTTGTGGAGGAATTCTTACAAGGTTGATTTGGATAGTTTTTCTGCGAAGTGAATCCATATCCTACAAAACAAGAACAAAGATGAATCTCCAAAATCCTTGAAATGGTTAGTGAATGCATATGTTGTTCATGATGTCCATGATGTTATGTACAAGTATGCATATACAAGCAAAGCAGACAAGTTCTTAGTTTAGGCTTGCATGGGGTTTTATAGGTAAGTACCCTCTTGAAGTTTAGTTGGCTCAACCTGTCATAACAAAAGTAACCGGGTTCTAAGGAGCTCAATATCACTGGATTGTTTCCTTGGTCATTGTTTCAGCTCAAACCTCTTTAATGGCGACCGAAATATCCCAAGAAACTAACCCTCAATGAG
This sequence comes from Vicia faba, assembly GCA_948472305.1. Taxonomy (NCBI): domain Eukaryota; kingdom Viridiplantae; phylum Streptophyta; class Magnoliopsida; order Fabales; family Fabaceae; genus Vicia; species Vicia faba. Next base: position 112,696,680 of record OX451737.1, read on the forward strand.
TGTAGTATCGAGTATCTACCAACTTCGGACTGCACCAAAGCCGGTCATCTCACTACAACCTAAAGGCCAAGTTAGTACAGTAAAGGGTTCTAGAAGTTCATTAGTGCTTCATGACATCATTCAGTGGCCCCGTATTCTCTTTTATTAACTCAAAGGCTACCGGTACCCACAAATATGTCACACTAACATAGCTATTGCTTAGACCATGTCGGTATACCCCACACAGTTTCCACAACGTATTGCTATAATGTTTCCAAAATCCGGGTGGAGGATTCAAACCCAAACAAAGAACCATAATGTAAAGCAAACAAGTCTAATAATGTAAGCAAATAAATGTGATCTAAACCCTAAGGTAACCCCACTTTTATAAAGATCCCCAGCAGAGTCGCCAATTCTGTGATACGATGGGAGAACTGACTTGAGGTTTTGCGTTTGTATTCAAAAATGTTGCGGTTAGCAAGAGTCGCCACCGACTTTTCTTTTATCCAAAAGGAAAGGTGAAAAAGCACAGGAAAGACCTTTGAGATTGTTTCTTGTGTTCGGGGGGTAGATTATGAAAAGGGAAGGTATTAACACCCTTTTCATCCATGGTTTTCCATGGGCTCTTAGTTACTTTCTTAGATCACTTGCTTTTGAAATTGTGCTTTGTGTGGTTTTGAAAGTATTTTGTAAAAGAGGTCATTCATTTAGGAAATCTTTGTAATGATTCTCGTTCGTAAGAATGTATACAAAGATGTTTGTCTTTTGAAAATGTTTTCAATGTTTGTAAGATGTTTTGAAATGTGTGTGTTAGTTTTGGAAAATAGCAAGGATTGTTTGTTTGAAATAGAGAAAGTAAATAGAAGCCATCTACCTACTTAAATGTCTTTCTTGTTCATTTTCTATTCCTTTGACATTGTTGTCTTACCATTGATTAGGTAAGCAACCCTATCTTTGGATGTAAATAGGACGGACGTGGGTCATCATATAACCATGATTAGCAATGTTGCAAAGTATCTTAGTATTTTCAAGGGACTAAGATCATTTTATAAGGCAACTTTGAATAGCGTCATCGAGGGACTATGATCTTTTAATTTTGTTTGTTTTACCAAGATACTTTGCATGCGTAACATGGCTATTTTTGTATAAGGCAACCAAGTGGAGAAACCCTAAGGGTGTTTGTGTGCAAGTGTGTTTGATTGCATGCATGCTTTTATCTTGAATTAGGATTTTCTACTTCATTGATTTTTATCTTGCCATACATACCCTAATTGCTAGCATTTACATTTGAAAGCGATAAAAATGCGGAAATGTAAAGTCCTACGCTATTACAATATTTAGGGAGTGGGGGTACAATTTTATGAATGGGGAATCCAGCGAGAAAAATAAAGAAAAATAACAAGGGGAAGAAGAAAAGGAAGAAGGAGAGAGTCAATGTGCTGCTGAAGGGAAGTCAGAAGTTCTGACTCTGGCCTGTTGCTGGATATCAACCTGTTAGTGAAAATGTATAGGTCAGAACTTCTGACCCTGGTGCGCTGCAAAACAGAAACCTGTTAGTGAAAATGTATGGGGTCAGAAGTTCTGACCCTGCTGGGCACGCAGTAATTTTCAGAAGTTCTGAAATTATTGATGACAAAACAGGCCTCAGAAGTTCTGGCGCCAAAGTCAGAACTTGGTCTCCCCCTGTGCTAGTCAGAACATCTGCAATTTGGTTATTTTTCCATAAAACAGAAGGCATGCCCATGACAGCTTCAGCAAGGATCATAGCGTTTCATAAGTCAGAACCAAAAGTCAGAGGCAAGTTATGTACTGATTCAGTCTCTACTTAGGCATACAAATGCGTGAAAATCTCAGAACATGCACAACATCAGAAACATGGTGTCTACATTGTGTTTTGAGCATGTAAATCTGATGATGCTTAAGCAGTGTGGTGAGAGTCAGCAGGTGCTTACCTTGCTGTTGGAAGAAATTCTGTGAACTGAAGTTAGCCTTAACTCTGATGACATTCTGAACAACTTCTTTGAATGGATGGATGAAGGGTATATAGTGGTATGAAAACAGAAGTTATGGCAGTTTCCAACGTGTGGGTCAAAAACTGTATGGAAGGTTTTTTTTTGTCAAGAAATATTTTGAGGACAAATGGGGTTTGAAAGCAGGAGATTCAAAGTTGTGTTTAAGACTCTTGAAACACTAGGAATTTTGGCAGAGTTTCAAGGTGTTTTCTTGCTAAAATTCTGTTTTTCTTTTCTAGCAATTTTTCTTGGGTTTTTTTCTCTTCTCCTCTTTTTCAATGGACAATGGTGCTCTATTTATAGGCAAAAGCTTTGTGGTTTTTAAAACGTTAAGTGGCGCCAATACCATGCAATAAATGCTGACTTACTCTTGGAGAAAGTTCATAAAAAGTTGTGATGATTGACAGCTTTTAGCCTAGGCTGGGTTAGTAAGCGAGGATTAAGGAAAAGTGACATCCATGAGCGAAAAGTAGCGCATGAACCCATACCTATACCTGCACAAGAGCGTTGTTATGCTGCACGTGGAGAGACCCTTTGGACAAATGCTCAAAAGTGGTTATGAGCATTAATGAGCATTAAATGGTGATGAGATTGGTCAAGACTAAGAAATCTTGTAATATGAGATTTGCATCATTACTTAAATCTGAGCCAGCAGTTCTTTCTTCAGCATAAGCTTAGAACAATGTACCCAAGTTCTGATCTTAGTATCCTGCTGCCTCAGCAAGTTCTGAGGATTCTCTAGACTTTCCAGCATGTTCTTTTGATTTGTCTCTGAAAGCTCTGGACTTAGAGGTTCTGCTTCAGTGTAACACCCAATCTCTGATCCCCTTACCTTTTGATTCCAGCATGTTCTGAAGGAGCTTTTAGGCTTTGTTGCTTTCTTTGCATTCCTCTAGAAAACTCTGACTGAACTTGCGTAGCTGCTGAAGAATCCATGTTCTGATTGAAGGTTATATGCTGAACCACGTTTACAACTTCTGACTGAGATGGCGTAGCTGTTGAAGAGCCATATTCTGACTGAACGTTATGTGCTGAGCCATATTTATAACTTCTGACTGAGATGGCGTAGCTGCTGAAGAGCCACATTCTGACTGAATGTTATATGCTGAGCCACGTTTATAAATTCTGACTGCTCCTGCCTGGAGGCTAGCTCAGAAGTTCTGAAATGTCATTTTTTTCCTAAATACTTAGAAAAAATCCCAAGCATTTAAAAATTTGGCTTTTTCCGTAGTGATTTTAACTTTGAACCTTTTGATGATACAAACTTCATATTCCAACATGTCTTGATGGAATATGATTCTTGAAACTTGGTTTTAGTCCAAAAGTCAAAGTTAGACCTCTCAGCGTGCAAATGACCATTTTGCCCTTGTGAATGTTTTGCTTGGAAAAAATGATAATTCAAGGCTTGGAATTTGTATGAGAGAAAACTTGAGAATCCAGAATGATTTCCTTGAGGAATGAGAGGGCAAATTTTTGGGGTACAACAGCGACCTACTGGGGAAATGTGAAACTGATCGTATCTGACCGGGTCTGGGCCTTTCGGTGTTGTAAACTGTTGCCTGGGGGTAAGGGAGAAGTAACCTGGACAGTAGGGTTACTTCGAGATGAAAGCCTGGATAACAGGGTTGGCAGATTTTCCATTTGGAGAAATGGTGGATAGTTGTTGGAGATGGGCTTAAAAGATGCCATCAAAAAGTGATAATTGGTTTTGTAATTTGTGAGCTGTAAGAATGAATATCAGAATGGTGTCCGTGTCTTGAGCGTATCTTAACTATATCTGAAAGCTGAATTTGAACGAGTATCAGAATGGCATCCATGCCTGGAGCGTATCTGAACTGTATCTGAAAACTGAATCTGAATGAGTATCAGGATGGCATCTGTGTCTGGAGCGTATCTGAACTGTATCTGAAATTGTCTTTGAATGAGTATCAGGATGGCATCCGTGTCTGGAGCGTATCTTGAACTGTATCTGAAAACTGAATCTGAATGAGTATCAGGATGGCATCCGTGTCTGGAGCATATCTGAACTGTATCTGAAATTGTCTTTGAATGAGTATCAGGATGGAATCCGTGTCTGGAACGTATCTGAACTGTATCAAAAGTTGTCTTTGAATGAGTATCAGGATGGCATCCGTGTCTGGAGCGTATCTGAACTGTATCAAAGAGTTGTCTTTGAATGGTAGCTGTTAATCTTATCCTGAAAAGGGTAAAATGTTAGTTAAAATGAAATGTATGATGTGATGCATTTGCTTTATCAATGTTTATGATATAAGGATGTGATGTATGCGTATGTGAGCTGATTTGTTGTATTGTAGTTGGATCGGGGAGAACGAATCCCTGACTGTTGTTGAGGATATGGAAGTCTTCATGTTTTGAAGTCAAAATGTTGGTGAATTTCCGTTTAGAGAAACAAACTCTGTTGTAAGGGAAATGTCGTGTACTGCTTGTAAAATTCTGTTGGGGAATCCTGAGAAATTTGACGATTTCTACCGGGGATCAATAATTTGAAACTTTGTTCCGCTGGGGATTTAAATGGCGTACTGTAGGGGATTTACCTATGGAATAGCCTAGAGATATTTTCCTATCCTTTCAACCCATCAGTAATTGCCTCTTTTCATTTCGTTTATTTGTAAACAGTAATTATGTTTAAATGCATATGCTCAAAAATGAATCATTGTACGTTTTTGTAAATAAGACAAGCGTAAAGAAAAGACAAATAGTTTTTGCACTTTCAAAGGAATATTTTGTATTGACTTTGAATAAGTATTTTTTTTGTACAAGGAGACAAACATTCTAGTAAGAGAATGTTGTCGTAAAAAAATGAAAATTTTGATACAAAGAAAAGATAGCTATGTGTACAAAAATCCCATGGGGTTTCCATTCTGCATAGCCTTCGTATCTCCGAGCGTCTTGTCTATTTGTTGCCTTGTCCGAAGATAATTGAATTGATCAGAACCTCTGAGTTTGTCAGTGGAAGCCAAAGGTTGTCCGTAAAGTGATCCAATGGGACATAGTCATACGCTTTAATTCCATAACTTTTGCCTGGACCGCCCTTTCGGGTTTTCAGTCCATCGGGAAACCCCTTTTTCGCTAAGTCTCCCTTTCGGGTTTTCAACTTGCCGGGTATACAGATTTTTTTATTTTATCCCTAACTTTTTCCCTAACCTTTTTGGTTCGCCAGGATGCCCTTGATTTGCCTAGGTATGTCAACCTAGCAGGTCTCTTATGCGTAGTACCTTTTGACTATGTCCGCATTTGCAGGGTGTGGCAGGTCTTCGCCATCCATGGTGGTCAAGATCATCGCCCCACCGGAGAATATGTTTTTGATTACAAATGGTCCTTCATAGGTAGGAGTCCATTTGCCCCTGGGATCACCTTGTGGTAAGATGATGCGTTTGATCACTAGATCCCCAACTTGATATACTTGGCGTCTAACTTTCTTGTTGAAAGCCTTGATCATCCATTTTTGATACATTTGACCATGGCAAACAGCAGTAAGTCTCTTTTCATAAATCAAATTCAGTTGATCAAGTCGAGTATGGATCCAATCGTCTTCGTTCAACCCTGCATCCTTTATAATCCTTAGAGAGGGGATCTGAACCTCAATAGGCAAGACAACTTCCATGCCGTATACCAAAGAATAGGGTGTTGCCCCGGTTGATGTGCGAGCCGTGGTACGATACCCGTGGAGAGAGAATGGTAGCATCTCATGCCAGTCTTTGTATGTGACTGTCACTTTCTATATGATCTTTTTAATGTTCTTATTCGCAGCTTCGACAACACCATTCATCTCTGGCCGATAAGGATAAGAATTGTGATGTTGAATCTTGAATTGTTCGCACAAGGTGGTGATCATAGTGTTGTTGAGATTTGTACCGTTGTCAGTGATGATCCTTTCGGGGATACCGTACCGGCAAATGAGATTTTGCTTGATGAAACAGGCAACAATGTTCTTGGTGACGGAAGTGAAGGAAGCTGCCTCCACCCACTTTGTAAAATATTCAATGGCCACTAGGATGAAGCGGTGTCCATTGGAGGCTGTCGACTTGATTTCCCCAATCATATCTATTCCCCACATAGCAAAGGGTCAAGGAGATGTCAAGACCTTCAGAGGAACTGGAGGTACGTGCACCTTATCTGCATAAATCTGGCATTTATGGCAGGTTCGAGAGTGTTGATAGCAATCTGCTTCCATGGTAGACCAATAATAGCCTGCCCGTAGGATTTTCTTCGCCATCGTATGCCCACTGGGATGGGTACCAAAAGTGCCTTCGTGCAATTCAGCCATGATCCTTTCAGCTTCAACCTTATCCACTCATCTAACTAACACAGAGTCATGATTGCATTTGTACAGGATGCCATTACTAAGGAAGAATTTAGCAGAGAATCTCCTTAAGAACTTCTTATCATTGATTGAAGCTCCTTCTGGATATTCTTGAGCCTCGAGATACCTCTTGACTTCGTGAAACCAAGGCTGGTCCACTACTTCTTCGGTATTAATCTCGTGACAGTGTGTTGGTTCATCCATTCGTTCGATGGTGATCTAGGGAGCCTCTTTATCCCAATTAATTTTAAACATAGATGACATTGTGGCTAGAGCGTCTGCTAGCTGATTTTCTTCTCGCGGGAAATGCTCGAAGGTAATCTTCTCAAAATGTGGTAGCAATGTCAAAACATGTTCTTTGTAAGGGATAAGGTTTGGGTGTTTGGTGTCCCATTCCCCTTTGATCTGACTGATGACCAAAGCTGAATCTCCAAATACATCCAAGGAATTGATCCCCAAGTCTATGGCAGCTCTGAGACCAAAGATGCACGCTTCGTATTCCGCCATGTTGTTGGTACAATTGAAGCAAAGTCTGGCAGTAAAGGGAGTATGACACCCTTCCGGAGATATGAGTACAACACCAATACCATTGCCGAGTGCGTTAGAGGCTCCATCAAAGAACAAGGTCCATCGGGATCCTTGTTCAGGTCCGTCGTATGGCCTGATTTCTTCACAGTTGTCTAATGTCATGATGTCTTTATTCGGGAATTCAAACTTCATAGACTGATAGTCTTCCATGGCTTGGTGAGCAAGTTGATCAGCTAATACACTGCCCTTTATAGCTTTCTGGGTAGTATATTGTATGTCATATTCTGTCAGGATCATCTGCCATCTCGCTATTCTCCCAGAAAGAGCAGGCTTCTCGAAGATGTATTTTATCGGATCCATCTTAGATATCAACAAGGTAGTATGAGTCAGCATATACTGTCTTAGCCGACGATCAGCCCATGCCAGAGCGCAACAAGTTTTCTCGAGCAATGAATATCTGGTTTCACAGTCGATAAACTTTTTGCTCAGGTAATAAATAGTGTGCTCTTTTCGACCAGACTCGTCATGCTGCCGTAATACACACCCCATTGAGTTTTCTAAAACAGTCAGATACATGATCAATGGTCTTCCCTCGACTGGTGGCATCAATACAGGAGGCTCTGTCAAGTATTCTTTGATTTTGTCAAAAGCAACTTGGCACTCATCATTCCATTTGACTACTTGATCTTTCTTCAATAGCTTGAAGATTGGCTCACAAGTAGCTGTTAAGTGAGAAATGAATCTGGCAATATAGTTCAAACGTCCCAAGAATCCTCTGACTTCCTTCTCAGTATGAGGAGCAGGCATCTCTTGTATTGCTTTAACTTTGGTAGGATCGACCTTGATACCCTTGTTGCTGACGATAAAGCCTAGAAGTTTACCAGACTGTACCCCGAATGTGCACTTGTTTGGATTCAACCTCAGCTTGTACTTCTTCAGTCTCTCAAATAGTTTTTGTAAGTGATAAAGATACTCTCCTTCTGTTTGAGATATGGCTATCATATCATCCACATAGACCTCTATTTTGTGATGTATCATGTCATGAAATAGAGCTACCATGGCACGCTGATAGGTTGCCCCAGCGTTCTTTAGTCCAAATGGCATTACCTTGTAGCAAAATGTGCCCCACTGTGTGACAAATGTTGTTTTCTCCATGTCCTCAGGTACCATTTTGATTTGGTTGTAACCTGAGAATCCGTCCATGAAGGAAAACACTTTGTGTTGTGCCGTATTGTCAACTAGGATATCAATGTGGGGGAGTGGAAAATCATCTTTATGGATTTCCCTATTCAAATCTCTGTAGTCCACACACATTCATACTTTGCCGTCTTTTTTAGGTACGGGAACAATGTTGGCAACCCATTGAGGGTAGGAAGTGACAGCCAAGAATCCAACATTGAATTGCTTCATAACCTCTGCTTTAATCTTTTTTGACATATCAGGTCTCATGCGGAGAACCTTTTGTTTTACTGGCGGACAATAATCTCTTGTAGGCAAATGATGTACCACAATGTCTGTATCGAGTCCCGGCATGTCTTCATATGACCAGGCAAAGACTTCGACATAATCATGCAACAACTGAATCAAACACTTCTTGACACTGGGTTTCAAATTGGCACCCACTTTGACCTCTTTTTTGTCTTCTTCGGTACCTAGATTGATCATATCCACGGGTTCCTCGTGAGGCTGAATGGTTCTTTCTTCTTGTTGTAGCAGTCTGGCCAGTTTCCCTGGTACTTCACAATCTTCCTCACCTTCATCTCCGGCTTGGTAGATTAGATTCTCAGAGTTACGAAAGGCCATAACATTATCGTTACCCATGGGATCCAGAATGGATGGATACCTGCATTGTGAGTGTGGGTGTGTGTAAGGGTATATCTATCTTTGAAAGAAAATAAAATGTAAAAGAAAAACAATGAGCACAAAAGTTTGTATGCGAAAACGTCCACGATTCATTGATGTCATATGAAGATGAAATAATAACCCTTACAAATGGACCATTGTGCCTCGGGTAAGACACAAGGTTTTAAGAGTGCGAATTGTTTTTGAATATTATAGATCCAACAAAATGTAAAGATAAATTACTGAGGGATGAAAGTGATTGGGATGAAGTCTCTAGCCTCCCAATTGCTGAGTCCTCCATTGACAGTCGGAAAGATCCATTCCTCCAGGTTGCAACCATCTTCACCATCTTCCACCGCATTGACCTCACGATTGCTGATCTTCAAGGGTGGCCCTCTAGCACGGGCACGACGTATAGCCTTTTGAGCACTTAAAGTGAAACCTAAGCCAAACTTGTCAGATTTATACAGGATATCTGGGAGTTGTCCCCAGATAGTGCACCCACCTTATTCCACCACTGCTTTGGCATCCTTCAGAGATGGCATCCGGAGTGGAGGCCTTGTAATCTTGGGAACAACCTTGGTCGCTGCCACATCTTGAGGGACCTTCAAAGTGTTGAAATGGAGTTTCAATGAATTCACCATCCAATTCCACATATCTAAAGGGATTGAGATGGCTGATCATGTATTCTTCCTCTCCATGAACGGTGATAATCTTCCCTTGAACTGGATACTTCAACATCTGGTGCAATGTAGAGGTAACAGCACCAACATTGTGGATCCATGGTCGGCCTAGCAGGCAAGAGTATGAAGGGCGGATGTCCATCACATAAAATGTTGAATTGAAAGTTTGGGTTCCAACCTTTATGGGAATGTCCACCTCCCCATGTACCATCCTCTTCGAGCCGTCAAAAGCCCTTACCACTATGTTGCTTGGCTTCAAAGTCAACCCCTCACAGTCAAGTCTGTCAAGAGCTTTTTTGGGTAATATATTCAGAGATGAGCCAGTATCCACCAAAACATGTGCCAGAGTGGTGCCCATACATTCCACTGAGACATGCAACACCTCATTATGCTTTCTTCCCCTCGGTGTCAGACCCGCATCTGAAAAACCTAAACCATTGTCCGCAGTTAGGCTGGCCACGCAGTCTTGAAATTGATCAGCAGACTTCTCTTGACGTACATGGGCGGTTTTTAATAACTTCACCAAGGCTTTTGCATGTGCCTCGGAACATAGTAGTAATGACAGCATGGAGATCTTAGAGAGGGTTTGCCCCAGTTGTTCAACTACATCATAGTCGCTTTTCTTTATAACTTTTAAGATCTCCTCCATTTCCTTCTTGGAGGTCTCAGGGATAGTCAATGACTGAGCCTTCGTCCGGACAGGCTCAACCATAACACCTTTTCCTCGAGCCTCGGTTAACTCGGCAGCAGGAGTGTCTGTAAGAACGATTATAGGGGTTGTAACGGCTTTGTCAATTGGAGTACTTGCAGAGATGATTATGGGTGTAGGAGCAACCTTTAGAGCAACTACAGGGATAAGTACGAGTACAAAAACCGCTTTTGGGGGAGCGATTTCTGGAGAAAAGATCCTACCACTTCGGGTAATTTTGCTAGTTCCGACAATATTACTGATGTCAGAGTCTTCTTTCTCGGAATTTATCTCTTCGACAGCCGGCCAGTCTTGCTTGACACCATGGTAGTAAATGTCCCCTCCGTAATTCCACGACACGGTCTTGTCTGATTCATATGGGACTGGCCCAGGCATTGTGATTATTAAAGGAGCTGTTTTTGGAACTGATGTAATTCTAACGGGTCTTTTGGTGGAGACCCTGGAAGAATTGGCGGAAATGGTAATGATAGAAACATCTTCAAAAGAAACAGGGGTAACAAGAGTCTTTTCAAACAAAATCTCTTTGTTATCTACCAGGCACTGAACGCCTACTTTCAACAAAGGACAACTAGTTGGTGAGGATAAACAGAAACGACAATCTTCATCACAACCCGGGAACACGCCGGTATTCAACAAGTTCATTTTAACAATTAGAAGTGGGGTCATGAGTTCATTAACTGAAGTAACAAACAATCCTTCTTCAATGGCATTGGCATTGCGACCATGTCTGGGCATAGGAGCAGAAATGACATTTGGCTTCTCGGGCGCATCAAACTCAATTTCTTTTGCTTCAATAAGGTCTTGTATTTTGTTCTTTAAGGCTCAACAATTATTAGTATCGTGACCAGGACTTTCAGAGTGATATGCGCAACGGGCATTGGGGTGATAATGAGGGGATGTTGTATTGGGGTTTTTCGAAGCTTCATTCAAGGTCACCAAGTTGGATCTTAGTAGATGCGGTAATACTTGAGACGGGGTCATGTTGATTCTGGTGAACTGCCTGACTGGCCTTTCTATCCTTGGTTGATTATTTCTTTCCTGATCAGATGTAGGGTTAGGAATCATAACAGCTCCCACATTGGTCGGCGCTCGGCGCTACCTTGGTTTCTTTGCGGATACGCAGCAACTACCTCTTTCTTCTTGATGAAAGGCTTCCTTACTGCTGTAGAAGAAGACATATATTTCTAAATCTTTCCACTTTTTATGCCGGATTTTACCCTCTCTCCGGTCAATATTAGTTCAGTAAAACCTGTAGATGAACTTCCAATTAAATGATTGAAGAAGGGACCAGATAAGGTGCCCAAGAACATGTCCACCAATTCTCTCTCAGATAGAGGGGGTTGAACTCTTCCAGCCAAATCTCTCCATTTTTGTGCATAGTCCTTGAAACCTTCATTGGACACCATGGCCATACTCTGGAGTTAAGTACGGGAGGCGCTCAATCAGCATTGTACTGGTATTTCTTGTAGAAAGTTGCGGCAAGATCTTCCCAATTGTGAACGTTGGCTCTTTCTAGTTGGTAGAACCAGTCAAGTTGAGTTCCAGACAGACTGTCTTGGAAGAAGTTCACCCACAAGTCTTTATCAGCGGTATGGGGTTGGATCTTCCTCACATATGACCGGAGATGCATTTTAGGGCATGAAATTCTGTCATATTTGGAAAATATAGGTGCTTTGAATTTCGGAGGGATCACAATCCCCGACACCAAACCCAATTCGTCAAAGTCCAAGCCAGGCACCCTTTGTATTTCCATTGCGCTCAACCGCTCTTCAAGATGTTTATACTTGTCATCAGCTGGAGGGTATTGTTCCTCAGAGTAGTCCTCTTCTACTTCCTCTTCTTACAATTCTGACGGGACAACTGTTTCCTTGCCTTTCCCCTCTCATTCACCGGATGTTGTTGCAAAGTCCAAAGTCCTTCTTGTCTGCCCATAATATCTTCTTCCCATGTTTAAGACTCCGGTTACCTTCTTTGTTTTCTTTTTCCTCTCTCCAGCTAGCAGAGTCTTCAACTCTTCTTGCCCCTTGGCTAGGGTCATGAGCAACTGTTGAAACTACATATTCTGAGCTTGGAGATCTTTCACTATTTGCTCGAGATCCATCTTGCTGAAATAAACAGTAGAGAGATGAGGAGACTTGTTGCAAAAGACCTGTTTATGTTATGATGAATGATATATGCATATGCAATGTTTTCAAGGATTTCAAAGATTCAAGTTTGTTTTAGATAAAAAGGAAACACACGTTATATTAATAAGATAAAGTTTGAGTACATCAATGCCCCTTGGACAAAATAATAAAAAAATCTAAGATAAAAAAGTAGTGCGCAACCTCTTTGGTGCAATGTAGGCAGTTAAGGTCCGCTCCTCATGAAGTAGCCCAGTGAGTTCCAAAACCTTCTTCTCGCTTGCGTAGATTTGGGCTTCGAAAGTATCTCGCTCTCCTTTGAGTTGTATCCAATCCCTTTGGAGGTCTTCAAGAGATGTGGGCATGTCAGGATGTAGGATAGTGTATGGAACGTCTCCCTCCATGACAGGCTCAATGATTACTGGGAAAATGGAGGGGTAAGGCATCATAAGACTCTGAGCGCGAGTTCGTACCCATTTGAGGTAAGGCTCAAGAGGGATGGAATTCTTGTGCCCCAACGTCTTGCTATCTACCTTGTTTAGCATCCTCCAAGCTCAGATAAATCTCTGGCGAAGACCTTGATCGCTGTTGTCGTAATCGAATACCAAACCTTGAATCAACATCTCGTGCGGGCCATCCCTTCGGGCGTATCCAAACTTCCTTAAGGCTAAGCATGGGTTGTAGGTGATTCCTCCTCTAATTCCAAGTAAAGGGACATTAAGAAATTCTCCACAATGGTAAACAATGATAACATTCTCTTTGGACCGAGAGCACCAATGAATGTCTGAATGTTTGAGCGTCATCAACCTTTGTGACCACCTTGAACCTTGCTCATTCTTTAAGACTGATTGGGGAAGATGAGAAATAAACCATCTTGCCAAGAGAGGAGTGTAACACATAAGGACACCTCTTTTCCTCATCGTGCGAGTGTGAAAAGAGTGTAGGATATCCCTAAGCAATGTAGGCACCGGGTTGCATGATATGAAGATTTTGACGGTGCTCACAGATGAGGAGAGCCATAATTTCCTCAAAGGCTTGCATGTCTAAGGAATTCCAACAGCTTTGGGCTTTCTCAAACAAGAACTTTGCTAAGAAACCTTTGACACCACTCCTTGTTTCCCAATGAGTTGTTACATCAGATGAGTGCAAGTGTAGAGCTTGAGAAATCTCTTCTAGCTTTGGGTCTCTTTCCGTACCATTGAAAGGTAGTTGATTGAGAATGGGAACCCTCAAGAGTTGGGAGAATTCTTCTAAAGTAGGCACAAGTTGATAGTCGGGGAATGTAAAGCAATGGTGCAAAGGATCAAAGAACGGAAAGAGCACCTTCATCATGTCCCCATCTGTGTTGGAGGTGACCAAGTTGAGTAGACGACTATGTCTCTCGGTGAATGGAGAGTTTTCAGGAATCCTTGAAGCTAGCTCCTTAAGTTGTGGAGGGATTCTCACAAGGTTGACTTGAATAGTTTTCCTACGAAGTGAGTCCATATCCTACAAAACAAGAACAAAGATGAATCTAAAAATCCTTGAAATGGTTAGTGGATGTTTATGATATTCATGATGTTATGTACAAGTATGCATATACAAACAAAGCAAACAAGTCCTAGTTTTAGGCTTGCATGGAGCTTTATAGGTAAGTACCCTCTTGAAGTTTAGTTGGATTAAACCTATCCTAGGAATAGTAACCGAGTTTTAAGGAGCTCAATATCAATGGATTGTTTCCTTGGTCATTGTTTCAGCTCAAGCCTCTTTAATGGCGACCGAAACATCCCAAGAAACTAAACCTCAATGAGTGTAGTGTCGAGTATCTACCAACTTCGGACTGCACCAAAGCCGGTCATCTCACTACATCCTAAAGGCTAAGTTGGTCAAGTAAAGGTTCTAAGAGTTCAGTAGTGCTTTATGACATCACTCAGCGGCCCTGTATTCTCTTTGATTAACTCAAAGGCTACCAGTACACACAAATATGTCGCACTAACGTAGCTATTGCTTAGACCATGTCGGTATACCCCGTACAGTTTCCACAACGTATTGCTACTTACCTATAATGTATCCCAAATCCGGGTAGAGGATTCAAACCCAAACAAAAAACCATAATGCAAAGCATACAAGTCAAACAATGTAATCAAGTAAATGTGATCTAAACCCTAAGGTAACCCCACTTTTAGAATGAATCCCCAGCAGAGTCGCGAATTCTGTGATACGGTGGGAGAACTGACTTGAAGGTTTTGTGTTTGATCGCAAATGTTGTGGTTAGCAAGAGTCGCCACCGACTTTTCTTTTATCCAAAAGGAAAGGTGAAAAAGCACAGGAAAGACCTTTGAGATTGTTTCTTGAGTTCGGGGGGTAGATTATGAAAAGGGAAGGTATTAGCACCCTTTTCATCCATGGTTTTCCATGGGCTCTTAGCTACTTGCTAGATCAATTTCTTTTGTTTGAAAATATGGTTTGTGTTATGAGTTTGAAATTATTTTGAAAATGTCTTTGTAATGGTTCTCATTTCTATAAGAACGCGTACAAAGTGTTATTTCGAAAATAGTTCAAAGAGGTGTTTGTGGAATGTGTTTTTTAAAAGTGTTCTTGAAAAGATGCTTTTGTAATAGTTCTCGTCTCTATAAGAACGTATACAAAAAACTTTTGTTTTCTTTTGAAAACAAGGTTTTAATGTGAAAGTGTTGGTGTAAAATGTTTGGTTGTGAGCAAGCGAGCAACTAGGATGGAATCTACCTACTCAAAAGGTCTTAAGTGTTCTTTTCCTCCTCCTTTAGATGTTGCTATCTTTCCATTGATTTGGTAAGAAGACCCATCGTTGGATGTGAAGGGACGGGTGCGGGACGTTTGTATAGTCATAGAAGGCAACCCATGGAATGTTTTAGCAATGTCGTTTTTAGGGACTAGATCGTTTACCAAAGGCAACATTGAGGGTCATCGAGGGACTATGATCTTTTATCGAGGGTCTTTGCTGAAACGCCCAAGCTCGAGGGACATGACTATTTTTCCGATAGGCAACAAAGTGGGATTACCCTAAGGGTGCTAGTGTGTAAGTGTGCTTGATTGCATGCATCTAGTTTTGATTAAGGTATCTATTTGTCAATTTCATGTCTTGCCATACACACCCTAATTACTATCATTATATGAAAGCAATAAAAAGTGCAAAAAATAAAGATTCTACGCTATTACAATCATTGGGGGATGGGGTGTACAAATTTATAAATGGGGATTGCAAATAAAATTAAGTCCTAAGTTACTATTACAACCATATTGAATGGATAAGAATGTACAAGAAAATGTGAAATGGACTTATTTTGTTTAAGAAAAGAAATAAGTTTTGTTTAAGAAAATACTTTTGATCTTTTTATTTTAAGAAATAAAATAAAGCATGTAAAATGTAAAATGTTTTTGGTGTTTTTGATTAAATAAAGGTGATGGTAAAAAAACATAACAAAGAGAAGGAAGGCAAGATCAACGCCAAATGCTGAAATAGGAGAGGTCAGAAGTCCTGACTTTGACGTACGGCACAAACAGAAACAACATTAATAGAGATAGGGAAGGTCAGAAGTTCTGGATCCGCTGGGAACAAAGAAGTTTTTAAAAGTTTTGATGTTACTGGCAGAACATTGTCTCCCGCTCCATGCTAGTCAGAACATCTACAACTTAGTCATTTCTTAACAGAACAGAAGTTACACATATAACCGTCATGACAAGTTTCATAATGTTTCAGAAGCAAGAAATATTAGCAATATAGATCAGAAGCAAACATGAATTTGCTAATCCTAATTCTGAGTCCTAATTTCTTCATGAAGCTTCTGAACTGGAATTCCCTCTACTTAGGCAGGCAGATGCATGAAATCTCAGAATATGTACATCATCAGAATCAGAATATCTACATTGTATTTTAAACATGCAAAATATGACAATGCCTAAGTAATATAATGAGAGTCAGCAGGAGCTTACCTTGCAGCTGGAAAAGATTATGTGAACTGGAGGTTGGTCCTGAACTCTGGTGATGTTCTGAACAACTTCTTCACGTACTCAGCAGGTTGGAAGTTTTCAGCTTCTGGAACAACCAAGGGGTGATGTTCTAACTTTTTTGAGGTGGAGGTGGATGGAAAGTGTATTGCAGTATGAATACAGAAGTTAGAATAACTTCTAATATGTGAATCAGAAACTGTGTGGATGGTTTTAGTCAAGAAACACTTGAGAACAAATGGAGTTCAAAGGTTAACAGGTTTTGTATGTTGTGTTTACAGTTTTTGGACTCTTGGAATTTTAGCAAGGATTTCGGGCTTTTCTTTCTCAAATTTCTGACCTCTTTACCGTTGCCAATGGCTCTCAATTTATAGGCAAAAATCTTGTAGCTTAGAGAAATAAAAAAATATAGCCATCATATGCTAGGCGTTGACGTGTTCTTAAAGCAAGTTCAAACAAGTATGGTTCAAGGCACAAATTAAGGTGGTTAACAACTTTTAGCCGTGCCTATGCTGGATTTGTAAGCAGAAATTAAGGAAAATTAACTTCCAAAGCAAAAGTAACGCATGGGCCCAGCATACTCTTGTACAAGAGTTTGCTTTTCCAAGACAGCAATGGTAGTTTTATGCCACACGCGGGGAAATCCTTTGGATAAAGACTCAAAAGTGGTTGTGAGTATTAAATGAGCATTAAATGATGATGAGATTTATCAAATCAGAAATCCTGCCATGTGAAACTTTTCCTCATTTGTTTATTTCTGGATCAGAAGTCCAGCTTCAGCATAGCTTATAATAGACATCCAATCTTCTGATCCTTGTATCTCCTGGCTCCAGCATGTTCTGAAGGAGCTCTCAGATTTTCCAGGAAGCTTGCAACATGATTTGTAACCTTCTTTGAATTGCCCCTTGCAAACTCTGACTGAACCTTTATGAAAACTGGCCCAGAAGTTCTGACCCAATTCAGTCTTGAAAATGTCCAGAATTTGCTGAGTGCTTTAGTTTCATGGACGTATCTTTGAACATTTATAACTTGAGATTCCAGCATTTCCAGGGGAAGTTCCATTCTGCAATGTTTTAGATCTTATTGAAATCTATAATTTTTGTTCCAGAAGTTCTTCCAGAATCAGCTTGCATCATGGTGATAATCTGATCAGAAGTTCTGAGCTTGCCATATTTCTTAAACACTTAGAAAAATTCTAAGTGTTTAGAATTTTGACTTTTGAATTTATTGATGAAACAAACTTCATATTTCAATGTGTCTTGATGAACTCTGATTCTTGAAGCTTGATTTTGATCCAAAATTCAAAGTTTGACTCTTCAATGCGCAAATGACCATTTTACCCTCGTGAGTGACTTTCTTGGAAAATTTGTAAATCCAGCCTTGAAATTGGATGGAAGCAAACCTGAGGGTTCAGGGTGATCCTTTGAGAAATGAGAGGGCAAATTTTGGGGTGCAACAAGATGGTTTTCAAATTCACCTCTGTGATCGCTTCAGATTGTAACAATTTTAGTGTTTAACTTGTTTTGGAACATCTTAGCAAATTTTTCAAATTCGGAAAAAGTGTCACTTTTGCTAGCTAAGAAAACTGTCCAACAAAATCTAGAGAAATAATCTACTATAACAAAACCATAATAATTACCACCTAGACTTTTTATTCAAGATGGTCCAAAAAGATTCATGTGGAGAAGTTCAAGTGGTTTAGTTGTAGAGATAATCTTTTTAGATTTAAAAGAAATTTTTGTTTGTTTACCCATCTGACATACATCACACAAGTGATCTTTAGAAAATTTTAGTTTGGGAAAACCAGTAACTATATCTTTTGATATAATTTTGTTTATCAAGTCAAAATTGACATGTGCTAATCCCTATGCCAAAGCCACGACTCTTCACTCATGAAGACAAGACATTTAGCGCCGATCAAAGATACTTTATTCAAGTCAAGCATATATACATTATTAACCCTCAATCCATTAAACACAAGTTCCTTATCACTATTTTCAATTAAGCAACTCTTTTGAAAAATAAACTTTATATCCTTTGTCGCATAATTGACTAATACTAATGAGATTGTGTTTAAGACCCTCAACTAAAAGGACATATGAGATAGTAGTAGAAGAGGGATTACCTACACTACCTTTTCCGAGTATAGCTCCCTTGTTGTTATCACCATAGGTTACAAAGCCCTTCTTCTTAGCCACAAAGTCAAAGAATAGGGAAATGTCACCCGTCATATGTCTTGAGCACCCACTTCCGAGAAACCATCTTCTCTCCATAGTCTCAAGACATTCCACCTACAAAATCAAAAAAGGGAAATAGGTACCAAATTTTTATTGGGTCTTTGTGTGTGAGTGAAACATGGGTTGCCTTTTAGAGACCATTTGAAAATTCCTTTAGGTACCAAAAATATTCTAAATCGACATTTTTTAATGGTGTATCCCTCCTTGCAACAATATAGACAAGCTGAGTCTTGATAGGAGTTACTTTTGCTTGATTGATCTCTTATTTGATAAGAATATTTTTGATAGGGATTAATCATGCTTTTTCTAAAGTTTGAAAGATCAATAGCAAATGTAATTTTGGGATGTAAGGCCTTGTCTAATTTGTATTTAAGAAATTTAGTCTCTTTTTTCCAAAAGTGACAAGTTTCACATCCATGCCAATTTTGCCAAGAGGTCTTGTCAATTTCATCTTTGTCTTTGATACTCTCTATCAAAGATGCCTTGATATTTTCCAACTCCTTTTCGGGTTTGGAAACTTTATGCTCAAGGTATTTGAAAATCTTTTTATTTGAGGCTAAGCGTTTTAAAACTTCCTTAGCCTCATGATGTAGAGTATTAAAGGCATTTAGTAATTCAGTATAAGACATATTATCAACATAGTCATATGTAAAGTGACTTACATTCTTTTTCTTTCTGTGATGCGCCGTAAGACACAAGTTTGCTTTTTCTTCTTCATCACTAGAGTCATCTTTGCTTGATGAATCACTATCACTATCCCAAGCAATGCAAGCTTTTCTAGCTTTGTTCGACTTCTTTTGAAGCTTGTTTCTTGCTTTGTCTTTCTTGAATAAGGGAAAATCTGGTTTATAATGACCGGGTTTCCCACAATTGTAACAAGATCCTTTTGACTTATCTCTCTTGCTTTCAAAAGGTTTGTTTGGCTTAGCTTGCCTTCTATAGTCAATGAGATTCTTGTCATAATGTTGAATTTCATTCTTACGAAGATATCTATTATGCTTCCTTACGAATAAACCCAAGTCTTCATCCAAACTCTCATATCCATCACTTGAGTCACTTCCACTTGAATCTGTGGTTGAATCTTTTCTTTCTTCTCTTTATTTTCATGCTCATTAAGATTTATGAGCTCTTGCTCATGTTCTTGAAGCTTACCAAACAATGTTGTAAGATCCAATGTATTTAAATCATTTGCTTCCTTGATAGCCGTGACCTTAGGTTGCCATTCCCTGTTAAGACATCTCAAAATCTTGTTAATAGCAACACCATTGGAAGTAATATGACCAAGTGTGTGTAAGCGCTTTATTATGTGATAAAATCTCTTTTGCATGTCCATAATGGTTTCACCATGCTTCATGTGAAAGAGATCAAAATCTTAAGTTAATGTGTTAATCCTTGCTAGTTTTACATTGTTTGTACCCTCATGGGTAACTTGTAAAGCATCCCACATTGCTTTAGCGGTAGCACAATGCGAGATACAAAAGTATTCATCAACTCCAAGAGCTGATATGAACATATTTTTAGCTTTCCAGTCATAAGCATAGTTTTTCTCATCTTTTTTCATCCCATTGTGCTTCCGGTTTGGGTACAACGACACCCACATTGTTTAACATAGTTATGGTCATAGGACCTTCTTCTATGACTTTCCAAAATTTTCTATCAACATAATTGATATGCACACATATACAATATTTCCAATAGCTATAGTTTTCACCGGTGAAAATAGGCGCTATATTATACACCCCTTTTGGATCGTTCTCCATTGTCTAAAGAGTTATACATGAAGCACTAGATAAACCAGTGCTCTGATACCACTTGTTAGATGATAGGATGTATCTATAAGGGGGGGGGGGGGGGTGAATAGATACCTTGATTTTTAAAATTAGTTTTTAAGAAAAACTTGAAGCGCAATGAAAGCTAACCGGATACACTCGTCTAAAACGAGCCTCTGTTGAAAAGACCGGATATGCAAAAAACCGAATGGAATGAATAAATGAGAATTATTAACACTTAACTCAATTATAATTTATCACTTATAATCTTTAACTATTGTCAATTACTTCCAATGAAAGGTTGAGAAGAAAATACACAAATTTTCACTTTTGGACTTTTATCGAACACTTGGTGTGCTTAATTTCACCAAGTCTAATCTACCTTAATTTGTAGTGCTGAAATCAATCTTAGCAATCAAAGTGATTACTATAGTTTTTAGTAACAATTCTATTGCACTACAAATTAAGACAATTGGAACCACAAGAGCAAATTTTCAGATTATTGCAAATAAACGGTAAAGAGCGAGAAAGAAAAATGACACGCGATTTGTTAAGGCAGTTCCCCCTTGTCGTCCTCGCGTGGGGTACGTCTGCCCCTAATTATAGAATTTAGAATTAGGATAGTTGCTATTATGATTGAAAAGTTTATACAAGAGATAGAAAATAGTCACCACAATTCAAACCCAATATGTTGAATTGAAAACTAAGCTCCTATATTCCCTTGATTCGATTTGAATCAAGTATGTCACCAATCTTAGATAAACATCTGGTTGTAGCTATCTTGTTGAGAACCCAAACCGTTTCTCAAACCCTCTTCTCGGCTGATTTGACCACAAGATGATGACCCCAATTCTTCCTTCAAAATCCTCTGATTGTAGCTACCTTGTTGAGAAAACCCACAGATCTTCAATCCCTTAAGCACGATTGAATTTGATGAAGCAAAGAATTGTAAAAAACCCCCAAATCCCAATGATCCTGGATTACAAAACCCTCATATTTTATTCAAGAAAAACCCACAATTACTCAACCCGAACAAGATCGCAATCTTATACTTCGAACGTTGTCAACACACGCTTCGCACCTTGATCGAAAAAATTTATTATGTGTAGTTGTCAATGGATGAGTGAGAGGTTGAAGATGATGAGTAACTTGTGTATCTATTTCACTTTTCTTGTTAAAACCAAATGAAATAACAAAACAAGTATATATATGTTATCTAAGGTCAAGACCCAAACTAATAGACTGAAAAACCGTTTTTACGAGCGAACGGTCGACCTATTTTAGAGGGGACTCGACCTGAGCATTCCCATAAGTGTCATATGACAATGTATACAAGATATGCATCAACCTATGAAAAAGAGGTGACTCGACCTGAGCATTTCCGAAGGTGCCATATGACAATGTTCATGATCCATGCGTCGACCTATGCAGAAAGATGACCCGACCTGAGCATTCCCGAAGATGCCACATGACAGAGTGCAAGAACCATGCGTCGATAACTCCAAGTGTATGCATCGACTCATAGTTCATAAACATTTCTTCTAGGATGACCCGACCATATAGTCGATATGAGCAAACCCGAGACTTCCCAAAGGAGCAACTTTTACTCATGCGTCGACCCGAGCTTTCTTTAAGTCGACTCATAGAATATAAATTTTCGAAAATACTGGTTCTTAAAGACTTTTCATGCTACTTTGTCCACCATATCATCTAGCAACATTTCCAACATAGTATTGACATCATTGAAATCTTGCCCTCACAGTTTGGTTCGAGTCATGACATCCCGTGATTTAAATCACACTTCATTATTTTTAATTTTCATCAAAATTAAATCAAATAAATATCAAATAATGTATAAAGCATAAAAGGCTTGATATTTGATTTTGTTTGGGGGCCCAAAATCACACTACAAACATTGTGAACTTATTTGCAAAACAAATCTTCATGGTTTGTAAGATTTCGACCAATTTTCAAGCAAAATCAAAATATTATTTTACATGATGTTCAAGCCCATCTTTTGACCTAATCTCTTCCATTATACACACCCTACATATTCAGTAAACAAGGACACAAAAAAAGTTGCAAGAACACTCTCTCAAAAATATTAACTTTTGTTAAAACTAGGGCAACTTGAAATTCAATTTCCAGCCCTTCTCAAAGCAAACCATCCATTTAAATCAACTCCTAATGTACCATAGAGTAAGATAAGATCATTCTTTATGATCAAAAGTTCCTGAAACCTACATTCCATGCATCGCCAGTTTCATTTTTTTGTTTAAATTCGTATTTTAATTTTCATGATGCTTTAATTGAAATTAACTCTTGTAATGTATTCCTGAGACAAAACAACATAGGGCTGACCCCTTGCATGAAACCCATGATGCCAGAATTGCACATCATAGGTGTTTGAACCGTTTTACATTGTTCTATTCGTATCTCTTTATGCAGGATGAATTAGCAAAAACTAAGGCCACCATTGGATTCGCAAAGGTCAATTTAGGGGGGCAGGGTCATTCTTGTTATTTTCGCAGGTCAAAGAATAGCCTCACTGGAGAAGACGTCTGGAGCTAGGGCTCTGTCGCCTCTCCGGTCTACCTGGTTTTTATATTATATTTATTTGTTTCTATTGCATAACCGAATGAGAGCGTAGCACTGCTGGTCAAGGCGAAGGCGTATGAACATAAAGGCATGGGTTAGATCCTTGCCTTTTGCAAATATTTTTGTTACTTTCCATCTAACATGCAGGCTTCCTATATAATATGCAACGACTGTTTCTAAACAAAAACAAGCACTTGGCCTAGTGGTAAGCACTGCAGCGCATGAGCAGGAGGGCGTGCGTTCAACACCCACCCCATGCATTCTTTTTCCTTATTTTTTCTAACCTAATTTTCTTTTCCTTTTCTCTTTTCTAACCCTAATTTTAATTAATTATTAATTAAACTAACCCTTTTTTCCTTAATACTAACAAGTTATAATTAGGTTTTTAATTAATATTTAATTTTCTTAATTAATTAATTAATCTTTTTTTCTCAAACATTAAAATCAATTAGAATTTAGGTTTTGTTTAATTATTATCATTTAAATTATTTTTCTATAAAAAATCACAAAAAAAACATTTTCACATTCTTTTTGTCTATTTTCTTATTTCTTTTTCTTCATTTATTTACATTCACAGATCAAGTGTATAGGTCGCATTCCCTATGTAATAGCGTAGATTTACTTTTTTCGCATTTTTTTCTATTATGTAATTGCTCACAGGATGTAATGGCTTAGTTTAAATTTCTGCACTTTACATTCCACACATTGAATTTTTAACTATTAGTAATTAGGGTTTGCATGAGAATGACTAATAATTGGACATAGAAAACCTAATTCTCAAGACTAAATAACTGAATTAACACATAACCATACTTTTACTTTTAGGGTAACCTCTCTTGTTGCCTTATGAATATTGGTCACATCCCTCGAAAGTGGGGATACTTTAGTGTGATACCATGGAAGAACCGATTGTTATACTAGTTTTGCATTTTTATTCACAAATTTTATGGTAAGCAAGAGTCTCCACCGACTTTTCTTTTATCCAACAAAGGAAAGGGTGAAAAGAACAGAAAAGACCTTTTGAAATTATTTCTGAGTAAGGGGGGTAGATTATGGAAAGGGAAGGTGTTAGCACCCTTTTCATTCGTAGTTATCTACGGGCTCTTAGATGCTCATCTTATTTTGAAATACCTTGTGCTTTGTGTGTTTTTGAAAAGTATTTTGAAAGCGTCTTAGTGCGACGAACTTTGTAATGTTTCTCGAAATAGTAGAGAACGTATACAAATTGTTTGAAAATGATTTTGAAAGAAGTTTTGTGTAAGTCTAAAGGTTGTTTGAGCAAGCATCTAATAGCTATCTACTTTACTCGAAAGATTGTTCTTTTGCTCTTTCCCTTTAGACAATGTTATCATGCTATTAGTGAGTAGGTATCCCTAGTCGTTGGATGTTTGAGAGACATTTGAAGGGACGTTTGTACAGTCACAAAGGCAACTGGGCAAAAAACTTTAGTAACTACCCTAGGGTTTTAAGATCACTTTACCGAGGCAACATCGAGAGGGTCATCGAAAGACTTTATGATATTTAAACCGGAGGGTAGCCACTAAAATATCTCACATTTCGAGAGTTGTGATTGTTTTTCCGAAGGCAACCAAAGTGGGGTATCCAAGAGGTGCGCATTGCAGTTGTGTTATATCCAGTTATTTATCTTTTCATTCAGGTTTGCTAGCGTTTTTTTATTCTTACCATACAACCCTAGTTAACATGCATCTAAACAGTTAATAATTTGCAGTAATTAAAAATGCGGAAATATAAATCTAGCTATTACAAGGCTTCGGGGTGGGGGATTATTACAAGTCCAAAAATGGGGGGAGATATAAAGAAAACAATAAAAGAGTCCTAGTTAATTCTATTACAAACCAGAAAGCAGGTACAATAATATGAAGAAAAAAAATAAAATCGCGCGCGAATTAGATAAGACGTCCAAACCCTAAAATATTGATAGGTCTAAAGAAAATCTTTTGTTATTTTTGTTTATTTTAAAAAAGAAACAAATTAAATTAAATCTAATTAGTTAACTAAAAAAAGAATAAAATTAAAAATAAATCTAACATTTTTTATATTTTTTACTAATAAAAGAAATATTGAAAATTTACTCTAATTCTAATTATTATTTTTCTGGAATTTTTATCATGAAAAGAAAATGAATTAACCTAAATCTATTTAAGTTTTAAATTAGAAAAAAAAGTTAAAATAATTTTACTAAAAAAAACTAAAATCTAATTTTTGTGATTTTAATTTTTTTAAATGGTTATTAAAAAAGAATTAAAAGAAATAAACAAATTAAAACAAATAAATAAAAGGAAATTGCAAACAGGCTTGATGTAAACAACAATAGGGGGGTGTGAGATCTGGAATTTGTAAGGCCCAAAAAGTGGAAGCCCAGGACTCTGCATGTTTCCATAAGGCTGGCTCTCTGAGAGTCCAACATGGACACTTCATCCTGAAGCGCTAGATACGTTGCTGATGGATCCAACAATGGTGAGATGACAACGCATGATGTACGCGCCTAGCTTCAAAGCACATGATCTGCAAACAAAACTTGGAAAAATAATATGCAAGAGGCAGGGATCGAACCTCTGCCCTTGCACACACATAACACCTTAACACACACTCACTCAACCGTTGGGACGACTTTACATCCGTTAATGTAAATACAACAAAATGTACATAATGAAAGATAAGTGCAAGTGTTGATTTGGCAGACACGCGCACTCCATTGGCCCTCTGTCTTTGAAATAACCAATAAAAGCATTGCTTTCTGCTACAGTATGGTCCACGCCGGTCAAGCCACCAGGGGTGGTGGCTCCGGTCATCCCCTTCGGTTGGCCAAAATGTCCATCCTACGAAATATCAAGAAAACAAAAACGAAAATGACACTACCCCCCTAGTTTGGGGTCTACAGATTCAATGGTGGTGGCTATTTGGCCTGAGACGGTCTGTATTATCCTGTTCGTGTCTTGGTCGTTTCAAAACCCTAACAATGGCAAATCCCTAAATATGCATCCATTCTCTCATGCTTTACGTTAGGACAAATCAAGACAATAATATTAACATCAATATGTGCATTAAACTTGTTAAAATTGCATGCATTGAAAGTTTGAGATCAATAAAAAAGTTACCAAGAGTGATAATGTGAGGGTGTTCTGTGCGTTGGGCTTGCCTCACGAATGGGGAAGGCTTCTGGGACCTTCAGGAAGAAGATAGGTTGCTTGCTTTTTATTGAGGAGGCATGGATCGTATGATATGAGTTTCAACCTTTCTTTGAATTTTTGAGAATTTTCTAGGGCTTCTTGGAGGCAGGCTGTGCATGTGCTTCTCTTCTGACTTTGTTGTATATATATGAGGGTGGAATTAGGTTAACACTTGTGGCAAGAATCTCCTGTAATCATAGCTTGATTTTGTTCCAAAAATCTTTTTAAGTCTTCCATAATTTGAATATATATTTCCATGTATGCATTCACACGGTTTTGATAGCTATTCATGAGCTCTTTGGGCCTCCAACATGATCAAATATCAAACCCTACACGCCTCATACATTACCTTTGCATTTATTTAATTTTTTTTTGAATTTATTTAATTTTTTTTAATTTAATTGGATAAAAATCCAAAATAAATAAAATAAAAAATCAAGCTCATGCATGTGTGAGTTTATATATTCTTGGATATGTCATGAATATGTTTGAATTTCAAGAATTGGGCCCATTAGTTAAAAAAACATAAATTTGCTCAATTTGTATTTCTTGAAATTTCTCAAAATTTCCCAATTTGGGTAAGCCATAACTTGCTCAATTTTTACCCAATGAATATGATCTTTGAATTTTTCGAAAGCCCAACATGTCTCCTTCAATCCCTATTTTGAACAATTTTGCTTTTGAAAACTTTATCTTGATGTAAATGGTATTGGAAAAAGTGTCTTTTGTTGACTTTCTGAAAATGACCTGTAACGTATGAGCTTGTACCTTTCCATTGGTGCATTTCTTGTAGTTGAGGGAAAAATAGAAGTTGTAGGAAATTGGATTCTCTTTAAAATGAGATTTGGTTGGGGGAAATGGATGAAGTATGTTAAAGTTATGCCTAGTCAAATTTCAGTTGACTTTTCCTATAGAAACCCTAATTTCGTAACTCTTGACTTTTGATAGATTAGGAGAATTTCTTGAGGAATCATGATCAACCCTTGATTAAATGATGGATATCACTTCAAAATGTTGATGTTGACCAAAAATCTTGAAGTTTGACTGTATATAGGCCAAAATTGACTATTGACCTAGCATAGTTGATTTTCAGACATTTGAGCAATTGACTGATTAAACTTGTAGTGCAAGGCATGAAACTTGGCATGGAAAATCTTGAAGACATATTAGGGACCATGGAAATCATTTGAGGCCTTTGGAGCTCAAACATCTTGGTGAAAATTGAAACCCTAGTTAGAGGTTCATTGCTTAGGAGGAGAATTTGTCTGGTCAATTCTTGGTCATCCTTGAGCAATTGAAGACCTCAATGAGCCTGTCTTGAGTAAAAATAGAAGGGAAAATTTTAGGGTACAACAAATTCCCTTGTTAAATCCTCTTAAACCTGAGGATTTAGATTGGCTCGTCTTCCTTTCGTAATCTGAAGGTGGAAGGTGATTGAACACTAGAGTGCCCAGAAATTTGCACTCGCATGAAGTAACGCTGCTGGTTGATGATATCGGGAATGAGCTTACGGATGCCATTTGGAGAAGATGACAAAGAGTTATCGGAGATGGGCTTATAGATGCCATCCAAAGTAGATACTGACTTCATAAGAGACCTTTTTGTGGGGATTCCTGTTCCTGTTGTTTGAGGAGAACTCCGCTGGGGAATGTTGGTTTTGGTTTGGGGAATAGAGTCTAGGAAATTTAGTTGTCCATTACTCTAGTGGGGAGTTATCCCTTGGCTGGAGGGATGAAAGTTAGCTGTTATCTGGTCGAAATCCAGGCTTCACAGTAACTTGCCGAAGATAATAAAGTTGACTGTTATCTGGTCATATTCCAGACTTCACTGTAACTTGCTGGGGAATATGAAATTAACTGTTATCTGGTCGATTTCCAGGATTCGCAGTAATTTGCTTAATGTTAAGCTGTTATCTGGTCGTATCCAGGCTCTAGTGACTTGAACTGTTATCTGGTCGTATCCAGGCTTTAGTGACTTGAACTGTTATCTGGTCGTATCCAGGCTTCAGTGGCTTGAACTGTTATCTGGTCGGGTCCAGATTTCACAATGTGGTAGATTATACTGTTATATGGTCGGGTCCAGGCTTCATAGTAATTGATAGAATAAACTACTATCTGGTCAGACTCCAGGCTTTGCAGCAACTTATATTGTTATCTGGTTGGATTCCAGGCTTCACAGTGTCTTAAATTATAGGTTGACTGTTATCCAATCGGATTTTGGGCTTTAGCAATGATGTTAACTGCTATCTGGTCGGGTCCAGGCTTCACAGTGTTGTAGAAGTTTGACTGTTATCCGGTCGAATTCCGGACTTCAACAATGATGTTAACTGCTACCTGGTCGGACTCCAGGCTTCACAGTGACTTACTGAGTTGTTACTTCAAATAGTTGCACTGTCTTGTTTCAGGAATTTTTTAGAACTGATGATGATATTTATTTGTTGACTTTCCTTGAAAAGTTAAATAATTAGTTGTATGCAATGTCACAATGTATGTAATGCATTGCATGATGCTGCTCTCAAAATAATTGAGATTATGCTATATGTATTATGTATGCATATGCTATGATGCTTGTAACATGATGTATGAATGTAATGTGTGAGCTGATCAACTTTTCTTTGTAATGTCGTTAAATTGAGGGAAAATATCCCTGACTGCTGCTGGAGATGAAGAATGTGATTCTTCATTAATTGTTGAAGTTAACTTGCTGTAAGATGGATTTCTGTGGCTAGAGAAATAAACTCCACTGGGGAAAGAAAAACTCTTTAAACTTCTTGGGGATTTTTATGAAGCGCTATTGGGGAACCCAAGAAGTTTGTGAACCAAGCCGAGGAATTCTTTAAGATGCCGAGGAGATAATTGGAAACCCTTGCTCTGTAGGGGATATCGGAAACTCTGACATCATTAGGCTGTATACTGAAGATATGGTAGTGACTTTGTAGTTGGACGCCTCTCTCTCTCTATGTACCTGCTGGAGAAAGTATCTACGGGGATTTGCAGATGGCATTTTTAGACACCATCCCGTTTCTTAAAGCCATTAGTAACCATCTTTCTGTTTTTTTATGCGTGTATTTGTAAACGGTAATCACATTCAAATGCATATGTTCAAAAATAATCACTGGACGTTTTTGCAACAAAAAAAAAACAAATAATTTTGCACTTTCAAAGAGATAGTTTTGTATTAATCTGAAGAAGTCTGCCTATAACAGGCGTTTTTGTACAAGGAGACATACATCCTAGTAAGAGAATTCCATCGTAAGAATGAAAACTACACAAAGTAGTATACAAAGGAAAACATCTATGTAAAATGGTCCCATTGGGTTCCCATTCTGCTATTGCCTTTATGTCTTTGAGCGCCTCATCACTTTGCTGCTTGACCAAAGCTGACTGGATTGATTAGTACCATTTGAACTTGACACTTGTTACCGAAGTCTGTCTGTGAGGTGATCCAATGGGACATGGTTATACGCTTTTAATTCCTAACTTTTTCCTGGACCGCTCTTTCAGATTTTCAGTCCACCGGGATACCCTTTTTTTACCTAAGCCACCTTTTCAGGTTTTCGACTTGCCGTGTGTACAGATTTTTCATATATGTATCCCTAACTTTTGCCCGAACCTTTTGGTTCGCCAGGATGCCCTTATTTTTTGCCTAGGCCAGTCGACCCAGCAGGTCTTTGCTCATGCATAATATCTTTTAACTATGTCTGCATTTACAGGGTGCGGAAGGTCGTCACCATCCATAGTGGTTAAGATCATAGCTCCACCAGAAAATATGTTCTTGATCAAAAATGGCCCTTCGTATGTGGGAGTCCATTTGCCCCTGGGATCACCTTGCGGCAGGATAATGCGCTTGATTACTAGGTCACCAACCTGATATACCTGACGCCTAACCTTGTTGTTAAAAGCTTTAATCATACGTTTTTTATACATCCGACCATGACAGACATCCGCGAGCCTCTTCTCGTCAATCAGGTTCAATTGGTCAAGTCGAGTCTGGTCCCATTTGTCTTTATTCAAACCTGCATCCTTCATGATTCTCAAGGAAGGGATCTGGACTTTGATGGGTAGGACAACTTCCATATCGTATACCAGAGAGAAAGGAGTTGCCCCTATTGACGTACGTACTGAGGTAATGTAACTGTTGTACCCCAAAATATTCCCTCTCTTTTATTAAGAAATTTTCTCACAAGGATTTTCAAAAGTTCAAGTTTGTACAAGTACAATTGGATTTTTGATTCCCCATGTAGTTTCCATGGATCATATTGGGCTCTCAAGCATCAAATCAAAGAAGAGAAAGTTTGCTTTGATTCATAAGCTTCAATTAGGCATCTGGCTTCCTTCGAGCATGCTTGGTTCAGAGGCTTCGATTGAGCATTTGGCCTCGTTCGAGCAAACTTTGGTTCACAAGTTTCGATTGGGCATTTGGCCTCCTTCGAGCAAGCTTTAATTTCCCAAGCTTCGACTGGACTTTGGCCTCCTTCAAGCTTATTTTGATTTCACAAAGCAGCCACAAGGCAGGGGCCTCCCTCATGCTAGCATGCACAAGGCAAGGGCTTCCCTCATGCTAGCATGCACAAGGCAATAGCTTCCCTCATGCTAGCATGCACAAGGAAATGGCTTCCCTCATGCTAGCACCCACAAGGCAATGACTTCCTTCATGCTAGCATCCACAAAGCAGTGGCCTCTTTCCTGCTTGCTTCGATTCACAAGGAAAGGGCTCCCCTCATGCTTCGATTCACAAGGCAAGGGCTTCCCTCATACTAGCATGTACAAGGAAATGAATCCCCTCATTCTTACTTCGATTCCACCTTTAAACCCTTCAACACACATAGTTTCTACACTATGACACACAATGGATGGATTCGAAAGAACACATATTTTGCCCATTCTAAGAAAATGAATTTGTTGGATTCGAAGAACACGTATTTTGTGGTCCATTCAAAGAACATGAATTCGTTGGATTCAAAGAACACATATTTGGTCCATTCAAAGAACACACAATTGATGGATTCGAAGAACCTACAACATGGTTCATTCGAAGGACATACAATATGGTCCATTAGAAGAACGTTCAATTGGTCCATTCGAAGGACATACAATGGGTCCATTCGAAGAACACACAATTGATGTTTTGTCTCTTGATGAGTCTGGTCGAAGGCTGCTGGACAAAGTCCTATGTGCTGCCAAGTCCAAGTCTGCTGCACTGCTATGAAATAGTCCTGCACCAAGCTGACACAACTCTCCAAAACTGCTGCAAAGTAGTCCTGCTATGCTGCTCCTATATATGCACCAAATTGGCATACAAGAGCTGCACCTCGAAGGCTATGAAGACAACATACCCAATTTGTTAAAATTTCATTTGTTTCCCCCCCCCCCCCCCCCAAATCTCAGCCAAACTCTTCTATATATAAGATGTTTCACAACACATCTAGAGGGGGCTTATTAGTGGCTGGAGAGAGATTTGTTGGAAAGGCAAAGAAATGAGAGAACACTTAACATACTCTCAAACCCAGAATCAAAATAACCACACCTTTGTTTATGTTCTTTCGAATCTAGAACTAAAGAAACACAACACCTGTTTCTTTTCCTTCGAATCCAAAACCAAAGAAACACAACTCTTATTTTCTTTGCTTTTGAATCCAGAATCAAAGAAACATAATACCCCTGTTCTTTGCTTTCGAATTCAAGGATATCCAGAGCAATCACTCAAAGTCCAAAAGCACCAACTCCAGATTCAAGGTAAGTCTTCCTGACTTTAAACCTTTCGTTTCAAGCATGTAAATAACCTTTTGCTTATTTTTCGTTTCTACCCTTTCGTTTGTTTTCTTTTCTTGTCTAAATACATGTTAAGAACTAATCTGTATAGACCATGAAACAACATTAGCATGGCTTCGACCCATACTGCTATCCAGTCCCAAATGAAAGAAAACAGAAAAAGGTGTGTGAATCGAAGGGTGTGCTTCGATACACACTGATTTGCAGGCTCAAACGAAAGGAAAGAGTGTGTGAATCAAAGGGTGTATGCTTCGATACACACTGACTTACAATCCCAAACGAAAGAAGGAAAAAATGGTGTGAATCGAAGGACACATACTTCGACCCAAAATTTCTTTTCTTTCTCTTTTTTGCACTATTTTTGTTTTTGTATTTTTCTATATATTTTCTTTCTTTCGTTTCTATTCAATATGGTTGTAATAATTAGGACTTTTATTGCTTTCCAAACCCCATTTGTAAATGTGTATACCCCATCCCCAAAATATTTAATAGCGTAGGACATTTATTTTTCCGCAATTTACCGCTTTTTATATAAAATGCTAGTAATTAGTTTGTGTATGGCAAGAGTTAAAATCAACAAGTAGACAACCCTAATCAAAGACAAAAATGCATGGAATCAAACACACTATTCACACACGTGCACCTCTAGGGTAATCTCACTTGTTGCCTCAGAAAATAGTCATGTCCCTCGAATATGGGCAGTTTCCCAAAGACCCTCGATAAAAAAGATCGTAGTCCCTTGATGTCCCTTGATATTGCCTTCGGTAAATGATCTAGTCCCTTACGAAAATTGATAAAACGTCTCATAAGTTTCCTTCTATGACTATACGATGACCCACGCCCGTCCCTTCACATCCAAGGATGGGGCTTCTTACCAATCAATGGAAAGATAGAAACATCTAAAGGAGGAGGAAAAGAACATAGACCTTTTGAGTAGGTAGGACGCTCGTAGTTGCTTGCTCACAAATCAAAACCATTTCCACACACACACTTTCAAAAACAAACATCTCTTTGAACTATTTTCAAAACTAACACTTTGTATGCATTCTTATAGAGATGAGAATCATTACAAATTTCTCCGCAACAAAGGCATTTTGTAAAATATTTCCAAACTTACACCCACCACAAAGCATATTCTCAAACAAAGCAAGTGATCTAGCAAGCAACTAAGAGCCCGTAGATAACTACGGATGAAAAGGGTTCTAACACCTTCCCTGTTCATAACCTACCCCCAGAACTCAAGAAAACATCTCAAAGGTCTTTCCTATTATTTTCACCCATTCCTTATTGGATAAAAGAAAATTCAATGGCGACTCTTGCTATCCGCAACAATTGCGATCAAGGGCAAAACACCCAAGTTAGTTCTCCCACCGTATTACAGTAACCATGATGAGAAAATAGTAACATCTCATGCCAGTCTTTGTATGTTACTGTCATCTTGTGTATGATCTTCTTGATGTTTTTATTAGCAGCTTCAACAACCCCATTCATCTTTGGCCGGTAAGGTGAAGAGTTATAATGCTGAATTTTGAATTGCGTACAGAGTTCAGTGATCATAGTATTATTAAGATTGGTACCATTATCTGTAATGATTCTTTCTAGAATACCATATCGACAGATAAGGTTATGTCTGATGAATCGGGCCACAACATTATTGGTAACAAAAGCAAATGAGGCTGCCTCGACCCACTTTGTAAAGTAATCAATGGCAACCAGGATAAAGCGATGCCCATTAGAAGCCGTAGGTCTAATTTCTCCGATCATATCAATTCCCCACATTACGAAAGGCCCTGGAGCAGTAAAGACGTTCAAGGGAACCGAAGGTACATGTACTTTATCAGTGTAGATCTGGCACTTGTGACAAGTTCGAGAATGTTGATAACAGTATGCTTCCATAGTGGACCAGTAGTATCCTGCCTATAGGATCTTTTTAGCCATTGTATGCCTACTAGAATGAGTGCCAAAGGTACCTTCATGTATGTCCTCCACGATCTTCTCTACTTCATTCTTATCCACACACCAAAGCAAAGTAGAATCGTGGTTGCGCTTATAGAGAATTCCGTTACTGAGGAGAAACTTGGCAGAGAACCTTCCTAGGAACTTCTTATCATTGACGGAAGCCCCCTCAGGATAATCTTGAGCTTCAAGGTATCTTTTTAATTCATGGAACCAAGGTTTGTCCACTGCTTATCTATTATTAATCTCATACCAGTATGACGGTTTATCTAATCTCTCTATAGTGAGCTGAGGGGCTTCATTATCCCGTCTGACTTTGAACATGGATGACATAGTAGCTAGCGCGTCTGCTAATTGATTTTCCTCTCGTGGAAAATGCTCAAAGGTAACTTCTTCAAAATATGGAATCAGTGTCAGCACATGCTCCCGGTAAGGGATGAGATTAGGATGCTTTATGTCTTATTCTCCTTTGATTTGACTGATTACCAGGGCCGAGTCTCCATATACGCTTAGGAATTTGATTCTCAAATCGATAGCAGACTTGAGACCCATGATACATGCTTCATATTCAGACATATTGTTGGTACAATTGAAACATAACCTGGCAATGAAGGGTGTATGGCAGCCCTCGGGGGAGATAATCACAGCACCGATTCCAGTGCCAAGTGCGATGGAAGCTCCGCCAAAAACCATAGTCCATCGGGATCCCTTTTCAGGTCCTTCATCCGGTCTAAGTTTTTCACAATCAGTCACTAACATGATGTTCTCGTCCGGGAATTCAAAATTCATGGATTGGTAGTCGTCCACAGCTTGATGATCCAAATGATCAGCTAATACACTTCCCTTGATTTATTTCTGGGTTGTGTACTGAATATCATATTCGGTCAGGACCATTTGCCATCTTGCTATTCTTCTGGAGAGAGCGGGCTTCTCAAAGATGTATTTGATAGGATCTATTTTAGATATCAACAAGGTAGTGTGAGTAAACATATACTGTCTTAGTCGTCGAGCACCCCATTCCAAAAGCGCAACAAGTTTTCTCGAGAAGTGAGTATCTTGTTTCACAGTCAGTAAACTTTTTGCTAAGGTAGTATATTGCATGCTCTTTTTGACCAGACTCGTCATGCTGCCCCAACACACACCCCATTGAATTCTCTAATACTGTTAAGTACATGATCAGAGGTCTTCCTTCAACCAGCAGCGTCAAAATTGGAGGCTCTTAAAGATATTCCTTGATTTTGTCAAAGGCAGTCTGGCAGTCGTCATTCCACTTTACTAGTTGATCTTTCTTCAGTAATTTGAAGATTGGCTCACATGTAGCGGTTAGATGGGAAATGAATATGGCAATGTAGTTTAGACGTCCCAAGAATCCCCTAACCTCCTTCTCAGTGCATGGATTTGGCATTTCTTATATAGATTTAACCTTTACATGGTCTACTTAAATACCTTTGCCACTGACAATAAACCTAGGAGCTTACCAAATCTTACTCCAAAGGTGCACTTGTTCGGATTCAATCTTAGCTTGTACTTCTTCAGTCTTTCAAACAGTTTTTGCAAGTGATCAAGGTGCTCTTCTTCAGTCTGAGACCGGGCTATCATGTCATCCACATAGACCTCTATCTCGTGATGGATCATATCGTGAAACAAAGCTACCATAGCTCGCTGATAGGTTGCCCTGGCGTTTTTCAACCCAAATGGAATAACTTTATAATAGAAGGTGCCCCACTGTGTGACGAAGGTTGTTTTCTCCATGTCTTCAGGTGCCATTTTGATCTAATTATAACCAGAGAAACTGTCCATGAAGGAGAATATCTTATGTTGTGCGCTGTTGTCAACCAAAACATTAATATGGGGCAGCGGGAAGTCATCCTTGGGGCTTGCCCTACTCAAGTCTCTATAATCCACACACGTACATACGTTACCGTCCTTCTTAGGTACCGGAACAACATTAGCAACCCATTATGGATAAGAGGTAACAACTAAGAAACCGACATTGAACTGTTTCATAACTTCAGCTTTGATCTTTTCTGACATCTCTGGACGCATACGACGAACCTTTTTCTTCACTGGAGGGAAGTCTTCTTTCATTGGCAGACGATGAACCACAATATCAGTGTCCTTCCCTGGCATGTCTTCGTATGACCAGGAAAAGATCTCAACATAGTCATGTAACATCTGTATTAACCGCTCTTTGACACTATGCTCCAAGTTGGCACCTATCTTGACTTATTTTTTGTCCTCTTTAGTACCCAAGTTTACTGTCTCAATTGGCTCTTCATGAGGCTGTATTTCCCTTTCCTTCTGTTGTAACATTCTGGAAAGTTCTCCTGGCACTTCGCAATCTTCCTCACCTTCGTCCTCATCTTGGTAGATCAGATTTTCAAAGTCA
The DNA here is from genome assembly GCA_948472305.1 of Vicia faba. NCBI lineage: Eukaryota > Viridiplantae > Streptophyta > Magnoliopsida > Fabales > Fabaceae > Vicia > Vicia faba. The sequence continues at coordinate 112,732,757 of OX451737.1, forward strand.
TAATTGGAAATAGCAGAACCGTTATCAATGGGATCCAGAGTGGATGTGGATCTACAGTTTGATATGTGGGTGTGTGTAAGAGAGCATAACTATTTTGATAAAATAAAAGTAGAAAAGAAAGACAGAGAGCGTAAAATTTGTATTCAAAACGTCCAATGATTTATTAATGACATATGAAGATGAAGCAATAACCCTCACAAATAGACCATTGTGCCTCGGGTAAAGCACAAGGCTTTAGAGTTTAAAATTTTCAAATATTACATATTCCAAAAAACAAAAAGACAATTACTCCTGGATAAAAGTAATGGGAACAAAGTCTTTAGTCATCCAATTATTTAGTCCACCACTGGTAGTTGGGAAGATCCAATTGTCCATGTCGCAGTCACTGTCACTATCCTCCAAAGCATTGATTCCATGGTTGCTGATGCATAGTGGTGGTCCTCCGGCGCGAGAACAACGAACAACTCTTTGGGCTCCTGAAGTAAAACCCAAACCAAACTTGTCATATTTGTTGGGGATATCAGGGAGTTGGCCCCAAATGGTACACCCACCTTCTTCGACTACTGCTTTGGCATCCTTTAGAGAAGCCATCTTCAATGGAGGTCTGATAATCTTTGGAACATTAGAGGCAGTCTTGGTTACAAAAATTGTCTGAGGAACCTCTTCAAAATTCTGGAAGGGGGTTTCAATGAACTCACCGTCCATTTCAACGTACCTGAAAGAGTTCAGGTGGCTCACCATATATTCTTCCTCGCCATGGACTGTAACAATCTTTCCATTAACCGGATACTTCGGCATTTGATGCAAAGTAGAAGTAACAAAGCCGACCCCATGGATCCAAGGGTGACCCAACTGTTGACCCCAACATTTTCCCTCCCATATTTCTCAATACATTTCAAGTGAGGTCGTCAAATTGCTCAAGGAAGTCCAAGGGTTGACAAGACAAACCCTCTCCTAAGGCAGTCTACCCCAAATTAGGGTTTAAGTTTGCATCAAGATGTTTGAGTCCAAAGGATACCAAATGCTCACCATTGTCCTAATATGTTCACAAGATCATCCATGTCAAGTTTCAAGCCTTGCAGAGAAAGTTTGCTCAGTCAATTGCTCAAAGGCCTGAAAATCGACTGTGCTAGGGCAAAAGTCAACTGTGTCCTACATACAGTCAAACTTCAAGATTTTTGGTCAACATCCTCATTTTGAAGCATTATTTATCATTTGATCAAGGGTTGATCATGATTCCTCAAGGATTGCTCACAATTCATCAAAACCCAAAAGTTGCTAAATTAGGGTTTTGTAGGAAAAGTCAACTCAACTTTGACCAAGCATAACTTTCTCATACTTTATTAAAAATGACCTATCCAATGCTCATTTTGAAGAGGATGTAATTCCCTACAATTCATCTTCATCCCCCAAGTTCAAAATATGCACTCACAAGAAGATATAAATTTGGACATTATAGGTCATTTTGAAAAGTCAACCAAAACACCTTTTATGTCAAAGCTTCATACATGAACATGGAATACTCAATTGAGATGAGACTAAAAGGGTTTCTTAGAGGACATCTTAAGCTTTCCAAAAAGTCCAAGAACACCTCTCTAGGGTCAAAATTGAGGGAGTTATGCATTGGCAAAGTTGACCCTTTTTGCAAAATTGCCAAAAGTCAAAAGTGGCCAAAATTGCATTTTTTTGTCAAAATGGGCCCAACTTTTTATGCTTGCATTGAGTTTGTAACATGACCCACGACCCATGATTCCTACCACTTGTCATTCTTTTATTTTGGTCATTTATTTTGATTATATTTCAATTAAATGAAATAAAATCATGAAAATATCAAAAACTAATCAAAGCTTGAGATTTTGTGCATGTTTAGGTCTATCATATAGCTGGAGATGGAATCAAATCGTGCAAGCTTCAAATGGACACAAAAGATTATATTTTCTTGGAGGCAGGATGTGCGCGTGCTTCTCTTCTGACTTTGTTGTATATATATGAGGATGGAATTAGGTTAACACTTGTGGCAAGAATCTCTTGTAATCATAGCTTGATTTTGTTCCAAAAATATTTTTAAATCTTCCATAATTTTAAGATATCTTTCCATGTATACATTCACACGGTTTTGACAGCTATTCATGAGCTCTTTGGGCCTCCAACATGATCAAATCTCAAACCCCACACGCCTCATACATTACCTTTGCATTAATTTAATTTTTTTTGAATTTATTTGGATAAAAATCCAAAATAAAAAAAATAAAAAATCAAACTCATGCATGGGTGAGTTTATAGATTCTTGGATATGTCATGAATATGTTTGAATTTCAATATTTGGGCCCATTAGTCAAAAAACATAAATTTGCTCAATTTGTATTTCTTGAAATTTCTCAAAATTTCCCAATTTGGGCAAGCCATAACTTGCTCAATTTTTATCCAATGAATATGATCTTTGACTTTTTGGAAATCCCAAAATGTCTACTTCAATCCCTCTTTTGATTCATTTTGCTTTTGAAGATTTATCTTGGTGTAAATGGTCTTGGAAAAAAGTGTCTTTTGTTGACTTTCTGAAAATGACCTGTAATGTATGAGCTTGTATCTTTCTATTGGTGCATTTCTTGTACTTGAGGAAAAAAGAGAAGTTGTAGGGAATTAGATTCTCTTAAAAATGAGATTTAGTTGGGGAAAAGTGGATGAAGTATGTGAAAGTTATGCCTAGTCAAAGTTCAGTTGACTTTTCCTATAGAAACCGTAATTTAGCAACTCTTGACTTTTGATAAATTAGGAGAATTTCTTGAGGAATCATGATCAACCCTTGATCAAATGATGGGTATCACTTCAAAATGTTGATTTTGACCAAAAATCTTGAAGTTTGACTATATATAGGCCACAATTGACTTTTGACCTAGTATAGTTGATTTTCAGACATTTGAGCAATTGACTGAGCAAATTTGTAGTGCAAGGCATGAAACTTGTCATGGACAATTTTGAAGACATATTAGGGACAATGGAAATCATTTAAGGCCTTTAGAGCTCAAACATCTTGGTGAAAAGTGAAACCCTAGTTAGAGGTTCATTGCTTATGAGGAGAATTTGTCTGGTCAATTCTTGGTCATCCTTGAGCAATTGAAGACCTCAATGAGCATGTCTTTAGTAAAAATGGGAGGGAAAATTTTGGGGTACAACATTTAGAAAAATACCCTCGATCAAATTATCATGTCTCTTTCGAATAAAGATCTTAATCCCTCGATGACCCTTCAAGCTGCCTACAAAATGATTTGGTCCCTTCGATTTTCCTACAAAATAATGATAGTCCCTTCGATACAATTGCTAAAGTATCATTACTTGTTGCCTTCGATGACCATACGATGACCATACGATGACCCTACGCCTGTCCCTTCACATCCAATAGATAGGGCTATCTACCAACTAATGGTATAGATAGTACTATCTCTAAAGGAGAAGGAAAATAATAAGAAATACTTTAGTGGGTAAGAAAATCTTAATTGCTTGCTCACAACTTTTCTTAAGAAACTTTTTTTTTCACACTACACTTTGAAACAAATATTTTCAAAAAAATAACACTTTATATACATTCTTGAGGATTGATACAAGAATTATTCTAAATTCAGCCTTACATTGGTGATTTCAAAATATTTTCAAACAAATCACACACACAAAGCAAGTTTTCAAAAGTGAGCCAAGTAATTAAGAGTCCATAGATAACTATGGGTGAAAAGGGTGCTAATACCTTCCCTTTTCATATCTCACCCCCCGAACTAAAAATCTATCAAAGGTATTTCCTGTTCTTTTCACCTTTCCTAAATATTGGATAAAATAAAAGTCGATGACGACTCTAGCTATCCGCATATTTGGATAAAACCAAAAAGTTAGTTCTTCCACCGTATTGCATTCCTCAAGAAACAATAGAAGAGTTTCACTGCATCTTGGTCTAATGATGACAAGTCAAAAGATTAAGACAATTCTCAGACTTCCAAACTTGTGTTAGCTCTATCTGGAAGATTGGTAGATGAAGTTGAAGCTTGTGATGAGAATGATCTTTATAAATACTTGGATATGTCCTACAAGGATACTTGTGACAGGTGTGAAGAAATCCTCAAGAAAGAGGAAAAGAAAAGGAAGATAATTACTGATTTGGAGAATGAAAGGAAGCAACTCCTAAGTATTGTTTCTCATCTACAAACTGAGGTTACACGCTTAAATTACAAGTTTTATAACTTGACTGATTCCATAAATATGGTGAAAGAGGATGAAGATGCCAGATTTCTTATCAATCTGATAATAAAATGAGGAGAATGTCATAATAGAAGGTTTTTCCTTTGGAAAAGAAGAAAGATATCAACATGTCCAAGCACATGTTACAACATCCTGGCAAAAATAGTGAAGTTTCAAATCAACCTCAATCTACCTGGAGATGTTACTAAATTGGTGAGTCTGGTGATATAAAGTCTTTTTGCTTCACATTATATGGAGATCAAAAATCTTCAGTTAGTTCCAAGGCTAAGAAAATGAGTAAGAAGAGAATTGTTGAAAATAGGGATATTAACCTTATATCTCATTCTTCCTTGAGAGACTCAACTAGTGAAGATTGGTACTTTGATAGTGGATGCTCTATACATATGACAAAGGTCTATAAGATATTGGTGGATGTCAAGCCTCATCCTACAGGTTCTGTTAGATTTGGTGGTGGTTTTAATGGAGAAATCAAAGGAGTTGGAAAACTGATGTGTGATGGTTATACCCGGTTAGAAATGTGTTATTTATCAAAGGATTGACTGCTAATATTATTAGAATTAGTTAACTGTGTGACCAAGGTTTGCTAGTCAACTTCTCAAAATCAGAAGGTCTGGTCAAAAATGAGAAAGAAGTTGTTCTAATGAAAGAGATAGTATCCAACGACAATTGTTATTTATGGGAATCTCAAATAGTTGCTTACTCTTCCACATGTGCAACAATCAATGAGGTTGAACTGAAGCTATGGCACCAGGAAATTGGACATCTTAATTTCTAAAGAATGAAGGAAGTCATATCTTAAGGAGCCATTAGAGATATGTTAGACCTCCAGATTTAAGAAGGAGAAGTTTGTAAGTGTGAAATTAAAAAGAAAATCATGATGTCACACCTAATGTTGCAACATTATACTACTTCCAAAGTTTTGGAACTTCTTCTTATGGATGTAATAAGACCATTACAAATAGAAAACCTAGGAGGGAAAATGTATGTCTTTGTGGTTGTAGATGATTATTCTGGATATACTTGGATAAATTTTCTTAGAGAAAAATCAGATGCCTTTGAAGTCTTCAAAGATCCGTGCCAAAGCATTCAAGAGGAGAAGAAAAGTAGAATTTTCAGGGTCAAAAGTCACAATAATATGGAGTTTAAGAATGCAAAATTTTCTGAATTTTGTGATTATAAAGGAATGAGCCATGAGTTCTCTTATTCTTGGAAAAATCGGGGAGATGGAATTGTTGAGCAAAAGATTAGAGCAATACAATAATCAACTAAAGTTGTGCTTAAAGTTAAGCAATTGCCATTTGAGTTTTGGGATGAACATATGAATACTGCATGCTATATTCATAACAGGGTAGCTTTGAGAGGAGGTATTGTCACTACTCCCTATGAGTTATGGAAAGGAAGGAAACCTAAAGTCAAATACTTTCATATATTTGAAAGTAAATGCCAAATATTTTCTTATAAAGATCAAGTGGACAAGAAGGATCCCATGGGGGATGAAGGGATATTTATGGGTTACTCTTCAAGCACAAGAGTGTATAGGATTTATAAATCCAGAACTAGTATGACAATGGAGTCTATCAACGTGAGAATTGATGATTCAGTTGCTGAAGAGAAAAAAAATGCCAGAGACAATGTTGGAACATCATATGGACAAATTGATGAAACACTAAGAGAGGAGACTGGTGAATTCACAAACACTAAGTCAGTGAATTCTCAATCCAACACAGGTCTTTCTACTAAGGGACAAATAGAATAATACAGGGATTTAACTGCAAGTTACCCTGATAAAGATAACATCACTGAATTTAAATAGAAAATATCAAATACAGATGGATGTGTTGTCTTGAGGGAAATAAGATGAAGTTTCTCTGAACTGGTGTTGAAGAGACGTGATGTCAATAAAGATATCAAGGCATTTCATAAAGAAGATCTGAACTTCTTCAGATATCTCATTCAACATGGCTGGAACAAGGACCTTGGCAGTTGTAAAAAATTGATCAAGAAGCTTATTGAAGGGAAGGTTATAACTCTAGACTCGATGGACAATAAGGAACAACTTGTTGTTATAAAAAACAGTGGGATTAGAACTTGTACTATTAAGGAGTTATAATAATTACAAAAATGGAGGAATGCAACTAGTGGTGCATCTTTGCTCTATACTCTGAGGCATGATATGTCTAGACAAATTGCTACTGAGAAGGGATTGAAGGAGGGTATTATGCAAAATAGTGGGGCTGGCTATAACAACAAGGAATGTAAAAGGATCTTTGATAGGGGCAAGAGGTGGCTAACTACCTGAAGCTGGCCAAGATATTGTGTTTCCATCTGTTTGTTTCCGTCCAGTGCTCATAATAGGTTGTTCTATTGTGTGCTTCCATCTGTAGTTGTGTAGCACCATTAAGTGTGCTTTGTTTTTTTATGCGCTTCCATCTGCGGTATTGCTAGTGTGCAATATGTGTGTCTCCAATACTATATGTGTGTAATATGTTCTGAAGTGCTTTGTGTTTCCAGTCTGTATATTTACTCTATTTAGTTTTGTCAATATTTTGGCTAAAAAGGGGGGAGAAAGTGTTGTGTCCTAATGTTACATCACATGTCTTGACATGTTGATTTAGCATTATGATAGGACCGTGTGCTATTTCTTTTGGGAGAGTAGCTATTTGTGTTGGTGTGGTTACTCATGCAACTATTTAGGGGGAGCATCATTGTTCATGCATGTGTGTGCTGAAGTTACTATTGTTGCTTCTATTGTTCCGCTGCATGTGCTCTGGTGTAGGATTTTCTCTTGAGGGGGAGAACCTATTGTGTATGACAGGGGGAGTATTGTACTTGTTTGATTGTACAAGCTTCTGAGTTGTGTTGTGTTTACAGAGTTTACATGGTTTCATGTAACTTGTGTTTGTGGTTTTATTCCTCTCTCCAAGATATTTGGTATTTGGTTGTTTTAGCCAAAATTTGCCAAAGGGGGATATTGTTAGATCTGTAATTTTATGGTTGGCAATAATTTTGGTAAAATAAATAGTTAGCAACAATTTGATCAAAACATTTTTCATTTGGAAAACATGTATTGCAGCCTAATGTTGAAACGAGATGTCATAACAACTTGACTAGCTGGTACAACAGAGTTTGCATGTACCTTATATGATATATGTTCTAGTAGATGTTGTAACATGTTACAACAAAACATCTTGACAGTATGCTGGATATTTATTCTTGAAGATTTAATTTCAAAATTTGAGTATCTGGAATATTATGTACTAATAACTGGCGCTTGCAATCAAGGATTTTATTAGAAATGATAGCAGATTTGATTAGTTTCTAAAAAGGATGTTGATACTTTTTAGAAAACATTTATGAGATTTGTTTCTATTTTTATGGAGAATATTATGCTGGTTTTAAAAGCCGCTGATTGGATTTGATCAAAGAGTCCAAGCCCACTGCAAAAGTATATATAAGGAGTCGTCCAAGACCTAGTTTATAAGGATAGTTTTTATTGTAAAACCTTGTGTAAAATAAGGGTTTAAGGTTTGATAGTCCTTAGGTTCTCAGTGTGTTCTTTGTACGTCCTCATGTATCTTTTGATGCATTTGAGTTGACTCATTGTTACTTGTTTATCAAGTTATTGTTCTCCTCGAAGCTTTTAAGCAAGAGTTGAGTATTGTTTTTAGTGAAGCTTTTAAGCAAACTAAGTATTTGTAATTTGGAAGTGTGTTCTTCCTTTTTGGTTTCTTGAGACATTCCATGGGATTGGGATTGGTCTTTTATCAATGCGGTGATTGGGAGTGAGAGGTGTTCTCACATATAGGAGGTGTCTAGGTAGAAGTTGCACTGGGTAGGGATTAAGTGAGGGGTGTAAACTGGGATTGTTTAGCTCTGAATTTTGATACTACTGATAGTGGATTTCCTTCCTGGATTGGTATCCCTCAGAGTAGGTGAGTTGCACCGAACTGGGTTAACAATTCCTTGTGCTCTTTTACCTTCTGAATTTAAATTCTACATTGTTTGTGATTTGGTAAAAGTTATGTTTTTCTGTCAGCAGATGTTATAACATCTGTCATGACACTGTGTGTTGTTAAGACATCAGTCTTGACTTCTGATATTATGCGTGCCCGAATTTCAGTAGGGTTGGGAGATCAATATAGTGGTGTGAGAGTCAATGTTTATAGATGCATAGAGTTTAGAAATTAGATTAATAATTGTTACATGATGGAGGTGACCATTGTAGGTTCTAAGTTCACTTTGAATGGACCCTGGTGGGAGTGAAAATATTGTATTTTCAAAAAGCTTGACCAGGTGCTCTACATTGTTGAGTGGAGACTCAACTTTCTGGAAGGATTTTCTATAGTTTTTCCTCTTATCCAGTTTGTCCATCACCCCATTATTATTATTATTATTATTATTATGTAGAGAAAGAATTCAATTCCTCTCAACTGTCACTTTAGGTTCGAAGCGACTTGGGTTCTGCATGATAATTTTTGGGATTGGATGTGTGAAAAGTAGATTTATATGGGAGAGTTGGTCTCACTGTTAGATGGTATGACTACTCGTATTAAGGAGTGAGACAAAGACATATTTAGAAACATATTCAAATGTAAGAAAGAGATCATAGTTAGGTTAAATGGCATACAAAATAGATTTCAATATGGTTATAATAGTTATATTTAGGCTTTGGAGTGTGGTCTTTGTTGGACTTGATACTTCACACACAAGAGGGGGAGGGGGGGGGGGGGGGGGTGAATAGTGTGGTTTCGAAAAATATGGTTTCGAAAACTTTTTGAGATTAAAATCAAATTCTAAAAGATATTTTTCTAAAACCTAAGATCTGTCAGAGTTTGAAAAAGGTTTTTCTATAACTTAGTAGCAGAATGTAAAAGTATTTTAAAAGTAAAGTGAGGAAAGTAAAAGCTTAAGGGAAAAAAGAAGAACACCACAACATATAAAGGTTCGGTCAAATCAAAAGGACCTACTCCTCTCCTCAAGAACTGGTCTTGAGAGTTTCCATTATATACTTGAGAGCGTTTAGTAGGTGAATCTCATAGACCCCCTTACATTATAAAATGGTGGCTGTTCTACAACCATGATAATACAAGATGGAAGATATGATCGTTTGCATATTATCTGTTGTTGAGACTGAAGTGTCCAAGCTTCATTTCCAACTGTAGCTTGAAGAGATAAGCTTCTCTCCACGAAATATCTGAGCTCAATATGGTTGTAATAGGATAACCATTAACCTCTTAAGATTTTAACAGGATGATCTTCTAACGTATGGTTTTGAACGGGCTAACCATGAACCTAATGGTAAGATCATCAATATTGAAGAACTTCATCCTTAAAATGAACAAGGCTTTGTAATATCTTTAAGGGAAATTCAACCTAACTAAATATCAAGAACTAATCACACAATCCTCAACCAAATCTTTTCATAGGTTTTGCTTCAAACCACTTATTTTTATCCCTAAAATGGATTGTGTTTATTCAAGGTTCATAAACAACAATGTTGAAGAACTTTTACATTGCTACCTATCTAGAATTACAATAATATCTCACTCACAAAAGATCTTTCCTAACAAAAGTATTCGACTATAAGAACTAGTGACATAAATTGAAAAGTGAAAATGAAAACTTAGAGAGAGAGAGTGTCAATACACAATTCTTCTTCTGGATGATTTGAACCAAGGAATGAGACCTATATTTATAGGCTTCAAATGCTCCAAAATAGAAAACACCATCAAATGAAAAATGATTATTACCAATCGATTAGACCAATCAATTAAATCGTTTAAGTGTAATGGCTATGTTTTCCATAATAGGTAAAAATTGATATATAGTCATTTCCAATCGTTTGGGTACATTAAAATTGCCTTGCTTCTTAAGAACGCACCAATCTAATTGATTGACACTTTGTGCTAACCGATTAGATCCAGTTAAAATAATTTTTTTGGCTTTTTGAATGTTCCCACCACTTTCTAAGCAACTTCTATATATTTATTCAAAGCATTTTCTTTTCAAAAACATTTTATAAAATTTTTTTAAGTGTGTGTGTGTGTGTGCTTGTAGCCATCTACTTCTATAAAGAAAGAACTTTGGATTTTACAAAAGTTTCACTCACTTACTAAATTGGGATAACTTCCCCAAGCCTGTGTTTGATGTATCCATTGGGTTGTCTTTTGCTTGAAATCTCCTTTTTGAAGATTTTGATGTAATCTCTGTGTGTTTGCCTTTGTATGAATTTTATTGATGGAGATTTGTCTGTGTCTAAAACTTTGTTGATCATTTATCAACTAAGACTTTGCCAATCTTTTATAAAGCATGTGGCTTGCATCTTTAATTTCTTTGAGTACACTGGTTGACTCTCTAAATGGTTTCATCTTTTACTATGCTGAATGTTATCTTTCTGATCCTTTACAATTGTCATCATGTTGCATCTTTATTATGCTGAGTATTTGTTTTCTCCTTTATAGTCAAAACAAAAACTTAATGCATCTATCATGCTGATTTTCTGTTATGTTATCTGTAGTCAAAACTTTATTGCATCTTCAATATACTGAATGTCTATCTTCAATATGTTGAATGTTTGTTTTGTACTTAAGAGTATAATTCTTCTCCTTTGTCAAAATAAAAAAGGCGGTTAAAAGATGCAAGTATGCAAACATATTTAAGTTCTCATGTATTTCTACTTATGGCTTGATAGACATTTATGAACATTCATGTTACATATTCATACAAGTTTAGGCAGGAAAACATCTTTATAAAAGATATCAAGTTTTTAAAGCTAATGTAGCAATATCATGGCACAAAGCATTCTGGCATATATAGATAACATTTAGCAAACAGGTCATAGAGCATATCATGGTATAATAAGAAATATCATGAAGTAACAAATTTTTTAACACAAATGTGAGAGATAAATTATTCCCTATGTGTGTGGAAAAATAATCTTAGAGTATTTCTAGACATGGAACGCAATCCTTGGTTTAATAACAAACTTGTCCTAAAAAAACATGGCATGCATTTTACATAAGCAAGTGTAATACAGTGAGAGAACTGACCTGGTTTGCATTTTATCACAAATGTGCAAATATCAAGAGTTGCCACCGAATTTTCTTTTATCCAATAAGGAAATGGTGAACAGAACAGGAAAGACCTTCGAGATTTTTGAGTTCGGGGGGGGGGGGGGGGGGGTAGGTAATGAAAAGGGAAGGTATTAGCACTCTTTTCATCTGTAGTTATCTACGGGATCTTAATCACTAGTTCACTTTTTGAAAATGATTTGTGTTGTGTGTTTGAAAATATTTTTGAAAATGCCCATTGTAAGGCGAACATTGTAATGATTCTCGTATCCGTCCTCGAAAATTCGTACAAAGTGTTTTGAAAATATTTTAAAAGCGTTTGTGAGAAATGTTTTTGTTTTGAAAAGCTTTGTGAGCAAGCAATTAACAGCGTTCTACCTACTCAAGATTGTTCTTGTATTTTCCTCCTCCTTTAGATAGTGTTGTCCTACCATTAGTTAGTAGGAAGCCCTATCGTTGGATATGAAGGGACAAACGTGGATCATCATACAGTCATTGTAGGCAACTGGTAAGGACGCTCTAGCAATTTAAGTTAAGGGACTAGATCATTTCTGAAAGGCAACGTCGAAGTGTCATAGAGGGACTATGATGTTTATACCGAGGGACTTTGCTAAAGCATCCCCACTTTTGAGGGACATAACTATTTTTCTGAGGCAACAAGGGAGGTTACCCTAGAGTTATGAGTGTGCTAAGTGTGTTATATTTCAGTATTTTTATCTTTGTGTTAGGGTTAGCTATCTATTCATTTTAGTCTTTCCATACAAGCCTAATAACTAAGTAGTAAATATAAAAATAATGTAAAGCAGTAAAGTGCGGAAAATAAATGCAAAAAGAAAACCCTAGACTATTACAATGCTTTGGGGCAGTCACATAATAGAGATGTGGGAAAATAAAAACTAAGTTATTACAAACTAGGAAACAATTACATAATCAGAAAAAAAAATACGAGAATAATAAACTACGCGAAAAAATGTAAGAATAGGAAAAGGAAAACGAAAGCGTTTTTGGTGATTTTTGATGAAAAGGTTTTTGACTATTAATTAAATAAACCTAAAAGTCTAATTAATTTTAATTAAAACAAAAATTGATTAATTAAATTAAAAACCTAAAAACATAATTGGATTAGGGTTTTAAAAAAGGGTTTTGAAAAATAATTAGGTTTGTTTAAAAAAGACTTATGGTTTATGAATTTTAGGGTTTTTAAGTGAAATTACATAAAAAGGAGAGAAAAGAGTAAGAAGAATAAAAAACTACAGAATTTCAAGGGGTGGGTGTTAAACCTACACCCTTAGCATTCCAGCCCAACCGGTCCACCACTGCGACAAGCGCACGCTTGTGTTAAGGAATGAGAATCAGCGCGTTTTGTAATCTGCAAAACATAAAAAATTATGAAAAAACTCAAAATGCCAAAAGCAGGGATCGAACCCGTGCCCTGGGACAATAATGACTTAGCGCGCGTGTTTTAACCACCGGGGTGGTGATACATCCAATGATTAAAACACAAACAATTAACTAAGGTGTAAAAATAATGCACTGGACCGGAGAGGAGCCGGAGCCCTAGCTCTGGTCATCTTCTCTGGTGGCTTCTTTGTTCAAACCTGTGAAACAAACAAATATTAGAAATCCAGGAGGACCCTACCCCCCTAAATTAAGGTCTGAGAATCCAATGGGACCATTATCTTGGGCTAAAACGCATTGATTTGGGAGGTACAATGAAAACAACATGGATCAGACCAAATGTGGAAATTCATGGTTTTGATTGCATGGGGCTGCTACGATGATCCAATCCTATATAAATACATCTCAAAAACACATTAATAGCGTTAGTATGCCTTAAAACAAAACGAAAATCAAAATATGAGTTTGCAAAAATAATGAGATTGGAGATGTATGCATGCGGGTTTTGGAAGCTTTGGATTATCATGGTTGATCCATTCTTACTATGTGGTGTTGTTGGAATCGATTGGTAATACTGGAATGCTTGGAAGATGGCTGCAAGCTAGGGTTTCAAGATTATCCTAGTTTGATAATTTTTGAGATTTTTTGGAAGTTGTTTCTTGCACAAGGTTTCATCCTTCTTCTTTGTCTGAATTGTTGAGTATATATAAGGGAAATTAGGTCAACCAAACATGGGCTTGGACCTTGTCTAAAAGCTTTTGTTTTCTTTCACTTATTTTGAATTTTAAATAAATAAAAATAAAAAATAAATAAAATAAAAATATAAGGGGTATAGGAATAAGATCTGGGGTTCAAATTGGAATGTATAACACACATGGACCTTGAATCACAAGCCCAATAGCCCAAAATTCCAAGTTTGGTCACTTTTTGTTTCATGCATTTGCTCAAAATTTCCCAACTTGCACTAGCCATAACTCTCTTAATTTTTATCATTTGAAGGTGATCTTTGACTTTTTGGAAATATAAAGACGTCCTCTAAAATCCCTATTTTTATCATTTTTGCATTTGAAGAAGTTATCTTGATGTAAATTTCCTTGACAAAAAGTGTCTTTTTGTTGACTTTTGAAATGACATGTAATGTTTTAGCCCATATCTCTCAAATGAAGCATTTTTTGGACTTGAGATTAAAGAGACAAAGTTTTAGAGAATTGATTTTCATTCAAAATGAGTTTTGGTTAAGTAGAATCTAATGAAGCATGTGAAAGTTATGCTTGGTCAAAGTTTAGTTGACTTCTCCTTAAGAAAACCCTAATTTGGCAACTTTTGACTTTTGATGATTTGAGAGTGTTCCTTGATGAATCATGATCAATCCTTGATCAAATGATGAATATGTCTTCAAAATGTTGATGTTTACCAAAAATCTTGAAGTTTGGCTGTATGATGACCATAATTGACTTTTTGTCCAATACAATTGATTTTCAGTCATTTGAGCAATTGACTGAGCAAGCTTGTGATGCAAGGCTTGAAACTTGGTATGAGCATTCTTGGAGGCATTTAAGAAACCATGAAATCCACTTGAGGCCTTGGAAACCCAATCTTCCTTGAGAAATACAAAACCCTAGTTGTAGGTCAATTGTTTAGGAGGAGCAATTGAAAACCCTAGGAGAATATTCTTGAATAGTGGGAGGGAAAAAATTGGGGTACAACAGCTTCCTCTGTTCAATCTTCTTAAACCTGAGGAGTTAAATGGGCATGTCCTCCATTCTTGATATTAAGGTGGAAAAGGATTGAACACTTAAGTGCCCCGAAATTTGCACTCGCTTGTGCATGAGGTAACGCTGTTGGTTGATAATATTGCTTGAATGGGATTAAAGACGCCATTCAGAGACGTGACAGAATCTCTTCAGAGATGGGCTTGTAGATGCCATCCAAGGTAATTGTTGGTAGAAGTATCAAAATGAGTCTACGCTTGACTGTATCTGAAGAATGCTTTCCAGAATGAACCTCTGGGGAAGGTGCTTAAGTAGCTGCTTGTCTGATTAATTTTCTGAGGGAAATGCTTGTCATGTAGAGAGTTGCCCCAACCTATTTCGGGAATTGATCCACAGTCTATTTTTGTTGGTAAACCCGTCCTGCTTCGGGAGTTCATACCACCTAGTCATGTCGATTCTTTCCCCATCCTGTTTCGGGAGTTAACCTTTTCCTAGTTATATAGATAATTTACCTGTCCTGTTTCGGGACTTAATCTTTGCCTGGCCATATAGATAGTTTCCCTGTCCTGTTTCAGGAGTTACTCTTTTGCCTGGTGTGATACGGTGGTAGAACCGACTGTTTAATATGCTGGTTTTTTGTGTTTTTTGTTTTCAAATGTGCGGTAAGCAAGAGTCTCCACCGTCTTTTCTTTTATCCAATTTAAGGAAAAGGTGAAAAGAACAGAAAAAAGACCTTTTCGAGAGTTTTCTGAGTAAGGGGGGTAGATTATGGAAAGGGAAGGTGTTAGCACCCTTTCCATCCATGGTTTTCCACGGGATCTTAGAGGTTTGCTCATTTTTCAAGATGCTTTTGTGCTTTGTGTTTGAAAATGTTTTGAAAACACTTTAGTATGGCGAACTTTGTAATGTTTCTTGGGATGGTAGAGAATGTATACAAAGTGTTTGAAAAATGTCTTTTGAAAAGTAGTTTTTGTGTGTAAGTGCAAAAATAGTTGAGCAAACTTCTAACAGATAATCTACTTTGTTACTCGAAAAGGTTGTTCTTTTCCTCCTTTCCTTTAGACAGTGCTATCCTACTATTAATGAGTAGGTAGCCTTGTCGTTGGATGTTGAGGGACAATCGAAGGGACATTTTACAGTCACGAAGGAAATTTTATGGAGATGCTTTAGCAATTCTATTTTAGGGACTAGATCATTCACCGAGAAGGCAACTGTAGGGTCATCGAGGGACTATGATCTTTTGATTTTATGGGTCTTTGCTAAAGCATTCCTGCTTTATGACTGTTTCTTAAAAGCAACCAAAGTGGGCGTACCTTAGAGGTGCTTGTGTGCAATTGTGTTGTGTTTCAGTTATTTTATCTTTAAACATTTAGGTGTTCTACCGTTTGTTTTCAGATCTTGTCATGCAGTCCTAGTTAGCATACATCTAATCAGTTAATATATGTATAGGAATTTAAAGTGTGGGAATCGTAAATCCTACGCTATTACAAGGCTTCGGGGATTGGATTTACATTATATAAGGATACAAAGGATAGAGCAGTAAATATCCTAATTTATCTATTACATCCGGTAGACAGATACAATAATAGTAAAATAGGGAATTAAATAAACGCGCATGAAAAAAGAAAAGACGTCTAAAAAATCCTAACGAAAAGAAGTCTTTTTTTGTTGTTGTTATTTTTGATATAAAAGAAACAAGGCCTAAGTCTATTTAATTTTAGTTTTAAGAAAAATGTTAAGATAATTAATTAATTAATTGACAAAATTAATTTAATTCAAAAAAACAACTAGCCTAATATTTGTGATTTTGATTTTGATGTTAATTAAAAAAAGTGAAAATATGGAAATGAACCAAAAAGTAAACAATACAAATGGGGACACCCTTTGATTGCAGGGAAAGGGGGGCTTCGATCCCAGGAAAATTATATTCTTTGATTTAGGAGAGATGTGGCCTTTTCGATTTAGAAGAACATGCCTTCTTTCGATTGAGCTAACGAATAAGCATGACTAGCCTTCAATCCAGGGAAGGAGGTCGTCTTTCGATCCTGGAGGTCATGGTTTTTGATCCAGGGAGGAGATGCCTCCTTCGATCTGGGATGCTACACCTTCCAAAGTACATTAGCGAAATGAAACGCAGGACCTGGGTATCGAAACCCAGGTCCTTCGATCCTACGCTTGCTGGGTCTTCTTAGGTTATGTCTGCAGAAAATGTTAGGAAAACGAAGAACATGACCTGGGTGACAAACCCAGGCCTTCTGACCCAGTCTAATATTGAAAATCGAAGGTAACAACAAACAATGATATGTTATGCAAATGTAAAGTTGGACAATTTACCCTTTCTTACCAACAGATTGAGTCTTCAATTTGGGCGCTTGTTGGAGGTGAGCACCTTCGATCTGGGGCTTCTGGGCTTGGCTACTTTTGCTGAAGGGTGGCTTTGCTTGGAAAATTCTGGCAATTTTTGATGGATTTTGTGGGCAGCCTCTCTCCAATATTTTTTCGTTCTCCTCTTTTTTTGCAACACTTGTGACCTCTTTATATAGAGGGGGTAGAAGGGACAAGAAGGCAAAGATTTAAACAAACTCGATTGTGTTTGAAAGCCATGAATGGGAATTTGTAACATTGGCCAAACACATGGGATCTTGTCTCCGTTTTTGTATTTTGAATGATATGTAACTGGCCTTCGAATGCCCTCCTTCGAATGGACCTTTGCACACTTCTTCGAATGGCTCTTCTGAAGCTTCTTCGAATGGACTCTTTTGGAATGCCAATTGAAGGAAGATCTAATGCTCCAAATCGAAGGAAGCTCTGATTCTCCAAATCGTAGGAAGCTCTGATGCTCCAATCGAAGGAAGCTCTGGTGTTTCCATCGAACGAACCTCTGATGCTCCAATCGAAGGAGGCTCTGATGCTCCAATCGAAGGAAGCTCTGAATGCTAATCGAAGGATCCTGTTGCAAAGCCAATCGAAAGGCTTGCGGAAATGCCAATCGAAGGGCATTTTGGAGATGCCAATAGAAGGAAACTTGAAAACACTACTTATAAATTTTCCTTTTCCTTAGGCAAGGGTTTGTGACCAACCATGTAGGGGTAAGACCTTGAAAAATATTAGAGGGAAAATTTTGGGGTACAACAGTTGCCCCTGTTCAATCTTCTTAAACCTGAAGATGTAGATTGGATTGTTTGCCTTTCGTGATCTGAAAGTGGATGATGATTGAACACTAGAGTGCCCAGAAATTTGCAATCGCATGAAGTAACACTGATGGTGAATAATATCGGGAATGGGCTTACATATTCCATTTGGAAAAGGTGATAGGAGATTGTCGGAGATGGGCTAAAAGATGTCATCCAGAAGACTGTTGATTTCATAAGATACTCCTTTGTGGGGATTCCTGTTCCTGCTGTTTGAGGGGGAGTCTGCTGGGGAATTCTTTTCAGGGGAATAGGGTCTAGGAGCTTCGGTTGTCCATTACTCTACTGAGGAGTCATCTCTTGTATGAAGATATTGAAATGAACTGCTATCTGGTCAGGATCCGAGCTTTGTAGTGACTTGCTGAGGATGATAAGGCTGACTGCTATCTTGTCGTATTCCAGGCTTCATAGTGACTTACTGGGGAAATGAGATTAAACTGTTATCTGGTCGTGTCCAGGCTTCAATAATTAAGCTGTTATCTGGTCGGGTCCAGGCTTCAACTTGAATCTGAGGTGTACAGTTATCTGGTCGTATCCAGGATTCGGTAATTTGAAGAAATTAAGCTGTTATCTGATTGGGTCCTGGCTTTAACTTGAATCTGAGGTGTACCATTATCTGGTCGTATCCAGGCTTCGGTAATTTAAAGAAATTAAGCTGTTATCTGGTCGGGTCCAGGCTTCAACGTGAATCTGAGGCATACTATTATCCGGTCGAATCTAGGCTTCATAGTAACTGATAGAGTAAACTGCTATCTGGTTGGATTCCAGGCTTTACAACACCTTATAATGTTATCTGGTTGAAATCCAGGCTTCACAGCGTCTTTAAATTGTTGATTGACTATTATTCGGTCGGGTTCCGGGATTCACAATGTCTTTGAAGAAGTGAACTACTATATGGTCAGATTCCAGGCTTCGCAGCACCTTATACTGTTATCTGGTCGAAATCCAGGCTTCACAGTTTCTTCAATTGTAATGGAAATCCTAGAGATCTTAGTGTCGATCTGACTGAACCAGAGAAAATCTTGGGAGGACATCTTTCTGAGGAAACTACTGAAAATAGCCCTCCATCAGACGTAGCTTTTTGAGAAGACTACCCAGTCGCATAAGTAGCGGTGTTCGTTGATTTGATCTTTTCCTGAAAAAGGAAAAGGGTTAGTCATATGCAATGTCATGATGTATGAAATGAATTGTGACGATGTTCTCAAAATAAATGAGATTATGTTGTATGTAATGTATATGCATATGCCATGATGTATGAAATGCATTGTGACAATGTTCTCAAAATAAATGAGATTATGCTGTATGCGATGTATATGTATATGCCATTATGTATGAATATGGGATGTTATTGAGATGTTTCCCAGTCTAGGAAAATAAATCCCGGATTACTGCTGGAGAGTATTGGGAAGCCGAATCCTTCATTTCCGCTGGGGATGATGAATAGAGATGATTCGCTGGAGATTTCCTCTTTCTGCTTGAGGATAACCCGTTGGGGATTGACTATGCCTGAGGATTATTTCGGTTTGAGAATAACTCTGTGGAGAGAGATGCTTGTTGGAAGATTCTGGCGCTATAGAGAAATAAACACTATTGGGGAATGGACTTCCGTAGTTTTAGAAATAAACTCTACCCGGGAGGAGATTTTATAACTGTTTAAGATTATAAAAAAAAACTTGGCTGGGGAAGGCAGATTTCAGCTCTCTGAAGGAACTTTGTTGGAGAAGGTGATTCCTGTTTGGGGAAGAAGAGACCAAAACTCTGGTTGTTTCTGCTCTGTGGGGAATATAGATGTCATGGGGTCGTATGCAATGGTGACTCCGCCTCAAACTGTCTTTGCCCCTGTACCTGTTGGAAGGAATAACTTCCGGGACTGTAAATTAGTTTTTTAGACTTTGCCCCCGTTCATTAGTAATAGTCTTTCTGTTTTTTATGCAAATATTTGTGAACGACAGTCATATTCAAATGCATATGTCAAGAATAAGTCATTGGACGTTTTTGTAAAACAAAACAGAAAAAGAAAAACAAACAGTTTTGTACTTTCAAAGAAATGATTTGTCTTGATTTTTGAAGTTTTGCCTATAATAGGTGTTTTGTACAAAGAGGCTGGCATTCTAGTAGGAGAACGCCGCTGTTAGGGTGAAAACTATACAAAGTAGTGTACAAAGATAAGAAAACAGCTATGTGCAATAAACCCATTGTGTTTCAATTCTGCTATTTCCCTTATGTCTTCGAGCGTCTCATCACTTTACTACTTGTCCGAAGCTGATTGGATTAATCGGTACCGTTTGAGCTTGATAGTCGATACTGGAGTTTGATCGCAAGGTGATCCAATGGGACATAGTGATACGCTTTAAATCCCTAATTTTTGCCTGGACCTCCCTTTCGGGTTTTCAGTCCACCAGGATACCCTTTCTTGCCCAAGCCGCCTTTTCAGGTTTTTGACTTGCCGGGTTTACAGATCTTTTTGTTTTTTATCCCTAATTTTGCCTAAACCCTTTTGGTTCGTTGGGATGCCCTTATTTTTGCCTAGGCCAGTCAACCTAGCGGGTCTTTATTTATGCGTAGTATCTTTTCACTATATCCGCATTGACAGGGTGAGGAAGGTCGTCACCATCCATGGTGGTCAAAATCATGGTTCCACCTGAAAATATGCTTTTCATCACAAATGGCCCTTCGTACGTGGGAGTCCATTTGCCCCTGGGATCACCTTGTGGCAGTATGATGCGCTTGATTATCCGTTTTTGATTACCATATCACCCCTTGATACACTTGACGTCTGACCTTTTTGTTGAAAGCCTTGATCATCCGTTTTTGATACATTTGACCATGACAGACAACAGTAAGCCTTTTCTCATCAATCAGATTTAGTTGATCAAGTCGAGTCTGGATCCAATCGTCTTCGTTCAAGCCTGCATCCTTCATGATCCTTAGAGAAGGGATCTGGACCTCAATAGGCAGGACAACCTCCATACCATATACTATAGAATAAGGGGTTGCCCCTGTCGATGTGCGTGCTGAGGTACGATAGCTATGAAGAGAAAATGGTAATATCTCATTCCAGTCTTTGTATGTCATCGTCATTTTCTGTACAATTTTCTTGATATTCTTGTTAGCAGCCTCCACAACGCCATTCATCTTCGGCCGGTAAGGGGAGGAATTATGATGCTGGATCTTAAATTTCTTACAGAGTTCGGTGATCATTGTATTATTAAGATTTGTACCATTTTCTGTGACGATTCTCTCAGGGACACCATACCGACAAATATGGTTATGCCTGATAAACCGCGCCACAACATTCTTGGTAACAGAAGCAAAAGAGGCAGCCTTAACCCACTTCGTGAAGTAATCAATGGCTACTAGAATTAATTGATGCCCATTGGAAGCGGTAGGTCTAATCTCTCTGATCATATCAATGCCCCACATTACAAAGGGCCATGGAACCGTCAAGACATTTAAAGGAACCAGAGGTACATGCACTTTATCAGCATAGATCTGGCATTTGTGACAAGTTCGAGAATGCCGATAGCAGTTTGCTTCTATAGTGGACCAATGATATCCTGCCCGTATGATCTTTTTAGCCATGGTGTGTCCACTAGAGTGGGTGTCGAAGTTACCTTCATGTAGATCTTCCATAATCCTCTCTGCTTCACTCTTATCTATGCACCAAAGTAAAGTAGAGTCATGGTTACGCTTATAGAGGATTCCATTATTGAGGAAGAACTTTGCAGCGAACCTCCTCACAAACTTTTTATCATTGACAGATTCCCCCCCGGGATACTCTTGAGCCTCAAGATACCTTTTCACTTCATGGAACCAAGGCTTGTCTGTTACCTCTTCAGTGTCAATCTCGTAGCAATATGCCGGTTCATCCAACCTTTCAATAGTGATCTGATGGGCCTTATTATCCCACCTGACCTTGAACATAGATGACATGGTAGTTAGCGCGTCCGCTAACTGATTCTCTTCTCGTGGAAAACGTTCAAAGGTGACCTCTTCAAAGTGTGGAAGCAGTGTCAGAACATGTTCTTTGTAAGGGATAAGATTTGGGTGTTTTGTCTCCCACTCACCTTTGATCTGGCTGATTACCAAGGATGAATCCCCGAAAACACTCAAGAACTTGATTCTCAGGTCAATAGCAGCTTTGAGACCCATGATGCATGCTTCATACTCCGCCATATTGTTGGTACAGTTGAAGCATAGTCTGGCGGTGAAAGGAGTATGACAGCCTTCAGGGGATATGATTACAACATCGATGCCGTTTCCGAGTGCATTGGATGCTCCGTCAAAAACCATAGTCCATCGGGATCCTTCCTCAGGTTCTTCATCCGGTCCAGGCTCTTCATAGTCAGTAACCAACATAGTATTCTCATCCGGGAATTCAAAGTTCATGGATTAGTAGTCATCCACAACCTGATGAGCCAAGTGATCAACTAGTACACTTCCCTTGATTTATTTCTAGGTCATGTATTGGATATCATATTCGGTCAAGATCATTTGCCATCTTGCTATTCTTCTGGAGAGAGCAGGCTTTTCAAAGATGTACTTGATGGAATCCATCTTAGATATTAACAAAGTGGTGTGGGTTAACAAATACTGTCTCAGCCGGCGAGTAGCCCATGCCAAAGTGCAGCAAGTTTTCTCGAGCAGTGAGTATCTTATCTCACAGTTGGTAAACTTTTTGCTAAGGTAGTATATTGCATGCTCTTTTCGACCAGACTCGTCATGTTTCCCCAACACACACCCCACTAAATTATCTAACACTGTTAAGTACATTATCAAAGGTCTTCCATCAACCGGAGGCATCAGAGTTTGAGGCTCTTGAAGGTATTCTTTGATTCTTTCGAAGGCAGACTGGCATTCTTCATTCCATTTTACCACTTTATCTTTCTTCAAGAGTTTTAAGATTGGCTCACAAGTAGTAGTTAAATGGGAAATGAACCTGGCGATGTAATTTAGGCGTCCTAAGAAACCTCTGACCTCTTTCTCAGTGTGAGAAGCCGACATCTCTTGTATAGCCTTCACTTTTGCAGGGTCTACCTGAATACCTTTGTCACTGACAATTAAACCTAGCAATTTTCCAGACCTTACCCCGAAGGTGCACTTATTCGGATTCAACCTCAGCTTGTACGTCTTCAACCTATCAAATATATTTTGTAGATGATCGAGATGCTCTTCCTCGGTTTGAGACCTGGCTATCATGTCAGCAACATAGACCTCTATTTCATGGTAAATTATGTCATGGAACAAATCTACCATGGCTCGCTGATAGGTTGCCCCAACATTCTTTAACCCAAACGGTATCACTTTGTAGCAGAAAGTCCCCCATTGGGTGACGAAGGTTGTCTTCTCCATGTCTTCAGGTGCCATCTTGATCTGATTGTAACTAGAGAAATCATCCATGAAGGAAAAGACCCTGTGTTGTACGGTATTGTTAACCAAAATATCAATGTGGGGGAAGCGGAAAGTCATCCTTGGGGCTTGCTCTGTTCAAATCTCAGTAATCCAAACACATTTGTACCTTGCCATCCTTTTTAGGCACCAAGACCACGTTAGCAACCCATTGGGGATAAGAAGTGACAGATAGGAACCCAGTGTTGAACTGCTTCATAACCTCTGCTTTGATCTTCTCTGACATTTCGGGACGCATGCGACAAACCTTCTGCTTTACCGGATGGCAATCTTCTTTAGTCGGCAAACGATGAACCATAATATCCGTATCTAGTCCTGACATGTCTTTATATGACCCGGAAAAGATCTCAACATAATCATGCAACATCTGAATCAAACGTTGTTTGACATGAAGCTCCAAATTTGCACATATCTTGACCTCTTTTCTATTCTCTTCTGTGACCAAATTCACTATCTCAACTAGCTCTTCATGGGGTTGTATGGCCCTTTCTTTCTGCTGTAACAGTCTAGCAAGTTCTCCGGGTACCTCACAATCTTCCTCCCCTTCGTCCTCAGCTTGGTTGATCAGATTTTCAAAGTCATAATCGGCAATAACAAAATTGTTATCAAAGGGATCCGGAGTGGATATGGATCTGCAGTTTGATATGTGAGTATGTGTAAGGGCATAGCTGTATAGAAAAAATAAAAATAAAATAAAAACAGAGAGCGCAAAATTTGTATGCATAAACGTCCAATGCTTTATTAATTCCATATGAAATTGAATTATGATAGCCCTTACAAATAAACCATTGTGCCCCGGGTAAGACACATGGCCGTAAAGTTTATACTGTTTATTACATATCCAAAAAAATAACAAAAGACAATTACTTTTGAACAAAAGTAATTGGTATAAAGTATCTTTTGGTCCAGTTATTGAATCCACCATTGGAAGTAGGGAAGATCCAACTGTCCATGTCATTGTCACCATCACTGTCTTCTAAGGCGTTGACCCCATGATTATTGATACGGAGGGGAGGTCTTCCAGCACGAGCACGACGAATAACCCTTTGAACCCCTGAAGAGAAACCTAAGCCAAACTTGTTAGCCTTGTATGGTATGTCAGGGAGCTGGCCCCAGATGGTAGACCCACCTCCTTCAATAACTGCTTTTGCATCCTTGAGAGAAGCCATCTTCAAGGGATGTCTGCTGATCTTTGGCAGATTGGTGACAGTTTCGGTTGCAGCCATAGTCTAAGGCACCTCTTTGAAATTTTGACATGGAGTCTCGATGAACTCACCATCCATTTCTACATACCTGAAGGAGTTCAGGTGACTGACCATGTATTCTTCCTCACCGTGTACCGTGACAATCTTTCCTTTTACCGGGTACTTCATCATCTGATGCAGAGTAGATGTGATAGCTCCCGCCCCATGGATCCAAGGGTGACCCAATAAACAAGAATAGGATGGTCTGATATCCATCACGTAGAAGGTAGAGTCAAAGGTATGAGAACCAATTTTGATGGGGATGTCCACCTCCCCGTGCACCATTCTCTTCGAACCATCGAAAGCCCTTACTACTATGTTGCTGGGATTCAAGGTCAAACCTTCATAGTCTAGTCTATCCAGAGCCTTCTCGGGTAGCACATTCAATGATGAACCAGTATCTACCAGGACGTGGGCTAAAGTAGTGCCCCGACATTCGACGGAAACATGTAGGGCATCATTGTGTTTTCTCCCTCTGGGTGTCAAATCAGCATTGGAAAAACCCAAACCGTTATCCGCCGTTATACTGGCCACACAATCTTCATATTGGTCCGTAGAGGTTTCCTTTGGCACATGGATCGATTTAAGGAACTTCACCAAAGCCTTTGCATGGGCTTCAGAGCATAACAATAAGGCCAACATAAAAAATCTTTGAAGGGGTGTGCCCCAGTTGTTCAACCATATTGTAGTCGCTCTTTTTGATGATCTTCAAAATTTCTTCCATTTCCTTCTTGGAATCCTCTAGGATAGATATTGATTGCGCCTTCGTCTGGATAGGCTCAACCAATATGTATTTGCCCCGAGTCTCGGTCGACTCGGTGATAGGGGTGTCAGCAGGGGTGATCACAGGAAATGTAGTTGTATCATCAGGAACAAAAGCAGGAATAATCACAGGACCAGTAACAACTTTCGGAGGAGAAATCTCTTGGGAGAACACTCTTCCACTTCTGGTTACTTTTCTGGTTCCCACAATGTTACCAATGTCGGGGTCAGCCTCCTTAGTAACCTGGTCTTCATCAGCCAACCAATCTTGCTTGACACCGTGGCAATAGACGTCCACCCCATAGTTCCAGGGAACAACTTTGTCTGAGGAGTATGGGATTGGTCCTGGCATGGTAACTATCATTGGAGTCACCTTTTGAAAATATGCAATCCTGACGGGCCTTTTGGTGGAGACCCTGGGAGGATTGGCGGAAATGGTTATTATTGAAACATCCTTGTAAGAAGTGGTTGGAACAGGAGTCTTTTCAAATAAAATCTCTTTGTCATCCATCAGGCATTTGACACCTGCCTTAAATAAAAGACAACCATTAGGTAGAGACAAACAGAGGCTGCAACCTTCACCACAGCCCAGAAATAAACCGGCCTTCAACAGACTCCTCTTGACGGTCAGGAGAGAAGTAACAAGTTCATCAATAAGAGTAACAAACACATCATCTTCAACAGTGTTAACACCACGACCATGCTTGGGCATAGGAGCAGTGATAACATTTGGAATCTCAGGGGCGTCAAAATTAAATTTCCTTCGCCTCGATCAGATCCTGCACCTTGTTTTTCAAGGACCAACAATTGTTAGTATCATGGCCTGGAATTTCAGAGTGGTAAGCATAACGAGCTTTAGAGTTGTAGTGAGGAGAGGTAGTTTTGAGATTCTTCGGAGCTTCCCACAGGGTTACCAGATTGGTCCTCAATAACTGTGGCAAGATTTGAGACAGAGTCATGTTTATTCGGGTAAACTATCTTACCGACCTTTCTGTCCTCGGTTGATTGTTCCTTTATTGGGTAGGTTCAGACTTAGAGATCATGACAGCCCCTACCATTGGACGGCGTTCAGTTCTTTCCAGATTCCTTTGATGGTACACAACACTAACCTCCTTCTTCCCAGTGAATGGCTTCCTTACGGGACTGGAGGATGCATCCTTTCGAATCTTCCCACTCCAAATTCCGGCTTCCACCCGTTCTCCTGTCAAAATCAATTCAGTGAAGCCGGATGAGGAACTTCCAATCAGATGAATAAAGAATGGACCATACAAGGTACCAAGAAACATATCCACCAACTCCCTATCAGACAGGGGAGGCTGGAATCTTCCTGCTAAATCTCCCCATTTCTGTGCATAGTCCTTAAAGCCCTCACTCGAACCCATAGACATATTTTAGAGCTGTGCACGGGTGGGAGAAAGGTCTGCATTATACTCATACTGCTTGTAGAAAGCATCAACCAAGTCCTCCCAATTACGGATGTTGGCTCCTTCCAGCTGGTAGAACCATTCTAGTTGAGTTTCGGACATACTATCCTGAAAAGAGTGGACCCATAAGTCCTTGTCAGTGGTGTGAGGTTGGATCTTCCTCACATAAGATCGGAGGTTCATCTTGGGACATGAGATTCCATCATATTTCGCAAATATTGGCACCTTGAATTTTTGTGGGATGACGACTCCAGAGACCAAACCCAACTCTTCAAAATCCAGACCTAGTACCTTCCTAACCTCCATTGCATTTAAACAATCCTCCAACTGTTTATATTTTTCATCAGCAGTAGGATACTGCTCCTCATCATAGTCAGTTTCATCATTGGATCCTTTGGGACTGGAGTCTTCCTCTCTTGCTTACTCTTCTTGACTGTTTCCTCCCCTTGAAGAAGTTATCAGTTCAGAGGCTTGCCGCACTGGTCCTTTGATCCTCCTTCCCAGATTCACTAACCCAGTTGGCTTATTTGGCTTCTTCTTATCCTTTACAAACAGGGCTTTCAGTTCTTCTTTCCCCTTGGTCAGAGCCATGATCATCTGTTGAAACTGAGCATTCTGAGTCTGTAGATCCTTCACTGTTTGTTCTAGAGCCATTGTTGAAATAAACAGCGAAGAAGATGAGAAACCTGTTATGAAACCTGCTTATGCAATGATATGTATGATATGTTTATGCAATGCTTTCAAGGACTTTACTGAATTTAAGCTCTTTTAAATAAAACAAAAAGAGAAACCTTTTATTAGCAAGTTTTTTAAGAAACAAAAGATTACACAAGGATAAACATTGAACGAAAGTTCCTAAGTCTCCCATGGGCGTTTCCTCTTGGTGTTGAGGTTTTTCTCTTCATGAAGTTGTTTTGTTAATTCCAGCAACTTCTTCTCACTTGCATAGAATTGTGCTTCAAAAGTATCTCGTTCCCCCTTGAGTTGAATCCAAGACTTTTGCAACTCTTCGAAGTTAGTTGGCATATCAGGATGGAGAATAACACAGGACTCGTCCCCTTGGACAATAGGTTCTAAGATCACTGGTAAGATGGAATCGTATGGAATCATAAGACTTTGGGCTTGAGCTCTCACCCATTTGAGATAAGGTTCCAAAGGGATGGAGTTCTTACGCCCTAAAGTCTTACTATCAGTCCTCTTAACAATGCCCCAAGAGCGGATGAACCTCTGACGATAATTTTGCGAATCATCTGAGTAGTTGAACATACTACCCTGGATGAGCATATCCGGTGTACCACTTCTCCGTGCATAGCCAAACTGACGTAGTGCTAAAGAAGGATTGTAGGTGATGCCTCCTCTAATGCCCAGGAGTGGCACATTAGGAAATTCTCCGTAACGATCAATAAAAGAAATGTCTTCTTGAGAGAGAGGACACCAATGGGTGTCAGAGTGAGAGAGAGAGACATTAGTCTTTGACTCCATCTTAATCCTAAATCATTTTGTATTATTAATCGAGGAAGGTGCGAAATAAACCACCTATATAGCAGAGGGGTGCAACACATGAGAGTTCCTCGCTTATTCAGAGTACGAGTATGGAGAGAATGTAGGATATCCCTGAGCAAGGTAGGAACCGGATTGTGAGAAAGAAAGATGTTGATGGCATGCACATTTATAAGTTGATATGAATTAGGAAACAAGACCAACCCATAGATCAAGAGGGCTAATACATCTTCGAAGGCATGATAACTCATATCATCCAGGAAAATCTGAGCTTTCTTCATCAGGAAATTTTCAAGGAGACCTTTAACTTCACTTATTTTTTCCCAATTGGACTCAATGTTAGATGGCCTCAAGTGCAGAGCTATGGCAACATCTTCAGAAGCTGGGTCTTATTCTAAACCAGTGAAAGGTACTCGCTTTAACATAGGTAAACCAAGTAACTTAGAGAATTCCTCCAGGGTAGGCACCAGTTGATAATCAGGGAATGTGAAACAATGGTGCTTAAGGTCGAAGAACTGGAATAAGACACTCATCAAACCTTCATCAAACCCAGTGGTAGCCAAACTGAGCAAGTGACCATGTCTTTTGTGGAATGATGAGTCCTCGGGGACTTTCAAAACTAATTCCTTGAGCTTAGGAGGAATTTCTATGAAGCGAATTCGATGGTTTTCCTGCGACCTGGATTCATATCCTATAAAACAACCAAGAGGTAAATCCAGCAGGTCCTTGAAATGATTAGTATATATGAATGCCATGATGTTTATGATGTCATGATTATGCTAAAAATCACAGATAAATACAAACAAATCACACAATAGACCTTAGGCTCAAAGGCTTGCATGAGTTTTTAAGGTATGTACCCTCTTGAATGTTTAGTTGGCTTAACCTATCCTATTAATAGTAACCGGGTTCTAAGGAGTCTCAATATCACTGACCTTCCCTTCATAAATTATTTGAGCTCCGCACGAAGTATTACGGCCAAAAAATCCTGATAGTTCAGCCTCAATAAGTGTAGTATCGAGTATCAACCAATCCTCGGTCGGAACCAAAGCCGGTTATCTCACTACTTCCTAATGGCTAGGATGAGTCAATTAAAGGTTCTAAAGGTCAGTTAGCGCTTAGTGACACTATGAGGAAGCCTAATGTTATCCTTAACTTACTCAAGGAACATTAGTATAATCCAAAGCATCGCACTAACGTAGCCACCACTTCGTCCATATCGGTCTACGCTGTACAACCTCCATGGTTTATTGCTACTTACCTAATAAGGTGCCCCAGATCAGGGTGTAGGATCTTTTAGTAACAACCCAAGAAAACCCTTAAAGTTAAAGCAAGCAAACACATAATAAAGAAATTTAACAATGAAACTAACTCTAAGCTAAACCCCACTTTTTGTAATTCCCCAGCAGAGTCTCCAGTTCTGTGATACGCTGGCAGAACAGACTGTTTAATGTTGGTTTTTTTGCATTTTTTGTTCGCAAATGTGCGGTAAGCAAGAGTCGCAACCTTCTTTTCTTTTATCCAATTTAACGAAAGGGTGAAAAGAACAAAAAATACCTTTTGGAGAGTTTTCTGAGTAAGGGGGGTAGATTATGGAAAGGGAAGGTGTTAGCACCCTTTCCATCTGTGGTTTTCCACGGGCTCTTAGAGGTTTGCTCATTTTTCAAGATGCTTTTGTGCTTTGTGTTTGAAAATGTTTTGAAAAATCCTTAGTACAACGAACTTTGTAATGTTTCTCGGGATGGTAGA